>OX411278.1:16417555-17157528 GCA_948146005.1 Nomada fucata
CCATTATGCACGCCGGCATCCACGGGGCCGTTTCAACGAGTCGATTTCGGGGAAGCGCGACCGCGAGCATGTTCGTCGGTTCTCCGTTGTGATAGCAAGTGCGTTTTACGTTTCACCCGAACCACCCCTGCGCGCAATCTATCAGAAGTAGAATTATGCTGCATTCGGTGTGCCGCTGTTTGCTCGTGGGGCAAAGGTTTTGGGGCGGGTGGTAGCGGTCCTCGCGTACGGTTGCGTGGAAGTTGTTTTCTGTAGATTTCACGTGTTCGGGATAGGGGGCTGGTAGGGTAAGGAGACTTTAGTTTCCTTCAGCCATTGACTAAGTTTATTAGTATAAAACGTCGACACGCGACAAATCTCTGACAATCAACGACTCTCACAATACACACTCTCAGTTCAAGTCTGTTGTACTGTGCCTACGATTCTTTCTACTCTCCAAACTATGCTGTCTCGCGCACCCATCATCCACCTTATATATTCTGTCACTCTTAGTTTCACTCTCGTTCTATTCCTCATTTTCTATCACTCATTTGGGATACACAGTGCAGACATTCCTTGGCGACAGTCGGTCGCGTCCACCCGAACCCTTGGGCCACTGTATCCTCCGTTCACACGATGTTCTCAAGTACTTAGCTCCAAATACATATCTTTCACACCTTGGAATCGTTCTACACGATCACGCAGTATTCCCAATCCCACAGATGTATGTATTATAGATACCTATGTATACAGTGCTAGATATACACTGCCGTCCATAAGTATTCAGACACCGGCTATGCTCTTAAAAATTTGACTTAGTTCGTCAATAAAAGAAAGATTTAATAGGTCTACCGGAAAGTTCTGCCCGTTTTTGAGTTCAAAGAAAATAATACATTTTCGATACATTTATTAATATTTACTGAACAATATAATTTTCGTCGTGACTATGTATTATAATTTAGAAACGCAGATATGTAGAAATACAATGGTATATATCTTAACCGTTGAGATGACATTATCGGACAGGACTTTTCGGTAGACCTATTATAATCGGATGACTTATAATGCGCTGGATTTCTTTATCGCTTTTCACAGTGTGAATTGCTTGGATAGTAGTTCTATTGTCATTTATTAAAATAGTTTATGGTCATTTGTTAATGTATATGATATACACACCCGTCCGTAAGTTACAGGACACTTAATAAAATTTGGACGGGGGCGATTTCTGTATCACGAAAGGACCTGCATTATGGAACAAAAATAGCACTTATTAATTATTTGTAATGTGAAGAACACTTAAATCGAATTGTATGTCGAAAATCTTAAACTAAATTACTCGAATGGTTTTGAACAGATGATTCTTGTCGAACTTGAAATGAAGAAGAACCAGCGACCCTGTTCGGCTTAGAACTTCTCTTAAAGTGCTTATAAAGTCTTCATAATGCCGCAGGTATACTCTTCTGATAGTTTTGAACGTTCAAAGCCAACAAGATGTCCGGAAATGTACCGAATGGAAATTTTACTAAATTAATGCTTACGCATAATCCGTGTATCAAATAACATTATACATATCTGCCTATTCCTAATTTTGCATCCCGACTGTGTCGTCAAATAGCTAAATATAACGAAATTAAACAATGAAACCAAGCCAGAAAATTGTATTCGTGTTTTAATAATCATTGTGCGCAAATTTAGTACGTGTCCGTTGACTTATGGACGGGAATGAACATGGAAAAATATGGCTATGTGACTTTGTGTAATATATCACTTTAACCCGGCACTTTACGTTTTTCTTCGCGCTTCAATTTGTTCCTTTGTTATTTAAGTATTGCGTGTCTAAGTACTTGTACTTTAGAAGACTGAATATCGGAAAAAATATTTTGTGCTTTGCAAATCGTACCACATTTGTGGAAAATAGTTGCCACGTTTTCATTCAAAGTATGCCTACAGTCATCCTGCGCGAGGAAACGTAAAATGCAGATGCAAGAAAGGCAGAATAAAAGCATTTCATCGGGCTGAATACTTATCACCCGCAAGGTAGGAACTCTGCATTTGTTGCTTTGTATTCGCCATCGCTGGTGGATGTTCGTGCTTTAATTTAGTAATTATGCACTGCACAATATATTTGTCTGCTTCCAAACCAAAGTTTTTGTTTAACGTGTCAGAGTATTGAGGTTTAATGAGATTCTTGTGTATGAAATTCTTATTCTTCAATAAGAATTTGCTTTGTGTGCAGCAGATGAACATTATGAAGATAATTTGATAGTGTAGTTCAGAGTAATGCTGTCATTAGCAGCAGTGCAGCACTTTTTTCAATGATACTTAATCCGAAAAAACATATATAATTTCATGGTAAGGAGGGTAAGATGGGGAATGTGATTTTTTGCTTCTATTCATATTACAATCCGGTATTTTTTATTACGCTATCTTGCATATGAGTCAGTCATATAATTGAGCACCATAAAGTAGAAATTTGATGTTAAAATCGAAACTTAGTAGAGAGTCACTACTTTATAACTGGTTTATAATACTTAGCGAATGAAAATTACATTTGGGCATTAATAAAGGTACATAGTTGGATATGACGTAGTGGCATAAAATACATTTGATGCCTGAATGTTATTTTGATATATGATTATTTATCCATATAACGTATACAAGGTAAGTGGCTATCTTAGAGTGCAATTATTTATTCCGTTTAGAACTTATCTGATTTAGAAGAAAGGGATGAGATTCTAAAGCAAAAAGAAAGCAATGATATTAAATATGGAAAAACGGAAAGTAACAAAACACAAAAAACAATAGCAACACCACTAACTTGTAAGTGTTCAAGATGTGATGATTTGTATGCAGATCCAAGGGACGGAGTTAAGCGGTTTAATACTTAAACTGGTAACAGGACTCTTATACCAAGCAAATAACATATACCCAGGCACCATAACCCTTAACAAAGTTGAATTGTTCAAATGTCAAAATTGTATTCAGTGATTAGTACAGACATCTCACCTCATGGTAAGGTAACATGCCAAATATATTCACAAACAAGTTTTTAGTCATTCTGGTAAAATATTATTTTTGTTGTATAAGAAATACAGTAGTTGCATTTATTTTTGCTGAGCATCACAATCTTATCCCGGCTCCCCCTACGTGCAACATAATTATGTTATGTCTCCCTCAAATTTAAGGTCTATCTTCTATGTTTTCTACAAACATTTAGTTTGTTGCATATTTTTATGTTAGAATACCGTATTACCAACAACGAGAAATCCTAGTACGAAATATTAATTTTTGCAATAAAGTCTGTAGTTTCCAATTTCCGATATCTCTGTTGAATTTCGTTTCATAAGTAGCAACACCTAATATTTACCTGAGAACATTATTGATATTTACTAACAATTTCTTAACAGTAAGTATCTTTTATTAAGGCGATAGTGTCAGTATCCACTGTATAATGCACAAATTAATTTACTAAACAAGCAATAATCGAAAGAGAAAGATTTCAACCGCAGGCAACAACTTCAGCAATTATAGCAACTACAATTATAATAAATAATATGGTGACGTCTTCGTCCTCCTACTTACTTTCATTCTTCGCATACAGTACCTAGAGTAATGAATTCTGCTGTAGTACAGGCATTTGTCGGCGTTGCGCGTTCCAAGAGATACGAATATACATATGTAAGGATTTAGAACATGTAAGAGTCAGAGTAGTAGCAAGAAAATATGTAGCGAAGGCAGAAAGGTGTTTGCGTGTGCGTGTTTGTCACAACTGTACATATGCACGCGTGAACCAGCTAAATATGAATTAGTATACGGAAATTTTAGAATGACAAATTAAATGCGCCCAACGAACAGTGAAAGAGATCAAATAAAAACATATGCAAACGAATAGCTGTAAAGACACGGTATATATTCCACTCGTAAAATATTCATTTTATGCGACGATGGGGTCCAGTCAAATGTAACACATTTTCTCAGTTGAGAACGAAACCCTAATCGCCAGCGCGACGTGCAACAAAAAATACCTAATACTCTAATTTCTTCGTTTAAGTACAATGCAAATGAACGTGCGTGACGTTAAAAATAGCGATGTCCAATCGAGCGTTGTTAATCTGTGTCTCTTTCTTCAACTCTATCTCCAGCTCCTTCTCGTTCCCTTTCTCAACACCGATGAAAAAGTCATTCCGGCTATCACGCTGGCTGACGCTCATTCGAGAAGGATGAAGCGTTAAGCATTTGCAGTACTCGCCATTAAGCCAGATTAAAGAGCTCTCTGCGACAATGTCATCCGTGTGCCGTGATGTCGAGACGGGCCGAGTATATCGCCGAGAAAATTTTGCATTTCTGGCCCCGCGTAGTGCTCGAGTTACTATTGTCCTCCCATTATCTACCCATGGCGTCTACACGCAAATTTCTTTGTACGTGATATATACACGCACCGAAATTTAAATCAATCGAGGTAATACTGGAACGATTGACCAGTGCAGTTTCTCATGCTGAATCAAACGATACTGCAACTGATGTTTCTTGACAGCTCTCGAAATGTTAATATATTCTTACGAATGATTCATGCATCATATAGACAAGAAGCAGATGTTTGCTTCGTAATTGTTAAATAATTTTATTAAATAATGGAAGGGTCAAGAGAAACGATAGAAATAATACTTTTATTCTTATCAAGTATCATTCTTTGTTAACTGCCGTTTTATTACCCAGTTCCTTGCGAAATTGCATTCCAATTAACAGAGTGCATGGAGTGTACGGTGCCCAATAGTATTGTTAATAAAAATTAACGGTCCGGCTAACTCTTTGTAAATCGGTGAATAGAAATAATCGTAGTATTGAAATGCCCCTAGAATAAAATTTCTACAACCGTTTCTGGCTTTTAATTAACAGCACGATATTGCATCGCCAGTTTTGCCCATAATTTCAAATAGAACGCGGAAACATATGAATTTGCGTTCTTCAGCGTATAAAATAACACAGAGATACGATACTGGATTCAAGATGCGCACGTACGTTCTCGCTGTAAGCCTCTTAAATCTGCCAGTACACTGAAAATAAGCACGTTCGTTCATCCTCAATTACGACGTAATCGCGTCTACCCCTGGGCAGGAACAAGTCATTTGCGTACGTTGCCACACGTCTTCCTTCCTCGCCAAGTGGTTTTACATCATTTAACTTTATTCTATGCAGTGTTTGGAGGGCCCCTCGTGCGATCTGGTTAAATCAACGCGCTCAATCTAATTCTTGAGCGATAAAAACTCACGTTTCGCAATCCTTTAAATGGGAACAGGATTTTTCTGTAGAACCATTTAAATCTGTAACAATGTCAAGTATGATTTTTAATATTGTCAATAATGGACAGTCTGGACATGGGTGATGTTGCTGTAAATTATTATTATTAACAAATCTTTAACATTTCATTTTAACTTTAGCTTAATATTTTAAGTACTGGTACGTAAGCATCAATTAAACTGAATTACCCTTTAACTATATTCTTGCTAGAAAATCATAATACTTTCTAATCATTCGTTCGGTTAAAGATCCGAGCATTATATTTGCCCATATATTTTACTATAATTCGGTCGTCATAGATATTTTTGTTAGGTATCTCCTTTCCACTCACCACTTACGTAAACATTATGTACAACGGTGTACCATTACTTCAACTATTTATATAAATTAAACCACAGGTAATTAAGCAGGGTATTGAATTGTTTATACATATAGCCCTTCGATATTAATCAAACTCTTACTGTTTTGTACATCCAGCAAATGTTCATATTGCAAATGCATCGTCTTTGGCAAGTCCAAATTGAAGTGCAATTATTACAGGTTATTAAAAATGAAACGTTAAACCTTTTCCCAAGTTGCCCTACTTAAATATTCAGCTACTTTGTTGTACATTAATAATGATACCAAATAAAATACGAATATGGTTCGTATTTTAAACGATCGAGACAAGCATGCATACAGTTGCTATCATGACAAATGTCTAAGAAAGGCCTGTGAAACGTCGTAAACATATTTAAAGATATGAATCTCATTGGCAGGCACCAAACACCAAAAAGGGGATAATTAAAATATAGAATAAAGGAAGAAGTTGTTGAGACAAGGAAGCAGTTAGACAAAATGTAATCTGACGGATGATTGTAGGACGGTGCAACAAAGTTTTCTTGATCAAGACTACGCAGGTGTATGTATGTAAATGAATGCAAGAGGCTGTCCACATTTATGATCAAATACGTTTTTACAATTAGTTTACACTGTTGGACGTAACGCGCCAAACCCATAACCACTCTACACCGTTGCCTCTGCAGCTCGCAAATCCACACTGTTCGAAAAATAAACCTCTTGACTAGTTGCAAATGCTATTCCTAAAGAAGGCGTCATGCTGCACCATTGTCGTGCCGCGCCTGCAGACCACCTGTAACCCAGGTGTCTCGATCATAAAATACTTAAACCTAAATAAAACTGCTCATAACTTAGGTCTGGCATAGTTTTCACACTACTGTACGATTATTTATTTGTTTTAGCTATGGTTACATAATCGAGGACTATAATTACCGTGATTACTTCTATATAGTCAATTACAAAAATAATCACCAAACAATATCTTACGAGAACTGTTCTGGTTTCAAGTCAGTATTAAAAAATACTGTCAGTATATGGTGTACCCTTTACGTTGTACTTTAGTTGTTCATTTTCTCACATCGCTATTTGAAGATACATACTTTTAGTGCCTAGTTAGTATCAGTAACTATCGTTAATCGCGTGCACGTACATACCTTCAGACTTTAAGAAGAATAAATTTATATCGGTGCTGTGAAATCGGAATTTATACAATAGCATAGTAATATCTTTTTTATTTCTTTTCTTCGCTATCAAAGAGATTGCATTGAATGTCCATGCACGCATTGCTCAAAATATCGACTTAATTTTATTAAATGAATTTTTATGGAAAAGGGATACAATAATTTGTTATAAAAAGAAATTCCACTGCATAAAGAAAGAAAAGTATTAAGGAATACCTGAATTGAAAATCTGTTTAACCATCGATAAATCATTTCAGCTTTACATCTTGCACAGGAAATTATACTTTTAAAGAATGTTTCATTTCTCTGCTTAAAAGTGCCGTTTATCTTCCTTCTTCGTGTCTGGTTTATCAGATTCAGCAGTGCCTTCGCTGTAGCACTTCTGTTTCGCTCGATTTGCATAGATAATTGAATTGCAGGAATTCAATCGATTTATCGATAATGGCGCTCTACCATTTTTGCCAAGCACGTACAAAATCAATTCCCACAAGTACGCGTGGATTGACGTTATTTCGAATAAATTTAATTAACAACATCGCATCGAATCTAAGGAGAAGAATATTTCCTAAAGGAGAAAACGTAAGTAGCTTCTGCTTTTTTAACGTATATTACCACTCACCCTTATACGATACTTTTATCAGAAATCAACACAGATGGATTCGAAATGATGGAGGATTAAATTAAAACATCGTTAAGGTTGATTGTTTAAATTGATACGCGGTTAAATAAATGATACACGCGGTTGGAATACATGCATATTGGTTAGACTGGACAAACGACTGTATTGTATTTTTTATACTCTTAGTTCATCTCAACATAACAATCTGTTGCATACGCGCGTATTGTACCGAGTGTCCTAAAAGTAGGTGTGTTTCTTAGGTGGATGTGGTTTCTGATTGATTGATAAACGTTTGAGCTTACACTGTTTGACAAATTGTTGGGAAGATTTTCGAACACTCAGATTGATGTATTTGAGAAGTTTGCAGATTTATGGCAAGATTGGATGGAGAAGACGAAGACTAAGAGGGGTTGTCTATATTAGAAAAAAGCTGATACGTACAGTTTGACAACGAAAAATTCATTGTCAAAAATATTATACATATATACACACAAAAACTACTGTGCTTTTATTTAATGGTGGGCTAAATTGCCCCCATTATTAATTATAGCTTGGCAATTCGTCTGCATTTTGTGAGTGCTCGAATAAGATTCTGTAGGTGCGTTTGAATGCATCGAATTAATGTCTACGTTTTAGAAATATCTGTTCTTCAGAAGTTCCTTGGAAACCCAGATGGATAATTTAATGCAGCAAACACTGCCTTCACTTTCTATACATTATTAAAACAGTCTGAACCAAATACTTCACTCTCATGTCGCGACAGTAGCTGAGGTTTTATTGTTATAGCATTTGCATACATATGTTTTTTTCTTTTAGCAAGCAAACCTGTCACATGGGTAATCATATCGCCTGTATTCTTGTAGAATGATTCCTTCATCTGTCTAAGGAGGTAGAAGCTTATCTTATATTTCTGTTTGAAAGATCATCGACGTTTCTTCCTTTACTAGCACTGCACATATCCCCTTGATAACACCTACGTTCGACTAACACAGGTGTTTACCTGTGTCTGCGAATGTCAATCTCCGTTCTTTTCGATACAAAATCATTTAGCAAACAGCACACTGATTGTGAAAAGTTTCGTACATCTTAATAATGCGAGCGAGGTTAAGGACTTCAACATAAACGCGTATTGATAGACATTACATATGTATGTTTTATTGCCCCGACTTTTTACGTGTTAAGCGAACTGCAGATCTTGCGAACGAGCACGAACAAGAACAAACGAATGCAGTCTAGTGCAAACATGCGGCCACCGATCCATTCGTCTACGTCTGTCAATGCCCGATCAAAAATTCCATTTGCGGTTATCGTTCAGTGAGGAAGTGTTTGTGCAGAGTCGGGACGCGGCCAGAATAGAATTGTAAGTTGTCATGTTGCAGAATCTCTGGATCGAGCTTTTCAAAACTTCTATTTATTTCCTTTAGAATATACACGATACTAAACGCGTGACGTTTAAAATACGATTGCATTTTTCTTGCAACTTGATTTGCATTAGCAGTTTGTTTTGTCTAGTGTATGGTGATAGTCGGTGATTAGCTTGTGGCTATAAATATTCCAATGCTATTTGTTACCAATTAATAAAGAAAATGCAATTGGACGATACGACCAAAAATATGTAACGAGGGTACGTACAGTAAGTACAGATAATTACAGTAGATAGTGTAGATCATTTCCGTTAAGTAGAAAGTGGTTGCAAGTTTACAGTGTTTGGTAGCTGCTGTTTCGTATACCAATTCGACGCATCTTTTTAAATCATCCTTTTAAAAATCATTTATCAAATTATTCTCGGATACTGCTACTACAATTTTACAGATATTCCGCTTAAAAAATGTGACAGAAATGTAGGAAATGGCAGCGGTATACGATGACGAGGAAACAGATGATATAATTCAATAAGGCTGGAAAGTGTGTCAGAAAACGAGAGTACAGCTTGCACGCCCCTTTATTATTTTCTTCTTCACACTTCTTCCTGCTCCTACCCTCTTTGAATTACCACGCTATCGTATATCACGGCCTCGGATATTGCAGAAATGGATGCCGCCTGCACTATGACTCGAAGAATCACCCAAGAATGAATGACCTGGGACCAAATTGCTTTTAACTAGATTCTGATTTCCAGAACCTTATTACTTTTTATTTCTGAATCCGAGAACTCCTGTCTGAAAGTCTTATTGCTCTGACATCTTGTTACAGTGAATGACCTGAGCAAAGAAAAATGTGTTTTCCACCGAAACACTTCTCCCTTGTTTCAAAACTCGTGCTCTGCCTCCCGTTATGCTCTTACGATGTTGATATTCTTTTTCCTATGAAGGGGAAATATAGACGCTCTATTGACAAGGTGTTCGTCAATTTGGTAGTATGCATCTATGTATTTGGGAACGTTCTTCAAGTTTCGATTTTCAACCCCAGCCAGTCTTGCTCGCCGAGAACTATTAAATGGATTCAGAAGCTAATGAGTGTAAGTCCATTAGCATTCAAACCGAGATAAATAATTTTTTTACAAATTACTTCGAAAGAAATTTAATCTATTGTTTAAGTATGAAAATAGTGACTTGATTGATTTATCAATTGAAAGTTTCAACGATATAAAGAGATTTTAGAACCGCGACACTCATGTTCTGGGGTAGCTGGACTTACACTGATTGGCTTCCGAGCCCTCCAAATGTCCTATTGAAACGCGAAAAAGTATATCCTGGAAATGCGTATTGCAACAACAAGTAATTGTATAATCAACTAGAGTTTGAAATTTGTCACCCAGGTAGAGCGAAATCTAACATTCCGCGACTTCTAAAAAATAGTAGCTACCTCTGACTTTATCGCAACCCCAACTCTTTGCACAAATTCTAACACTTGCTTTCGTCTAACGATTTAATAAATGGAAGCACAGTTTACATTTCAATTTGTGTCCTCATCGTACATGTAGCATTGAAATGGTCGCTGGTTTCCGTGAACACTGTCTGGAAGGTGTCAGTGTGGGTAACAATCTGTGCATACCAGATTTGGTCTACAAGCTGGAACATAAAGAACTCGCATAATTTTTGTTGTGACGCTTTTATGACCGAAGCCAGACATTTCCATCCGACACTATTCTCGCATAACTTGTCTTCTCCCTCAAACACCTCCTTTCAGCTTCATTCGGTTTCAGTAATCTTACAAATTCTCTGCACTGGCGTCCGTAAAACCGGCGCCCACATTGTACAAGTGGTCAGAGTGAAAGCGGCGCGTGGATGAAAGCGAAATTGCTTGCTTCTCGACCTAACAATCGACAGAGAGAAACGTCATGGACCTTATCGAATTTCCCGTCGCGCTGCGGCAGACGGTTTAAAAATATTTGCATGGCAAAACTAACTGAATGGTAAGTCGAATCGGTCTACCGTTGCAGCGCAATAGTATCTTTCGTTGATCACTTACAGCATCGACTAGTGGCCGCGGTTCGCTGTCGGAATAGCTATGCGCTGCTCCGCCGCGAGCGGATTTGATTCACTTAACTCGAGGTACGCGGGGGTAGAACTCGTTACAGGTCCCGGTTTAATTGCGTAAGCTGGCTCCCGTATCTGGCCATTAAAAGCTCAAACGGGGCGAGCTTGTAGCTCTCCGATCCAGAGCGCGGGGGAAAGAAATGAAAACGGATCGATACCTCTCTCTCTTTCTTCCCTTTACCTCGTCCTACCAATCCCACCCTCCCTGCCCCTCTTTTCTCTACTTGCCCCTCTCTTTTCACCCGCTTCTTGTGTCTGCCACCCTACGCACGGCCAGCCACCACCAACGCTGACGGCGGATTAAATTCGCGAAAAATGTACTCTCCGGTTCGACATGTTATCGAGATGAAATGGAACTCACAGTCGGCCCTTTACATTATATATTCTTAATAGAATACCAGCAGGCTCGGCGATACGTTTGATCAAATATACAATGATCACTATTTCTATTTGTCGTTTCGTTGTCCACCTTTCGTACGTGTCCACCTTCGCAGTTATTACATTTTTCTTACCGTTTTGACACGCGAGATGCGTGTATCTAAATGTATTCGACGTGTGTCCGCTTGGGAATGGAAATGAATTTCCTAGGGGGTAAGAGTTCCTAATGGGAAACTAATGATAAACCGTGATTTGAAAATTGAATATCAAGCCCTGAACCGATGGGAATGATTTCCATACTTTTGCGGTTTGCATTTGAATAATTTTAATTATATTATACTTTCGTCCGTGTTTGCGTGATACTGCGTATTAAAGTTTGTTTTTAAAAAAAAGGCGTTCGTTGCGAAAAGAAAGATAAAGCTTATTGGACTGTGCATATGCTTGCAATACAAGTTTTGTAATATACCGTTCTCTTTTATTTGTTCGACCTCATCAATATACGCACGTCATTCAGAAGGGAACTCTGTCTATACACGCAGTACAAAAAGCTATAACTGTGTTTCACTGCTACAATTTTGTTTAAAAAGCCTACAATGTCTAGCTAGTTACTCTTCCTGGGAACATTTACGCAACGGCCTACACGATCGCATACATTCGCTCGCGAATGTACAATCGAAAATCGGAAGCGGCAGTGACCCAGCTTTCTGAATAAAAATCATGTGGTTCTATTGAAAAAAGAATTGCAATTGCACGTTGCAAGCGCATCGACGGACCTGCGAACAAAATATGTCACAAGATAGTAAAACGCACAATGCCATGCAGACTTTTTCTTTAGGGATTGTTTTCTATCTATCTTTAATCATAACCAAGCTTTACCCGTGCCCGTTACTTATTCACCTTGTATGCATGTGTCCGCAAAATGTTAAGCTGGATCTTTTCTTTTCAAATTGGAATTGATTCTGCTCAGTTGCCGGAAGTATTAAAATTCCTAGAACATTAATATTTAATAAGGGACTGGATAAAATGTACAGCAAACTTAAAAGCTGAAATTTCTAGTTTAAATGGGAATTTGTTGTTCTTTCTTATTTGTTATCGTCTTATTTCTGCTTATTGCAATGATTCAAAATTGATCTTGTAGCAGCCACATCTGTTTGGTTGCAAGTAGAAAAGTTTCCTAAGAATAATTTTATATCAATTTCTACATTTCATGCATTCTCAATACTACGGTTGTCCACAGACAAGGTCTTCTTTCAAAATATTTGATTTCCGGTAAACAGTATGTTCTTGTACTTCTGCTGTACTTAAGTTTCAAAAACTTTGAGAACTAACCATATTCAAAATAACTTAAATTACAATCAGACAACGTAAACTACACGAAATTTCTTCGATGTAAGAAATTAATGATTTAATTTTATTTTCAATTTCGCAATAATGTACTATACACTTCGAACAATATCACTGACAGATACGTCCCTAATTTCGCTTAAATATTTTTTTGCGCTAAAGGGCTAATCAATCTTCAATGCAAAGATTCTTAATTACCATGGAATTTCGTAATACCCATCCCTAAGAATGTCTAGCCTTCAACAAAGTTCCGTCCAGCTGGCCTTTACACGGCGATACGGACTAGACAGCGGGAAATCTGACGTCGAATAGAAATGTCACACCAACCAGAAAACACAGAACGACGTGTACGACCTACTCGACCCGGAAGGGAACCGCGTGGCTATGCGAATTTTTCACCGCATTGAGAAGCCTCAACACGATGGCGCTGTCGCGTGTGTTGAACGAGGGGGCGAATCGACTGAAAAGAAAGTAGAAGAAAGACACGTCGGGCGAAACTTGCCGCCGTTGCCTGCGACCGTTCAAATGGAAACAGATATTTTCAAGGTACCGGTGCAACTTGCCAACCGGGGTAACTCGAGGGATCGCCAGGAGTATTCGAGTGACTGAGTGACAAAATCGAAGCCCGGCTATCCTTCCCTGTGTGCTTTCCGTTAGAAGAAAGAAGCTGTGGCAGAGAATACAGCGACGTAAAAGCGACGTAAATCCTCCGTTCCTTCTTTTGTACTTACTAAGACAGTTCTGTGGAAATGGATCGTTCTTAGGTCTTGAGCCCTCTTTGTGCCATCCCGTTGTCCAAGGGACGAGATGCCTCCGTCGTTTACCCGAAAATGCTACTGCTTCGTTTTACATATAAGGGGGATGCTGATTGTCGTAGTCGTGCATAACGATTTTTCAGGAAGATATTTTAAAGTAACTGAAGGGAGTTCTTTTATATCGCGGTACTGAGGCATTTATGCAGTTGCTCGCGAAAGTATTTGGCCGCCTGAGACGATTGAGGAATCTCTATTCGTTTAACGTTGCATTAGTTTCTAAGAAGTATTTAAAAATAATATCTCGGAATTGTATTAAAGTATACTTCGAAATATTTGTTAAAAATAGACTAAGAACTTCTTCATTTTCTACTAGTAGGTATATAATTGTTTGTAAAGTTTACTGAATATCTGACGTGGCCAAATACTTGTCCGACCAACTGCATATCCGAGAAGAATTTCGAGAAATTGTAGAAGTAGTATATATATTTCATTTTCATATAGTAGGGTCTCAATTGACCGGCATAATTAGGACACAGACGGACTGAACAGATTAATATTTGTAGGATTGGAAATACTGCGTGAATGTTTAGAATGATTGCGATGTATGAAAGGTACGTTCTGAGCTGAGTACTTGAGAAGGTCGTGTGTATGGGGGGGGTACAGTGGCCCAAGGGTTCGGGTGGTCGGGACCGACCACCACCGAGGAATGACTGCGGGGTGTGTCCTAAATGAGTGAGAGCAAATGAGGAATAGAATGAAAGAGAAACTAAGAGTGTAAGAATATAAAGAATGAATGAGGCAGAGCTAAGGCAGAGCTAAGTGAGAGTGAAGAGAGAGTGGAAACAGAGCGTAAGGAAAAGTATCGTGTGTTTGGGTAACGTCGTGTGTCGACGCATTTATAATAAAGATAGTGTTTTAATGAGAGTAACTGAAATCTTATTACACCACCTGTCCTCTAATCCCAACTACGTGGGGTTTACAAAGAATAACTTCTACATATTCGAGAAGAAATAATTTGAAAGACATTCTTCCAAACAGCGAAACGTCTTGAATCAAAGACTTGGAGTTAGGAAGATTCGGTTATTAATACAGTACTAGTAAAATCGAGACGTCGGATAAACAGAATCCAATCTATGAAATACATATCGCACCAGTGCAAATCTTTCTACACGATGTCACAGCCTTATATTACTCCTTCCTCAGGATTTCATTGATGTTTCAATTGGGCTTTCGAAATCGTTACCAGTTTCACACGAATGGTACAAAACAGTTTTGTGCGGACTAAAAAATATCCGGTTTCTGTATTCCAGTTACGTTCCATGGTATAAGCTATCATATTTATGTCACACAAAATATTACAATAAATATCCGTACACGTCCGGTAAATAACAAAGTTGTCCACGAAATACCACGTACCACGAAATAGCTTTACCCACGGCATGTTTTACGTACGAAAATCGTTGAAGCCCGTTCTTATGTAAACAGCAGAATTGAATAGCACAACCAATTTTCAGATTAATAATTAAACTTCGTGCAACGCTGGTAATAACGATTCAAAACCTTCCGTCCCTATACGTTTCGCGTTTCGCGCTTAAACGAAATAAATTGGATGAATTATTTATTTATTTACTTGCTGGGGGGGGGGGGGGAAGTCCATTCGTATACACATAATTAGAACATACAAGAAAACAAACGAAAATATATACGCGAGAGCACCGAATATTTGGTAGATCTGATTCATTCGCTGCTTGCAGATATTTTATCGAGAAAGGAAAGGAATCGATATCAGCAACAGGTATTGATACTGTGGCATGTTTTGTGTATGCAGTTGCTTTCAATATGATCTCTTCCATACTTTTGTCGTGGAACAAGTATTTGCTTTTGAGGTGACTGGCTTTGCAACCGAACCAATGCGGTTAATGAAATCAGCACAATCAATTTTCAGAATACAGCATTTTGTGCACATCATTCCATTCGCTACGCAATTGTTTCGAATAGACATTACAGTTAGTGAAATTTATATAGAATATAGATGATTATGCTCTCGACATTTGAGTATGTCTCTTGGTTTCTTTGTTTAACAGTAGACTATATCCATGCAGTTGGCCAAACAAATGTCCATTTCTGCAGTAGATGCTTTTGCAGTTTCGAAACAAACGTAGTTCAGGGATGCTAAATTAATTTAACAATCGGAGAAGTGTCAAAAGGTTATAGATAGACAATATATCGTGTACTAAAATTTCTCGGATATATTTCGCGCGAGTCATTATCGTTTCTTTGGACAAAAGATGACATCACTGTTTGACCAACCCAATGTTCTGTAGAAGTTATTTTTTGTAAACCCCACGGAGTTTGGAATAGAGGACAGGTGGTGTAATAAGACTTCAGTTACTCTCATTGAAACACTAGCTTTATGATAAATACGTCGACACACGACGTTACTCAAACACACGATACTTTTCACTACGCTCTGTTTCAACTCTCTCTTCACTCTTACTTAGCTCTGCCTTAGCTCTGCCTCGTTCACTCTTTATATTCTTTCACTCTTAGTTTCTCTTTCATTCTATTCCTCATTTGCCCTCACTCATTTAGGACACACCCCCGCAGTCATTCCTCGGTGGTGGTCGGTCCCGACCACCCGAACCCTTGGGCCACTGTACCCCCACA
Organism: Nomada fucata; assembly: GCA_948146005.1. Taxonomy (NCBI): domain Eukaryota; kingdom Metazoa; phylum Arthropoda; class Insecta; order Hymenoptera; family Apidae; genus Nomada; species Nomada fucata. The sequence goes on from OX411278.1 coordinate 16,433,595, forward strand.
TACACACGACCTTCTCAAGTACTCAGCTCCGAACGTACCTTCCATACATCGCAATCATTCGTATTTCCAATCCTACAGTTCTTTATTTAATGCGTAACCGCTATTGTAATGAGCACACGCGCCTGATATTTATGCCCTTTAAAGTTGTTCGTTGAACGACTGCAAGTTCGTTCTTTGTATAAAATTCATTTATATTGCCCCGAACGTGACGTAAACCGATATAAATCATAGAAATCCGATGCATGCAAACACTACGCACGCAAACATATATCACTAGAACTGACTTATTTCAGTAGCCTGTATAATCACAATTTACAACGTTAAATTATTAGATGCCCGGTAAATTTGTGGATATATTTTTTACTCTGCGAAGCAACACGTTTGCGCTGTGCAAGATTTCCACGTCGTTGACACCTCGGTCACGTTGTACAGTTGTAGTTCGAAACCATAATCTTCGCGCTCGAGAAGGATTTTTGCAATAGCATCGTAAAGGATCAAACATCGAACTTCGAATTTCAACGTGCTAAAGGGGCAAGAAAAAACTGTTCTTAGCAGGTGCATCTGCCGCTCTGAATGGTTTTTAAAAATTCCTTACGACAGTCAATCATCTGACTGGCACTGTGCCGTTGTGTTTCGAAAACACTTCTCTGTAAATCAGTTGTTCTTTAATTCTCGCAGGAACACGCATCGCGTAATTGGATAATAACCCTTTCTCGACAGAGCAAGTGCAAATACAACAAAATCTGAGCATTTGCCTCGGAGAGCCGCGTCACGTAACACGGCTATTAGAAAACTCTTAAAACGTGGCACGATGCACGGCATCCCAAAATATTAAGACTTTCACCCCTGTCCAAGTAGTTCAAATTGTACTAACAAGTTTCATCCGTCGTACATTCTAATTAGCTAGAAAACTTCCCTAATTCAGTTCGTCTAAATATTCTGTGGCCAGAGGAGGAGCCTGTAGTCCGGGTTAATGTATACATCTTGGTTGGAAGTTTGCGGGATCGATGGCAACACCATGGTTCACCATGGCCGTTCGGTGAAGAACGTACCCGAAATATTGAGAAATCCATGGAACACGGTGCTGAGCATCGGAAAAAGAAGAGGCAGAAAACCATCGCCGGCGATGTTTTAAAGTGCAAAGGAATTATTCTTTCGCCGGGTCGCGCCGTTCTCGTCCCTCTTCTTTTTCCTTCTTTTCCGATGCTGCACCCGAAAAAGTCTGCCTTTACGAGGATGCTTTAAAAATTTATGGAATTTCTGAGTGGTTCTCCACGATACGGAAAGCCTTCTGCCGCACGATGAAGGGCACTTGTTCGTGTTTTTATGTACGCATACCTCCACCGACGTACGAATCTTCTGTAGGAACATGTACTCGTTCCTATGAAACCCAGGAACCAGGAGTTCGACGAACGAGGCAATATGTACATACCAGCGACGAAGTTGCCCCGCGGGTTTTGTCTGCGGGGTTGGCAAACAGCATGCATCGAAAAGCACCAAGGGGTAGCTGAACCCAGTTGCATGGTTGCTTGACCTATATACACGAGCGTATAAAATTTAAGGATCGTTAAATTTTCGATGAAAAATTGGCGATATTTGAACTGCTGTGATTTCGTGAAAAAAAAATCGTGCAACAATCGTGCACCAGCACGCATTTTAACCGTTTTGATGTTTACGTCGAGTATACTCGTCACGAAAGGGTGGCATTTTTGTTTAATAACGAGCGTATTCGTCATCGCTTTAAAATTAGTTAATCGCACGGGGGCACACATTGACAATAAAATAAAACGATCGCAGGGTTGAAGCGTGAAGTCTCTACTTTGTATTTAAAGATTGTTTAAAAGTGAAGGTGCTTTCCCATTCGAAAATTGTACAAATTCGAACGCCTGTACGGATCTTAAGAAATTCCGTATTCCTTCAGACTTTAAAGTGAACCAAAGTGCGTTGTTGCAATGAATTGTTGAAATTTAGTTATTCCGCACGTCACTTTGCACGCTAGTCTATATACATCCACGTCTCTCCTATATCGGTTACTCTACTAGTACCCAAATTTAAATTAAAAAATTACATATCCTGACCAACAAGAACAGGGTCAACCAACCATTTTCTGATGCGGCAAAGTACTGAACTAGTGAATTGCATTTATAACGATCACAAATGAATCGATTGAATTTTGCAATGGATGATTCGTAGGATTGGTTTAAGTTGTCAATTTATAATTGAAGCCAGCAGCGTACCCTTGTCTTCCTCGGGAAAAAATATATTTAATATTGGGTAGAATATTGGTCAGTGAACAAATTCGTTGGCCGCTTTTACGCTTTCTGCATTTCTGTTTGACGTTTATTTTGAAGGACTTGGACTGCCAAGCAGACCCGTATGTATAAATGGGAGTAAAAGCTAAACGTTTTGCAGGGACAACTTCCGTACAGTAGATACATACCTACATATGTATATTCAAATGTGTTTTTAGAAATGGAAGTTTTCGTTTACAATTTTACTCGTTAGAATTATATGTAATCTAATAATCGTTTGTATAAAACACGAGCCAAATAAGTCGTAATAGAATTTAGTTACAAAAACAATACACTTACCGAACAAAATTCATTATCCGGTACGTTCATTCATGTCTTTTAAAGCGGAGAAACGTGTTCACCTATTGAATTCTTTCCAACAAAAAATCACCTTTTGATTACGAATTCTGTACCTGTATACATACCTGCAGGGAAATCCAACGACCGTATGTGCCTCAATATTTGCAGGCAAAGTTGATATGAAAAATAATGGAATGTCTTCTTTCTACCTCTTTGTTTGCCATTTTGATTACTATAGTCATAAAATTCAATTGTAGTAAGATTCCATGGAAATAACCCACATTTACACATCACAACCCCAAGGTAATGCTCACAAGAAGCTTCCAGATAACGATGGAGCAACGTGTAATCATACACGATGCAGGATGAAGTCGGGTAACGACGATCAGCACCACGAAGAAAGGATGTGAAAACTGCACCGCGTAATTTCGTCCACTTTTCAAACTTGCATCAGGTTTTCAGATGTGCGACAATTTCAATTTGAAGAAACTGACGGCTGGCATTATGCTTACGTCGCAGAGGATTCGATGCCATCTAAATTGCAGAGAATTCTGCCTTAAGTCCGCTATTAAGTTTCCGATCTTCTCGTTGGGAAGTCGTCGAATAGGTTAGGGACAGATATGTTCTGTTCAATTAAATGTATGAACGCTCTACTTGCAATGCTTGGTCTTATCTAATTCTAAGTCAATAAGTTGCACACTGGAATTCTTGTACTTTTCTAATGCTAGAATTTTTTCTTTGTTTTGTTCCCTGCAATTCTTTGTAGTACTACAAAACATGCAATAGACTGCTTTATAATTTTATAATAATTTTTTTATAGCGAAACCTGTTCTGCAATTCCATTTTTTCGTTTACTGTTTTCTCTGCGTTTTGCGATGACATTTTACAGGGCTCAAAATTATTTATCGCTCTTATTAGTCTTCATAACTCCAATCATTATTTATGTGCAGTAGTAATAGAGTACTGTAATACGAAAATGGTTGATAGTAGAAACATACAGTTCCATTTATTCTTATTAAGAATAGGTTCTATTTATTGAACTTCCTGCAGTTATAAATTACCACATGCTCGAAAGGTAAAAAATAACTTGCTTCAAAGATAGTTGACACTTCTATTGATGACTTATTGAAAGTTCAATTGATTATTCAATTTAAGATGCTAATAAAATCTTACTATTCTAGGGAAAATTAAAATTTTCTATGTCGTCCAAGCTAAAAGACATTAATTGTAATTCATTTTTGTGAACTGTGTTATATTTCTATTATGATTAAGTTTTAAGTATATCCGACTCTGAAAACATTAATTCAGATTTCACTCTGAGTGATAGATGCTTGGCGTATCACATATAGATTTTCTAATCCTGCGAGACAAGTTTCCACGTGCCGAAGAAAATTCAGTTCGTCGCTTCGCTCTTTCATTTCCATTGATTTCAGTTTAATTTAAATCGAGTTGATGCATCGCGGTAATTTTCATTCTATTTCATCTTGTAGTCTCTTTCCAGTCCCTCTTTTGTGCTGGGATCTAGAAACATACATCAAAGATACCGTCGAACAATGTGAATTGATTAGCATATTCCAATCTTCAGGACAATCATATTCAATTATACTGCTCCATTGATCGTGATAACGAACCCACCTTCGGCGTTAAGCCAATTCAATCAAGCTTTTATGATTACTTGCGATTAGATCAGAAATTCTGAGAAAGTTTATCTCTTTGGTAACTGCAAACAATCCATTAATTTTTGCATCTGCATTTTAATAAGTAGCCACGCTTCATTATTTTAGTAAAAATAAAATATTATAATACACCTAAATAAGTTAAAGCACGGTTAATAAAATTTTGCTTCGACGAATGGATAATTAAGGCACCCCGCGAAATGAAGCAATTATTCTAACTATTTTCGATTCACCCGCAGTTGAAATTATACTTGAATAATTTAACGGAGCATTTTAATTGCAATAGAAATATATTCGAACTTATTATTCGATATGTAATGTTCCTTTTCCACTAGCGACAAAAACATGTTTTGAATTTAAAGTCGCCAATTAAAGAGCTGTTAAAATTGTTTTATTGTCAATGCACATTTTAATAATTTGACAAAAATACACGAACTAAAATAATTGCATCATTAAACAAAAATCCATAGTAAATATTGCATATGATCTTACATTTTAATTTGATCAATTAATTGTACCGCGCTCTGTCCGTGTTATTGAAATATGTCGCAACGAACAGCATTCCATAATATTCATTCACAGATGTGAACGTATTCCAGGTCAAATATGTGCGGGATCATACGATTAATGAAATAACTCAACGGAGTTACGTTTACGGTTTGAACTAGGTTCGGGCCAGATGTAGGTTGGATTTGCACCTACGGTTTTGCTCGCTTCCAATTGCTATGAAAGTAACCTCTGATTGCTGAAACGTGATATCAGCAAAAACTGGTCGCGTCAATTACGCTCAAAGAATTGCAGGCACGCTCTGTTATTAAATTGCAACGAAATTGCGTTGCGTTGTAACACAACGGCAAATCGATTATCCGAACACCCGGTTGCACGAGTGGGTATAATGACAAAAAATTGAAACTGATAAATCGAGGGACACATATGACGACGAAATGACCCAAATGCTTGAAACGGAGCTTAACGGGTTCTCTAAAGAAACGAACGAGGTGTTAATGAAGATGACAATGCGAATAACATTCTTGCACGCGCGAAAGCATTTGGAGAGTGTTTCATGAAGCACACGGAATGCTTTATGACCTCACAAAATTTGGAACAGCACCAATACTAGAGAAAAACACGAAAACATTGTTATTTCAACGCATGCATAGAATAATGAGCAACGAATTGCATACAATATTTTCAGCGAAATTTAGTTGAGGCGAACTGATGGAAACGTTCGATTGTCTGAAACAGTCGATTATCTGGTCATTCTGTACTCAAGTCGTTTCAGATAATCGAGGATCTACCGTGAAACTTTAATTGTTTTTTAAATCACATTTTAAAGCACATGTCCGCGCGCACAGAGAACGGCAATGTATAAAGCCGTTCACGGCTATTAAACACACCGACAGCGGATAAGCATTTACTGTTTCAAATCACTTCATTAACTTTCTCCCTTTTTCCTCGTTTCCATTTAACCAAAGCTGCCAGTGCACCGTTTCTTACAATGACACGCTCGCTCCGTTACTTAAAAGCTCCTGCATGGAAATGCAATGTCGTAATTAACGAGTTTCCACTATTTGTACCTCAATTGCTTACAGCATTTGATATTCGTCAAAAGACATATAGCAGGTATACATATTATCTGACATTGCGCTAATACAACTATAGAATTAATGGTTGGCTAGTTTGAGGAGGGCAAACAGGTAGACTGACTGTTTAACCGTTTCGCACCTATAACGAAATATCTCGCGAACTAATTCTGTTAGTCCTACTGTCTGCGTTGTTTATTTGTCACTATAAACGAGATGCGTGTGTCGTGTGTCCTGCTACTTAACTCTTTCATCATTAGAACGTCGGCCGCATAGCAATTCGGCAGTCCAGCAATATAGATTATTAGCGTTACGTTTCAGAGCCACAGGATTCTAACATTTAACACATTAACGTTCTGTCCTGTTGAATAAAGGATGCAATGATATGTTCGAATAGAATTAAAACTATTGTTGGTATGAAAACATAAGTGTTACCATATTTTCTATTATTTGACGTCGACCATAATCGTCGACTGTAACATCTTCGCACGAGCGACGAGTATATTCGGCATTAGGAGTGAAACGATTAAATTAAAGAGAAAATAGATTGTTCTCTCCCTTTTACGCGAAACACTTTCAAACATTACAATGCCGACAAAGACCTTGCTTTTTCGCGTTGCTCTTCTTCTTTGCATACTGTACACCGGTTTATCGAATGCGGTTTGTTTGTTCTGGCAGGTGATTTTCATAGCGCAGCATCGAGATCTCAAACGAAATGGTAATTTTTTCGAAGCTTCCTGCTCCGATGACAAAAGTTGTCCTTTGATGCGGAGTAAAGCGAGATTATTCGCGTTCCAGGTAGCATACGCTGGATGTTCGTGCATTCGCAGAATTCTTCGAATTACCTTCGACGGAAGTGGCATAAAATTGAAGCAATCGAACAAATTTGTACACCTTTAATATTCACCAAGGTACTTCCCTTTCTCTAATTGTTGATCGCGTGACGCTTAGATAATGGTTCGGTCCATGGCCCATAAATTTTATTCCCCACTTTGCGAGATACAACAAGTGGCGATATTGAGAACAAGGTCGTTATTAGGCACCTGCGAACATCTCTCCTGCGTCATATACACGAGAAAAGAATCCAAAGCCTCGTACGATCAATCAATTGACACACGAAACGAGTCTTTCAGCGTGTCCGACCTGGGTGTCGCGGGGCACGGTAGCGCGACCCATCCACGTCCCCGTGGCAGCCAACGCGTTAAGAACGCATTGTGAAATTTCGGTACTGGCGGGTGTGAAAGGGGGTCGCGTCTTCGGGGCGTGTAACGACCCGCACAGTAGACCGTTCGGGTAATGGCGCTGGGCGGCGTGACGAGATTGCCGATGCTATCAGGTGTATCTTCGCTGATGAAGGTTGCAACCTCGGCCGGACACCATTTATTAAAGCGCGTCTGCTCGGGGCACTGGATGTTGGCAACAAGCAACTGCGATAGTCAACAGCCACGCAACGAATCCCAGCGAGGTCTTGACGGCTGGACCCCGCATGAAGGCCTGGCCGCCACGTTACCAGCCGGCCTGCCCTGCCTCGGCTCGCTCTCCCGGAGATTGCAATCAGTCATATTAGTCGGACACACCTCGGATATGTGCGACCATCTGGCACGTAACTGTCCATAGTGCGCAGGGTTGCGGCAGAAGTAACGGTCGTTTTGACGTGATCACCGGTGTATCCGAGCGCGCACCACCGTGAGCGAGTCAAGGGACGCGAGTTCTCCGGTTCCTGAATCTGCTTCGCTTCTCTCACCTGTCTCTCCGCGTTTCGCCTTCCTCGATCGCCCGGTGCCCCGCCATCGCGCACTCCGAGATACACGATATCGCGGAAAATCATTTCGGCGAGCGTTCCTCGCGGTAGATATATCGCCGTGACCCGGCCGCCCGACTGCCAGCCGATCCGGGCCACACCTTTCTCAGACGTGCTGGCATCCGTTCGGCTGAATGCCCGTGCTTTTTATACCGAACGAGGGATACCTCGCTGGGTGACATTCGAAACGTGCAATGTCGCGCGCCGCCCCGTGTAACCATTTCTTCGTTTCCCCTCCTTCGAGCGTTATTCGTAATGGGAGGCGAATAAACGTTGCACCCTCGGTGGAGCGTGAACCTCTGCCTGCTGGCCAATTACGCTTTTAGAATGGGACGGAGGTGAATGCGCGTCGTACATCAGTCCCGTGGACACACGGTGCTGCGCGTGATATCAAGGATGCGATACGCTAGGTGTTTAATCGCAGAAGAAGGTCGCGCTCGCGGTCAATTCTCGACGCGAGTGGAGAAAACTGGGCAGGGGAGCAATTTGGGCCAAGCGAAGTCGAATTAGCGAAATATATGTCGGCTGGATATGAGGGACGAAACTCTGGTACGATACCGTTTTTTCTGCATCACGAGCAAACAAGTTTTTGATAAGTGACGTTTCCAAGTTCGAGTTTAATTTCGTTTAGACTGGAGTACTTTGCGTGCGTTCAAAATTGCGAAGCAGAAGCGAAGGACAATGGCTGTTGGTTACAACGAGCTGCCAGCTTTCTTTTCTCGGGGCTGCTAGCACCTAGCCGAGGCGACGCTTGACACGTCCGACGCTTGTCGAAGGTCTTGCTGTCACGTTACTCGAAATAGTTGCTTCCCCGTGGACGGAGATACGATATCGTGGAACATCTTTTTCAAGACAGTGCGCGAGATAAATCATGACCCGACTATTGCCCGACCACGCCTTTCCTAGACGTGCTGGCATTCATTCGGTTAGATATCTCGTTCCTAGTGCAACTTAAAAAAGTTCGTAAGGTCGTAGCATGATGCATGCGCCCAAGCATGCACTCCTGCCACGAGGGAAGAAATATATTGCGTTACATCTGGAAGAAAATTGGAGAAAGTAACGAATGTATAATCTGACCACGATTGACCCTGGAACTTCTGAGCCACGAGTTTGAGTGATGGTCGTGATAGTAAAAAGCGTATGGTTCATTTTCTGTTTGTTATGTACTAGGTCGGTGCAAGAGTTCGTGGCCGATTCCAATAGATCAATCGGAGCCGTTCGAAATTATGTATCGCCTTTTTTCGAAAACTAACCGACGTGATTTTATGATCGATGCGTCGGAATGCTTCCTGGACGTCGGAGGAAGATTCCTTAAGTGTGCAATGCAAAAATTTGACATCCCAAACTATTTGTTGTATTTTAATGCGAAATCGAGCACGAATTTTTGCACGTGGTTCCTGTCTCGCAGGAACGTCTACCTACTCTTCGAATATCAGTCTTTGGTGTATTCAATGATAAATGGTTCTTTGACAATTTTGTATGCAAGGGAAGTATTGTTTACTTACCATTATTCGACTTGCCGGATGGACGGCCATTCTTTCTAGAAGTTGAAGAGCTAAGTTTGCTCAAAGTTTTCGATTTTTCTAACTGAATTATAGCAGCTTGAAATTCCTACTTTTTTCGTCAACCTTTAACAACTGTTAATTGTACTTCTCTCGGGCTATTGCCGCGTGCAAATATTTCTTGGTTAATTTAATTTGACTTTTATCCGCAATACTACTTGTGTAAAATTGATTAAGTTCATACAGGATAATGTGCAGGATAATGTGTAATGTACCGTCCAATTAATTTATGTGATATTTATGTATCGTTGTAATTGATATTAATATCACTTTAATTTGTAATACAAGTAATACTAATTTACCGTTGTATTAATAATATCAATTTGGAACATAGAAACGCAATGGACGTGTACCCGTCAATTTCAAATATCAATATTCTCGGAATTCGCGTACGCGTTCCAAAGAAATAATTTCGTTTAAATATTTTCCTGACCGCGTTTGCTACGAAACGCTTTCATATGTACACATTGCTTCACAAATTTCGACGTTTCTCTGCTCACAGTATTAGCAGAGAAAAATATTGTAGTTTCCTCGCCAGATTTCTAAAAAGTGACTGGTCATCTCCAAGGCTGCTGCTGTATAATATAATAAAAAAAAGGGTAGGTCCTTTAAAGCAGAAATAATAGCAACTAAGCAAACGAAGCGTTAGTCTATTGGTCGTTTATTGCTGCAATTTTTAAATCAATTACGTAAAAAAGAGCGAGCTGGTTTTCCTTTGCTGGAGAATCCAATATTGTTTTCGTCTATTCAGCCATCGAACAGGTTATGCAACTCGTTTATGCATGCAAATGCTGCAATACCGTATTGAATAAATTCAAGCAACACGGCGTAACTCTGTCAGCAACGTAAACTGATTAAACTTGATAGGTTTCAGTGTACTGTCACTTACAAACACTCGCATCTGTACGCACATGTACGTGTTGGCTGACTGTGTGCAGCTTTTTCTCAATACACACGTACTTGTTTGTTATCCAAGGGAGATCTCATAGTGGAGATTCGATATCGTGGAATAATGCTTTCACGATCGAACGTGATGTATACGATGAGTTTAGCAACGCGCAACTACATCCACTCTTCAGATAGTAGACCGGTATGCTGCATTTATATATTCTATTTTTAGTATAACGCACAGGTATTCGCGGAGATGTTATACAAGATTTGAGGTCGACAATGGGAATATTGAAAATATATCTGGTTCTTATGCCGGACTGTATTCTATAAGGATGTCGGACGATCCACCGTGAAAGAAGTCTCGCGATGATTCTCGTGGGCGCATTCATCAGAATGAAAAATGTGTCGCTGGTACGCACAGCTAACTGTGAAAAGATGAAAGACGGCCGAAGGAGTATTTGAGAATCGTTCTTGTTATGAGTTTAGGATTAATTGCTGGTACTCTTCTCTTGTGAAATTCGTGAGACCCAAATGAAAAGGAGATATTACGAACCGACAACGAACAATATGCATAGAATACATAGAATACCAGGCTTATTCCAAAAATCTAAAATGAATCATTAATAAGACAATAAGAGATGAAACATGTGGTATTAAACAGTAGAATCTCTATGCCGTGGACGCGTTGTCAAGTGTATTCGTATAGAATGAGATTAACTGTTAACAGTATTATTAATACACAGTGCAAAATTGCACTGGTTAATTTGAAAATGTTTCAAGTGATTCGACGTTAAACAAATCCATGCTGGGTTCTGTGATACTCTCGACGGTATTCACACACGAATCATTAACCGAACAATCGGATGTATCTATTCTAATTTAATAAATTTAATTTCATCTAATTTAGTTCTAATTTATGGGGAAAGTGGTGCACGAATTATATTTTCACATGTCAATGAGAATAAACGGGAGTCAGTGAAAACAAGACCGAGTCAACCAAAATTTTACCAGAGTTTTTCAGATGTGACCCACGCGTGTCAAGGACCGTGGTTTTTATACGAAGCCTGTGCGAGTAGAGCTAGATTACTTTTTATATGCATATCATTAGTACACTTTATTTTCCATGCTCCCGGCAAAGTTCCTGCCAACGACGAGAATTAAAGTTTGTCCATAACGCTTGCGAAATCATGAAATCAATTAATCGGGGAATAGTGGCGTAGTACCATTACCAAATAAAAATTAAATTTAATGATTGACCACTGGTTGGTGCTTGGGGTGTTTACACTTTTCACACCTATACCGCTACGCAGTGACTCGTCACAATCTACCGGGTCATAAAACCAGTTACGCTTGCGCGACGTCGGAGACAATACGCCACGCGGCTAATTAAAGGCACGTTCCTAATTCAGAATAGGCTTTATTCCGACAAGAAGATTTCCTACATTATATGCACTCGCTCGATGTGGAAAGTACAGGAATATCGTGTGGCGGATTGGTTTCGTTCGACTTGTCACGAGATGCGAAAAAGAGTCTTGACGGGACGCGGTTTGAAACAAATTAATGAAGTGCTAGGCTACTGTTAGCTCCTGATGGAGATCACGAGGCAATACTTTAGATTTACGATCAATTGGTGACTAATAACGATAACGATTGAATTAACGATCACCTGATCGAGTTTACGGATGATGATTCGTAAGAGAGTTGGGAATGAAAAAGGATAGTAAATATGAAAAATGATGAATAAGACGCGAATGGCTAGATTTGTTTTCATGTTTTGCGAGAAATATGGGTTTGCGGCTGACTGTTGTTCCTCCTATCAAGTGTAGGAGAATAACCGCCTTCGCATTGGCTGGCCATGAATTTTGAAAATTCAACTGAAGGGATAGGCGGTAGTGAGTAAGTTTTCGCGAATAAGACATTAGCATAACGTGCTATTGTCTGGGTCATTTAATGATCCGCTCGTTTGATAGAGTTCCATTCAAAAGGCTGAGCTACAAAACACTTCCGCCTTAGGACAAAGCGACCAACGCGGGAAGCGCCGACCGTTCCCAAAATCACAAGCAAAAATATTCGTGTACGCTTTTATAATCTAAATGTACAATACTTCATAGATTTTTTGCTTTCGCGTTTACTGCTCATAGAATTGGAAAAAGGCTTACTGCTTCTACCTCCTTGGATTTGTTCTTTTTGTGCAAAACGATTGTAACAAACTCTTCTTTCGTTTGCAGTTGGACGAAAGTTCAGAAAGCAGTGATTTTATGCGCGGTTGATTTGTTATAAATTAATAAACAATATAAATAATAATTACAGTAACGAGACTGTTACAAAGAGTAGCTTATTTTATTCCCTTTCATTTCGCACCTCAGAGTTAGAAGAATGACCACCAGAAACCGAGATAATGAAAATGACACGGAGTGCATTTTGGCCGCGTTTTAATTGTTACTAATTTTTGAATCCTCTTGAAAAGTAAACTTGGGCCTCCAGTTTTAATTTGAGACTAGTCTGGTTCAAAAATACCCGCTGGAAGTCGAGAAAAGCGCAATTGTTTAAATGCACGATGTAGTCCAGAAAGTTAGTTTCGAATCTGCTCGAGAAACGGCTAACGAGAGATGGCGGCACGTGTTTTTTCTTTGAATAATATTACAAGTTTGTCGACCCTTGGTGGTTATTTTTTAATAAGTGCGGTGTCAAGTGGAAGGGAAGAAGTTAGCTACGCAGTAAAAATTGTCCCGTTGCCCGTAACAATTATTTAAATTATATATTCATTCATAACAAATCAACGAAGCATGGAACTTTGTTGAAATCTGTTGGGGTCTTTAAACAAATTCAATGCTCTCGCCTAAGATTTTAAACGAAACTTTTGTTGAGCAACACTGATCTAAATACGTACATGCATACATATATCCAGAGTGGGTCAGTAAAAACTGCTATGTGTATAAAATAACTCGTTTATTATTGATTTTATCAAAAAATGGTCGAAATAAAATATGTTGTGTCCATTTGGGTTGTTCGATATATGATGAAATGAAAAACACTTTCACAATTCATTGCACTTTTATGCCGCCAAAAAGACCATTAGATACCCCAGGATATTTATAGACCTTATAAAATGCAGAGCGAACAGGTTTTCAACCCTTTAAATATTCGAGAAATAATCAAATAAAGCAGTCGTCCGATTGGATTTCGCGGAACGGAACACCGCGCCAAGAATTATTGACACCCGCGAAAGGAATGATGAATGGCAAAGATAGATTAACTCTTGCCACTGTTCTGGAACGAGAATTTCGCACCAAAGAAAAAAGGTGGAAAAATAAGTAATGTCGACGCGTGTCGCGACACTTGCTTTACTGAAAAATATATAACCACAGTATGCGAGATAAAATGCGGCAGCGTTGACCGCCGTAGGTGGCAGAGAATAATTTCTGATGAAGAAAATGTATACTAGAATGAAGAGAAAGCTATCGACGGACGAAAATATTTTGATTTACAAAAATTTCGAAATACATTATAATTGTAAGAAAAGCTAAAAGTGTATAGATCGCCACAGATTTCTATGTATACATATATGTATACAATCAACAAACAAAATTTTTTATACAATCATTTATCTGACAGTAGTGCGTGATATGAGTTTCGAATCACTAACGACTCTATTGTAAAAAAAAAAACAGGCATTAAAGTATTAGTTCGTGGTGGACTCTGCTTCAAAAGAATACTGATGCACAATGTTCATAAAAAAAGACAATCAAAAAGCGCAGATAATTTACAAATTGACTGTACATACTAATTCCATAAAAGACAGATGTACATTCAATACAATTTTTTTTAGACTGTCACCCACTCAACAATCAGTTTTTTTTTTATGTTTCAGGTAAGTTTCACATCCCAAGAGAAACAAATGTATTGCTCGTTATCTGGTCGATCGCTTTTTGCAGGTAAGTGTCAAGTTTCTCTGACAAATCACCTTCACGATCTCACGCTTCTCAATTTGAGACGGTGGAATACGTGTGCGGAAATATTGAACACGAGCCATGTAAACGGCTGAACGCGTAACGCGGCCATCAAGGCAATCGAAACAAATTTATTGTCACTTCTTCCTGTAAAAAATGACATGGCACATTCAGCAGATGTTACTTAAGCTCGAACCTTCCGGTAACTCTGGATTTCATATGTCGATCGCGTTACGTATCCGTTATTAATAACGATTAATAGCGAAGATGGTGGCGGCGACGATAGTAGTGCTGTTCAACCCTCGCAGACATAAATGTAAATAATAAAATCATATTCCCTAGCATTAGAGTTCTTCTCGATTAAACCAGCCGTCAATAGAACGGCGAACATTGCAACATCGTCACCAAGGCATAAAATTAGAAGATTGTCGAAGGAACTTCTACGATACTGTTCTTTTATCTTATAATTTAATAAAGTGGGCCATGAAAAATTCAAGAAAGACTATAGCCGGATAAGGGGATAAAATGTGGCCCTAAACCAAATTCGACTTGTGAGGTACCAATCGATAGATTATCAAGAAAAACCAATTTGTATCGAGTTTCAACCCTGTAACTCGTCTGGGAGGATAGTTACAGCGAAAAAACAAAAATATAGTCTTTGCTCAATATTTCCAATTTAAGCGCATTAAAAATTTTGAAAAAAATCTGGTGCACTGAAATTATGGGGGCACATATTATGGAAATTTCTCAGATTTTTAAATTCGAAACCCAAGTGCAAAAAATAAAAAGTGTCAAAAAATGATGAAAAATGTCGATTTCGTAGTGAAGGAATCGGAGTACTACAATTATACATTTTTTGTAAGTACATATTATTGATACCCTTACTCCCAATTTTTTTCAGATTTTTTAATTAGGTGCGCCGTAGTTAAAAACATTAAAACCTTGTGAAGCACACCACAATGTACGTGTAACGCCTCGATTTCTATTCAGTAATAGTTTGTCCTGTCCACATGAATCACCTTATTTTAGGTCTTTGCAATAGTGATAACATCTTAATCATATCATTATAATAACAACAAAATAAACAAATGGATTATAGTTCGCTCTTGTTCGAAACTAAACTAATGCTAATTTATATTAACAAGTGTCACGTCTTAGGTATATGATTAATAGTTCGTTTGGTAACCCTTTGTTTTTATTACCTCTGATACACGGTGAGGTATACTACAAATTAATTTTTCCAACGTATCCATCGAAATTCCATACCCGTTTTCGTTTAATGCAGTTGCACAAATTGACATTGCGGAATTTGTCGCTCCAATTCCTCCTGTAAGTGCTCTACGGCTCTACGGGGTTAATATCCGGATTTTCTGACGACTAAAGCAACAGAGGGATGTTATTTTCTTCTAAAAATTTTTTTACTACCCCTCGACGTGTGTTTGGGATCATTACAGTGTGAAAGTATGCTGCTTTATCTTCCTCAGAGTTTTGATTATGTGAAGACATATTTTCTTTAAACAAATTGCATGTCTTATTCGCGTCGAATTTCCTGGGATGATAGTAAAGTCTCCGACTCGACGCCAAGACGTTGTTCTTCGTCTCGTATGCAGAGTAAATTCTTAATAAATATTTAACCAAAGAGAAGTTGAAGTTGCATTTAACATTTTCGCTGCGTTTGTTTGCTTTGAAAAACTGTCCGCTTTGAAATATTCACAATGCCATTTCGGCGTGTAAGAGAATCCTCTTTTCATCTAATCACTAACCGTATAAGACCTAATACAACATTTATTTCACTCGCATACCCTTACTTTTCTACACATGTAGCCTGCAGGGAACCTTTTCCTTCAGCACCTTCTCTATAAAGAATTTACGAGATGCCATTCACGTGTCACATAAAACCACTCTTCTTGAGGTATCGTATTTTTCTCCTTCTTTTCCCTTTTAGAGTTCGACTTATTCTTAAGCTAACGATCCTATTATTTGAGCATCGTTACTGGCATCTGCTTTAAGATTGGAGTTTGCAGCTTTGCTCTGTGAACGATTGATATGTAATTGGGTACTCAGAGAGAAACGAAATGACAAAAATATATACATTGTAAGATATATTGAGTTATACTGTATATATAGAACTTGAGCCTCTTTGAGGATTAAAGTAACTTCAGAGCTTTTGCCCCCGACTGGATGCCAGTTTCAGGAACTGCTGAGAATGGTGACAGTTAAGAAGATAAGATTATCAAAGGGAGCACCGCTGAATTTTTTTATGATACCTGGTGTACCGTGGTGTTTTAGCCATTATTAATATTGCACTTGGTGTTCCTTTCGTTATCGTGCCGAGATAAATACTCGGATAAGTTGGTATCGGTCAAGTTATCAGATTATTCTACCGGGCCTTTCCATCGACGGCACAATACTAATATAAAGAAATCAATTTTTCGTTTCTACTTATTTTATTATGAAGATCTTATTTAATTCATGATTTTATTATGTAGGTTAATGATTAAAATAAAGCCAAAATCGACATAACTTGGATCGTATTTATTTATGCAGTAAATATTAATCCCTAACAGTCATCTGCATGCAGATTGACAGCAGATTGGCAACAGGACTGACAGATTCTGTCTACAGATCCGCAGCCATCTGCATTTGGCTTAGGTTCTGCAAACAGAACCTATAGAACAGAATCTGATGGGAGATCGGTAGCATAAACCGAGCAGATCCTGCATCTTGAGCCATTCAAATGAATCTCCCATGAGATTCTGTTTTGCAGATTCTGCATTAAGTCTGCAGCCATTCTGTTTACCAAACCTGCTAACAGAATCTGGGCAGAATCTGTTAGTAGAATCTCGGCAGAATCTGTTAGCAGAATGTCGGCAGACTCTCCTGTTGCAGGTTTGGATGATTGGGATATCACATTTTCATTAATTGTGTCATAAATTGGATCATAAACTAGAATACAAAAATGAATTCTTTATTGCTGGTTATATATTTGTCTTGAGTAGAAGTGAGTCTTTAATTAAGATGGGATATGCATGTATGTATATAATATAAGATACAAAATACAGTAACGAAGGAAGAGTGTAGCTATAGTAGCGCCCCCACTAGTAAGCGTCACATAATGCCGGGTTTAGAACAGGAAGAAACACAAGAGGCACGTCTGTATTGCCACCCCCTCTGAAACGCGGACTTGTTAGTTCCTTTCAGCTATCATTTTGATGTTTAGATTTTCGTTACATTTAGGCTTAGAAGCGATGTGAGCTTCTGCTGACTTGGTCCGTTCAAGGCTTTAGTTAGGATGTCTGCTAGCATTTCACCTGTCTGCATGTACAAGACGTCACTTCGTCCATCCTTACGAGCCTCCCTAACATTCATCTGTCATTGGCGACGTCTCCTAGCTTAATTTGGTTTTATTCTCAAGAGGCGTCGAGATTGGATGAGCTTCTTCCATGTGAAAACGTTTCAGACTCTCTTCAACACATTTCAGCTGTGACATGCTCACCGTTCCAGATTCTTCATCTTGATGGAATTCAATTCCCAGACAGTAATGGAGTGATCCTAAATCTTTTACACTGTAACTTGACCCAAACTCAGACTTTATCTGATTGAACCATTCCTCATGATTCGTAACGATTATTAAGTCATCAACGTAGATCGCAACTATCGTTAGGTTGTTCTCACTTCGATTCAAGTATACGCATTTGTCTGCGTTCGTCGGTTTCAGACCCATTTCTTTCAACTTCGTATCCAGTTTCTCGTAACATTGTTTTCCCGACTGCGTCAAACCGTAGAGGGATTTTTGCAATTTGCAAATTAGGTGCTCCTTTCCAGGTTCCTCGAAATCCTCAGCTTGCTCCATAAATATATCTTCGTTTAAGTCACCATTTATATACGCCATGACTATGTCTAATTGATGCAGTTTTAGCCTTGCTTTGCGTCTTTCGACAGTTTCATCGGAGTTATATTTTGTACGCAACATCCATCTGCATCCGACGACGTTCCCGTCTTTCGGACGTTCAATTAGCCTCCATGCATCGCTCTTCTTAAGCGCATTGAACTCGGCTTCCATTGCACTTTGCAACTCTGTAGCATGCAATGCTGATATAGCTATTTCAACTGTTAGTACAGGGCCATCCAGACTTGCTAGCTGCACCGCGTGAACATCTCTTTGGTTAAAAGTTTAAATCTTCCTGGGTTGACCTCTTTGGCCAGTTCGGTTCAGTCTCGGTCTGCCACGCCCGCGTTGGGTATGAGGACTATGTTCTTCGCCTTCGTTTTGGCTTTCCGTTGAGCTAAGGGGGTCTGTTTTGTTGCCAACTTTATAATTTGGTTTGCCAATAGCCTCAAATTCTCGAAGTAAAGTTTCTTATTACACATATGTTACATCGCAACACCATCGATACACCAACTTTCTTGACTATGTGTGCCCACACTTGGTACGATGAGACCTGATTCACCACCTTGGTTTAAAGCTGTTAACGTTGACACTGAACGATCTTCATTTGAGCACGTCATTGCTTTCTGTGACTGTACATATGATTGCTTCTTGTCTGCAGCTTTCTCGAAACAGTTGATTGCCTTGTGACCCATTTTGTGGCAATAATTGCACTTATAGATGCACTTCTTGCGGTTAGTGCTTGTACTTTGATTTTTAGCGTAGTGTGCATCTGCTGTCGCGCTGACATGGTCCCTTGCTTTTGTAGAATTTGTTTCTTCCAAGAGTTTGATTTTGAGCATCTCTGGCGTTGGTAGCGCATCGCGCGCCTTTATGGTACATCTAAAATTTCCATAACTTTCTGAAATGCTATCCAACAAGAGAACAAGGTTGACATCCAAGAATTTTCATTTATCGACAGTATCGAAATATTTGTTTAGATGCTCAGACATGTCTTCACACTCACGCATTTCGCGTAAATAATAGGGTTTATAACAGGCACGCTGTTTTGGCAGGTCCTTTCGATTCGTATACGCTTGATCGTTTTGTCTATACGTCCCTTGAAGTTTCGTATTCTTAATATGAGAAAGCTCGCTCGTGCTCAACGCGAGGGCGATGTCGGCTTTGGCCTTTCTATCGTTTCTCTTCCAATTCTGGATCACGCGTCATCCTCTACTTGCTTTGGCTTGTCGACGATTGCGTACTCCCACAAGTAACGTTTGATTAAAATTGCCCCGACTTGTATTTTGCAAACATCATAGTTTTGATTATTTAATTTTTCAATGTTTGAGTTTGTTTTAGCCATTATGCTTTGCCTCGTCCCCGCATGCACTGAACAAACACAGGAAGAAAATGTCAGCCAGCCTGCGGCGTGGTCTTGCAGGCGTAATTAAGGTTATACACGTCCTGGGTTGTCGATTCAGCCTGACTTAATATTTTTCCTTCTTTTTTCGCGCACTAGGAACGTTCTGGGCCCATAACCTGTTGGTTATATATTTGGACTGAGGTAAATATAATGATTTACACTGTGTCGAGTAGACCTGAGTTTTTAATCAAGAAGAGATATATATGTATATAATACAAGATACGAAATATAGTAACGAAGGTAGAATATAGCTATGGTGGCACCCCCACTATTAGGCGTCACGTAATGGCGGGTTTACAAGCAGGTTTGTTTTGCCGGCAAAAGGACTAAAACTTAAGCACTTGTGAAAAGATTAGGTACTTTCGCATCGGTAAGTCGACACTTATGCAACGACGAAACTATTTTATTCTTACCTATTTCGATGCGAACACTTTATTAAAATGTTCGCGAGACTTCTACGATTAGAATGATTCAAAGCACGGGACGGTTTGGATCATATTTGTATTTGATAAATTGCAAAAATGGGTTGGAATATAAGGTAAACACGATCCAAATTATACCGTGTTTAGTCTCGTTTTAATCGTAAAAATGTGTACAATGTTTTGACAAAATTTCCAGAACTGAGTAAGTAAAAATGAAAAAGTTTCGTCGTTGCGTTAGTGTTGTCACACCGAAACGAAGGTTCCATATACCTCAATCGCATTTTAACGACTGGCTTGACCTTCAGTTCCTCTTTCTTTTTCACACTCTATCTTTTTCTGCGGTCGATAATACTAGCGAACAGCATTGCCAGACAGCTCTCGTAGGGACGAAATAACGTCACACAGGTATGTACACACTAAAGGACTTGGGTGCACCACGAGAGGATTAGTGTTACTAATCCGTGGTGACGTCATTCACCATATACGTACGTACTTAATGTGTACAGCCCCTAACATAAACATACCGTTATTCCATAGTCTGTCCCCTATGACGTCGCTTAGTCCCTAGGCAGCCATGTTTTCCCTACTTCTGGCAACTCTGTTGACGACGGACAGAGCTGAGCCGACGAAGCTTAGACCGAAAATAAGTTGCGAAAATGGTATCGTGCTCGGTAATTTCGATGCCGAAGCCGAACTCCCGGTGGATATATTGTAGAATAGAAGATTCACTTTTAACTAATAATATATCAATTCGCCCATTAATGTTAATTCGGCCGTCAGCCAAATGATGGTGACGCGTTAATCACTTGTTCTCCCAGGTTTATACACTTGAGAACCAGCTGGATCAAATTGGTTTCTCGTTCACTTTACGCACCCATCAAAACTCGTATCCTTGTCGTATTGTACGCTCCTTCAGAAGTGTTTTTTGTTCGCCGTGTAACACCGAGAAGCCTCTTTCGGCTGCGCAGAAGCTCTGTGTGTGAAAAAGAGATGGGCCGAACGTTGCCGTAGCTGTTGATAAACTTCGTTTCGGTGATGCAACACTAATATGTACAACGAAGCAACTTTCTTACTTTTATCCATATTGTTCTGAAAATTTTATTACGAGATTGCTGGCGTTTTTATATTTAAAATGAATCTAAACGTAGTATAATGTGCATCATATTTGCTGTATATCGCAACTCGTTTCTTTAATTTATTTATCGCAAATATGATCCAAACTGTATCGTGTTTGGCCTCATCTCAATCGCAACCATCTCATCAATATTTTCATAAAATTTTCACAACGAAATAAGTGACACCGACAGTTCACCGATTAGAAGGTATTTTATCTTTTAATGTGGCCCGACTTTCAGTTCCTCTCTTTCTTTCATTCGCTGCGGCCGTCGATGTTGGTGTCTGCAAAGCTGGGGCGTTGCAGTTCTGTCGTTTCTAAGAACGTAAAGTCTCGTGTACACGCTTCAACCTCGAGGGCAGTGCCGTGTCGCCAGTTTAAGTCCAAAAACTACTATTGTCGAGCCACACGATTAAATCCTGCCGCTGCAATTTTCGAAAAACAATTGAACAAAAAACTTTATTCTAATCTCACTAATATTTAGAGAGGAACTGTTGCACCTCGGTACACGTCCAATGTCATCGGTCGACGCGCAACGAAGAAAGATAATCGTCGCAATCAAAAGTGTCGCGATTTCTCTCGATACAGATGTGGCGATCCCACGCGATACTATTACATTACTTTCTGTAATGCGATGGTGTCCTGTTGTACCGTGTAAAACTGTAAACACACTTGTCGTAGTTTCTATGTGATCCAAATTCCTTTCTAACGCACCTTTCCATCCAGGCTGTTTTTACTTTGCATTCATGCCTATTACTTTAGGAAATAGTCTTTCAGACTTTCTACCAATAGTTTTATGTAGGAAGGTTCCTCTGCACTGTAATACTCCAATTGTCCAAATAGTTTTGTTAAATCACTCTTCTTCCTCTCCTCTCCTCCTTCATCAATTATTTCTTTATGTTCCTCGATAGCCTCATTTTTTATGTCATAATTTCTCATTACATCCTGTTCACCCGCATTAATTTCTTGTTGTTGTTGGTGTTGCTGCTGCAGATGTTGTTGTTGGTGCTCTAGCAGGTGTTGTTGTAGTAGTCGGTGCTGCTGCTGTTGCTCTTGCTGTTGTTGTAGCTGTTGCCCTTGCTGTTGCTGCTGTTGTAGCTGCTGTTGGTGTTGTAATAGTGTGTGCCGTTGTTGTTGGTGTTCTTCTTGTAGCTCGTTAACTTCGTTTTTTACGCCATAATTTCTTGTTTCATCCTGTTCTCCCTCATTAATTCGTTGTTGTTGTTCTTCCTCTTCTATTGATTCCGTGTTATCGTCACTGTTTATGTCATCGTTATCTTCCTGGCCAGCACGAGCTTTCTGCTTATACTGATATTTTAAACGTATACTGTTCCGTCTTTTAAAATTTACAAGCCAACCCATGCTGACTTTGAACTGGGAATATGACACAATATTATCTCGTAATTCCCGTGCTTTCTTTAAAATAATAGCGTCCGTTAGAACATCTTTCGCAGCTTTCCTTTCTTCAAACCACCTGAGTAACAGTTGTTCTAGCTCTGCATACGTTGGCTTCCTTATTCTTTGCCGTTGTCTCTGCTGCTTATCTTTGTTTGCAAATTCATTAATGAATGCAGCATTTCTTCTTACTCGCCGGATGGTCGAGGCGTGCACGCCGTATTTGTCAGCAATTGCGGCCGCGGGTGATGTCTGTAGATCTTTCAGGATGTCCAGTCGTTGTTGCATAGTCAGAACATGTTCTTTTCGCGGTCCCATGTCAACTATTAACCTACCACTAATAATCACCGCTATTAATAAAGCAAACGAATAACTAATTACGTAAACACCTATATTATAGTTACACTTTTACTGTAATGGAAATATACATCTATTTTAAATGTATATTTCTGTGGACGTGTTCGATGAAGTTCACTGGGTGCGTTATTTTTTGCGTGAGGTCGTCCAAAGGCGGTTATAAGGTAAATACCGAGCAGGCCACACAGTCCTCTCGCCAGAATGTAACCTCGCTCTCCCCACTCCGTAGACAGGTCGAAGAATGCTCGCAGCACGGGACCGGCCGCGATCACTTAGCCTCCACGGAGAACTTTGCCTTCTTAGAAATTTGAGCCGAGCCTCGAGAGCCCGGCTGCCACTGTGCAGTTACCGACATCGACGGCCGCTGAAAGGAACAGGGAGTGGAAGACGGATTATATACCTACGTATCGGTGGGACAACACTAATGCAACTACAAAACTTCTTTATTGTTACTTATTCCCTTCTGCAAATTACATTAAAATATTGCTGAGGCTGTTGCGATTGAAATAACACCAAACACGATACAATTTGGATCATATTTGCGTTGATAAATTACACAAACGAGTTGCAATACAAAGCAAATGTGATTCAAATTGTATCGCGTTTAGTCTCATTTTGAGCACAAAAACGTCAACAATATCGTAATCAAATTTGCAGAACAAAATTAATAAAAAGTAATAGATTTCACCGTTGCATCAGTGTTGTCTCGCGGATACGAAGACTTTCAATACCTACCGGGCCCTTCTCTTCTTCACTCACTGAACTTCTATACGACCGAAAGTTGCTTGTCGATGTGTTGTACAGCGAGCAAGAGACGCTTCCGAACGATCACTGCGGTGCAAGGAGAGAGAGACGCTTCCGGACGATCCCTCCGGCGCCAGGCGAGACGCTTTTCGATCCCTCCCGAGCCATGAGAAACGCATGTGACAAAGATGTGCGGCCAACGGGTGTTTCTAGGCGGAGGAGCTACCTGGTCGCTTGTGCCATAGAACACGTTTCTTTATTATATTCAATTGAAACTAAGTTTACCTAAAACAAGCTGAGTTGTTTATGACCGTAGCGAAAGTTCAGTCTTGTATTGATTTTTCCAGTATTATTATTTTCGTGCACTAATCCTAGGAACAATTAACTGAAGGAACAGACGTACATTAAAGTGGAGACTTCGATAAGTAATTTATTATGTAAACGTATAAGTAAATATGATCCAAATTATATCGTGTTTAGGCTCATTTTAATCGCAACAGCTCCACGAATATTTTAATACAATTTTCATAGCGCAATACGCAGCAAAAAAATAAATTCACGGTTGCATTAGTGTCGTCCAACAGATGCAAAGACGTTTAATCTTTCAAGGGTTACCCCAGCTATTAGCCGCCGGGGTGTGTCGGCTAGTCAAAACGTATCAGTTTGCTACTGCCACTCGAAACCCGGGGGGATCCCCCCCAGTGGTGGGGATGAAGCGCGAGCGCACTCTCGCCAGGACTCGCCGAGCACTCTTCGAGAAATTGCTGTATGTATACAATAAATCTCCTATGTACATAGTCCCGGTGCTCGAGCATACATCGCACATGGACACCACTTTTGTATATACATATACATTGTATATACCTCATAAATTTCGGCTGGGCCTCGACAGCACCGCTTTGTCTTTTAGCCGCATCGACGATCACGGAAAAGGACAGCGGGTAAAAAAAGAGGGTCTCAGAGTCATTAAAAGATTAAAGGCCTTCGTGCGACGCGCCACGGCAAGGCAACACTAATGCAATAATGAAACGCTTTTATTGTTACCCATTTCGTTATGAAAATTTGGTTAAAATATTGTTCCGAGGTTTGCGATCAAAATGAGACCAAACACGATGCAATTTGCGTCACGTCTGCAGAATTCGCGGTGTATGTCCAGACGTTGCGTTTTTCTCGGCGAAGAACATGTGGAGTACACGACAATTTCTACAACAATATCTATAACTTTGCGTTGGGTCGCTGTGTTATCATTTGACGCAGACATGAATTTGTAGTTGAACTAGGCGCCTTCTATTGGAGAGTAACAAACGGCTATGTGTATAATTAATTGCACGCGCGCCCGTATGTGTTAGGAGTGTGCAAGCGCCCGCGGGTCTCGCTAATGCAGAGTCGTCTGGATACGTACCCCGAGTCGCTGTTTTATTGATTTAGCCGAGTTGCTCTGCATTAAAATTATCACAGAACGTCGCTGATATGTAATATAGATCTCGAATATTGGCGTTTGATGAATTACAAAATCGGATTGCACCGTAAAGTAAATTTTATGCTTCAAATTATATCGCGTTCGGTCTCATTTTGATCATGAAGGTGGCAGAAATATTTTAATAAAGCTTCCAGGACAAATGGGTAAACGTGAAAAGGTATCCACCGTTGCATTACCGTTGTCTCACCGATGCGAAGGGTTTCAATGGTGTTATAGACGCCTGCGTCGACTGTCAGTCTTTCTTCTTCGCACACTACTCTTTCCTACGACCGAAAATGGCCTCTCGCAATTTTACCGCAGAGAAGACACGAATTGATCTGGTTCTGAAACCGGTTATCGAGGCAGCAATGCATAGAGCAGACGTATTGGATCCGATATAGGAGACACGTTTTTCTATTTAATTTATAGGGAATGCCATGAATGAGACTTAAAACAACGACTGCCACCCTGGTTACTGTGTTAATTGTTGAATTGTAAAAGGCAAGTTGTCGTCAATCCATCATAAGTTCCATCATAAGACGGACGCGTTCTGATTTACAACCCGATGGATATCTCTGAAAATGATTCGCGATATCCAGTTGCAGGTGTAAAAAATAGCCACCAACAGCACCTAACATCCAATGAAATTGTACATCATAGTGTACTTAGTGTAATTGTATAAGAGCGTAAGCAATTGTTGCTATAAATAATTTAGAATAACGTTGTACGTAGTACTAGGTTCCATTCTCAAGACAGCGAATACTGTACTGTTAATGTTCAATGCAATTAATGGAATTTAGATATCAACACTTACGGAATAGGTAACTATTATCTAAATTGTATCGTATTTGGTCTCGTTTCGGTCACACAAATCTTACAAAGATTTTAATAAGGCTTTGGCAATGCCGTCAAAATAATTTACAACTTCGAATGTTTCACATATCGAGGGTGCACCAATAGTAAGATTTTCGTTTGAATTGTTCAACATACAGCATAATCACATCGTGGATGTGGTTAAACGTTTCAATTACCCGCAGAAAGTATTTCATATCACGTTTCATTACTAAGGTTGCTTTATATCATGTTTCATTACTTAGATTACTGCACATGTTGCATTTATACCCCGCGGACTTTTTATCGTTTCCGATCGAGCGCTCAATGACTATAGCACATGCAAATCGGCGATCACTTGACTCTCGTTCTGGACAGAATACTTACGTGAATTCGCACCTCTAGGTGATACCTTTAGGTGGGAGATGCCCGCTGCGCCAGGGACTAAAAGCGAATAAAATTACTCGTGGATAGAGCTGCACTATGGAACAGCTATAAACATGAATAATTCTCTTACGCGATCTTGAGTAAATTTGCAGATCTTTGCGCTGTTTCATGCAATTTTCCGCGGCGGAAGTGCAGTGCGGTACTTTATGAAAATGTATTGAGACTCGATATTTCGGTTCCGCCCTAAACAATACGTTCTACCCGACTTTATAATATGACCCTTAAAAGACCGTGCGCAAGGAATTCCCGTGGGTCATTTATGACTTATATGCACGTACTTACCTGATGGTATCATAAACCGGCTAACTGTTTTCGTCGCTACTGAAACCATTTTCCTTACCTTCTCCACCGCTGTTCGTTCTCCAGACATCAAATTTGAATCCGCATCGCGGCCGATAATCGACGATATTTAATCACATCCCTTAAATCTGTAATGATCCTTCCATTTGTACGATGAAGTCTGTTTTGTTCTGAACCTGAATCAATTATGACTTTTACAGTATCTTATACAGTTCGAGTATAGTTTATACATTATGCGGCTCAAGCCAAGTTTTCTGCATTTTTTTCACGATTGTGTATTTATATTTTAATATCAGCTTTTCATAATTATTTTTTTGTAGACTGAATTAAAATATATCATAATAGTCGTATTAACGTCATTGTCCGTAAATTGAAATAATTTGCTGATTAAATTGATTAAAAGTTACGTACGTATTAGATATGCAAATGCGCAGCAATCGAAATATACATTATGTAAAATAAAACATTAATTTTCTAGCCATCTAGTAACAAAATAGATTTGTATGTAGCTGTCTTCCTTTATCTGTTTTCTATAAAAATAATCTATAATAACGTTTGGACGAGCATCCGCTGTTTACTTGCAAGTTTACCTGCTATTAATGTCTGTTTCGTTCATTTCAATATTTTTAATCCAATACCATTATTGGTAACAAACGTATAATCAATTACAATTTAGATATGTATAATTTCGTTCGATTAATTTCTGCTATTTTCGCTTGCGTGACAATTCAAACTTCAAAACTTCAATTCTTCCAAATTGTTCGCAAAATATTTTCATAAAAATTTGGCATTAATTCTACAGTGATACGACGCCTTTAATTGAAATGTTGACTTTCCTCGCATGGCATATCGTCACGTTGACGAATGACATGCTCACATGATTGATCTTATGTTCTTATGATTCACATCCATAGTTGAACAAAAACCAGGTTTCCGTTCACATGCAATCACATGGAGTCGTTGAATCCTCCAAATCTAATTACTAATTGGCCGATTAGTCTTGTCCTCCGGGAGATTGTTCTCGCTGGAGCAATGGGAAGCCAAAAATATTTCTTAAGGAACAAAGTTGGTCCCTCCTCTGGCACTGAACTCCTACCGAAGATAAATTGACCAAAGAAACCAGGATTCCACGTGTAACCGCAGCTGCACCTCGCCTCAGTTATTTATACAATTTAAAGTGTTCCCCTTTATCGTTATGAATAGCCAAAATCTTTTCCGCCGGATCGCTTCCATTATCGTTTTGGTAATTCATAAATCGTCCTTTTGAAACTTAATCGAACGAGCATTGACCACTCTCGTCCGCCACTATGATTAACGCTTATCGCCGGCAAAGAACCGTCGCGGCAGTTTTATTTCATTGGTTTCCATTATAATTGAAGCGCGGTAGTCGCGTATCAGAAATAAATAGGCAGGAAGTTCGAAGACACCTCACAAATAGAGGTCTCCTTTTCTGCTTTATTTTACCAGCAGACAGATAAGGCAATTAAATTTCTTCTACGGTCTATTCGCCTGGTGGGGGATGATTGGAAGGAGGGCAGCGACAGTCACCTTGGGCAGACAGTAATTATTACTCGAAGCGACGATTTGTGCCGTGGTCAGGGCCGTATACTGGAGATTGATACTACGACTGTTCCGACAAATGGCCACAATTCGTCCCTTGAAAACCGTAATACGCATCCGCCTGGTTGCCTGCCGGGTTTCATGCGTTCCGCCGTTTCGCTCGTCCACGTGTGTTGGTGCATACATTTCGTCCGCTCAGACTGCAGACGTTTGAACTGGTATACGTACCGAGAGCACCGAGTCGCGTATGTGACCGTATATAAATATACATGGCTCTTGACAAAGAGTCTCTCGTGCTGCGGCACATGCACGTGCTGGATGTGACTTCTGGGTGGTAGATTGTAATTACCATAAGTCGTGAAATATGACTTCATGATGACGCGCCCGTACGACAAATGGAACAGACTGGAGCCGGCTGCACGGTAATGCCGGCCGATATTGGACCCTTTCGTTTTATTTGCCGCGTCGAAGCTCGCGAAAGATTGCCCTGGGCACCGAGTGACTGCTGTCAGTAGGAAATATCCGTTAATGCGCTCGAGAAACCTTTGGGAATTCGTTGCACACCGGTAAGTTCCCTTATTTTAAAAGTGGTTCAACACTAATGATTTCCAGGAGATCTGCTTCCTTAAACGCGCTGCGAGTTTGCAGACGCTGGAAACGTGCGCTGTGTTTCAACCGCTATTCGTTTGAGGTAACGCAAGGATTTCCTTGCTACTTTCCTATAGGAGTGTAGGTATAATCGACCACTAGCCATTCTGTATCGACGTGTTCGCGCAGAAGCTTATTCTCATTTCAACGAGTGTCCACTCGATGCAGTTTATGCAAGGGAGACGTGTGTGCGAATTGGAGGTAACGCAACGGAAGTTTATGAATTATTAATATCTGCTCTAAGGCGTACGGATCTCCGAGTTACAGCGGTCAAGCAATACTCGAAGGATATTTGCTTTGTGCAAAAATGTTTGCTCTAGGCGCACCGCCACAGATTCACGTTTATTGTCATTTGCAATATAGTGGACTAAATGAACAAGATTTGTTTGCGAATGTAGACCATTTTCCCCAATAGTCCCAGCCGAAACCCTAAAACACTACTTCTCTAAAACCGCAAGCAATTCCTACGAACGTTTTTCAAAATTAGGCAAGAAAATTTCGGGGGGCGGAATTTTAAAAAGAGGAAATTGTATCAAAAAGAGGTGTGAACGCTTTCCTGACTGTACGAGATTATCCTTTTCCTCATTGACAATTTCTTGTACCGCAGTACAGTTCGTAGATACAGAAATCCTTTGTTGCGAAGGCAAATTTAAAGCGGAATTTTTTTCCTTATTCAAGTGTGGTCCTTTTCTGGTGAAATCGTGATGAACGTATAGTATAATGCATATGTCCAACAGTTGAGAGCTCAGTATTGCTGCTTACACGGTTCCTTCTGCGTTTTATACAGGATATTCCATTTATTATGAATATTAAAATATAGCTCGTCACTATTGATGCACGCGCAGTTATTCACATTCTTCACGTGCCTTTCAGAATTTTCAACTCGTTATGCAATACTACTTATACTTCTGAGTGTGCGGAGAATATTTTTGCACCAAACTGTCTCGTTAAAACCCACACTGACAGAGTTACCTGGAAGCGAGAATATGCAAAGCAGTTTACGCTTTGCATTACATATCAAACCCTGGCCAAGGGAGGCGTGAAAGTGGCTCGAAATTCGGACTTGTCTTTTCGTCACTGGTTTATTGTGAAGTTCGGGTTGTAATATGATAATGCAACTTAATCATATTAGACCAGCAAATGTGTGCCGACATATCTCGCAACTCGTAGGTGTGCAATTCACGAAAGACCGTGTGACGTAGATGCAAATTGCATTTGTCTTCGCTCGTCCAGTGATTTTAATACGTAGCGTACAACGTCGCGTCACGCGATGCTCCCAGCATAACTCTCTTCCTTAAAGCAATTCATTAACTGGCGTGAATGCTTTCCTTAAAATTTCAATATTTTCTCAAACTTCTAGAAGGACCTTTCTTCTCTCAAATGACCAACGTTAAAAAGTAAAAAAAACGAATCATAAATCACTTGACTCCAGGATTGATCATTATAGGTGTAAAATTCAAGTTCCATTGGGTATGAAAATGTAGCACTTTAACCCCTTCGATGTGGAGGGCGAATACTATATGTATATGCATATACATACGTCTTCAAGTATTCAGCAACCGTTCGGTAAAAAATTATATAAACGTTTTCTGCAATAGTATACATATTATCATTTCAATGATTTATACAATTTATACCTTACGGAGTTGAGCAGTGCATTTATGTACATAAGTGCTTTTATTAATTACGTTAATAAAATCTGTCCTGTTTTGTGCGTCGAGGAGATTCTTATTTCTGATATTACCGCGTTGTGATAGAATTAATGCAGAAAAAATTGGATTACATATTTTAATTAGCTATAATGAGGTTTGTGGTTTTGTAATTGGAATAAGAATAACTGCCTATTTTAAACTTCGCCAACCACTGGTATAATTGGCCATTGCGACGAAAACAGGTTGCGAATTATGTTCGACATATATGTATAGGTATTTGCTGAAACTGATTCTATGTCCGTTCGCGAAAATGCCATTGATCATTGTCAAGGACGTGGAAAAAGGGAAGTTCTGTAGTTGTAGCCGTCAAGGGCTTTGTCTACCCCCTATCTCTTCTTACCACTTTCGATGGAAATCTTTGCTTTCTTTACGTTTTTCCCAAAGAAAAACTTTCAGCTTGTGATGGAAAGAACTAATGTTCCCAAGGCACTTTCCACAGCCATTCGATGTTTTCTTTTTAAAGTGGACTCCAATGTCTTCGGTTGATTAATGCTCGATTGGTTAACGTATACAGTGAAAGCTGTGTTAACGGAAACTGCTGATGAAAATTTATTCGAAGATCGTTTAATTGAAATAAAAGATTGCTCATTTCGCGACGATAACAATTTTCGCGTTGTGAGACATACCTAGCACGGCTGATAATTGAAATGAACGAACAGTACTGAAATTAATAGTAGTAATGGTAGGGGAAGTCCAATATAATATAAAATACTAATTTGTTTAAGACAAACGAAAAATTATGTCAGAGGATGGGAACAAATAAAACTGTACGAAATCATAGGAAAACAAATAATTTATTATATTTCAAACTCTGAGTAACAATAAAAAACATTAACTATCTGAGCATTTGGTTTAATTGAAAAATGGCACAATGTAAGAATTTCGCTGAAGGTTCAAATAATTTGGAATACATACGCTATTCCGAATTACCATCTCTCTATAAAATACGAGCGAACAAGTATTTATTAAAATTTTTCTCTCTTGCGTTGAAATCAAACACAAAAGTACAACATATGAACTACAATATTAATATTTATCTATTAAATATTAATTTCAAGTCTTAAAAATTAATTACAATAGTCGCAGACATAACTTCCAGTGTCACAACTTGCATATTCACAGTGTAGCCATAATTTACATATGTTTTCAGAATAATTTACATTGCAGAAAAGGCGCACGGGTCATTCCTTGCCGAATCGATCACTTTTGGACGTCAGCACCGGCGATTTTGCTCTAAATGAAATATGTGGTAGCTTGTGTTAAAGGGGGGGGGGGGGGTAAGTCATCATTTTAGGGTCAACAATTTGTTTAAAGAATACAGGCCTTCAAAGTTTGTAATTTTGGCCATTTTTGCGAAAACGGGCTTTGCTTAGGAATTTTTATCTCAGGAACTGTTTGTCCGGTCGAACTAACTTTTTTTTGTTTTATTCACAAAGGTTTGGGCTATTATAGAATATTTTGTTCAACCTCGATAATTAACTTTATAATGTCGAAAAATATATTTTATTTTTTGCTTACGTTTTTTTCGATGATGGGGCACAGGGACTTTGATCTTGAAAAAAATGCAGCCATGTTCCTTGAAGTTTCCCCTTCAAAATGCGACCATCGAAATGATTTTGAGCGAGTATCGAAAAACTGGCGTCACAGTGATCTGGAAAGGGACGCGGTGTACCCCCGTTTCAGGTAGGCGAGTCGTGCGCTCCCGCTATCATGGTCGGCTGCCTATGGCATTAAGTGGGAAATCGGAGCCAGAGAATTACATTCGTGTTTTAATAATCATTTTGCTCAAAGTGAGTAAGCGTCCGGTGATTTATGGGTGGGAGTGTACGTTATAAGGGTGAAACAAATTTACTTCTCGTAGCGTATGAAAGCCCACGAGAAGGATGCGGCACGATTTATAAGAATCGCATAGGTAATTAATAATATTAATGGGGAAACGTTACACAACCTAAAAATTTCTTTGCCCACAAAGTAATAGACAATTTATTGTAGAAGCCAATGTGATTAATTCCATACGCTTATGTAAATCGTTTAAGGGGAACAATGTTTTTCTGCAGTAATATTAACTGTACATACTATAATGTTTATCCGATTTTCTATTCAGAAGGAAATTTTAATAATAATAAAATTTTAATAATAATAATATTTTAATAAATAAGGGAATTTAATAATAGATACTATTGAATCACCTTTCCACTTTTTGTTTTATGGAGTCAACCGATTTGGCTACTGTGCGGCTCATGCGTACTTCATAATTTGCTCAACGTCCAATACCGATGAAATTCAGCAATCGTAGCAGAAAATATCGAATGCAAGATGTATGACCGAACTCTGTTAACAATTTTGAAAACTCGCGTAAAAATGAGAAAGACGAAACGACTGATCAACATGTTTGCAGGGAAATTGTATCTCGTGTATATACTGTTGACCAAAAAAGTATTCATATCGTGTTCCAGTTTCACTCGCCACTTCTTTATTTTGGTGTCACCGAAATGGTGTTCAGATAATTATTCCCAAAGCAATATACATTATTTCAAAGTGTAGAATAGATCCGCTTCAAATATACGCGTACTGTTTTAGGAATAATTGTCTTAACACCAACATTTTGGTGACACCAGAATAATAACGTTGCAGGTGAAAATATTGCCCTGTACGAATGTCCCTTTTGGCCGAGTGCATCTATGTCAATACGGTTAAAGATTGCTGACAACGCCGAGATAATACTAGACAAGGTCCGGAAGCATTTGCGGCGAGTGCATACCCTGCACCGTTCCACCGTCGAAGTACGGCGTGAAAAATTCGTCCGCGAGCGATCAATATTCGACGTCCAAAGTTGCTATAGGACGTAAGAGTAATGAGCGCCGAAGCTGTAACTCCGAGGGACTTTTATTAAAAACTAACGGCACGAAAGAGTAATAATCGACACACGATATCGAACCATGGATCGCCTGTGCCGAAACTGTCGATTCGAGAGCTCTGATGAAGGAAAAAATATCAACCTCTATCTTCTTCCTGTAACGCGGATATCGAGTGCCAGCCCCATTCACTTCAACTCGTCCGCCGTCCCGGACCGCGTATTTCGAAGGGAAACACGAAACGTCGCGTCGCCTATTTCCGACCTGAATGTTCTTCCAAGTCGAGCCATCTGCCGGAATCGTACTTGGGAGGAAACTTTGAATGATTCTGTCCCGCTTCCCAAATGCATATGCATCGAGTATTTCGTACCGCGACGAGTTAAACCGCCCCCGATGCACCCCCATTGTTGCCCTTTACCTTCATTCTTGCGGGTTATCCAAGTTGAGAGAAATTGTTGCACTTTTTCGGCATATGCGGGGCACGCAACATATTTATTTATTTTTTTGCTGCACCGATTGATTCCACGACACCCATGACCAGAGGTGTGCATGTATGTATACGTTCAGAGTGCTTGCAATATTGGTGGACAAGAAATGGACCC
This sequence comes from Nomada fucata, assembly GCA_948146005.1. Lineage (NCBI taxonomy): Eukaryota > Metazoa > Arthropoda > Insecta > Hymenoptera > Apidae > Nomada > Nomada fucata. The sequence goes on from OX411278.1 coordinate 16,467,389, forward strand.
ATCGTTTCACAGAATTTTACTTTATTCGATACTTGCAGGGGGTTTAAGTTTCACTGATAATCTACAATAACGATTTATGAATGAAAATACGGGCTCTTTATATAAACTGTCATATTATTGTACAATAAGAAACGGGGGTGATAAATGCAATAACGAAAATAGTATACATATATAATAATAATAACAATGCCATATGATATGGAGTTCAATAATTGCATAAATATTAAGGAAGCAGTCTTTTATATAAAGCACAGGTTTTTATGGGACATCTAGCAGAATAGCTAGTAACGTATTTCCTTGTGTTCATTTTGCGACATCGCCCGCAAAGGACACCTTTTCCCCCGAACTTCCCCATCTAGAAGCTCGAGTAACTTTGGAAAGCGTGTGACATAGATTCTCCTCGGAGTGAAGCATCCATTACAGGGAAGATAAAGGAGTCATTGATTGGAAATATGAGGGACTTTGGAAAGGATTTAAAAGTGTCGATGCTGGGAAAATGATAGATTCTGCGACAGGGCTAGAAATGGCCCGTTCGTGCATCCACTCGAAAAATCAGTTTTCTATTGCAATATTCCAATCGTTGTTAAATGTTTTTTGGTCAGGTATAAATCATTTTGGTCGCAAATCGTTTCGTATTTTCCAGCAGCGTAAGAAATGTAGCAACTAATTAAAAAAATTACAGCTTGCGCACACAGTTATGGATATAAATATTTACGAACAAATATGGGCAGAACCATGGTACTTGGGTCCACAACCACTGGAGAGAATGGCACACCATTGGTAGGTGTGGGCTTGTGAGTAAAGATGTTGAACAAGCGGTGGTCAGTGCTACCACAAATGTTCCGTTCAGGAAATATAGATTAAAATGTGTGGGTACTGGCAGCCACGTACCAATACCAACTCGACGTGGTAACTTGGTATTGGATAGGGCTATACATAAATGCGACCGCCGTTATGTGACCGCGTATGTCAGTTCCGGATTTATATATTTTAATCTATATGTATTTCCTGAACGGAAAGTTTGCGGTAGCAGTGATTACCATTGGTGGGCACCACTATTTGTAACCTTTCCAACAGATGCCAGACATCCCTGAACGGGCCTAAATACTACGATGCACTTTATAAAATAAAAATATGTTTCATTTCACGTTATTTTCATTAATGGATCGAAGTGCGAATTCGGAAAGCTAACTCTTTAGCTTCAATTATTCAAAAGTGTCATGTAATCAAATTTTAATTCATGTCAGTCTAATTATTGCTTATGCTTGCGACCGAACTTGTTTGTCCTACTTGCAATTCTTATCCTTGGAAAGATGTCTATCGCAGGATTTAAATACGGTGAGAATTTTTCGCTAAAGTGCTGCATCTCTCCATCGATTCCCCTATATCCTTAAAAAGGTTGAATTTGTGACCGAAAGAATATCTTCGCGACTAATCTCCTAATTAATCGATAGCTCGCTTGAAAATCTGATTGGGCATTGTCAGAATATTAATATTTGCATGTAGAAATAAAAGGAGGCACCCAAGAACTGCAAATTCAATGTTTCAATTGCAGATATTGTCACCAGCATGTAAGTACCAACATATAATCCAAAAGATAGACGATGGCTATATTTCTTCCCCCGCATCAACCTTATAAACAGAACCATTGAAACATGTGCTCCGAAGGGTAAAATTTGCATATCGCGTCACCCTTTCAGCATATCACAGTCAGCTATTCCAGCCAAATGTTGCCGCCACGCTACGCGGCGGCTGTTAATTAATTCGATACACTTCATAGGAATATATGCAAGTGCGATGCATTCATGAAAGATAAAATCGTGGTCGAAAACACACGAATAACTTTAAATACTGAAGTTCAAAGTTTCCCAAGCTCGCATCAATGCTGGCAGATTGCATTAAACAGGAGCCTCTTTAAAAGCCTGTCATGCGAAAACCTGATACGCCCTTCATTCATTGCAGACATGCAACATAATCAGCGCCAATGTTTGCAAACGTCCTTTCAGACCACTTTTCTTTGTCGTTCGATGGCAATTTTATTTTTAATGCACGTAGCTAACTAACGTTAACATTGATTCGTATACGAACCCTTACATACTACCTGGTCTCAACACCTAACGATGTATTTCCAGCGGTTCGACAATTTTCCTCTTTCTGTTTCCTCTTTTCTAATGTATTATATTATTGTTGTATTCCATCGACTTTTTTCTACAACGCAGCAGCACACAAATATACCGGAGATCAAGAATTGCAATTGTTTTTCAAATTTCGTCGAAAACGAAATGCATTTAAACGGAAGGCAAACGCCATTAAGTGTGGCAGAAATTGTTGAAAAAATGAATCGTTTACAAAATATTGTGTTTCAACTGTTCTGGGTATGAATAACCATTATATAAATGACTAAAATTTGTGTTGGTTTATTGGTAACCATTATTGATGGCCGAAATTGTTTTCGACTACGGATAACTGTTATTGATAACGGAAATTGTTTTTGCTCACGGGTAACCATTATCGATGACGAGCATTGTTTTTGGTTACCGGTAATAAATATCGATGTCGAATGTTACTTTTTGGTTATTTTAGATCATCATCAATTTTTATTAGTACCACTAATAATTAGTATCTATTCGACGGCGCAAAATGAATTATAGAATTTATATATTTTAATAAGGACGAAGACGAATGAATGTTTCTTATGGAATTCATATATTTTAATAAGGATGAGAAGGAATGAAAGGGAATTTGCTACATGCTGTGCTGCATGCTTTTTCTGCAGTAATGAAAAAGAAATTATCGATATTATTTATTCGCGAGAAAACAATTCTCATCATCACAAATAACTATTGTTCGTAACCAAAAGCAATATTCGGGACTCGTAATGGTTAGTCTCAATCAAAAACAATATCCGTTAATGATAATGATTATTGGTACCCAAACAAACTGTAATCATATGTAGTAGTTATTGGTTGCCAAAGTCATTTCAACAAAGATATTAATTCTTATACCATAACTTCTTAAATTCGGGTTATAAAAATTCGTATCTCTAAAATATACATATCTGCGTTAAGTCCTAGTCAACACTATTTTACAATCATAAAGGATCTCGTACGATTCCTGCCACATTCACATTTTGCCCCTTTTTGGATTCAATCGATTTTTCACAAGTTTTGTAGGCTTCTGTTCAATATCCCTTTCAAACAAGATGAAATGAAATGAATCTATTTGATCGACTTCCCAGAAAAAAATTAATTTCTATTTTTATTTTGATTTTGATTTTCTTAACAATTAAGATATAATAAATGGACCAAGTCTTATTGCGAGCAAACAGTCCGGATAAGAAACGAAATATTTCTTTCCATTCGTGTGATTGTTGCAAAAAATTGAATATTGCTTACGATTCAACGACTGAAGAAACATTTTCATCCATTGCTTGAGTAATAATCTAGTAGATCGTAAAAAAAACCCTTAATCCAATAATACTTTTCCTAACTGTTTCAAAGCTATAATTTCCGGCCATTAAAGTTTTCAAATTTATTTTAATAATGAAGAATTTCTCCCGAGTTTGTTATCCATTTTTAAATAACTTGCACCCTTAATATATTATATCAAAATGCAATTAGCTCATCTCTAGTTAAACAGAAATAATATCCTCCACTTTAAAGAATTGGTGTAACTGATTAAACCAGATGTGTAAACATTTACAACGTCGTATTATTTGTATCACTTATTGTATCTAGGTTGATTCACCGTGAGTACGATAATAAGAAAAATCGTTTTCGTTTCATAGTTTATAGTCAGCGGCAGGGAAACCAACTCGTCGGAACTCGCCCCATTGGAATATTGGAAACAAATTTGCAACCCTCTGCGAATAATCGAAAAAAGTTATTTCCAATAAGGAAAATAGTTTTCGAAGAGAGCTGTTCGAACCTCTCTCCCGTGTACAGAAGCAAATTGAATTTCCTGAATTTCGACAGTCGTTCTAGCTTTTAACAACGAGGCGTTAAATTGTCAGACGTTACTGTAAATTCTTACCGCGCCTGTCTTCAAATTCTGATCTCGCTGAGATAGGTTCCGCAAAAACATAGCCCAAATCACCATAATGCTTTAGGAGTCAGTCACTTTTCTTCAATAGAGAGTGATATGTACCAACCCTTGGTCAACATAAAATGCGAAAACGCTTCAAACCTGAATGACCAACTCAAACACTACGATATATACATAACGTCAATACACATGAACATTTTTATAATCCAGTTGAAACTTTAAACTAAGTACAAACGCTGCGAGACTGAACTACGGTGCTGCGTACCACAGCTGTATTATTTTTGAGGTCAACATTTTGATCGATTGGTAACCAGGTGCTTTTATTAGTACATTTTCACATTTTTTTGTCTTCATTTTCAATAGCAGTCGATGGCTTATCGCATAATCTTCTACATACCATGATGCAACTCGGTCAATTACAATCTTGTAGTGTCCTACATAGTTTTAAAGAGTATTGTATCACAGTACGATATGTAATATCTATCCAAAAATAACTTCAATCAATGATTCTTTCACAAGTGAAATTACATATATCTTTTGCGTATCTTCAAGTATGAAATTAAAATATAATTCGTTTCTGTTTTTATTTCACGGTTGAGCGCGTGCTACATGAAAGGAATTTTAATGCAGTGGGCTTTTCTTCTTCAACCCAAGTTAAAGTTATATTTACTTTGCCTCACGAGACATCCAGAAAAAAGGAACGAAAGAGATCAGTGTGAAATCTCCAGCTAACGCCCCATCTACATTTTTTTTTTTAATAATTTTGTTTAAAGTTTTAATTGAATAATATCTTAATAATCTAGAATTTTTGGCTGTTTAAATTATTATATATTTGACGAACGATGTATATAAACAATAATTGTTACATTGAGACGAAAAGGCCAGTTCTTCAGATATTCAAACCCTTTTCTCTATGATTATACATGATTCATTTAATTTGCCCACGATTCTGTTACAATTTCATAAAACCTTAAAGAACTGCAATTTAGCAGGAAAGCATATTTAACACGCTTAAGGAGATTAGGGGTAGCTTACGAAAAATTTCGCACCATTCGCTTGAACGTATTACAACGCCTGTGGTGGAAAGAAGATGTTACACATACATGTATGCTAGACGTTTAAGCTATTGGCTCTCGGTGTTTTAAATAGGTAAAAAGATGAACAAGTTTCGGCATGTTTTGTATACAATACAGTGGCTTAAACAATATTGCATGCATGCACTGATTCTTACGTAACTACGATAGCATGAGTACTTTCTTTTAATTGATATCCATAATTTCTTTCAAATACCACGAAAGTAGCTATGAAAACAAAATTAATATCTTACTGTAGAATGAGGTTCACTGCCTCAAGAAAAAGTAGAAACGAAGGGTACACTTTGGCGACTTCAGTATCAATCATCGCTAATAAAACTAAAGAATTCAAAGTCTCAACCATAAAGCAAAAAATTAACAAGATCGCACTAAAACATAAAAGGAGGATCGAATCGCTAACTGCAGAGCCGTGCAAGAATCGCAGTCAGAAAAGACGATTGAAAGGATTTACCAATTGGCGATAGAACAATGAAAATCAAACTATTGTAGCTCTAGGATTTCATCCCATTGGGAACGGCCATTATCGTGCTATATAGTAAACGATACAAAAATTTACCAAATACATATCCACCCGAAAAAATCATTAAAAAAAGCTATTATCGAATCAAACAAAACCGCTCGACAACGTTAGGTGTGTTCCCCGGCTACCGTCTGTAAATATGTTGAAATCTTTTGCCGTTGCTGTACTGCGACTTCGTGCAAGCCATAGACAATTTCAATAGCGCAGAAAGAACTTTAGAAGATGCACACGTACAATTCACCAGTGGCGGCAACTTTCACGAGCATGAAACGACGAGAGGACGTTGAATAGGATACCCGCCAGAGCGACAGTGTGTGTATATACACTGTGCACGACGATGTTTCCGGAGCGAAAAGCGTCACTTCTATGCCCTTTACGGTTATGAGAAGCTCATACTTGCGAAATGGGCCTTTGTGGCCGTTTTATCCGGCGCGTTTCATAAAGCACGCAGGAATCGTTCGAATAGCTGCTAGGCTCATTGCTGCTTTCACCATTTACTTCCTCTTTTTTCGCGGAAAATCGATACGTTCGTAAAAGCGAAGAGAATTCTGTGGATTCAATGGAACTGTTGTCTTCTTGTCGTTAACGCAACATTGTACATACGTAGCTTTTATCTCTGGGACTTATGTACCTCCTAATCTTTTCGACTAAGAATTTCTGAATATTCGACAATGTTTAACGTTTTTGACAGTCGTGTTAACCGAAGATGCGCACGTGATATTTTTACTCGCGTTTCACGCACTTTACCCGCAGTTTCAGGGCATTCTTTATGTATGTAGGTCATAGTAATTTTTATTAATGTGGCTTCTATGAAATTACTACGTAGTACATACGTAGCGGTCTGTATGAGATATTTTAAGATTTGTACGTATTAATCTAGTTAATTAGCATTTTTGTGTATTATTTCTGTACGGTACCTGGTGAAGTACGGCGGCGTTTTTTTTTAAGTGACAACGTGAGCAACGTGACCAACGTAGGTGAGTATAGAATATTATAAAGAAGCAATAGGATAACATGGAATCTTGTACGAAAAAACTGATTCGAAGCGTCATTGAGGAAAGGCGAATTATTCTTTTATCGTTTCATAATGTAAAGCTTGAAATGCACAATTAAGTTAATTAAATAACCATTGTATCGTGCGGAAATTGTAGGAGGCTGTTATCTGCTGTTATAATTGCAGAATTAATATAGCGTTAATTACATATACATGTATGAGCCATAGAGAAACCATATCGATCCACACCCTGAATTAGAAATTGAGGAAAATAATGTTACAGAAATTGCGAAAACCCATGAAAACGACCTGTATTTAAAGAATTCACAATATATTCACGCGACAATATATGTATATGTATTTATCTACTAAATATATGAAGAGTAGTTGCACGCCACATGCGAGTTGTCGAGGAAGCATAATTACAATAATAATTATTGTTACAATTAATTTAATCTGTTGAAATTTAAATCTTTTTAACCTCTTAAGTTAACAATGATTTTGTAAAGGTGTGTCAAATATTTCCAATTTTTTGTATTGCTGATTATGATTAGACGAATATTTTCGGGCTTTTAAGTTAAGGCAAACTAATGTTACTTTTTGCTCGAGGCTATTCAAGTTAACAGCAACGTATGCAAATGTTACGTAAAGCAACGTAACCTCGTCTGTGTTGCTCCCTTTCAGAAAAATTATAATCACTGCACAAGAAATGCAAAGCGATTCCGTTATGGCGGTCTCAAAAACACCATACAATTACACCCATATGGAAATCTGCATGATTATGCGGTGTGACAGTCTGTTAACGTCCAGGTTGCCCGCACACGTCCTAACGCGTGTTAAGCGTTCCAAAATTGTGTGTAGGATATCGACTCAGAAACAATTTGATTGATTACCTTAAAAAACCGATATAAATGTTTTGTACAATATTCGAAATTGGGATACGAGCTTTCACAGTTTTTTTTTATGAGCGCTATTTGTTTCAAACGCAATCAATCAGTAGTAAATACCGGCAAAAGTATTTGCGCAAAAGGCAAGATATTGAAAACAGAATTATTTACAAACTTTCCTTAAAAGGTGTGCAAAACTTTGACGTTTAATGCGAGAAATTCGTTAGCAATATCAATCGTAACTTTTCATACAGTACAATATACAAATGTTAAATTGCACGTCAAAAGTCCTTTGTTATCGAGAGAATAGATTTTTCAAATTCGCCAAGTACACATCCCTTGGGTTTAAAATTCTTATGGTTCGCCGAATGCCATAATTCTGGTTTATGCTTGGAGTAATCGTAAACGTTCTACGTTTCACCATGAAAGATCGTCTCATCGACAGTCCACCTCATAAAACACGCATATCGTTTTTAACAGCACTTGAAGTAACTTTAATTTGACGCACAGCGGAATTTAGCCGGCCCATTCATAAAATATGAAAGATCAGACGCTCCGGCCTATATAGTCTGCCACTCAGTATGCTCGCGTTGATAGCGGCGGAAAGATTTTACGGTCACCCCTTGACGATCGCCAGACCTATCATTACGCCACTCTCCGTATTTACATCTTAATTTACGCGACAATACGCCCACACTTCTTGTATGCAAAGTAGACACGGAATGAGAGATACGGTAATGGCGACTTATGCGTGGTCTCGCGAACAACGTTGCATCGATGTACAATGGGATAGCGGTGGGTAGGCGTTCGTTAAGATGTTCAATGGCACCCACATTGTTTCTCCGAACCGCTGCAAAACAATGTGCGGTCGTCTTCCTCGCGTGTGAGCTGCCTTGCAGGTCGAAGCTGCTCGCGAATCCCCGTTTCCGCAACGCGTAAAACATCATCCGACAACGAGTTTAAAGGAAACTGTTTCCTTCGTGGTCTAACGCAGAGCATTCACACTCGAGTATCGGGTACACTACACGGCAACGGTTCGTGGAGGCGATATTAATTCCCACGAAAAGTACTCTGGTTTGTGCTGTGGTTAAGAAAGTCGGCCGGTTAAATTTCCATCCCTCAACCCCTATGCTAGCAACCAAGGTGGCCAATAGGTGTGAAGCTTAGTTATTTAAAATAATCGGCATTTTGTTTTCGCAAAACGTTAATTGACGTAACAGTGTTCACAGAATGGAGATCTGGAGCGATTTTACGATATTTTATCGAGAACATAGAAAAATTGTTAAAAGAAATATAGGATTGAGTACCTGGGTATCTGGGTTGCTAACATAAGGGTTAAATGGCAATTGAAACTGATTTTATAATAAGCTATTATTTACGCATAAGAGAAGATTCAACGTGGTAGACCGGTGACATACACATATGTATACAAAGAAAAAGTATTGTGTTTTCAAGTAAACGAAAATAATAGTTCATTAAAATTTTTGTATTAAAAATGTTTAGACTTTGGCAATGTAGAAAATGAAAATTTCATTTTCTGTCGCAGTGGTAGCTAATAATATTTCCATTTTATTGTATTACGGTTTATGTTGTTCCGGCACCAATTGCAAATAATATGGATTTACCAAAATGAGTACCAGGAACCTTGTTTAATATAAATTCATAAAACTACAAACTTGAACTCGCTAGAACATACCGTAGGCAACGAAATACTTGCGATGGCCTCTGCTCCCACTTTGTCGATAACTACCCCTACTTTAGGGGTACACACCAGTTTTTTCGTTCAATATACAATAAATTTATTGCATCCCACGAATATAATACACGTTACAAGCTATCCTTAGGGCTACGAAAATATTATAGCGCGATCATCATGCTAGGATTTCCGGGTCTATTGTCATTTGACAACGTAACAAAGCTTTAGAACTAAGCCGTAACGTCTTAGTCAGACCGATAATTAAATTTTATTACAAATGACGTATAAATATAAATCATTCGTATTATTGTTTATTGCTTGCAACAGCATTTCATTGTATTCATTTTGCTGCCAAGTAAATACGTATATTGCATAGAACTTTTGAATTTGTCACCCAACAGTACAATACCCGCAGGTTGTTGTTCACAGTGTAGTGCAACGCGATTCCGAGTAACTCCGTTACACTTTCGCAAATTTATAGCTCGCCAGCTCGATGAGAATAAATTGTACGCGATTCATTTTACTGATTACACGCCTATGAAAATTGGGGCGATACAATTAACGTTTGAGGCGTTATATTCGTGCTGCTTCTGCGCGTGTTCGACGAATTTAAACGTGCGGCACGTGAATCAGTGCGCATCTCGAGCCAACCCGAAAGATTCGATTTGCATTATTTCAGATCTCACCGATTCAATTCCATTGTGCGATGCTCATTTTGAAAAGCTTCGCCAACGAACTGAAAGCCATCTGCATACGTGTATCCGCACTGCGAGTGCTCTAACAATAAGAAGATACACTTGCAATGACAACGCTATCTTTGATAAGAGCGATATGAATTTCGCTTCGTATTGACTTCTATTAATGCTAACCGGACGGCATTTTCAAGTTCAATAATAATCGATACCCTCCAAGAACTGAAGCCTTTAAGATACTAAAAACTCGATAAATAGCCATTACGATGATGTTACAAATGGCCTGCAAAGGAGGAAGTGTTTTAATGCACTGCGCTGAGCTGCGCCCTCGCCCCGTTAATATACGAGATGGCAGTTAATGGAACACAAATTAATACGCTTGCAATCAATTTAACGTATCAACGTTACATTACCGAGTCGGGTAATTATTTTCATAAAATGCGGCATCGATTAATGAAGGCAGGGGAATCTGCAAAGCGAACAGAGACGCATTAATTTTTAGACCCACTAATTGGTAGCTCCGTTAATTGATTCATTTTTCCATTCGCTGCATCGAAGTGTATAAATTAAGGTATAAAGGGAAAGGGCGAGGACATCGTGTCGTGGTCGACTCAGGATATCGAGTATCGAGTTTGCAAGCTCGCTTCAAACGATTCAGGCTGAGTTTATGCAAATGCGTGTGCAGCTACTCGCAACATTAAGCGTACAATAATAATAACTGTATTTTATTTAAAGCCCGAGCGATAATATCGCACAACGAGAAAGATAGTTGCTGCAATTGTGAATTGTATAGTCGCCAAGCAATTTCTTTAATCCTCTCGTTCATTGCGCGAATGTTATCTCTTGTATGTTAAACAAATACACATTTTTTGCTACGAATAGTATGCACATAAATGCACACTCGTCGAAGGAGGTAATCGATTCGAACGACGCTCGGTCGACTTTTTACCACGAGAAGAGCAGGACAATTGCAGGGACGTAAATGAACTGACACGAGCACGAGTAGTGTGTGCCATCTTCGTGACCGGAACGCCGCGAGTTCTACCGATATTCGTTCGTCGGCCATTGCCCGCCGACCGATTTGTAATTGAATATCGTTCCTCAGGAGAGTTTCTCGCCGACCCGCATACGCACCGTTCACGAATGATAACCACCAGAGAATAATAACACCCGGCGTCACGTTGGTCGCTCTTAAACGATAGCGGCCGGTTCTCTTTCTCCCGATCGGAACCCCCTGCCGTGATTTGCTCGCTCGCGAAGCAGCCAGCAATTGCTCGCGTATCATTCGACGAGCTGCATGCCGGATCGCAATAATTATCCCGCTAGGCCGCGCGAGCCCTCTCGCTGCACAGAAACGCCGATACGACGATTGTTGTAATTGTACGTGCCGAACGGAACCGCCACGAAAAATCGTACACGGCTCGTTATCGATCCACTTCGCCCCGAGAGTGCTCGCACGCTTTACCGATCCGGACGAGATGCGCTCGATCAATTATGGCGATAAATTGCGGTTAAGCTGGCCGGGGTCGATTGAACGCTGGTACCACGGAATTGGATAATCTCGTTCCCTTCCTCTTTTCTCGTCTTTCCTCGCGTGCCCGCGCGATCCCCGTTCAGCGCGGACGACATTCAATGCGAACTGTTCACCGGATTACGGCTCGCGAATGGAACTCGCGTCCATTATCGCGTTCTATTACCCCTTTCGTGGCTGTTTATTCCGTGGGGGGGGGGAGAGAAAAAAGAACGCGCGAGCGCGCGTACTATCTATCGCTCGTTAAGGATCTCCGCCTGTTGCAACGGGCGTATTAATTACAGTGACTGGAATCACGATTCGTGTTGTTTTCATATAGGCGCATCGGCGAGACCCCTTTGTTTCTAACTCATTATCCTGCAAATTTATGGAAGTTTGCAGCGGGCGGGGATAAATCGGGTGCTGTCGCGGAGAGTAATTGAAAATCGTTTGTTAGCGGTAAATGTTGCGCGATGCACGGGACCGCTACGCGATGAGACCGTCTTTTGAGCGAAAGGGATTACGTCGATGGGAGATCAATTCGGCTGTTCATTTATGGGCTTTGCTTATGGTCATTTGTATTCGCCTTTGGAGCTGCCGCATGGCTGATAAACGCAGGAGTGTGGAAAGCCATCAAAATAAGAGACGACTCTCATATCTCTTAAGCGAGTCCACCTACAAGAATTCGATGTGACCATGAAATGTACCCCCATCGGTACGAAACAATTTTTCTCTCTTGGATCGGATCGTATTCGAGGTGCTAATTGTTATTGGATCGCCCTGTTTGTTTCAATGCAGAATACGTTGCTGCAATTGGTTCCGTCGTTTCGAAACTTTGAAGAATAAAGATACCCTGGCATGGTTTACAAACCATTTGGAAGCAGAGATAGAAATTCTTAGCAGTTTTGGGTAAATCAAACAATAGAATATACATATATGTGCTGTCAAATTCTACATTCTAGAAAACTTTTTTTGTCTTTCAAGTTACCTTCACCCTGATACGACGTGTATCGATTGAAATGTCTGCTAATTCGTTTGACTTGTAACAGTGCCAGTTAAAAGCTTGCATGAATGAAAAAAAGCTTTCGTCTTTGCAGTGTTATTAATATGCTTATGCCTGTATAGCGAAACGGTCGTTACATACTAGAACGTATAGCTTCACTTTGCCCAATTGTTGTCACTGTATTGAAAGGAAAACTTTTACTCTTCTAACGAGATGCTATCGCCACGTGTTTTTAAAACGTAAATGACAAAGAAGAAATGAAACGTGGTATCGTTATTAGAAAGCTTGCAACAAATTTCACAACGGTTGGTAAAAGTGACAAACGGTTGCAGAAAAGTCGCCCGTACCTCATTACTCGTCAGAACTAGGTTCAAGCCCATTGAATTTTAGGATTCATTAGCAGAAAACAATTAGCCATGGAAAATTGAACATTCTAGACTATTACACGCCCAAGGAACGGAAATTGTACATACAAGGGCATGATCGCAAAGCTTAATTGACAAACTATATTGTCAAAATAATATGAGAATGATAAAAGAAAGCGTAACAAATTTTATGATAATGAGCTTCTCGCGAATTGCACTTTCGTATTTAATATGCTACTTGTGAAGAAGAGGAACAGCTGCACAGTTAATTGTACTATAGTGGGTAATGAAATCATCAAAGCCATTAAAAATAAAATCGCGATATCCAGGTTTTTACTATTGGATAATTTTTAATTGACAGACGTGCATTAAAAATACATTGCAAAATTAAAGTTAGCTCGCGTACACGTAAAACATTGATTGTTTAGCCGCGAGATCATTAATTTATACAGGGTGTACTCTAACATAGTAATTTGACCACTCGCTGTGCAGGGTATCTAAAACGATTTTAATTAACCAATTAAATGTCGAATTGTTCCTGCTATGCCGATGCATTTCGGATTTCGATGAAGTACGCTTACTTATCAATTTGTACCAGGCTGCAATCATAAGATGATACGAAGCTAACACAGAATTGCTATAAAAATGACTACAAATCAACCCTTTGCTACCTGAAAAACATAGTTGCGTACCGTTTTACGAGATCACAATTGTCCCATGAATATCGAATCGAAGAAGCAGCGCGCTTTATTTCTCGCTTCGATAAATCAACACAGCCCTGTCAATGCCGGCAATAAATATTTACAATTACTACCGCGTGACCTTCGCATAAATGCAGCGCTCCCTCCATGAATCACATTGCAGTTTCACGGTCTTCCCTTACTTTTTAGTCCACGGGTGATGCACATGCGCATCTGCATATCGGATTACACGAGACCGAGAAGAAAATGGGCCGAGAGGCGTGCGTAGGGAAGGCAATGGCTGGCATAAATATGTAACACCGAGGATGTTTGCGTTCTCGCGTAATTGGCCCGCTAAATCAGCGGCGGTTTCTACCGCGGAGCGGACGGGAGTGGTCATTTCATGTGGCCCTTTGTAAATGTTGCATGCGAAACTTTTTACACTTTTATGGGAGCCGCGTGCGCGCGACCGCTTCGAAACCGCCGCGATACGCTGTTCACTCAGATGCTTGCGTTTGCACTCGGCGAACCATCTCCACAGAGTTCTTACGTTCGAATAACGCATGTTGTTACGCGTATGTCACTCCCGAGGATCCCTCGATTTTCAGTTCTTTAACGCAACGTCGGCTCTCTTTTCATGAAAAACTCGATCCACGTGGAGGGGTAGCAGGAAGAACGAGGAAACAAATGTGATTCGTTCATTTAATTCTGCAATTGTTTCACTTACCATCACGAATATAGAGGTATATAATGGGAACCTGATTATCGATTGGACTACTAGCGTGTTATTTTATATCGCACGTTCGTTTAACGCTGAATTGTCGAACAGAATGGAACTGGAATGATATAAACTGTGAAATTACATTACAGACGGTATTGTCGTTCTTGTTGAGGGGTTGTTAATTGTAAGTGTACACGACCATCCGCTTGCTATTCTTGGCGGCATGAACAGCAGGACACCGACATGACCGGGAAAGAAAGGGGGCTGTAAGAAACGGAACACTTGCGGACGCAACTATGCAAATGTTTAGTGCAATTCGATCGGTTCCGTGTAATTGTTTATGGTCCCCTATTTAAAACATAAAACGCGACGCGTAGAACGAAGTGGAAAAATTTGAAAACTATTTACTGCCATTGTGCGATAAATATTCGGCCCGCTGGGAAAGCGTCGCGAGCCTGTACGTCATCGAGTTAGAAATTATTTTATTTCTATCAAGAAAATTATGTTACATCGCAATCTTTGCTGCACGTATCGTTAAATATAATAGAGCATTTTATACCTGTTGATCGCAATATTATATTCATCTCTTTTTCCGAGGGACTCAATTTGAGTGCAGCAGAAATTTGTTAATTTTTAATCACTTATTTTTCACCGCTTTCAATAGGGCGATAATAAAGGCGCGTGGGTCAAATGTAACCAGGCACCGTCGTCGATTAAAGCGAAGAATAAGGGGACAGAAATATCCGAAGGTGGGAATACCTTCTATCCAGAAATCAAGGCACCCTGTTTCAAGGACCGATCGATAATTGAACATCGATTACAAATCCCCTGGGTAGTTAATGTATGCTTATCTTCGATTCAGTGGGTACTATAAATCGATTAATGGGTGTAGGTGTCCATTTGCAGTTGGAGCTAGATTTAACGTCTCGTAGTGTAGCCAGCGTGTCTTTCACGTCTCGTCAGACGCAGAGCGTATATGATACTTAAATCAAGCGTCTATATTTGAAAAATATTTAAATCGTAAGGAACACTTTAAAACCACCTGTGCTTTTAACGATACCAGAAATAATTAAAGCACGCGTCGAACGGTCTGAAATGAAGCATGAAATGAGAATAAAAGGCACTGTGCGGGACAAATTTTTCGTGTCCGTTGTTTTTCGATTCGTTCGTCAATTTTTTTTACGGGAAAGCGTGCTGTATTTTGTTCTACAACACCTCGCAGCGAACTTCAAAATGAATTCAGGCACGCCTGAATCATGATGCTGAGATGAACTTGAACGGCGAAAAAGTTGTATTTTAGGACGATTTTAGGACGGTGCGTGAACTGTGAACTTACATTTATGTTATAAATGTTCACAGTGATGCCTACCTCTAACATTTTTACATATATAGGTAGACACGAGCCCGTGTTTTCGATGGAAATCGAATTCTCTGATTCGATATTATTTGTGCAAACTATGGGACAAGCAGACGATGATCTTCCGACGTTTGTCGGCGTTACAGACATATTTTATAGATATAGGTCTGTTAAATGGTCGAGGGCGATGAATTATTGGCCATGCCGGCATTCAATAATATCATTTCTGTAGTTCCCTTTGAATACTCGGCGTAGAAAGGAACGCACATTGCGTTCGTGGTATTTAACTGTACAGGGATTATTACACTCATATTTCAAAGACCGTACGTTTTTAAAACCGATCTGGAATAACTGCGGTAACTCGCATTTCATTGCAGCAGGTCTAGGAACCGTATAATGAACTGCATAAACACACCCTGGCGTTGAAATTATATTCCGGTATCGAAACATGAATTTATATGAAGACCCAGGAATAATATAATCCAAGACAATTCCATGTTTCCGTTGCGTTAAATACGAGCTCTTCTTTTTTTTCGCTATTCTTCTGCATAGGTATGCTTGCATTATTATAATTTCGTCGTTATTTATAAAAATACATATGCGACATTACGTTGCTAGTATATTATGTAAGAGAATGTGTTATACCATGTAACCAAAGCCACATTAACGAGTTGCTTGAAGACACGAAGTGGGTCGAATTAACGAAACACATTGTAGAAGAATTGAAAATGGTGCTTCGTCGGCGAGGTTGCTCCATTTCGATTTCCAGTGGCTGTCTTTCTGCTTCGAGCTTGATGCACATTACCCCAGATTTCGATGTTCCGTACCGAAACCATGTACTCCACCTAACCGCAACAGTATTTCTGGTACACTTTCGAGCTTGCACAAATTAAATATAGTCGAGTTACCGCTGATGCCACGTTGTTGATCGCTTTGATTGCGAGATCACTGATTGCTTGAATGGTTTGCAATGCAAGCTAACGACGCGCGTATATTGTCGTGGAAATTTGAACGTTTTTGAAGGCAACACGTCGAAGTGTTGAAAAAACTTGTAACACTTAAGTATAATTGACCCCTGAAATCTTGGTTTAAAACGCCTTGTGAAAAATAGGGGGAAAAACAACTCCTGTGGAGAAAGTTCTCTTATTATAAATAAACGACTTTGGAATATTCTTAGTAAGGCAACTTATCATTTGCATCGTATACCTGCTATTTATTTGCTAGAAACGCGTAATACCGTTCCTTTATTTGCACGTAATCTTCTGAAGTGCATAAATATATTTAGGCAATGCTTTCAATTAATATACACACTTATTTGCGTTGCTAAAGAAAATGTTCATTAAATTTTAACCTTGGCCCTATGCGTATAAATTCAAACGAATTCAAACGAAAGGATTACAATAATCCCGTCAAATTCAGTATCGAATCTCCTTCAGTTCCTGCTTGCCTCGTACAAAAAAAAAAGAAGAAAATACAAATACGA
The DNA here is from genome assembly GCA_948146005.1 of Nomada fucata. NCBI lineage: Eukaryota > Metazoa > Arthropoda > Insecta > Hymenoptera > Apidae > Nomada > Nomada fucata. Next base: position 16,484,435 of record OX411278.1, read on the forward strand.
TTCGAAGAATCAGATTTTCGTATAAAATATTGTACTTTCGCCAACCGTAGTGCGATGTCAGCGTCTGCCCGCCTCCGATTTCAAATATCGAGGAAACGCGCGAGAGAGAAAAAAAAAAAAAAACGGAAATCAATGTTACGAATCGAGAACGGTTATCAAAGCGTTTGGTTTTCATCGCGCGGCGATAACGTTTCCGTATTTTCTCGCGGACGAAACGCGCTTCTGCTTAAGCGCGGCTCCAATGCACACGCGTCCGCCTCGGTAATCCCGACATAAACGTAATTCTGCCACTGATATGGGAATTTCGTGTTGCGCGAACCAAATTCAAATTTATTCCGCCGCTGCGCTGATAGGGGCGAGATCGAACCCGGTGACGTTACAGCGTCGCGAGCTTCAGGGGTGTGTTATTCGTCCCCTGGATCGTATCTCGACCCGTGTACAACGAAGATGCGAATCTTGGAACGGAATCTGGATACAGAACGGGCGAACGAACCACGCTCCACGGCGATACAGGTGTCGTTTGTCCACTGACATAGTTTGTAGATCGTGGTTGTACACCGGACACGGGGATCGGTAGTTGTTCGACCACTTCATCCGTGAAAAGATGCGCGATCGTATGATATCGGTGCACGATGGACGTCATTTATAAAAGTTTCCCTCGGTTTCCAGTTTAACCGGACAACCCGTGTAAATTGCGCCAATACTAGAACGGAACCGATTAACGCACACATCTGAGCGAACAGCCTGAACGACAGGATACAGAGGCGGCACCCTTAGGAGATCAATAAAGATTCACTGCAAAAGGGAAATTACGGCGGAATTTTCATCCTGGTACTTTGTAATCACTCTAACGAATACGTAAAACGGCAACGGGAATCAGACGGTTTCGCCGTACCATTTTAATATCATGAATTAAAACGTTTAATCTGTATATATCGGAATACGCCTATCAACGTGTACGTACATGCACCTGGAACTTGCATAATTTGATAATTCGTATAAAAGCTGTGTTCCTCGTAGATTTGTTATTGTACACACTGCCCCCGGCAGTAAGTTTTCGACCAAACACAGTGATACGAAGTTAAGGGGAACTGCCAATTTTTTGTACACATAGTAGAGCACGGTATAAAGGCGAACCGCAAGGTGCCGTTAAACAAAAAGAATGCAACATTTGTTCATTATGCGCTAAAAAATGTGGAAGAAACAAAATGGTCGTTGGAAATAAATATTTGAGTCGTCTAATTCGAAAGTGACCTAAATCCATATGCATTTAAATTGAGATGCTTAAGAGCTTGCGTTTAAAAAAAAAGAAATAGGCGTATTGAATACCAATGTGTCACACACCTTAAGTGTATCTATGGGATTTAAATTTAAAATTCCTATTAAAATAATAGCAATTATTAAGTGAACAATATGTTTCCTTACCACAAATGGAGTTGGGTCATTTTCAAAATTAAGAACTAGATTTGTTATAAAATTTGAAACAGCCCAAGTGCATTCGACGTAATTTGAAATGCTTCAAATTGAAAACGGAATACCCAATTTATTTTATATTTCGTTACAACACTTCGAAAACACAATTTATGCAATTGAGGAAATCTTCGAACTATATAAATGAGTTGTTTATTTTGAAAGTGGCTTGAGGCCACTTGTTTCGAAGCCGAGATACTTAAGGGGCTGCCTTTAAATCATATGAAAAATATTTGTTACTAGTAGCATGATAGTATAATGTTATTGCCTTTCTGAAAATGTGTAATGTACTAACCCAAACAGTTTAATAAACATCACTTAAAAAGTAAGACGGTTTTGCGGTCATAAATAAACTTAAGCCACATTCAAAATAAAAATTTGTATCATTTCGTTAATTAGCTAATTTTCTGTTAACAAAATTTCAGTGAATTTGAATATATTGGCTGTGAATTGTTTAAAAATGAAAAAAATCACGTAGAGCTGTAACTATTACAAATGCTAACTGGATTTTGTTAAGAAATGGACTTATGCCACTTTTGAAATAAACGGCTCATTTGGCCTATGGAAACTCTGTCTTTTACAATTAATCTACCGACGAAATGAACAATAATTTACTTCAAATTCACATTACCTAATATTTACCTACGTTTCCACGTGCACTTGCAATCGTTTTTATGCGTCTTGGCATGGTTTCTATCAGATTTTCGTATTCTGTTGCGGTAAGTTCATCACACCATGTCTTAATCACTTCGCCGAGTTCAGAGTGTTTAGCGAAGGCCAATATCGTCGAACAGTGTGTGCGATTTTTCTTTGCAAAGTAAATCGAAAATGATGGATAAAAGTTTTTGAGTGCTTCCGCGTTTCTAAGAAAATCGAACACCATTTCCAGAATGAAAGATCGGAACTGTCTCTCTGCAGAATGAATTATTTTTTGGTATACGAAAAAATATTTAATAAGGCAATTTATATTACTTTCGTTCGTTTTCAAGCTTTCTTTACACGTAAAATATTTTTCTGTATGCATCACAGTACTCATAGTTTCGAGTCTTGTAGTACAGCAACAATATCACTTACTCGTCCGTGACGATTTATCATATCGCGATACGTGTTAGAACGAACAATTTATTTTCTGCATTGAAAAACTGCACGGTTTTGACAATTCCAAGCATATTCAACGCAATGCCAAAGTACTATCTTCAAACCCTATTCCCTATTGGTATGCGCTACCAATCACCCTCGTGTTTTCCAACTTTTGTGTGCTTGCAATTGCTATTGCACGGCGACCGATTAAATAGTATTCTCGAACACAATAGGCGCATATTTTTTGCAAGCAGAAACAGATTACTCGGAGCCTTAATTGCTCGGATCGTATCGTAACCCAATAGGAGCTGCGTGCAATTCAACAATATGTCTTCGTTAAAGGCACACCGGCACCGGTGAGCCAGCAGGTCTAAATCTTATTAAATTGATATGAATTTGCATCACGCGCCATTTGTTACGACATGCAATCGGCAGTGGCCGGTGTTATCCAACGCGTTCTGCAGGAAAAATAGCGACGATCATTCAAACTGGAGGTCGTTCACTCTTATCGTAATTTAATCTTCATTCGTATTCGTGACGGCGAATCTGTTCGACGGGAGCCCGATTTGCAACGGGAGTGATCCTTTCCTTCCCTTTTTCCTTCGCCCGTATCCATCATGCGACAGTAATCCGATGGATCAGCCTCCCGACAAATATAATACTCTGTATTGTAGAAACCTATCTCAGATGCAACTAAGATGTCCATTGCAATCGCGATGCATCTTATGCGATATTCTTGGTGCCGGCGGCACGAAGCACGTACGAAACGTCGTGCATTACAGGTCAGAAGTATTTGCATGCTCGGGGGGGATCTGATTAAAATGTCGAAATTCATATTCAAATGGAATCGTATCTAAGCGCAATTAACATAAGTTAACGTTATTGGCATGTAGCAAGATTAAGCAAGATTGCAGCGCGTTGCGCTGTACGTTAAAAAAATCTTATCAACGAACGTGAATGAAAATTCCTAAGTGCATGCGTACTTCGAAATAAAGCGGACTGAACGGCGAGGCAGAGGTCGTCCGAAATTTAATAAGAAGTTGCGGTTTCGCTTGGAGTATATATAAAAAGGGAATCGGGAAGATACGATCGAAATATGTATTAATAAACAGGCCAGCGTTTCTCAATCCTATTGCCACCTGTCCGAATGTATTTTTTTGCAATGGCAACGCGTCTAATATGTTTATGATATAACATTTTTAGACACCTGCCAGATTGGAATCACTGTGTGTTATGTGAACGAACAAAATTTTGCGCACGTATTTGACAATAACTTTGACATGTTACAAGTAAAGTTCGGTACGCGATTCAGTCAACGATTTATAACAAATACTTGGATTCCATTTTTCGTTATTTAAATTGTTCTGTGGAAAAGTGTAAGACACACGATTTTAATCAAAACAGACTATTTTCAGAATGATGATAATGACTAAACTAATTGGAATTATATTTGTTAGAAACCCTTGCGCAAATTGTAAACAAAATAATATATAATGACTTCGTTATTGCTGATTATCTCCAATTACTCGCGTAGGCCGAGAAACGCTGAACTGGACTACTTTAAATAGTGCACACAATGATGACAAATTGAACGAAAATAATTCTTGTGCTAAAAAAATGACATTCTGTTTTATTACCGTTGCGTTATATGCAAAACAATTCTGCTAATTAATCCAAAAGAAATGGCTTTTCAAAATATTGAATTGACCAAATGTCACATTGGACACGCCATCGACTAATTGGCATAACATATTCCTGACGAACAGTAAGTTCTGTCGTTCGCACAAGTGCGTCCAATTTTAATGAGCCGTCTAATGGCGCACGTATGATCGAAACGAATGAGAAGTAAAATTTTAATTCGAAGGGACGCTCGTGTACAGCAGAAACATATTTGTGCCAAAATGATCGGTGGCCACAACTTTTATCTACTTCCTTTTGGCTGACATTTCATTTGGCCTGGAATCACCGTGGAGTCTTCTTCCGTTGCGTAATTACAATCGCTATCTGGAACGTGAATCGATAATGAAAGACATAAATCGTCCATCCTGGCATTGACAGAGCTTCCGTTTGGGATAATATGTGGCAATTCAAACATTTTATGGCGCCGCATACAGCCGTTATGAACATTCGCGGGGAAACTCTTTTCTGTTCTCGTGTGTTTCGTCTGTTTCGTTTTAACCGTCGCCGCACGTTTCAGTACTCCAATTACTAGTCAGCGTCACGCTTGTATCGTATAAATCCCGATATATAATTTGAGAGAGGAAGTCCTTCGCAAGAATTGACAGACGGTCTTGTACTTTTCTTTCCTCCCTTTTTTTCTTCTTTTTCTCATTTACCCTCGTCTCTCTGCTTCCGCGCCCGCCTACCTCCTCTCCCTCATTTAATCTGGACGATTCGTCTGATGTTTCGACCCACGTTACGCTCGGTAGACCAGGTCGCAATGTCCTCTAGAATTTCACCGTAGTCCTTCGGCTACCAGGACACCGTATAATTCGGTCGGACAAGATTAAAACTACGATTTTCCGAACCAGGCGTACCGTAATACTGGCCAAGGGACCACGGCTCCGGCTAAGAGCATAATTGGAACCGGCAGAAAATCCTTGTTAAGATTCTACTGTAATGCGTTCGTTTCACCATAGGAATCTTTCCTCAAAGTAAAGAAAAGCGGACCGCTTCGTCGAGATACATGTTCAGTTCGACGCAATCTTTTTACCTCCCGCTTCTATTTGCCTTTCCTGTTACCTCGTAAATCGTGAATCGTGTATACGGGGGCATTTATCTTTCCGTTGCTGCACGAGCCAAATATTGGTACGAAATGGTGCCATTGTTTGACATTAATAAGTCACGTTCGCTCGCGCAACTTGTAAATTAGAATCGTAAATTGCATCAATTGTTGTACCGCGCCAAAGACGGACTCGTCCCTCTACGCGTTTTGCAAGAAATTTTCGCTTCGTCGACCATGTTCCCAGGTTCGATAGGCCCACGTTTGTTGGTCAAAGGGTGGCGTGGTAACGGCACCACGATGATTAAGGAATCATTTCGGAAGATAAGGGAACTTTGCGCCCCTCTCTAATTACGCGCACCCGATGACATCGGTTTATGATACCGATCTCCAATTCTGGTACATCGGCAAGGTACCACCACGATCGTGCGTTAGGCAGAAACGCGATCTTTCTGCGTTGTCGACGGCTAATCAAAGGGCTAACAGTTTCATGAGAACGACGTCGTTATCAATTTTTAGAACAGTTGACACGAATGTCCGTTCCATAAGTCTGAATGCCCCGACGTTCTCGTTGGGATTTGCGTTGATCAAACGCGTTAGACGCACGGCTCAAACATTGTCACGAACTTTCCATTATTTCCAGGTGTGTGCGTAACATTAGTCAAACTATGCAAGCGTTCTTAGATTGGTTTGTACAGCAATACGGACTTTCACACGTAAAACGTTAGCAGCTGTTCCGCCAAAGTTTCCTTCGATTCGCAACAATGGAACAGGACATACGTTTTTACATTTTCGAATAGTACCCTTCAGACCTTACAACTTTTGTCTAAAATCCCTTTTTTCATTTCGTGTAATAAAGAAGCGATAGCCGCAAACAGTTCTGTAGAAAGTTGCTCACGACGCTTTATATGAAATTTTATTATACATAGAATGAAATCTTCTGCAATGCGGCTAATTTGTGGTATTTCAAGCGCGTAGACTACAGAGACATACATTTTTGGTTGGCAATGTTTACAGAAACTATCTATTCAGAGTTTTGCAGGAAATATTAGAATTCCTTCTTTCATTTTCTCCTACAACAGGTCAATCAACTTCATTAGTGAGGGGGCTTGAACTTTGCGTATATTGAAGACTGACATTTACCCCGACAATTTTGAATATCTGCAAAATTGTAACGTTTGATGTTTTTATCGCGATAATAACATCAGTTTTGGAATCCTACTATGTACTTACTACAGCCCATATTAATGTACGCAAAGTAGGTCACGATATCTCTCCCTTAACAATCTCTAGATACTTTATGATACTAACAATAATAACGGTACTTATCAGTTGAACGCGACAAGCTTCGCTGTGTACGCATAATTAATTGTTTGCTTTCAAGCTTGCTTACAGTGACGAAAAAAAGGCAACTGAAAAGGTAAGTTATACGAAAGGGACTACGATTTGATCAAAGGGGTTTATAGAATATCTACGTCGCACGAAGTGAGAAGATACGTTATTGCATATGCGTTATCAACATAATATAAAATATCTAGCGCAGAAGTTACTTGAATCTTCTTTTGTTCGCCACTGAACTCCGTCTTCTCGTCGCAGCGCTTCCACCTTGGGGAATCGATCTCTGACATACATATATCACGTGCATAAATGTGTACGCGTAACGTAAAATGTCGAGCAAACGCTGGCACCAATATACCCAACATAAATTTAAATCCCGCGCGTATCATCGTTTGCCGTGATGCACAAAAATCGAATGCAATCTCTCCAAACATTACCTACCCGCATACCTGCACACGTACTTGTTGCGAGTGGATGAACGGCAAATTGCAACCGGATGGTTCCGCGCGAGTGTGAAAAGACGGCAGACAGATTGAACGGCTTGAATTCCACGCTTGCGACGAAATAAATTTCCAAAACGCCAGTGAAGTCGTCACTATCTCTCGTTTGTCGCGCATTCAGCCGACAGCGGCACCGCATCCTCGTTTTCATCGACTCTCCCCTGAACCGCCACCCTCAGGACACCCTATACCGGTTCGCTCGCATCGCCCCGCAGGCAATAGATTTCCAAGATTCTCCGGGGCGCCCCGAGGCACGAAAGGGGTGAGGTTTATCGGTGATCAGCCCCCGAGGCGCGGTAAGACGGAGGTAGAAGGGCGGCAACTAGAGTTTCTCGCCTCGCAAATCGAATCGATCGTATCGGCCGTCGGGAGGAGAGCGATTCGGTTAAGCGGTGCTGGTAGTTAACAGAGGGAACCCGATGTAATTCATCGATCGGCCATCGAGCTGGCACTCGATGTTACTCTCTGTACAAGAGATATCGATGGCCCTTGGAACGTTGTCCGTGGACAGCGGCTCCACCACGGGTGGACAGCTTTACAACCATCTCGAATACCATTACAAGATTCACCAACACCGTCGCGATAGCGGCCGGCGTCCTCCTCGTGTGCGTGGCCCTCGCAGTCGTTGTTGGCCGACCGCGGATTCACCAGATGAACGGCATAGGCGATTCCCTATTCACGGCCCGGGATAATTCCTCGCCCCCTAACAATATCAAGTCACCGTGAATTGCACCATGAATCTCCGCGGGAGCGTTTATTTGTGCGTCGGTCGCGTAACTCTCGCAGATTTAGTGCGTTCGTCGGGCGCACCTGACCAAGCTGGACGACCGGATGCCAGGGCGCCGCGTGTCCCGGAACCGGCTGTTGTCGCAGGACCACCGTGAATCCGTTTTAAATTCGGCTCCCGCTAAGAAAATAGATTACGGTCGGCGATGTTTTCGAACGGCGCCGGACCTCGGTTCCTCGGGACTGGCGCAACGGAAGTAGGAACAAACACGTCGATACGCGCTCCGATTAATAGGAAAGAGCAGATATATCGGTAGATTAATCTGTCCTCCTGTGGCAGACTTGATTTTCCTTGGCCGCGCTTCTTCTACGTGCCAAATTTTAGAAAACGCTGGCGCAGCTCTAATGGAATGTCTGTTTCGTTTAATGAGATTGGCTACTTATCACGTTTCTCGAATTTCTCAGGTCGCGACACGCGTACACGTGATAAGTTCGTTTTTTTCGCAAGGCCCACGTCGAAGTAACAAGTGGCAATTTTTATGAAATTTTATTTGCGAATTGTTTTTCGAACGTAATTGGAGCGGTATTGGATTTTATCGCCATTTATTCACATTTAGTTCGAAGTTCTTAACGCGTTTGACCTGCGAAGGAAATTGGCATGTATCGTAGATAGAGGTTGACGTGATTGTGAATAAGAAGATTGACTTTTTAAACTACATTCGATTTTCAAACTAAGCGCTAACTTAAATAATACATGGAAATGTTAATAGTTTTGATAAAATGTTTATCAGTCGCTGCATAAATCCGAAATGAAAGATTGGGAATCAATCGAAACTTTCCTAGTTTGCAACTTGAACTAACGACTGTGCTTGAAGTTAACTTTTGTACCGGTACTATTCTGGTGTTCCGTACATTTTAAAAGTATGTAATTTAATATGTTTTGTACGTCGTTAGTTAAAGATATTCAAAATACATAAAATATTATTCCAAGCGTAGGGTATTATAATATTTTCAATGAGATTAGCACTTTATTTTAATTAACAATTACTGTTAATTTACGATTAGATTATTTTATGATTAGATTTACTGTATGGAAATAATATTTCGGGGTACAATTTTTATCAGCTAATTTCGCCAGCATCCTAACCATTTACGGTGTAAAATAAATAAAATGTGATCTAAATACACGTGTAAAAAATTGCAGTGCCTGGAACTTTTTTGATGCAACACTACATCCTACTGCATCGGGCATTTCTAACAATACACAGGCGTATTCCGTCATGAGCAGGAGGGTTAAAAAGAAAAATAACCATAATTAAGGTTGCGCCTACTTGCGCGATTCATCATTATCTCCAAACGCAGTGCTGTGTATGATTACCCTGCAAACAAAATTCATTAGCAATAATTAGAAAATCACGCGGCGTGCCTGAAAGTACGTGACCGTAGCCTTTCAAACGTGAAAACTTTCAGCTCGGTAATTTAGGACCTTTCCTTCGCGTTACTGAACAATTAACTCTTTCGTCCCTTCCGTCGTACATACATATGTACGTATTGTATATGTGTTCTCAGAAATTCAGAAATCCTGTGCTAAAAATTCGTGTTTCCTTTTTGGAGCAAGATATCGTTATTGCATTTATTTATATAAATTTTGCGCCAGTATCTAAGACCATTATCAACTATTTCTTGAATCATTTTTATTATACAATGTATGGAAATTTTTCAGATAAATTATATATATTTATTAACATTAATAAATGACTTATTGCTAGATAAAATAACCAGTGTGTATATTTCATTTTTTTGTGTCTTATTTTCTTCCTAGTTTTGATTTGTTACGTTGCACTCCAACGACAATTTTCTCTTTTTCTCTAATTGCTTTCAATCTACGCGTATAATACGTCGACTATACAGAAACAGCATCATTACCCGTAAAACATTCTTCGATACGTAGACAATGATTTCTAGACTGTAATCATCAGTTAACTGACAGTGAGTAAAATGCGGTCAATGAGTACAGATCGAGAAATGCAATATGATAGAGTTGCAAGTAACTTTTACTAATAGCGTGTACAACAGTTGTAGTATTATTTTGTACCCATACTACGTATCGCTTATAACTGATTGGTTACCCACGAAACTTACTAATTCTGGCAATCTGTTAATCCCAAAGGCAAACTGTGTACGTAGGAAAGTACAAGCATTAATTCTCCAATTCTGATAGTTCTAAACAATGCTCAAAACCCTCGGGAGTGTAAACGGGTTGATATAACCATTCCCGTTACGAGAGCCCTAAATTCAACGGTCAAAGCACGAGTAAGATATCTTTGCTGAATATTATATTCGCCAGAGGCAACCAAGAAATGAATCCATGACCGAAAATGAAAGGTGCAATTATATTTCCTAGATCGATGGTACGGAAAGTATTTGAGCGGAATTCTTCCACTGCGCAAGTACGTTGCAAAACATTTGATCATTGATCTCAATAACATTTTTGGTGGATTAGCAGGTGGATTTTATTCTACATGTTCTACTTATTGCTCTGTAACATTCACTTTCTTGTCGCTTGTACCGCGAATTACCAAACACTTTGTATATGCTTTCCTTCTTATTTGCTTCAGCTCAAAAGATCGGAATAAAATTATCAAGAACGCTCGATATTTCCTGTCACAAGCAATAAATAATCAAGTCAATTTAGAGGAACTTTGATCAACTGTGGAGTAATTACGTATTTATTTTGAAAGAGCTTTAATTTTATTATCTTCGTTTCTATTTTCATTTTGTTATTTTATTTCAACACAAATTGTTAGCCTCAAAATTTTCAATTATCCAAATCACCACTCAATCTTTTGAACAAAAAAAAAGTCAGAAGCAATACATGTTGAATCGAAGGGAAGTAGTAAATTAGTATGAAAATGTTAACATTACTTAAATTGTTTTCGTTAGCATCTTTGTTTTTGTGTATTTTCTTGGTGAAAACGTCCCACCAAGGTGTTAAATGCTGTGCCAAATTTTCATCAATTTCTATTTACGTCTTACAATGCTTGCAAGATATGTCCTGTATGTTCGTAAAACGTCAATAAAACGGCAATTTAAAATATTTTTCATGTCGAAATGATCAAAATCGTTCTAACAAAGTATTCAAGAAATCATAATACGATACAATAAAGATAAATAAAACTATGTGCTCTCAGCACTTTAACAATTATCCCAATAATAATCTCTCATACTTTGTTCGATTCAATACTTCTCCGGGACTTATTTCGAGGAAAGAACAATGAGTACGTCTCATGAGGCGCACTATACAGAAAAGGATAGACAGTTTAGGAAGCTAAAGAAAATACTGCTACGACTAATTGATTATTATGGTTCGCCTTCGTGACTTATTACCAGAGCATCGTGGCACTGGCCACCCTGAGCGCCTACATACTACTCGCGCATGCATAATATGTAAGTACCGTTGGTCATGAACTGTTTACTTGTCTATCATTTTGTATTTATGTATCATTTTGTTATTCAATATATTTAATATATATATATTTTTTAAATAACGTGTACTGTTGTAGTTAGTTAATAATATCATTATTGTTTTGAATCTGCGGCCAACATGTGAACCTGTCAACATATTTAAAAATTCTTTCTCGATAGAAATTGATAGATTACCTCACATGTCCTCATCAACATCAGCTGGCCTTCCGCCACGTGGATCATTTTTTAAATCGAAAACTCTGAACTTTTGTGATACCATCGATAATAAGGGCTCCTAAAAAGTGCAGCTTTTCTAAACGCTTTACATAGACATCGCGCGCATTTAGCAGTTGTTACGGTCTTTTTTAACTTATTGAGCATTATTGAACGCAAGCGTACTTCTTTTGACACCATTGTTACTTCAGTATACCAAATGCAATACTTTCAACTGCCTCCCACAACATACATTTGTTGTAATTTATTAAGAAGTATTAAACACATTTTTACAATAACCACTGAAAAAAAAAAGCTACCAAAAAATTCCTATTGCTTTTGCATGGATCCAATACATAGACGTTAACGTTGCGGCTGAGTAACAATTCCATTAACATACTACATAATTGATTATTTCATTTGCTGCGTTTTCTTTGTTGTTCCATTACACCAGAAATCTACGGAATGTTAATCCGCCTTTTTAGTACTTTAAGCAGTGAATGCATATTAAGGATGAAAATTTGTGTAAAGTCAAATTTGTAGCCGACAGTACTGTAGGTCGATAATTCTCACTTTGTGAATCTAAAACTAAGTTTATGGTATTTCTCTACGGATAGAGACAGTGTTCATCTTATCTAGTTTATTCAATTTTATTTGCTTAATGTGGATGAAGAGGCGCTTTTTGAAATCTAAGGAAAGTATTTTCAATAATTCTATTTTATACGTAAATTTGCAAAATGCACGCCCTAGATAAATGTGAAAAAGAAGGCTTTGCAGAGGTTTTGGTCTGGTATTAAACCGTCCGAGAACGTCATTCCAGTGCAAAGAATTCCGAACAAAGGTTCAATTCCCAATGATAAGCCCTTTTCATAGGGCGTACGCTGTTGGTTTTGTCCATTAAACCGTGGCTCACGAACATTTCCATCCACGCAAATTTCTATATTGTATAATAGGTACACGGATTTCTACAGAAACATATCATACATGCGTCAGATTACTCCAGCGAATTAAAATTACACCGTTTCAATTACGTCGTGGCAAAATCGAAGCAGGCACATTTTGGAACTCAAGTTGTACAATATTAAGGGAGAAGGCAGGTAGCTCATCGCAGTTAAATAAAACCACCAAAAAGTGTATAATCAATACATTTCAATCAAACTTCTCTTTCAAGAAATGAACGTAAGAACGTCAGTTACCATAACTACGAAAAGAACACATTTCTTATAATTGTAGTCTCTGGTTTTGCGCAATCGAAAAATTAGCTCCGCACGTAATTCTCAACGATTATCTAGATCTAAGTATTGGCGCATCGTTACATACGTTACAATAGCAATATAAACCTAGGACATCACTATTTACTTGGGTACACGATTTACTTCGTTCAACATTTTTTGCCATTGGTCTGTGCAATACGAAAGGCATATTGCTAAATATTTGAGAATCTTAAAATATATTGAATTTTTAATACTAAAATCAATAAATACTTACCCCTTATTATAATGATCTCAGTAATGTCACTTTCAGCGAGAAGAAAGTTGATTATAAATTCAAATTCGCTTCGCGTGCATGCTGCTACTAACTTGCAATTATTTTTACGCACAAGCAGCGATATTATTGTCTGTCATTTATATTTTTATACGACGCAGGAGTAAAGATATCTAAATGTCTGAGACTGTCCGCCTGTCCCCAATCCTTTTATACTGCTGTTTGCAGAAGCCCTTTTTCTCACCTTTTTGAGTCCAGATTTACCTGGATACGAGGAGTGACCGAATGGTAATGAGACTGTTGGTTGAAAATTGTTTATTTGCAGCAACGTACATATTCCAGCAACGGAGAGAATGTTCACAGAAATATCTAGCCAATGAACCGGAAACATCAAAATTTCACCAGCTATTAGTTTGCAATTATTGGTACATGCGCATTATCGCTAACCAAATTTTTACCTAGAAAGGGCAGTCTTTCTACAACCTGCTCTATTTACTGGATCTGAAACCAGCAGAGCTTTTTCTTTTCCTCGAACTGAAATCTAACCTGAGATACCGTCGTTATAGCACAGACAACACCATCCAATGAGCCGCCACAGACCAGTTCAATGCGACAACACTAAACGACTTCCAACGGTGTACAGCCTTCGAAGGGAAGTAATTATAAAATCTCTTCCAAATACAGAATTTTCTAGTAACTGTCTCTCTGCTGTTCTGGCGCATCTCGTACATCATAGTCCCTAACAGTTAACGCCAACGAGCACAGACCAAAGACTAGCGGTTTGGTAACACGAAGGTCAAAGGTTTCGTTGGTTGGTCAGTTGGTCGATCACTTGGTTTGTTGAGCGGCTTAGAGGTATGAGCATGCGTATATACTATGTATATACGTGGATAGTGAACAGTTTCGAAGCATACCACAAAATGTGTATCATGTTCGTTCTATCTTCCCGATTATCCTGCCCGAATTCCCGAGGCTGGTAAATCTTCGGCTGGCTGCGATCGCTGCGGCCAAATTCCACAAGGTATATTTACGCTTTTTGAGGCAAGTGAGAAGCTCTACTCTATAATGCAAAACGTACTAAAAACTACAGTGCGGTGTTCATTTCACGGTTGCACGAATTCTAAGCACGTAGAATACTATGTTACACTTGCAAACATGAACACTTTCGCTCACAAGTCATGGGGCACGTAATAACATTTTTTCAAAAAACATTGTCCAGCACTTCATATATGTTTTTCACTGTTTAAAAGGTTTCGACTACTAAGCATTCCATATTTTTACGTATTCATATACTTGTTAGCGTTGGATAATTATTAGTGATAGAAAGTAAAATATATCTGGCTAGAGAAAAATTGACTAAACGTTCTCAGAAACGTTTTATTAACAGAGATAGTAAAGAGGACCAGATGGCCGTGTAGTTGGCTAGTCAAAAGGGCCTAGGTTGTAAATAGTTGGGGAGGCAAAGCAGAATAGTTCGAAGAGTTGTATTGAGAATAGAGAGAAATGTAGAGAGAGTGCAGAGAGCAGAGAGTATTGTTGACTTTGAGAGTATTGCGAGTATAGTGTGGGAGACATTGTCAAGGGAATTTTCGTGTGTCGACTTCTTTACATTAACAAAGCTATTTTAATATAATGGTTGAAAGAAACCGAAGTCTCACTACCCCACGGGCCCATCTATTCCAATTTACAGGAATTTTGCTAAAACTAACTTCTACACAATAATTATTTTATTCAACGCACCACATCCAATAGCAAGTACGCGTGGCAACAGAGCTATATATAATTTCGATAATTTCCATCACGAAATATAAATTCCTTAAAACAGGCCACTGTCCTATAATTTTTGACCGCGAGTGTACCTTAGCACAATTGACTTTTCCAACTAGTCCTTGTAATCTTGTTCACGTGGAATCGATCAATTCATCTTAACTCGTAACGCGCGATATTTGCACGCGCGTATACGCACACGTTATCCAATAGCGGATTAAAAGTGTCTCTCATGTGAACTCATTCCCCTTCGAAAATCGCCACGGGTCGCGCAAGGCGTTGCAAACATTCCTCCCATGTCGTCGTGTCACGATTCCGAGATATTTGATCATCTTCGAGCGAGAGTTCGCGATTACCGCGGGTTCCAGCCAAGGGGGCATAAATATTTCTCAGAATTTATGCGCGAATTCCAATGCGTCGGACATCCGGTTGAGAACGTATTCGAGCGGCATTTCAGTTTCTTCTGAAACAAGCCGCGGCCCTTGGATTCTTTTCGTTTTCTGCCTTGAATGTCCGCTCCTCTATATCGGTTGCTTGCTCCGCGATGTATCAGCCGTCTACTCTCTAGCATCCGTATCGCCGGGCCGCGCGATAACGATAGATTTTATTGCGGCTCGTAATACGTTCTCATTACAGGACGCGCACCGAAGGTTGAATGGTGGATCTTCTGCGTGTGTCGGCCTCTTGGGTCACTCCTCTTTTAACGAGTCGCTGTTTCCCATGCAAGCGGAATGGGAAGAAGATAAATTCGATCGATAAGAGCGCTCTTATTTACGGGGAAAAAGGATTTAATAACGCGGGGAGATTTAACGTGGATGCGAAAACTGGTATTCCCTATATAATTAGTTTCTTCAACATTTCATTTGGACACCTTACAATAAACCTGCGACGCGTGACTCGTTCGCGTGCTGCTTCTTTATTTGTTGCAACATTGCGGGGAAATATTTTTAAATGAACGACGATAGTTATTTAATGCCCTCCTTCGTGCAAATAGTTCGATACATGGATAACGCGCAGTCCTTGTCAATCGGCAGTTCCTTCTTGCGTTGCGCAGTTACTGTTTTTAATTCATATTGCATCTGTGCAGGCGTAACTCTGCGTTTATAGTGAACCTCGTTGTTCGAATTTCGAAATGCTCGATTTAGAATGATGTATTGAGGAACTTGAACGATCCGAGATGTAAGAGTTCGCAATACGACGGCTTGGCAAAATGAAGGCGTGGATACCTAGTTTATTTGATATTTAACAATTAAGATTAACATTGGCCTCTGGTGCAGCGAACACTGTAAATAAAATACAGTCTCAGTTAAAATATTAGCAAAACGATTCTGTCATGGCTTTACAAGACAAACTTTTAGTCATATTTTTGCAGGCATTAAAGAGTCTTTGCACATATTTCATAACACAGTCGCTCACTACTTTTCTGATTTTGATCGTTTCCGGGGATAAGAAAAAATCTTTTAACATACATACATACATAGCAGGTTATTCGTTTCAGTGAGGTCTGAACTGCAAGTACTGCACTGATTTCAATCACGAAAAGATATCATATAAAAATTGGTTTACAAACCCATTTCCTTCCAGTCTTTATACGTGTGCCTGTGCCATATATCAATGAACTTCCCCCGCAGCTTCTAACGAATGGCTGCACCGCCATTTCTATTCTATTTGAAAGAACATAAATCTTCTGAAACTCCATACTGTTTACGGCTCTATTATCCCATCCTCATTATACGATTATAACAGTATCAGAGACGTTAAACTTGTGAACGCAAAGTCGTAAACTCAGTTTGTTTCTACTGACTGCACTCGCATAAAAGGGGGCCAATATGCGAATTGTAAGTCATCAGTTACAAGGTGCATCGTGCGTTGATTAAAGACACAAACTTATTTCTTCCGAACGTAGGTTTCACGCGTAACGCTAGACTGCACAGTACCTGTAAAGTATTAAAAGTTGTTTACCTATTTTGTATAATAGTATCTGTTATTGGCAATTGTTTAGTGAACAGAAAATGTTGAAACATTTTGTTGAAATTCTTGCTTCACTGGATGAATTCAATCTCGAGTGCGTAAAAATATTTTCAATTACATACATAAGTAACAAAAACTAAATATTTTTTACTACATTCGTTCGATTTGAAATAAATTTTCTTTCAGAAATAACCACATTCCTATCCTAATGTATGTATAATATAATTTTTCGATATGTCACACAGGACCTCTGGACACTTGCGACATGAACAGTAAATGTTAAAAAAGGAAATATATTTAAATGATCTCCTTCAGCTGCCACACTCTCTATATTCATATACAATTTCTAGTGTAAATGAAAAATGGACAGTAAGATTCTTTCAAAATTCTCGTGAATAGTTTCTCACAGAGAAGATCATCGATTCGATCAGTAACAATACGGCTGTGCTGTGACCTGAAAATTACGTTCGTTACTTGAAGGTAAAATTGCAATGTATCGCAATACAAATGTATTTCTCATTGTCACGCTCAGATTTCGAGTTCTAGTCCCTGAATTTTTTGCGGAAATACTGTACTTCGGTATAGCACATCGGTACGACGTATTGCCATCTGCTGTGGATAGAAACGAATCGATATCTGAAGAGCAAAGAATTTCGCGGGAGATTATAAGCCGCGTAACGCGTTTTACATAAACGCAAGTGCTTTTACATAAAAATGGTTTTCTTCTCGTCGACAGTTATTTTGCTTGTGCAACGAACAAAAGGCAGCCGGGCCCAAGTGACGTGTCAGCGTACGATAATGAAATAATGGCCGATGCTTCGATTATCGGAACAATATAAATTGTTCAGTGGTTGTTCGCTTCAGTTCACAGGCTATTCCGCATGCTTCATCGCTGTCGTGTTGCCGCTTTATCTTCCTGGAAATGACATGGAACTCGCTTCACCATGGGCTTCAGTTTCGTAGAATAATGCATATAATAGAAATCTGATACAATTCACCCTTATACGTTATAGCATTATTATCTTCCTTGCAACACTGCTACAATATAATCGAAGGAGAAATTTACTTCGGTCCGGAAATAGCGTGGACATTTTTCGTTTCAATAATAGATTAAAAGGAGAATGTGAACCGTGAAAAAGAAATTTGTGCGATCAATTGCAAACGTTATTGAAAACATTCGAAAATTTGGATTTGCAATATGGACGAAACAGGATACTGTTATATTTGATAATTATTTGTTTTATGTGTTCTTTGGGTTAGGTTTGGATAAATTATTGTGAATAAATGGGCAAGTGGGGGGTTACAAGCCACCATCATTATTTAGATGTTACAGGTTTTCGAAGTGTGCAATTTTGCCCATTTCGGCGAAAACGGGCTTCATTTACGAATTTTTATCTAAGGAACTGTTTGTCCGATTGAGCTCCTTTTTGTTTTGCTTTATGCAGAAAGCATAGGGCTATTATAAAATAATTACTTCAACCTCGATAATCAACTTTATAATGTATAAAGATGCAAGCAAATTCTTTTTTGCGTTTCTTTCGACAATAAGCAACTGATTTCATCTTCGAAAAATATATGGCCATATTCCCTGAAGTTTCCTCTTCAAAATGACCCTTTCAGAATAATGGAGTCGTGCGCACACAGAATTATAACACCTTTAACTGTTTTTCTTCTTTCATCCGATGTCCGTACTTCTTTGCCGAAGGACAATTCTTTCGGAGGGTATTTCGAGTTTCTCGTACTGATGAGACAGGCACAGGCCGCTGTGATGTATGTAGCTCGCAAAATCATTAAAATTCCTGGTCGTTATGTAATCGGAATTACGGAACTGTCGACGGAGAAGCAAGCTGAATGAGATTGCGCGTAGAGAATACGTGTTCACAGTCGGCTGAACTCCACCCCTCGATCAAGCGTCTGGCTGCCTACAGCCGGCGTAACCGCGCCGGCAATACAATAGCTGATTAAGCCGCTTCCAAGCGTTTACAATGTCCATGAGCTGCCACTCGACGCACGTTTCAATCGGACGAACCGACGACCGGATCGACCGGTTGCACCGCCGTCACTCCGTGACGAGACGCGTAAACACCTACGCTCGAAGGTGAGCTTGCAGCGCCGATGTGTATCCCGGCTGGCTCATTGTCAGTCATTTTTCCAATTTAATTGCTTCCCGACGAGCCGTGAAACTGCGCCTCGTTTTCCCTTATTACTGCTAAGAGTCGCCGACGTATCGAGTGCGTTTCGAAGATCACGCAGCTGCAACGCTTTCCAGAATGACCGACGATACTTTGCGGGGCGAACGTAATACAATAATGTAATAATAATACTCGGCTACCTTTCCGGAGCGAGGTAGCGCGGCGAAACTGCAAAGTGTACAAAAAATCGTTGCACGCGACGGAGTAACGTCCTCGTAAAGCTCCTTACAACGAACAATTTGTTTTATTCCCGGTGATTTCTGGACAGAAGGGCCAACTTCGGTTTGAACGCTCTGGTTGTTACGGAGGAAACTTTTATGATAACGTTTGATAGATATAGAATGGAACGCAGCTGTTTGACATACGTTGACAGAAAGTATGTTCGTTTTCGTGCTCCTTTAATTCCAGTTTCACTTGGATACTACTTGTACCACTAGAATGATTGTCGAATAATTATAACAGGCGTTTTTAATCATTTAGGGAGAAAAATAACTTCTTAGGAGAATCACTTTGCTAGAATAAATATCTTTTCGTTAATATAAGCGTAATCCTATTACATTTTATCAAGCAATTGAGAACAGAAGAACGATATACGTTTCTATTTCGCTTTAAAATTACTTACACTTGCTAAATACGCGAGAAAACTGTAAGTCTATTTGTAAAAGAACATCCGATCTAACCAGACCACCGCAATTCGTTGAACAAGAAACGCATATTCGACGGACATACGAACAGAAATTCAAGATACTAGAATTCGGTAAATGCGGGTTGGTTTCAAGCAGCGTGTGCCGCGGAGCGATAGTCCTGCTGTTCGATGAAATAAATCTCGGCCCCTTTCAGATCGC
The DNA here is from genome assembly GCA_948146005.1 of Nomada fucata. NCBI lineage: Eukaryota > Metazoa > Arthropoda > Insecta > Hymenoptera > Apidae > Nomada > Nomada fucata. The sequence continues at coordinate 16,504,209 of OX411278.1, forward strand.
TCATACCGGAAACAGAGGTCTGGTCGAAGAGCTGAGCGGCGGGGAATAGGGTGCATTCAAAGAGGATTTCATCCTGTCGTCCCCGATGATTCGTGACCGACGCGTAATTAAATCCGGCTAAAACAATACCCCGCAGAGAGATGTAGGGAAAGCCGACTCGGTGTGCCAGCTGGCTGTCCGTGCCACGGTTAGCTGAAAGAAAGAAAGTAGTGTGAGTGGCGAGAAGCAAGGAAGAAACAATAAGTTTTAAGCACGTGCGGTGCTTTCGAGGGTAGTCAGTGGTTCACGCGTGAACCACAAACCGAACAATAGGGTGGAGTTCAAATTTGTATGCAAACGGGCGCAGAAACTTCACCGCCGTGCATCAACGACGATAAGTCAAGGTTTAGTGAAATCTTAAACATAGAAGATAGGCGACGCAGCCTATGTAAATGATACACGTGATTTACACCGTGGTTCTGGTGATTCGGATTCCAGTTAAATCTGTAGGTCCGATATAGGTTTAAAAACTCGTGCTTCAAAAATCTAGTTTCAGCGTTGCATAACCTTGTAGTAGTAGCTGATAACCCGTAACAGTGGTTGATGCGACTCTAAACAACCCATAAAGAAGAAAGAAAAGATATGCAGGCATTACAATACTGCAGAACGACCGAGCTTTTCAGACAAATCGAAGAACGTTGTAACGAAGCAAGATATATTAGCACGGGGATACGAAATTGCAGAATATCAGTCACCTGCCAAAGTAGATTTTGTGTAAGTGGAGTCAAACTGTTGTAAGGAAAATTTAATTGGTCGATCCTTTCACCACCTACGAGGTGGGAAGAAAGAACACCATGCCTAAAGGTCTACAGGGATACTAGAAGGCAAACTAAAAACTGTCTCGGGTCATAAGTTACTGCGTACGACTGCGATAGGCACATTTGTAGTTTGCATGTATAGACTATTTGCCTCTAGCTATGTAACATGTGGACAGCCTTACTGTCGCCTCAAGGATTTCGTTTCTTCTAAGATTTCGCCCCTTCGTTGTGACAACAAGGGAACGTTAAGAAAGAATACCACGTAGGAAGTGCTGCAATGCAAACTGGGAAAACATATGTAGGGTAGACTAGGGTGGCCTGATGCAGTTTGATATTTTCCAACTAATGAACAAAGGAGAATCGTATATTACAGTGTAAGGCAAACAGTCCTAACCTAAAGGGCACTCTATACTGTCACAACGATTTTCCTTTGTTCATTAGACATTCCTCACCAGTCTCACCCTATAGCTGAACCAGAAAAGACCAGCAGTGGTATCCTAACGCAATAAGTATAACGCGAAAACACTATAAATAATGGTTTTTGCAGAGAGTCACTCGCAGCACTGCAAAATACATAAAAGTAAAATCAACTGTTAACGTTAACCCATTTTTGTTGGATATCCAATTTCTATCTAGAATTGAAGCCATGGCTCCATTTCTGGACGTGTATGACTGCACAATCGTTTGAGGACGCCAGAACGCGCATTTTAATTTACTAAAATTGAGCTGCTCGTGCACACAGGCATCGTATGGGACAATATTCTATGTTTCGCGTATCGGCGACACTTTATACAAGCTATTTTCACACGATATTCTACGGAACGAACAATCGCGCGAACGTGGTTTCCATTTCATTTCATTCAGCGAAATCCGACATTTGCCGATAAAGTTTCTTTAGCAAAAACTGATCGCAATTTGCTACTCTACAATCCTCTGGGTAAATTCTTATTTTCACAAATGAAAAACTGTGAAGGCATATTCTAGTATTTTCTCTACAACGCAATAGCTTGCTCCACGTGGTTGAAAATGTTCCGTGCATAATGTACAATGAACTGAAACGTTTTTATAGTTTTACGTAATTGTAAAATTACATAAATGCAAAATCAATTATTTAAACATGTATCTATGTACGCACTTCAAACAAGTCTAAATTTATTATATCTTGAATTCAGTTCAATAAGTACGTACAGTTTTGATAAAAATATTACGTGCATCGGCAGACATGAAACAGCAGACAACTTTTTCATTCCTTCGTCACATCAGTTGAGTATTTTGTTGATCTATAAACTCTTCGCAGGATGTCAATAAAAAGCTTGATACATATACATAAAATAGATATTATATAATAAATATATAAATGATATTTTATATGTAATAATTTATATATAATAAATATATAAATGATAATGTTAGTTCGCGCTTACCTGTTGTTTGATATATTTTTAATGAAACACGAAAGTGAAGACACTTGGCCGTCTTTACAGATAATAATTATTTGAAAATACAATTACCGTTTTAGATTTGGGATTCTGTTGCCCACGAACAGGATTACATTACAAGATTATATTCGAAAGATAATCGTATGTCGCAAAGTATAATGCATAATTTTTCCTGAATTTTCCAGAATAATTTCTCTCTTAAAGATGCGAATTACGCTTTGCAGTTGATAGCGCGCAAAATAATTACCTTAATACATCATTTCATAATTATCTGCCTCCGATTCATTTCATATGCTTTAATTCAGAGGAAGTTTTTCAACGCCGCGGCGCACGCCTCGACAATCGTGAGCCAATTTCTCACCATAATAATTGAATAATAAGACAGGTGGCAACGAACTTGCAGCTACGACTTTCGTCGAATTTAACCCTCGCAAGCCTCGTTCTGTTACGCTTCCAAAAGCGAGAGTGGAACTCCAGAACTCCGAAACACCAGGCTCTTCGCAGAATTTTGGAAACAAGGCCAATGCGTGAAAAAAAGGGGACTTTACACGGAAAATTACAGCATTCAAAGGTGTATCGGTAAGACGCGTGCAGGCGACAAATAAGCGTGCAAACTTTCCGCACGAACTATGCGCATCTTCCTGATATATCCTGCGCGTAACTTGCATGCGCTATTTCATCCTTCCGAGAAGGAACATAGGACGGCATGAATGTAGAACGTGACGGGGTGATAGGATTTGGTCGTAAAGCGACAAATTTCCATGTGTAAATCGTTTTGCGAAAGGTGCGCCGTGGACAAATTCGCTGGCAGGGGGCGATGCGGCACGGCGACAAACGTTCTCGGCGGTAACACCCGCCGACGATAAGACCAGATTAATAAATAATCATTAAGCGGCAATAAATAGCCCAGATGTCCGAGGGACCAACCGCGCACGCGTCACGGATGTAATTATTAATGGAGAGAAGCTACGGTGCACGTTGAAGACCGCACGTGGGGAGCATCAAGAGCGGTCGAGTGGTGGTGATCGTTACGGACACCGTGCTTCGAGCTGACCGAGAATTTATGATTTTACTGGTCGGTCCAAGGTGCAGCTGCATCGCGGCGTTATTCTCGGTTTGTTCTCACTTATACTCATATATAGAGATTGCCACCGACACTTTCATTATAGCGAAAGGCGTGCAGGATAGAGATGAATCAGCTTATGGGGTCTCTTGTTCCTGGTTTGCGGGCTGTGTCCTTTGCATTTATCTTTCCCCTTTCTTCGACAGCTTCTTCGCCTCGATGATCTCTGTAGATGTTATTGTCGGTGTACGTAGAAAAATCCTACTGGACACGCGTGACCGTTTTATCGGATTCTGTCACGCTGTTATGTACTATGAGAATCTCTTTTATTTATTCGAAATTGACCAACTCGAACTGTAATTAAATATTTTAAGGAACACCGTTGGTTATAAACGGCAACCTTTGTTTTACAGTGCTTTCAAGCCCCGTAAAACTAGCATTACAACGTTGCCCTTATTTGTGAACAGTAACAATATCGACCGTCCGATGTAGCTATGAATACTGTCTAATACTGAATACTGTTTACCGTATATGTAACGTCTAGAAAAAAAGAATGCCATATAATTCTTGACACGTCGCATTGGCGTATTCTTTTGCAAGGGCGAAGGCTCTTTTTCAAATTTCCCCATGCCAATAGAATTATTTTGCATAGGGTAATTTACGAAGTAATTTACATTTGTGTCTACAAACGATGCGGGAAATAAATTGTAAACGAAACTTTGTATAAATACAAATAGATTGAGTAATTAGGTAACTACGGGAGCCTAGATTCGGGTTAGCACAAAGTTACACTACCTGTCGTGTATTACGCTCATACAGAGTATTACAGGGATATGGACAAGGTAATGTTCAAACATTCTCTACCAAACTTGTGTAGCAGGTTACTCAGAAATCCTGTTTGCGATTTCCTTTCGATCCTCTATTCGGCTGTTTACCTTCGCGCTGGAGGAACTTCGCGTTTCATCCTAACACTCGTTGCAGAATATCTTTGAGCGAATTTACTAAATTGACTGTGCGCGGTGAAACAGGTAGCCTTTCCATGTACATACTAGAGTCAATTTGATTTAATTTTGACAGGTAAAATCAACAGATCAAACGAAGAACCGAATAAGTCAAGTCAAGTATACACCTAACAAAGGAGCAGCAGCGTATCCCATTTATATATTTTTCTGTTGATGGTTCAAAAATAGTTCTCCGTTTAACTATATCCGTTTTCAAAGAAGTACGAATTTAGTAGTTAACAAGTGTGGCAAGCGCACCCGAAACGGCGACAAATGCTAGATGGCAGCGTCGTTACATGAATTTTGGATGAACGGTTAACAAAATTTATAACATCGAAGCTATTATAAATTTTCTTAACAAATTCCTACGTTAAAATCCATATCTGCTACGTCGACCTCGTACGTTGTAAGACGCAGGCGGAACAAGGGAAACGATATTTAAACATCTACAATGCCCGATGCGATGCGCCTATCCTTAAACCTTGGAATACTGAAATGCAGGACATCGGTACCAAAAGCACCGCGCCTTTACTCTATTTACGAAACAGCGGACTTCCTTTTCGAGTGTTCAGATTAAGTACTCAATAACGAATATCGTGGCCACGCCGACCGCTGGCTTGAATGAATAAGATTGAGAATCGCAGATAGGTGTTATGTGACGCCAGTAGCCGGCCATTGTGAATCTGAGAACTTGGCAAAGTCTCTTAGGATCGAAACGTTAATGGACGTTGACGAAACGTGAACAAGTGTCGAGGTACAACGTGACGGAAAGCTCACTTGACCGAAGACCGCGACCGCGACGTTCTCGTAGTGCTTTTCGCCCCGTTCAAGTGCTTACCCGCTATGTGGGTTAATTGCAAACTCCAGTTTCTGTCGCATGAAATCGTATAGTGTTCGCTGTATCGGATGGTGCATAAGTGAAACACGCACGGAACAGTGGCAAACGGTTTCGGTATACAGTCTTCGAGGGCCAAGCGAGTAATGTGGAACGATGTGAAATTCTTTCCAACCGGCTGGATCAATCCATATGCACATGCTTTCACAGCTTTCCCTCTTTTCGTTCATATTACACGTCCGACTGTACCTTTTGATATACGTATCTCATTCGTGGTAAGAAACCAAGCAGCAAACGGAATGACAGATCTTGGTAAAGGCGCATATATTTCACGATTGCGAGGAACAATTTTTTTCTAGTTAAGAAGGAGTTATTATTATAAATCACATCTGCTGATACGAGTTAATATTAATTTCAACGGGACTAATATAGTTACATTATTCGTATTTCAATGTAAAAGATTGCGCGTGTTGGAGCCCCATTTTCAGTGTCCAGATAGTTATTGGGTATAGCGGAAAATGGAGCCACTCGCATTTCCCCAAAATCATCTTTCCAACTGATGCCCAGCCAACACATGACCAGGAGGGAAAGGATAATTATGACAAGACTCAGAAGGGGACACTGAAATAAGCCATGAACACCTACTCAAAAAACTGGAGCCACCCATCTGCAACCTGTGTAACCAGGCAGTAACACTAAAACACCTCTCATTCGAATGCATAAAATACCATAACCAAAGAGCGAGATACAAGCTACAGCCTCACACAGCCTTAACGTCACAGGACCTCACATCGGACACCCTAAAGTTTCTAAAGGACACCAAACTTCGCCAGGAAATATGACTCTACCTCAAGGAGTCGCTAATGGCTAAAAAGTTGAAGCAACGTTGAATAAATTTAACAAAAAGAATCATGTTATTTCCCTTATTACAAAATGTTTGCACAACCTATGTATTCGAAGACAGAAGCTCGGACAAGACGTGACTGCGAAACATTTTCGTTTTGCTCTTCGCTAAATCTAACAAAATAATTTCTCAATTGCCCAGGTATGCGCAACAAATTTTTATTTCACGATTTTCTCTGCTCGAAGTTTTCAGAAACTCTGCAAAAATATTTTCTAAACGAAGTGCCGATATAGATAGTCTCGGGCGGAATGTTTTTGAAGTAAATCTTTCAAATAGCGCATGTGCGACTAAAATGGTTCCATTCGATGTCGGTCGGATTCCGGAAAAATTGTGAAACGTATCTTCCTGTGAAATCAAATGCACCATTAACTGTTTTTGTATTCATCTATGAAACGGTATTTTGTTTATTTCGAGTTCATTAGTGTGTCCAGCTTAAGTCTATTTTGTACCAGTTTGTACAGTCGGTTATGCTAATTACGGTGGTGTCCCTGAATTTGGGCTCAACAAGCCAGTAGCTTATCCGATATTAACCCATTAATGTCAACCGATACTAAAATGTACAGATTACAGATTATCCTTTTGATGTTACAAGGTGTTATCCTTAGGTTAATGAACAAAAACAAAAATATATTGATAATGTACATTTAAAACAATGTTAAAAATAAAAAATGAAAGTATGCAGTAAGAACTGAAGCGCGAGGAAAAGGGCAAACTATGTAAAATGTAAAGTACTGTATGATTTTCTTCAGGTGTATCCCAAACAAATTTTGTAATAAGTAGCAGTAAAACGAATGCTGAAACAGTTGATAAAAAAGGTAAATCGTCCGAGGTACTGATGTTAAACGCCATAGCTGCAAGGTTTATTTGGAATTAAAATTGGAGCTACTATATTTTAACCGCTACCGTCTTTCATCCCATTCCCTCTCTCTCTCTCTCTCTCTCTCTCTCTCTCTCTCTCTCTCTCTCTCCCTCTCTCTCTCTCTCTGCCCGTGGCCCATGTAGCTAACGAAAACATTTTTCTTTGTTCCAGGTGAGAAAAATGAAGATTTCATGCACTAGGGTGTCCTAGGCAATCTTTGCTCTTCCTCTGTCATATCGTATGTACGTATACATATACTATCTTATATTCCATAAAAATACAGTAATACAGAGCACGTTTTGTTTCATGCGTGTTAGAATTTTCAAACTACATATATGGTACATAGCCAGTGAAATAAGAGGGCATAATGAAAATTTCTGACACCGTTCTATGATACCAAGGATCGAATATCCATACACGGCATGCGGTTATGAAATGTTTTAAAGCGAATATGAATGTAAGCGAATTGTCAAGGTCTGTGATAGAAATGAAGCAATTTTCACTGCGTTTGCTGTTCCTTCAAGCCACTTCTCCCTCTGCTCTCAAAAGAAAGGTTAAGACTAGGCATTTAATTGAACTTTTTTTAGATATTTGTGGACTTAATTCTTACGTACATCTAGGTACATAAGATAATGATCAAAAACATGTCCTAAAGCACTTGCAATGTAGATGGACAACATATTATACTTGACCTTTTGTCGTAGTTCCAAAGTACGTATAAAAATTTTAATTCACCCAGCTTTTTCGTCAAATCTGGTTCTAAGTAAAGGATCCTTGAACTGCTGAATTAATGAGAGTATATAGATTCGGATTATCATTTGTTATCGTTTCGGTCGTGGCTACCTGAACATTAGAACATGAAGAAAGTAGTTTTATTACTGAGTTCGTTTAAGGTCAGCCGCCTAGCAACACGTTTGCGAAAAAAAATTGCAATTAAGTAAATGAACAAAAATTGATACGCAATTTGAAAGCAGCAACCGAGCCCCCCCGAGGCTGCTATATTTCCTGTTTAAATTTCAAGGGCGTCAGAGCATATTTTATCACTACCCGTTTCAACGTATATGCATTAGATACGCACAGTTTGCGACTAAAAGATAACTTTGCGTCTTTTTTCTTTCACGCTTTTAACATCATCCGAGAATTTTTTCACTTTCATAGCTAAGGTGGACGACATATGTGTTCTGGTTGCAATAGTACTACATAAGAATAACCTGCATTTGGGCTGCGTGGTTTAAAAACAGCAATATGTAAACAAGAACCTTTTTTGACTGAACAAAAACAAAGATTAACAAAAGGTTTGGTTTTTTTATTTCAATATTTTATACGATTAGTCTAGAGTCAGAGCCTAATTATATGTATATCGAAGGTACTATTTCAATGGTATTTTGGGGCAAGATATTTTAAAGTGTTACGCCTTTTTGTGTTCTCCTTTTTTCTATAACTGTTTATGGCATTAAAGTTTATCGAAATTCTTCTTGAAACTTCTTTACCTAAACACCTATTCATTGTTCCAGTAACAACAGTTTGTTTCAATTCTTACTTTGCACGCACTTTTTCTTACCAGAAATCCTAGTCTACAATATAATCGCATACAACGATGGGGACGAAAAACTTTTGTCAAAATTAGTGTTGGTTGAGGGGTTGAAGAACGTAAGGAATATAAAGAGCAGCGAATAATTGGAAGGGGCCGTGGCGTAGTTCTTCTTGCCTGCGCCTTACAAGCAGGTCATCTCGGGTTCGATTCCCGATGGCCTGCCCTTCCCTATCCTTCGGTTTTACATACATTAGATAGAATATACGTAGCACCACTACCAAAACTTACTGGTAGATGAAGTAAAACTACGTTTTCCATGTGTATTACTTTTTTAAATTAAACTTGCAGCTTTTCTTATAACTTGTGCAGGTCATATTGCAAGAAGTATCGAGTGTTACTTTCTCTCCGTTAAAAAGAATAACGTTAATCGTTTTATTTCTCAGCGCGAGTAACGTTCGTGTACTAACCTATCTACTTAACAGCTATCTACAATAGTTCTTACGATACGAGCTGCGCGATTTTTACTGTAACACGTAACTGTATGACGACAAAGCAAATAACAGCGAATAAAAAATATCGTTCTACAATCATTAGAGAAAAGTTTCACGATACCACTTTTGTTTCGGACTGCGGGTACTGCGTTTTCGCGGATCTCGACAGAGTTGGCCCGCTGAAGCGAGCAAACGTGAAAACTACCCTAGTGTACACGTGACCCGAACATGTCTCGCGTTTTCAGCAAAACACTGCCATTACGAACGGACGCCCAATGTTCTCCAAGTTAGGGTCTTCCGAGTGCCGTCATTTGGCTGGTCAACAAACCTACCATTTGAAATTTCATTGAGAAGGCACGCGCGTTTCTATTCGTGACGCAGCACGCGAATTCCGTGAAGTTCTCGGTTCGCGCGAACAGATCTGTTCTTTCGGTCCAGCGGAGAACGTTTGCCGGCGTTTCCGCGTTCCGTGTGCGTACCACCCGCAGTCGCGGACTTGTTTCGGCTTCACCCCAACTAACCTCTATCCATTAGATTACGTCAAGCCAGGATATAACACCTGACGCACCTTCTTTCGCATCTTTCTCTCCCACCATCCCCCACCCTCTTTCTTTCTCCGTTCTTCCTTCCCGGCCGCCACTTTCTTTCCCCCCGATGTTCGTGTAATATCCGCGATCTATTCGACGCGTTCCCCGGGATTCCCGTTAAAAGTCTCCACGAAGCATAATTGCCTCGCGTGCATTAGTTTCATCAACTTTTTTCGCCGCCCTCTTTGTAGTGTATCCGCCGCGCGTAACAAACTCGAAAGTAATTTCCCTGCAGATTGAATATGCTAATGCGGCATCGGTGCGCGATTAAAATTAGATTATAACCGATTCCAAACACGACGCCGGCAGCATGTCTTTTCGATCGCGGATGGTCGCACGTATGAGGCGTCACTGCGGGATGATAAAAGAACCCTTCGAAAGGCGACGCAATTATCGTTTTGTACCTCTTTTCTTTAGATTTCTTTTTATGTCTTTCGTACCTTTGCGCGGCTTTCGCGTAGACTATGTGGACGTTAATAACAGCACTGGTTCTGTGTATTCTTAAGCGTGGCGTTTAATTTTTTTCGCTGATGATGCAATGGATGGGTTACACGAGAAAATAATGTCGGGGAACAACTTTGCTTGAGCTTTATTTATTTTGCTTGGGCTTTATTCGAGATTATTTAGGCTGGTACGACGGTGACTGATTTGTATCCCGGACTTGTAAAACGGAAGTGCTCCTGCGGAGGAATGGTCAAGGGTTTATAAAGGATTTGAGATATAGGAGTAGGGATGATAGGAGAGGTCGAAAATAGGAATGGAAAATAGTTAGGAACACAGGTCAGAAGTGAGGAGCATAGGTCGGGTGACGAAACGGGATGATTCGCAGAGTGAGGGCAAGGATTAGGAATGTTTGGCAAATGCAAAATTATTTGGTGTACATAAGATATAGTTTAAGATTCGATGGGTCGGTACATTACAATGGTATGTATAGGTAAATTATGTTGGCAAAAAGTGGCACGTTTTACACTAAATTATTGTTCGCTGTAATGCATTTTTAGCGCTTGCGGTATATTTGAGTAAGTTTTATCAATATTTAGTGTCGCCTTTTGTAGGTGGAATAACGAAAATTAAAAGACACGGTCCTGCCTTTTTAATCATTGGCAGTTTCAGTTGCGATTGTGTATCGATATTTAATCTACAATTATTTTGAGTTTCTGATCGTACGGTTAGTTGTCGCCCGGGTCATCCGTGTTGATTCTTAACATATTCACATATTGATTCGTAAAAGTTTTTGTATGATGCAATGATACACCATCATACACCCCCACATAATAGAGCCACTTGCGCCCTTCACCTTTTATTCCATACAAAGTTGTTGATGATATTATCTTTACGTCTCTGATCAGAAACGTCCGATACTTTCACCAACAAATATTTGTTGCGCGAGATTGTAAGCGTCAACAATTTATTAACCCTTTCATTCCGTATCAGAAGCAAACAGAAGTGTGCTCGATGCAAAAAACAATGGGGATCTTATTAATTACCTAAGGTATAATTTATATAAATAATTGAAATAGAACAAACATGTCGTCTGCAACGAAAGAGTACGGTCATCTTATTTCTACCAATCTAATAGATTAGGCTGAAACTTGTCATATAATCTTTCTGCATTGTGAAGTGTCAACATCGTGAATAGGGGTTTATCGGTCGAACTTTCATTGAAATGAAAGCTGCGACACTTCATCTCCTTCGATTTGTTTTAAATAAGGCAGATATCTTGAATGACAAACTAGGCTGCCACTCCTCCGTCAGCAAAATTATTAGCAATTTAATGAAATGTATTTTGCTATCTAGTCACGTCTCGGTTTCACGGGATCAGCTGCTAGGCACCGGCTATCGGACAATTCGAAAAGAGTAAAAGAAACAGCTGCCTCGTAATGAAGGGTTGGGTAGTCATGATCTGTTTTAAATTAAAGGAAGCGAAAATTAGACCGAGGAAACAGTACCACTTATGGATATTATTGACAAGAAGAAAGCTTACCCTGCACTACTCGTAATGCTTCACACTTAATTTGAATTAAAAAAATGATTTATATGTTTCCGTTGAGTGCTTTGCTCTTTTTCCGATCACTGTGTATATTGAAACTGTCGGTAAATATGCGAATGGTGTTTCGCGTACTGAAATTTCTAAGCCATTGTTATTGAATACTTTACGCTGCAAGTAGTAATACAATAATTACTGGTTTTGTGCAACTGTTACTTTGCGTAACACAAACGTTTGCGAAAAAGCTCGAACTTTTTCGGTGTACATCTATAACGAAACATGATATTTATCATTAGCTGCACAAGTATTTCGAGGGGCCTTGCAACTCTCTAGTCACGATTGATCTTATAAAATATAACATGCTGGATATACTTTTCTTCCCTAATTTGGCAGGTCACAGAATTCAGATTAAACTTTGTCTGATATATGCAAAATACATGTACTAAGCAGCCTGGAATAACCGCGAGATAGAAATACAATTGATATCGAATAATGTACAATACGCATCCCATAATGAATGTTATTTGGACACGTTCGTTACTATTTTTGAATTACAGCAATGCTTCTCAAAGCACAACTTGGGATGCTCCGTACAAATCGACATTTTCATCCCGATTATGTACTTCTTGGAATTTGCTATCCGAGAAAGCCATATTATAAATCCTCCTTTTAACATAAATGAAACAAATGAAGTTGTATTAAAATATTTGTGTTCTTTATTCCAAATGTAATAAAATAATAACTCGTCACATGGAGTCTACAGGTAGTTGGTTGATGTTATCGATGTCTTGCCAGATGTTACTATGGGCATAATGAACAGTATGTCGTGTATCGAAATAATCAATCATGCAAATGAAAAATTTAGTATGTCAATTTTGTTTACTCCTCAAAATTGTTCGTAGAACTGGTTCGAACACCCTTAGGGCAAAGAAGAGTGATTAATGAAGATGGAACGTCACGTATCAAGAACTTCTTACAGGAAAATGACCCATTATCAGTCGAGTACAGAATTCTATTTCATCAATAACACGTTTTCCACGCCTTCATTAATATAATGGTGTCTAAACAGATCATCATTTATTGACACGCATTTATATATTCAGCACAAACATTAATAACACAGCACACGATAAAATGTCATGAAACATCGGACTCACGTATGTATACACATCGCGATATCTCTCCTTCGAATATGAATATGCAATTTGACACGAAAATCGTTGAACATAATGAATTCAACGAAAGTGTGTTCCGTTTTATTTCTGTCCATATGTTTGCCCTGGAAAGTAAAAATCTTTTTCTCCATACAGCATGTGTTTTATTAACTAACGCAAACAAATATTTTTGTACGAAAATATAATGTAAATGAAACACTGTGCAAATACCTATATGCATACGTACGAATTCAAATATTCGGGACAGCAACGGAAGAATTAGTCGCCGAACTAGCGATCAAGCCAGATACGAGTAACGATTTATGTGCAATGAAGGGAATGATCTTTTGCAGAGGCACCTCGTTTCTCACGTACAATTATCACCGCATGATGCATAATCACCCCCTGGCAATGCTGTGTGTTTAACACGTTCGCAGTGAAGCTTCCCAACTACACACGCCTTATCTTTTCACTTCTGCCGAGCTACTGAGGATGGAAACATGATATCATAATAAAACGGTTGGACGATGCTTTTCTGATTAATATTTTTGTTGTCCGGAATAAAAGATGGCGAATTGTGATTAGCAGGGCAGACAAATTACGACCAGGGCTATCGTGTTTGCAGTTTATGTACACCGTGCACATTAATCGGACTGTGGCAGGATAATAATGGTTGGTATCGGTGGTTGATTCAATCTAATTTCCACTGTACTTGTTGCAATCGGTCGTCACGACAAACGAATGGCAATTGCTCAGTTTCCGGGACCGATGACCCAACATGTACAATTTCATGTTTGATACAGGTTTAATTGGTTGCAATTGCTGCGAATTTGCTTATTCTATTATCCTAGATCGACGCGCGCCATATATCGCGTACACCAGAATATTAATTACGCGACGATCGAAATGAATATTGGCTAATGTTTTAGTGATCGAAGATCTTTTGCCATTTTTCGACAACTTATCGACAACTTTCGATTACTGCCACTGATATTCTGGTGCAACGAATGGGGGATGCAGTTGTAGAGATTAATAGAAATCGTCCAGAAATTCGCCGTGTCACAAACAAAGTGCCATTGCGGTGTCAGATTTGCATCCGCGTTGGCGGACGGCGCTTTAAGCAGGAAAGTTGGGCGGTTTTACAATTTTTGTTATAACTTTGTAATAAAGTCTTCGTGGTCGACTTTCGTGTAAATTTGTCCTTTTTATTTTCGTGCACAGAATACGCTGACAGCGTTTAACCGGGAAAATCTCAGGCACCCTGTATTTTCGTAGCCAGTCGATTACGATAGCGTGCGCCGTCTTGTAACACTGATAACCGACACTCGTGTACGCGTATGTTCGATGTAAGTACTTACACGGATGTAATACAAGCGTTTTCTCACGATTAGTGAGTAATTGTCACTATAGTAATTGTCAACAGGATAGCGGGGTAAATATTTAGGAACACATAGCGCGTATTCTAAATTCATTCGAATTACAGTAGAGCGTCAATTATCTGAACCTCGATTATCCGAACCAATGTTGCATCCCCGCTATCACCCCATCATTAAAAAGTAAAATTTGTCACCACTGTATATAATTTTTTACTACGCATTGCACATGTGTACATGAATTTTGCGTAGTACACGTTACATTTGAAATAACAACAGTGATACTCCTGTATTTAGTAAGTAATTTTAGGGTTGATTCCCGTAGTTATAATACTGGATCGTAGTTATAAACATTATCCGGACAATTCTCTTTTTCGATCCACCTTGGTCCCAGTTAATTTGGATAATTGACGCTCCACTGGATAGAGAAAAAAAGGATGAGACCCTTGACACTTGCGACTCCTTATGGGGAGCATATTATGTATTTGCTTTTCCTCATTCAGATTTGGTAAAGGTTCATTTAATTGTGACAATGATTAACGATTATTTTCGTGAAGGCTTCACCGCATGTCACAGCTTTGGCAGTGTACCGGGTTTACCTACAAAATGAAAACAATATTCTCTATTACTAAAGTGAATTTATGTAGACTACATTTCAGAATACATAACTATACAGATGTATACTACTTTTTCCGAGTGTCCCGCTATTCTGACAGGTTCGCAATTCTTTACCGGGCGGAAGCTTACTAATTTATTGAAGTCGTAGTAAATCTTGGAACAATTTCCAAATACGAACAGAATAGTGATAAATAACTGGGTTCAATGGATCGAACAAATGAACGTAATACAATAATATATCCAAAATACGTAACACATATGTACTCAAGTTCGATTTCATCGAAAGCGAAGTTAATATTTTCAATTTATTTTTCCCTGGATAGTCGCATTTTATTCAGTTGCACCACGACTTCGCCAATACCCGGTACATAAATTCCAACCTGCCGCGTATTAGTACGTGCACATGCACAAAGTTGCTTTGTCAAGGTATATTGCCGTCGAAGACCACACGTGATCACAAGAGAAATTGCATGCAAAATGTCCACCTGCTTGAGATAGGAGATCGATACGCCGACTTGAATGTACTCAATTTTCCATGGTGCTTGTAACCTGTGCAATGTAATTACAGCTAACCGCCGGCCGACAAAATGATTGATTATACGCGCGTGAAAAAGACGTTACTGGCACACGTAAGCAATGAGTTACCATGTTCATTGGTCAGTAATTTGGTTCCACAGCGGAGGTACCTAATTATAAGGTAATGGGACAAGAGAATCGCGGCCCGGTAAGAAATAGTGCGCGGCCAATTTTGTGAATTGAGAATATCACGGGAAACCCACGGACAGAAGAACAAGCAACGAATAAATAACTTAATAGATATGGCTTTCAACAATAAATTACCACCGTGGAAGGGTGAAAGTTTCAGAAGGAGTTGCTGCGAAGTTATCTTCGCACTATTTTTTCGTTAGCGAAATATTCTGCGGGGGACGAATATTTTACTGGCAATGTCAGTGTTGTACGCAGGATAAGAAGTAATGTGCAAAAGGGCAGTGTACCAACTTTTTGTACCAGAGACTTGGGAAACATGAGTTCACTATCCAGTAAAATCAGTCGTAACAGATGGAGGGATATGGGTTTATTAGATTAATGTTTGATTGATGTAACAGCTATCACTTTTCCGTGGTTAAGTCATTTCCAGCTTATATCGTTTTTCATTTGCACGTTGTATAATTTTAGTCGCATTAATAATTATGCAAAAATTGACGCGGATTAAAATTTTTCTGTCCGGTTTTTGAATCTCTCTCTGCTGTCAGTAATGCACGTATTTTATTATATATTATATTTAAACATGCATAGATTTAATTGTGTTCCCATTAGTGAATAAGACTCGCAAATACATAGCACCACATCAGTTTATAATTTCGAAATAATTTTAATTCTCTTCCCATCGTATGTTTTATCATTTTAATTAGCAAATACTAATAAATTTGATCCATTTCTCATTTTTCCACCTATCATTGTATATCATTTAACATTAGCAGCATAGCTGTATAATACGCGCAGATATTACGAAGGAAAATCGTTTGCACAATGTTTCCTTCTTACTGAAGGGAATGTCGTTTATTAAACATATTAAACACCTGCTTTATGAAGGCAGACATCCGTGACACGCAGTTGTCGCATACATCTAGAATACATATTTGATGGATACTCAAACATTGTAGTATTGTTTATGCATATACCGTACCGGAAAGCATTCAACGCCATGAATACAATAACGGCGCACAGTTCTCATCAAGCTTTCCCCTGCATCTCTCTGAAAGTATGCATATTGCAAACGACGTAAAAACGAAGAATTTATGGCGTTTTAGATGATGCATTCACGGCACAAGAAAATTTACACTTTTTGTTTTGCTTTTACAATGGAACGTGCAACACTCGTCCGGGGAATCAACGATGAAAGGGGAATGCGCAAAAAGGCAGCAAAGTTGAAAGTGAAATATTTCGCGGTATCTAAAATTTAATGTTAAATTCGAAATCCAATAGGCGTTCAATATTTGCCCAATGCATAGCGCTAGACGTAATTACTTGTATGACGTTGGGAAATAATGCGCAATTTATTTCACCGCGTTGTCTTCGCCCAATTTGTTCCTTTTCCATATTTCTTTCCGTTCGAAAAACCATAGGTTACAGGCCATAAGGCCTGTATATGTTTCGAAAAACTTATAGGTTTCGAAAAATTATTAATTATAGAGGCCTGAGAGGATTCGTAAAATCAAAAGGCCAAGAAGGTCAAGTCTAAAAGAAGAATAAAACACACAAATTCCGCAGGTTTGGTCTTTCACTGGCCCAATCGAATTAACAGTACGCGTTCCCTGCACAAAGAAAAATTAAACACCACGTCAGAGGCTCGCCCCCCCAAGTTCATTGATCACAGTTTCCCTTTTTAAAAACCAATAGGATCGAAATAATATGTTCTATCGTCTTTCTTTTCACAACTTCTGCATGGAAAAATGCACGCCTATCGTGCGAACAAAAGCAGGGTTAAGATTCGAATACAGATCCGGCAAAGTGAAGCAGAGAGTGTGCACATGGTATATTGAGCGCAGGGTACGCTTCGTTCAGGTTTGAAGTATAGCACTCGTACGATTTTCAGCGGCATTGTTGGTGAAATGGGCCGACTATGATATGTGTATGCGAGCACTTTCACGTTTGTGACCGATCCGAATACGTGCATGGACAATACTATGAAAGGCTCGTGCAGTACGAAGCACTTAGGGGCTGGATGTCAAGAGGACCTAGGAACAATATAACGGCATTGAATAAAGGCACCCTCTCTCCACCTTCTTTCCAATACTTCAATGCAAATGGTTCGCCCTGGACCCACCTTTCTGTCAGCGTGTGCTTCATCTTTTGGCTGCCCTCCTTCCGGCGTCATATTGGCTTCACCGTGCGGACGGATCCTTCCGATGCTTGGAAACAGATCCCTGACCGTAAATAAGACCCGCATTTGATCACAATTGTGAGAAAATTGCGAATGCATCAGTATGCACATCGTAGAAGTTATTTTCTGTAAACCTCGCGTAGATTGGAAATTGAGGGCAGGTAGGGTAATAAGGCTTCAGCCTCCTTCAATTATCAACTAACTTTATTATTACAAAACGTCGACACACGACTGTTCTCAACGAACAACGACTCTCACACGATGCTCACGATACTCTCAATTCAATACTCTCTGCTCACGGTACGACTCCCTTAAACTCTTCAATCTATTCTGCTCTATTCTCAATCAGCTCTCCCCTAAGTCTCTCTAAACTCTGCCTCGCGCACCCATCATGCCCACTATATATTCTTTCACTCTTAGTTTCTCTCTCATTCTATTCCTCATTAGCTCCCACTGATTTAGGATACGCACTGCAGACATTCCTTGGCAACAGTCAGCCCTGTCCACCCGAATCCTTGGATCGCTGTACCCTCCGTTCACAGGATCTTCTCAAGTACACAGCTCCAAATACACACCTTTCACCCCTCGGAGTCACTCTAAAGAGCCACGCAATATTTCCAATCCAACAATATTGCACGCACAGTGCCGGTCAAAAGTTTGGGTACACATATTGCACTTGCATTCCACCCCTTAAATATGTAAAATCTGTTAAATATGTTAAAATCATAATACGAGAACTGTACCTTGTGCTGTAATGGAAGAATAACAAAAAGTAGGAACTTCGACTTGGGGGACGTTTAACAATATACATGTAACATTTAATTGGAAGATATTACAAGTATTGTAAGTTATTTTGTGTATTTTCGTGCTTATATGTGTAAACGAGGAGTATCCTTGCCTTGTCATCATTTTATCCCTCCTGAATCGTTCGCGTTACGTTGGTACTACAGAGAATTACATTGCACGCGCTAACGCGTGTACCTAAACTTTTGAACGGAACTGTATGCATATATATCTATTGCGTGCTCGTTCACAATTTACAAGGCTGCACATTTTCGCAATAGCGAAACTTCGCATTCATTTCACCAACAAGACACATCTAATTAACACTTTTCAAAGTGATGGATTGAAATGCATTGAAGCGGAACCGTCTACTCTCTGTGATGCAACTACTCAATTCCGTTGAAGAGGTCAAGAATTCCTCCTGTCTTTTCCTTGTCTCGCCACTATACGTCAATTTCGTCCGCGTGAATAGATGTATGTATAAGTGTACAGACTCGAACAGGTAATCACATTGTAAAATCATCTATTTCCTTGCTCGGAATATGAAAATGATGTCAGATTACGTTCCATTTAACGAACATAGAATATGTAGTCCGAATGAAAGAAATGTCGAAAGTGAAACAATTTGATCTCGGTGCAGTTAATGCGAAAGAAAAAGCTTGTATCCAATGGCAAAAGATTTGATGAAATTTGTACTTTTACTAATGTTAGCAAATTGGTCCATCCGTGAATTGATATTCTTCGTCGTTTCTATTAGCACAACTGTATGTAGTAAGGATTAACGAGCAATTAATAAGGCAAAAAATAGGTTAAACGTATGACTTTCTTTTTGAACATTTCACTTAAGCAGTCACTGGTGTAGAATTATCCCTTTGCGTTATTTTAAAATTTCCTCTCTTTTACTTTGCTTTATTATTAATATTCTCTCATATTACGACATTTATCGTAAGTACTTTTTTCCACATTTACAATAGCAAGTAGCAAAAAGAAATATGCTTTATATATACTTTTTATCTGTTTCAAGCCAAAAGGCGTTAACCAGCTTTAGATTTTCTTCCTTTTGTTGTTGGTATAAGCAAAGGAAGAAAACAGCAGCTATTAATCATAATATTTTTATTGTCTGATATTATAATCATCACCGATATGGTTATACCGAAATGTGCATACTGAAAAGCCTGCTGCCTTCGAACTGTACAATTCATTGAACCGTACGAATTGAATTGATCCAGGCAAAAAAGTCTGCATATGAAATGTAATCGGACAGCCCGGTAAATCGAATTCACTAATAGGAATAAGACGATTGGCGAATGCAGCTTGTGTTGGGAGCACGTTTCCACGGAATTAACTACCGATAATAAATTTGGGTATTTCCGTGAAACGATCGGAATACTTCCTGCTTAGTGCGTCTGCATGCACTCTTTATTTGCGCACGAAAAATGCGTAAATCGTTACATTTCAAAGGCTTAAGGAGAATATTTGACGACAGCCTGAGACTGATTTGTGGTATACAGTTGATGTCAATCAACAATTGACAAAATGTCAAGGAACAGCGTTATAATATAAATTGCAAAATTTATGCCTACAAGTCATACGTTACTGGTTACAGCTTAAAAGTGTTAAGTGTACTTTTCGTACCATTTTACGCAGATTTTAGAACGGATAGTTAGTTATTAATTATAAAAATATTAACAGAAATTGTTAAGAATCAAATACGTTGGTATCTTTGAATATTACTGTACATATACATATTCAAATACAGCACTCGTTCTATTGTTAATCAGCGTACTTGTAAATTCGATGCATTTATGGAATATTGTCCTACCCTATTGCGTTCAATGTACATTTCTCCTTTCGGTTGATTTTATAGCCGCAATATCTTATACGCGAGTGTAGCCAAGTTTACATCAGATTTAACTACGGAGAATGCAAACGAAATTTACCTCTTACAATTAGCATACATCAATCAGCTTGCTCTATTTATGTATTTTAGAAGCAACTATGCGAATCATAATTGCTAATAAAATCTCCAGATGTTACGATATTCCATGGCACGAGATCACTTAAAGTCATTTTCCACATATATATTTTTAGATTTACATCTGCTGCGCCAATTGCATAAGTAATGTGCAGTTTTTTAGTTATTCATGTAGGGAGAAAAAACGATGCTCACTTCTACTTTTTCCCGGTTCTGTCCTGTAACTCGTCTTTTAAGAATGATTACTAAAGTCATTGATATTTAAGTTATGCCATTACTGCAGCACGCGAACGATACGTACGTTCAAATTAATTCTCCGTTAGAATTTGGTTCAGTGCGATAGAAAGTGCAATAGAAGGCTGCACTATCCCCGCTGCAAACGTTTCATAGTACCGGTTAATTTTATTTCCAATTCGAATCGTCCCGTTTTAATTAAACCTAGCTTAAGCGTTGCATATTCACGCGTGATTAAATTTCAATGTTTGCCCCAACACGTGCTTGTCCGCTGGCAAATAGAGGCGGCACATAATGTCAAAGTGAAAGATCAATAAAAAGACACGTCTATATAGCCGGAAAGAGTATCTATCCAGGGGGTATCCTGGATTTTCAGATAATAAGGTGCTCCGGTATGCCACGGAGAACGTTCTGAAAATGGACCGACCTTTCCCGGAGTAATCTCATAAATACGGAACTTTACGCTCCCGTGGTGAATGGTTTTGAAAACAGAAAAAAAGTAGACAGAAGAAGAATGAAGTTGCGAAAAGAAAGTGACGAACATCGGCGGACAATCGCGTTGCATCGATCGCGTTAAATTACGCTGCGCAGAAATATTCTGACGCATTATTTATTTACCGTCGATTTTTTTCAAATATTGCACGTAACAGCGGCTTGAGGGCTTATCTCCACCCCTGTGCTGGTAGCGATCTTTTTACAATATTTGCCTGAATACTACGACGGATCTTCGTCGTGCTTCGCGCGCATATAAATAGCTAAGTACGTTCTTTAAAAAGATTTCAGAATTGTTGCAGATAAAAATTCAGCACGCGTTCATGCGTATAGTTCAAGAGCGCGTGCCGAGGAAATGGGCCTCCATTATTCGCACGTTTCAAGAAACGCGTAAGGTCTTTGGAATCGAAGCGTAACACCATAAAGGAATAAGAGAAATGAAAACTGGTACCATTTCAGCGTTTGCGCTTCAATTTTTGAAGTATTTATTCGTCGTTATTTAAATTGTTGAACGTTTCACCCTACCAAACATTCGGGCTACAAAAGTATTTTCTGTGATGATTCTCTCAAAAGTTAAATCAGTTGTGTAAATCATTTTTGAGATACATGCACGCAATACAGCAAACTTGGCAAGCATGCTGTTATCCCGTTATTTTAATTCAAAGTAAATATTTATTTGCATAAATCAAGTGGAATATTTTAAACTGTTCTGCGATGAAAATCAAAATTCGAAGGAAAGTCGTGAAAAAATGGGGATCTGTTTAAGTTGACACAGATTTGTAATAAACAAATATTAACATAGTCATGGTAGGATTGTACTCATCAAACTATAGCCCTTCGAAAAATCATAATGAACCTTGCCAGCCGTTCAAAAAGTATAGTTATTTCGAGACCAGAATTTGCTGGATTTTTGACGATATGGGAGAGGAAGGAAAAATTCTACAAACTTTTTGAACAGAGTAGTTGCTTCTTGCGCTTGAGTAATAATAAATATTTATAACGTTGCCTGTCGACAGGCTGGTACACACTTTCGTCACCCGTTGCGTACCAAAACACTAACGTGAACGGCAAAACGGGTCGCCGAAGGCGCACCGATCACTTTATCCCCGTGGTATTTAGAACTAAACTGGCCTAAGTGAACAATACTTGGGAAGTCTCTCCTTTGCGGATACAAGTTTCGCTTATATGGAACAGCAAGGTAGCCAGCCCCCTTCGTTTCGGAGAAATTGAGCAACAGAATTTTCACCTGGAATTCAACCACCCGTTGTGTACGCCGGCGGTGGGTTAAATATGCAGATGTTCGTACTGGCACAGATTTTGCTTACTTCAGGAATTTTCAATTAAAACTTTGAGGACGTATTCTACGCATTCTGCAGTTTCCAAATCTATAGGACGCCAAGCTTACGAAAAACATTGAAATGCCGTAATTTGGTGACAAAGTAAATAGATGCAACATTTGAAGCCGATGTAAAGGGTATCCTAAATAATTCTGAAGGCATTTAACAGATACTTATACTTAGCAGTAATTTCAAATTTTATACCTTTAGTGGTGATCAATAATGACCTCATTGTTAATAGCGACACCTTATAATAAGTGCATAAATAAATAAGATTGGTGTACCGTGCCCGCAACACACCTAACATGATATCCTTTTATCATTATAGCTAATGCAATTCACGAGCTACATACATATTCTTGTTACCTTACGTAATCCAACTTATTTACTATGTGGTACGAACAAGAAATTTGGCAACGAGAGCAGACATTTTCTTATCTAACGGAACAAACCAATCTTAAAGGCAAGAAAAAGTTGATCCAGCAGAAAGTTTATCAAGGCATCTCGGGTATATCTGACCGATGAGAGCAGCTTGCGGAACGAACCAAGGAAGAAGACGGAGACACCAAAGCATACTCTGACTTTAAAACTAATTCGAGTTGCCGACAGTTCTAACGAAGAAAGGTTCGTTTCTCTTCGTCTAACGTGAAGATGGTGGAAAGTTTTCCGATTTAGCTACTAACCAAGGGTAAGCCAGGCGATTATTGTCTGACGGCCATCATTGCCGCTTGATTATGCTTAAACGAAAGGAAACGATTCGAGTGTACTTCGAGGGCTCGTTATCTCGACACCGTAACCCCTTAACTTCTGACAATGAGGCGTCCGTTCGTGCGTTTTCTTCTCGATCTCAAAGCGAAAGTAGAGTTGAAGTCTGACGGGGTCCGTTCGCGAAAATAAATATATTATCTTCCTTAGGATTG
Source organism: Nomada fucata (assembly GCA_948146005.1). NCBI lineage: Eukaryota > Metazoa > Arthropoda > Insecta > Hymenoptera > Apidae > Nomada > Nomada fucata. Next base: position 16,527,476 of record OX411278.1, read on the forward strand.
GCGCACAGTTACAGCAATATTAATAGTAATTAATAAGATAAGCAAAAGGTTAACCCGGGCGTAATCCATTTACCAATTTATTTAATTCTGCTGTTTAGCTCAAATAGTCGTAAAATATTTAACTTTTATCATTTCTCAAAAGAAATGATATCGCTGTCTTACCTTCATTTATAAATTACAATGTTTCTCTTTTAAATCATTACGCTTACCAATATTCTTTTTCCCGTTTCCCGATAAAATAATCGCCAGCTTTGAATTTTACAAGCCAACGATGTGCTAACTAGTTTATTTCACTTTTCCGATATCCTATGGTTGCATATATGCATTGCCTTTTTTGCAATACTTTTTCAACTTTATTCATACAAAGGAATCAAATGAATATCCTAATGACTCAGGATAGCAGATAATAATAGTTATACATCGTAGTTAGTTATCAGTTTACTCCTTGAAAGCACTGTCAGTATGCGTCAATCCGATATTTCCAACAATCCTTGTTAAAATTAATAGATTTACCAATTAATATTCGAATCGCTTATAACTGTTTGATGCAACGATTCGTGAAAATTGGAATAACACAATAATGCACACATTTGTTCCGTTATGGGACGCCACAATTAGCTCGTGTAGAATGAAATGGAGCAATTAAAACTTTACATAAATAATATTTTTTTCGCGCTGGTCACCCTGCTTTACGTGCGGCCATATAACATGTTGGTTTATCTGCGTAATTGTTTCATAGTGCTCATGCTGCATGCTAATTGTAAAGGCCAGTTCAGGCATTGAGCTATTACATTGGTTACAATAGTTCCATTTAAACTTCTGTTCTACAAAAAAAGAACAAAAATGGCCAACGTACCTGCGAACAATGGAAACTTTTGCACGCTTTCGATATTCATTAAATTTACTTCATATCTATCTCATTGCGTTTCAACGAAACTTCGTTACCTTTTACACTTGGTCCATTGGTACCATTATACCGGCTAAAAAAATCTTTTACGATGATCGATGAGTCGAATATCCAACGTTCCTGTCACGCGTGTAGTAGAATTTTCGAACTTGCCTGTCGATTCATAGATACTACTTTATGATAGCACGTTACACCCGTCTATAGTATTTTCCTGTAGACCTCAGCCCCGGATACACTTTTGTCTTGCAAAAACCAAATTACAGATCGCTACTCACCTTTCCCGTATTTAATTAAACTGTGCTTTTCGAGCATTACATTCCATTCTGGATATTCTGCAGAGTTACTCACGCGTAATTAGCTATTTTAATTAAATATGCAATCTTGTTCGATGCAACAGCATGCGCAGGTACGTGCTAGTCGATTTTGCTCCCATCACGATTCTGTTGGTAATTCGGCGAATGAATGTTACGGCAGGTGCGCTTGGTGTGCGCATTCACGAAGAGTGTTAATGTATCGACTGATCAGATGTGGTATCCGCTAATTGCGTCCCTAATTGCGAACACAAGTTGCATCGGTGACAGACGCGTTGACTATGATTCAACCGTGGTCCAGGGCTAACCAAGGAATCCTTTCGTGTCCATCAACCGCTGAAATTTGCACCACTGTTGAGGGAATCCTCATTAACACCCACCGGTTCCAGTCGGCTATCAAAGGAAAATAAATTTCCGCCGAAAAGAAAATTTGCGTTCGCTTAGTGATCGAACAATGCTCCCCGAACTGATAGACCTGAGACATTTTCGAAATGTTCAATTTTGAATCTACTCGCCGCTGGTACTAGAATTGATATTCTTGCGGAGCGAAACACTTGAAAAGTTTCTATGTACCTAAAATTTAGAGACTCGTGGGGAATTTACTATTTTGATTTTGTTACATCCGAAGTCTTCGGCAGATGTTTTGCACGCTTAGAATTTGTTATGTCTGTAATGTATACTCAATCAACCAGTAACGAATTAAAATTCGTAAATACAGGTATTTCGTTTAGAAGGGATACAGGGAAATATAGAAAACGGTGTTATCCCTGATTAAGCATCACGAATTCGAATTGTCGATTAGACTAACAAAATAGTATCGTTTTCGTTTATAGAAGCTCAACTGAAATATAAGGCATTATATACTCGCAGATGTACTTTTTGTCGAAAGTGGAATGTATTTCTTATCGAACAAGTAGCGTGTACACAAAATACGCGTTTAATCATTTGTTACCAGGTCCCGATTATCCGTGGGATCTCAGTTTATCCAGATTGTCCGTCTACCGACTAAGCCTGCTCTCGTAATCGGGGTCCTGCTGCATAATAATGGCAGGTGTAATGAAAGCGTGCTGGAACGGACGCTATTATTCCGCTTAAACTAGAATCAAGTGGCACGCGATCTGCAAGCAATTTGCGAAATATTCAGTTAAGACGTTGAATATCGCGTGGACTGTCAATGAGCTGCTCCGTATTTCCTACCCCCCGCGGTTCTGATAATTTGACTCTAAGAAGAAACATTGTTATGACGGATTTTCATGTTTTTTAAACTATATACATATCATAAGGCGAACCATCGGTAATCCGTACGACGCGAATAGAAATTCATGGATATTTGGCGTTGCACCCAAAGTGTTAAATCGTACAAGGGTGCATGCCGTTGTACTGGATCTCGGATATTCTTTGCCACACTTAAGGAGCGCTATATTTAATCAGTAATAAAATTAACTGTACTCTACTTAATTATACTTAAGAGTAACTGTACTAACGGTGCAACAATATTTATTCTAAAGTACGTCTCAAGCAATGTCTTCAATTTTTTTCATTTGCATCCATTAGTTCAAATGCGGCTCTGTAATATCTATATACAGTGCGTAAAAGAAAGACAGATCCACTTGGATTTTTGGCCATAACTCTGCAGCTAGTTAACCGATTACGCGGGCACTTTTTCTTGGTGAAATATTTTTATCTTTTCCTTAAAGATCTGTTATAGACGTACCGTGCTGTACGAAGGATATTCTTAATTTTCGAACCGCTTATCCTTTTTCTGGAATGTAATATTAATCTTTGCATGTATTATATACATATTGCTTTCACTTACCACGCACATAACATGGCTTTGCTGTATAATTATTATTCTCGTACACAGGTTTCGAAATAACATTTCGCTCATACGGTGCAAATCTTCGTGTTATACGAGGGTCACCTGTATATAACTCCCTAGTTTATAGATGAAAGCAAATGCAATTCTTAACATGTAAATTATTCATCTTTATTATTGCAACGGATATCTTCGTTAAGAAGAATACGATCCTATAAACAGACGATTCAGCTAGTTAACAAAGCGTATCGACCACTGGAATTTTCAAGTACACAAAATGTCGTATTTTACTCGATTCTCGGATGCATTTTGAATGTAATCCAATCGACTCACGATTTCCGCTTATCCGGCGACACTCGCGACGAACTAACAAACGCATACACGGTTGAAAACAAAAAAACAAACTACAGAAACTAACTAGATCTTGTCGTAATTCCGATAATGTTCTCATTCGGTAATTGTGTATAAATAATAAAGATACGGTTATTCCCTGGCGAAGTGGTAATTGCAATTTTTATACATATTCCACACATTTGCCCCTTGTCATTAAATTTATCGCTTCGCGTTTCACGATGGAAATATACGTAGCGTATAATCTAGCAGGTATACAGGCTGAGCCTAATAACTAAGACTGGTCATAGCTCTGTTCTAATTAAACATAGGGGAAAATCGTAAAAGAAATATTTGCTTAGCTTGACGAGGTTTATCATCTCCTGCCATCGGTTTTTCAGTTGCCGCATGGGTGCACCTGCACAGTCCAGTTGCACCTCATTTTTCAATGGAACCTGCTCGAGCACGAATGCGACTCGAAGCCTTAAAGTTTTAATACCCAAGCGGACCAACTGACCGTAGAATTATCGGTTTTCAGATGTGTTAATTAGACACGGTAACAGGAGAACTACTCGACGTTATGAAGAAACATGTCTTGCCATTTTCGCAGTACCCTCTCAACTCTGAGACAGAGCACGAGGTGCAGTGACTCCTCCCGTAAAGTGTTGAACACCACTTATAAATATTCTTCGCCAATTCGAATATCATCTGGGAACATATACACGTGTGTATTCGCAAAAAGTTGCATAAAATGGTACGGACGTTGCACCATTGAATTTACACTTGCACTTCCGCCAAACACTTCAAGCACGTCACAGCCTACCTTATACGCCGTCGCGTAGAACAGTTTTATTATTATCCAGCGTCATCTTTGCATCTTTTCAACGCGCTTCATCGACGTTAATGTGTAACGAGCACCGATGAATGATCGATACGATGCTGGAACAACATTGCTTAATTAGGGTCTGGTTAAATGTAGGATAAAATTGATATGTGCTACGCGATATTGCCTGCTATTACGAATAATAGGTAACATCGTGATCAGGTGAATTCACAAAACTGCAGTAAACATATTTCGCCAGTTGAAGGTATGCTACACTTTCGGAAAATTAAATGTTTTATCGTCAGTAATGCAATGTCAAATTATTTATACACTTTTCATAACTCGTGTTCTCCAATAATATTATTCCTTCTCGTGTTTTCTAAAACAAATACAATAACTGGTACACTACCATATATTTTAGTGTACTCTACATTTTATGTACAAGATGATCCGAGGAATCCTCAAATCCGAAAAAGATTAGATGGCTTAATTAAAGAACGAAACGTAATTTCGTTCTGCGAGTACACCGATACCCGAGTAAAAACAAATTACACCGCTGACTGATAGAATTCGACGCGCCCCAGAATGTTCTCCTTCGTGATTTTCTTCGAACATGAATTATAACAGGAAGAATACGAAATTCTTTCCCGTTACCTCAGTCTCCCACGAATTATGCGACTGACAATAAAGGTGCTATCAGCGAACGGAGAAATTGTCAACCCATAAATCACGAGGAGCAAAACATGGTACGCTACAGTGATCATAACTCTGTTATCTTAATTATTGATTTCGCCATAGCTATAACCTGTCATTATATGCGATGCCATTAATCCCGCGGGGATGATACGTTCTCTGGTGTATCTGTTGCGCGACACGACGCGACGTGACTTTGGGATTACGATACGAAACGCCTGTGTGCACGAAATTTATTATAAAACATCGTGTAATACACGTCAAGCGGAACGTGGATTCGTTCATTGATGCTCCCTGAAATAATTAAAGGGCGGAATGATTTCACAGCTAATTGAGCATCGTTAATTGGCCGTATTGATTTACGTAGAAAATCGGAATCCACCCTGTTCCGGTCGATGTTAATTAAAGTGCAGTTTCTCGCAGTTGCCACGGATTTATAAGAGAAACGAATTCTCAGGAACGAACGACATTGAGGATTGAGAACAGCTGTGTAAAAACTATCTAACGCGATAAGCGAAAGAAATAAGAAGATTAAGCACCTCGTACCAAGAATTACGGTTCCCTTCTTTCGCCCCTGCCCCCTCGAGTGCATTCTCCTCATCACTAGATATCGTTAAGCCAGTCCAAGGTGAAGATCTTAATTGGTCTTATAAAACTCCGTGGAATGCGGATGACATATCAAGTGTCCGTTGCCTTACCTAACGTTGGCCAATATACGACGCTGTATATAAGATCCAGCTGCCTCTATCTATGTAAAATGAACTCTTCCACATTTCTGCTGCTTTCGTATGAAACTTTATTTGCTTATCCGGACGTCCTGTGAGTTGTCAAACGGATGCATTTAACCTTTTTGTGCTCTTATTATTCAACAAGACGACCATTTACTTGCAATTACTAATATTAGCGGCTCCAAAAATTGTTTCTTGTAATACAAAAGTAAAACAAGTAAATTCTAAATCGAGCAGTATTTGTTCTGCACAATATAGAGTACACGATGAAGCATGACATTATTTGATATGAAATCACTTTATATTTACAACTTATCGTTGACAAACCAGTTTCTCGTTCCTCCGTTTGTCTACTTTTAACATTTATTGCAGCTACAATTTCTTTGTGTGGAGGTATAGTATTTCGCTGCTGAATTTCAAACGCACTTTCAAATGCAACGAGACGTCACGTGCAAAACCGCTTAAAAATTCTAAGTTAAATATGCACCACTGAGTGTTATCGTGAAACGATAATTAGAAGCCAGTTAATAAATCTTTCATACCGAAGCAATATGTAACTTCTGGAAAACCGAATTCGTTCAATTTATTATTTGATCAAGGGGTTACGGCAAGTGAACCCGAGGCTTTCTCAGAAAAAATGTGAACTCTTATATATGTAACGCTTTTAACTCGAACGTGGATTCCGTAAAAGTAGATTACAGTGTCACCTAGCAGAATAAATCATGAGCCCGTCTGAATAAAGCACGATCCTCCCCTTTGTGAGGTTTTTGTCGTCTACATTACCCCGGCAGCGCTCTCATCGGAGCTATTTTTATTTTCCTTGACAGCCCTCGTGGAAAGGAAATGGAATTCTTGATTTCAATTTTATATCGTTCCTATTTTCGACGTTGAAACGAGTAAGTAGATCCATGCGAACCGTTCGCCGCACCCCAGAATCCAAATGTCTTTTCATCCCTCCATTTTTCGTTACGTCTTCTGATCTGATGAAAGCACAAAGGTATTATCGACGTAGCGGATATGTACCACGAACTTCGGCGAACCTAAGTGGTTGAAAATATGTACTTGATGACACAAGCAAGCCCCATCTCAAACGGAAAGACTTATCACGTTTCATCCCCATCTACGATTATATTCTATCTTACTATAATATGTATATTGCTACCAGTATCTTACGCCAATCCTTTGATTGTTTGCTGTTGAATGGATAAAAAGAGCGTGGAATAGAATTTCTTCAAGCACCGCGTATAAAATTTTTGTTCTGTTCTGAAATCAATATTCTTCGATACAGGTGTCAGTAGGTTACAATGTGTAATACAGTCTGTATCCGTTGGATCCTAATTTCCTTTGAAAAGCACGCACCGACAGCGAAATTATAAAACAAATATGTAAGTCGTGGAGAAATTCTGAACGTAGAAAATTAGCTTTAAAACGGTTCTCAAATTGTTCTAACTCATCTTGGAAAAAAGACATTCATTGATTTGTTACTGGCATATGAAACTGTTGTCTCTATAGTAATAGGAACAACACATTTGGGTGCATGTTTACACGTTTCCAACAATTTTTCTACCAAATCGCCAATCATAGAAATGCAAAGTATCTTGGACACTTAAATAAATGGCCATCCCCCTGGAATAAATAATATATGTACACGTCAAGTCCAAGTCATACCGCACATATTGCAATTTCCCTTTTTATTCCTTGACATTTAGTTGAGTTTGAACATCCAGTTTATAAGACCGTGCATTTATCGTAATTCTTTGAATAAATTCGTCTGAATAATTTGAAACGGGCCAGCACTTCCCATTCCGTGCACGTGTACTTTACAGTCTAGCAAAATTTAAATTACATTCCAACGGACGCGCGTCGCGTCGCAAAAATCGAATTAAATACTTATAATACATATTTCCCTATTCAAGATGTAGTAAGATAGCTTCATGAATGGGATCTTATAGCTTTCTTTTATTCGTGATTTGTCGATGTTTGAGAATGGCGTTCATGTATGTTAAATATGCAAACAAGTGTGGCGGCAGGAGTCAAAGGGAGGTGTAATTGCGATTAGGAGGATTGAGGGTAGTAAAGGGAGCAGTTAACGTTTCGTCCTGGGCCTGTTAGTGGACTCATTACATACATAGTAAGGCTATCCCAGCAGGCTCGTGCCTTAGACGCGTGGACAGTTGGAACGGGTCAAACAATGGTACGTAGAGTTAAGGATATTTTGTGTGACCGCTTAGGATGACGGTGTAGGTGGTGCCGCCACACAAGTACGGAAAACATAAAAAGTGTGTGAACAATATATAAAATGTAAAGGTGCTACTAAATATTACATTCCAGATAATTTTCTACGCGTTAAATCTACGTATTTACATTCACAGGGTGTCCCAGCTAACTTGATTACCTCGAATAACTATTAAACTAATTATACATTTCATGAAAATCGTAAGCATTTTTTGCAAGCACTATTCTTTGACAATTCAACTTTCGCAGCCCCTTGTCAATTAACTACTCGATATTTGCATTACTTGAGCAAACGAAAGTGAAATATCGTTATCTATGTTTAATTAAAATATGGTGCGAAATTTCAAACTAATTAAAATCAAGAAAAGAATTTTTCATGCTTGTTTAAGTCATCACGAAGGGAGAGAAATATACTCTTTTTAGATCATATTTTGCTAGTTCTTTTAAAAGGATTGTACCGTGTTCGAGTACAAATGTGGTACCAGTATGATGGCTGTCCGTTATATAATTCTCAGTCGACAGAAATATGTTCCCACCGTCAGATCAATCGCGTTGGCGCCGTGAAATAGCCATTTCGATCTCCATACCACATATTTTAAGATTTATTTTTTTAGAGCATGTTGAGAGAAAGAGTGTTCAAATACGTTGCGACAACGTCCGATACCTATGCTGCAATCAATCGTAAATGCAGTGTAGTCGAGATTCCATTGCACTATTATGGATATTAATACATTTAAAATGCAATTAATATATAGAAATTAATACACTAGTATTCATTTGCTTGCATTACGAATCCGTGTAGCAGCGCAGTATGAATAAAGAAGTGCAGTTTGAAAGTTTGAACACGTTCTAAGATTAGCTAAGGTTCTTATATTTTCAGCGTTAATAATACATATTTGGTATTAATAATACCAAAGAAAAATATTGCGACGCCTGATAAATTCGTCTCTCTGGTCGGAAACAAAACAACGAGGTTTCATTTAAAGAATGAGGATAAGTCTGAAGCTTTTTCCAAGAGAAGAATTGGTTATATAAAACATTGTATAATACTGTCATTTGTATCGAACCATTAAATATCGAGGACAATTAAGGTGATTAAGTTATGCTGTTCAGGTAACAAGGGAACGTAAGAAATCTTCCGAATCGCTGAAAAGCAGCAGCGGGAAAACTGGAATACAAATTCCTATTATGCGCATACAACGCTCATATTTAACGGTGACTGCACAATTACCTTCATTAGATTCCCGTTCGGATTAGTTGAATGCACGATGTCCTGCGTTAATGATCGGATCGGGCGAGTGACATTAGTTAAACGATTTAATTACCAATGCGGGAGTCGTGGGTTCCCGTAAGCGAGGGCCATTAAAACGAGCAGGTGTAATGAACTACTTTAATGAGCATTCTCGCAGCGGTATCTTTATTCCAAACGCGATTGGAAACTCTTGGGTTTTGCAATTACAATAACGTAGTCTGAACACGACCTACTGCACAACTCCAGCAATGTCACTGGAACGCCGTAACGCCGATTTCGTTGTTAGATTAGTCCGTGTAGATCATATACGAACGGACACTTTGACGTTTAACATCGCCTCGCTTTTTACGCGTTTTCACTATTTATAATTATTTTCTATCATTAGACCGCGAAACCGGCTAACGAGTCGGCTGTCCGGCTTTCGAAGCTTGGCCTTTAAAGCTCTTTATTACGACCGCCCTTAAAATGAAAATAATACCTCTCTCATTTATATAGCGACGTTAATCTATTAACTTAACTTTCGTTCCGTTATTCGATACTTTAATTCGCCCCGGTAATTATCACCGAACCAGCAATCGCGGTAACGGATAAAAATAGCTGCTGCGATTAATCGCCGTATGCGTATAATATTTTCGCATGGCGAGTACTTTGGGGAGGAAAATTAAATGCATTGCTCAATTGTTACGCGCCGTAGCGCCCGTGGAGATTTATCAATTACGCGAAACGAAGGAAGGCTAGACCAGTTGTGAGCTGTTTCACCAGCAGATTCCCTAACCTTTCGGAACCCCCAGGATTGATGCTTGCCACATAATTACACAGCTGCGAAACTTTCAATTAAAACTAAGGACGAGCCGCGGACCCAATAACCGATGGAACATTCTTGACACGGAAATTGCACACAGAGCGCAGCGCCGTGTCATAACGCTGGCGATCGTGTATACGGCAAACGAGATGCATCGTCCGGCGGCAGAAACAGATTACAGGCTGAAAGTCGAACGCGCGCACAGAGGGCTTAGTTGAAACTGATCTTTACTGGAAGATTAGTACTGAAATCTGTTAACTGACTGGTTTGGCTGCGAGTGCAAGCAGATGAAGGCAAGAGCAGCACTCTTGGCAGTCTTCAACCCGTTCCAAGCCCACCACGACCTGGGAGGCTTTGAATTGTTAATTCTGATTACCTTCGCACTCCGACGTACTTTGCCCCTGCCACTTGTCTAATGTACCGCCATTTGTGTCAGAGTTGAGTCACGTCTTACGGTTTCAAGGCTGTTACCGTCATTTCCGGGTTCGTTAACGCCCCTCGGTATATTCACCTTTTTATGTAGGTATCCTGCAACTTCTGCTTCTCACTTTCCCCGCTAGACTGCTTTGCTTAGTTGCAAGAAACAACTCTGCGGAAGTGCAAAAATGTCTTAGGGTTAAGTACTTCCTCCATTCAGTGGCTAAAACATTCTATTTTTGTACGCCCCAACTACTTTCCGGACTTTTAATTGTATCCAGCGTTGCGCAAAATTTTCGTGAAGCGGAATGCTGTCTCGTCCAGTGTACAACTATTTTCGCTAGATTCGCAGAACCCGTCAGTTCGACGGATTTCAAATCTCGATAATAAACAATTTATATATATTGATTAATATTGTGTATGTATTTAAATTAATTTTATTTCATTATTTGCGCAGTTCGAAATTGTGGCCGGTAAATCTAGTATTATTGTTCGTTACCATTCAATTTGAATAACTTTATTTCTATTCTTCTATCAAATTTGGTCTCTATTCCCGTCTTAATTAAATCCATTACAGTTGTTGCACCAATACAATGGAACAATACTATTAGAGGGTTACAGTCCTCAACATTTCTTAAAACAGTTTTTATCATTAGAGAAACAGTGTCGCTGCTACTGTTTTAACGATATTGTTTTTTTATTGTTAAAGGATAGCGACGACCAAATGAAATGGGACCGTGTAACGTGTCTTTTATTTTAATGAACAGATTGTAGTATCGTTGCTACAGCCAGTTAATGGTACACAGTTTAAGGGTAAAGCACGTCATTACCTATTCCATCATGTATTCAATGTAGTACTACGTAATCAATGTATTATAGCTTATTCAGAAATTCTTAAGGATTGCATTACAATATTTTGCTCGACTTATGTTAGAAGAAATCGTTGATATAATTCCATTTAAGGAGCATGTGGAATTTTTTTTTTTCTAAAAAAGTCATTCTTCCCAAATATTAAGCTGTACAGCTTATTAATTGACTAAAAACTACAATATTATACTTGTAACTCTACGTGTAGCGGGATCTTATTACATCATTGGTTATACAAAAATTCTAGATACAATTTCTTCTGGAAATGCAAATAAATTGAAAAGGTGTTTTGCCCTCAAATTGATATTGCATGGAATTCGTCTGACAATTTGGAAAATTACACGACGGTACGGAAGGGTTATTTGCGCTTTAAGATGCGCGTCATCAATGTTTTATCTGCATTTTATGCAATATTCGCTACATCCATTCGAATACTTTCTGTGCTTCTTTTTATGCGATAGTGTGCACGTTATGTGACTTTAAGTAGTTTAAGCAGTTAGCTTTCTCAGTTATATTATGCATTGCTATTTTACACATTAGCAGTCATTTTTAACATGAAAACTTATTTATTACCTATCACCTTTGCCACCACACGATAGTCAAACAAATTGTATAATTTTGAGCAATGAAATTTGAATACTAATGCTAATACTAATACCCAAGGAAATTATATTTTTCTGCTATCAAACACCTTGATAACTGTCGCTCAGAACTGAAAGCGAAATTTCATCTAAGTGTTAAGTTTTATCCAAAAAAATATCTGTGCCAATTACCTCAAACTTTGCATCAATGAAAAATGTTTCATCACGCAAGATTCGAGTTATTATTATATGCAATCCACATGATTTTTAGTAGTATCTGTATAAGCACGCGTTGATGAAACGAAATGCAGAGAGAGAATGAGGTAGCTTGGAAGTGTTGGGATATAATATATAAAGTTCAAACTAGGACGATTGCGTGCTCGGGGCAAATTTTGTTGGCTATTCAGAGAGTAAACTTTTTACTCGTTCATGAGTAAACTGCCTTATCACGAATTTCATTATTGTGCCGGTATAGAATATAGGTTTTACTTATATTATTGCTGCACTACTTTTTTCACCAGAGAGAAGCGTTCTCTACCATCTGTGTCAGATTTACGAAGAATTATCTACACATTACGTTTATCTGCTTTCCAGTAAAGTGGAACGAACAATTTCACTTCGTTGCACTACACGTCGCAGTAATATGTGCAAGAAATTGAACAGTTACAAAAGAATAACGCAAATATTGGTTAAAAGTTGCAGTATGGATATGCGTGGGAATACTCATCGTTCAATGCTCTTCAAATGTTTAAACGATTAGTTATCATAATGAGTGAATATGTAAATTTCGCTAGAATTATCGTTAGTTTATATGCATTTTTAATTTCAGTTACTGCAAATCATCCGCCTCAGAGACCGTGGATACCACTGACGAGACCGAATAGGACGAGACCAACATGTAAGTAGCGCTACCTTTTACGCTATATAATTATTTCGTAGTGAAATTGAATCGGTGAGTTGAAAAAACAGCACTGGTTTAAAATTAACCATTTTCGAACAATCTGAAGAATGTGTGTAAAATGCTTAACAACTTATCATGTACCCGCATTTCAAATAGTCTCTTTACCTTAATGAGTCCATCAACAGATTTATTTAAACATTAAAAAAGTGACCAAGTTAATGATGTACATCCTATGCCACGCATCAACATTTTATCGAGAAATTTAATTGTCAATTAATAAGGCAGCAACTAATTTTTAATAAACAATTTCTATTTAAATTGTTATTCAAACGAGATAATAAATTATTTATTTTACTACTGCGTTTCTGTTTAGTTTTACGAGTAAAAAGAATCTAATTTTATTTCAATTATTCAAAATTGATTAAAAAGGTTAACAACTCAGCATACGTAATCGCTCGCGTAACTTATCACAATTATAGGTACAGAGTATGTTGAGATGAATTATCATCTTAAAACTGATTGCGAAATAAACAAGCAGTCATCTAAATTTACTAGAATTACAGAAATACAATAGAATTACAATTATATAGCCAAGTTACAGTAATTATAGCGATAACTTAAGGACAGGTAAAAATTCACTAATTATTTCACACTGGTGCTGTCATCAACTTATGTAACATTCTTCTTTTGAATTGCTGCGGGTGATAAAATAATGAATCCGACAAATACTCTAAATATAGATATAAGTAATTCGATAACCGTATTGTTTCTTCCGTAATTCACAGAAAAATTGTCCCAAATACGTTTCCTTAATATTAATACGTGCTACTGAATTAGTTAGATTACACGTGTGAAATGACAGAAGATTTATCAGTTACCTGTATGCAGACGTCAAAATGATCAAACTTTGGGTGGCGTACTAAATGACATAATGATAGCCTTGCTTATAAATATTTCTCGTGATTTCAATATTTCATACAACAGCTACTTCACATTTTGTAGTTTTGCCGGTCCTATCTAATGTGTTAACGAGATCGTCTTATGTATTCAAAACATTAACCTTAATCTGCTGAATATTGCATACACGTTACGAGCACGTGACGGGAAATTCACCACAAGTCCGATATTGTAAATTATAAACGAAGTAAACCATTAATGTGAGACAGACGATGTTATTACAACAAATTGATTGCTACATCAAAATGGTAACACATTTATTTTGCAATAACTATTTAGAATTTATAACTGTAAAGGCATTGCTAGTTATTTGCAACGTAGTCTCGATTTTATTGTTTCGAAGTTCATTATATTTTCAAACACACATGATTTTTCAATTGAAACAGATCGCATGAAATACTTTGCTCGTGTAATACGTACTTCGAATTTAACTGAGAAATGTTTTTGGCAAGTAAAATACATTCGTCTAAAATCGTTCTCTTCAAAAATTTTACATGGAAGTTTTATCAGAATTAATCTATGCCAAGCGGCCAAATCAGTATTTACGTAAACCTTTATTATTTTAAGCATAAAATTAATATTTTTCATATAAAATTGCATCCAACATTCATACAGCTGTAATTGTATAATAAAGATACGATTCAGTATTTATTCTGGATTATTCATAATACTGAAACATTGCTGGAAACGTAGGCGTTAGCCATACAGAAAGGGTTAAGCTGAATCTATTAGGTGTAGACAAAAGTGCTGACTGTTCTTCGGTTGATACTTTTGATATGCGTCTAATGCTCAATATCAGTTAATTGAAATAGTTTCATGCATTGTCTTTAATCAGCTGCTATTTTTCTCATTACAATAGAGTCGAGCCACGGCAATTCGTATCCCAGTAAGACTTAACAACTTCTAATTATGGAGGTTCAGACTTATCGAAGTTTTCAAATAAGAGTTTTTTTTAGTCCGCCATTGTTAGGCCTAAAGTTATGACGGCGTAACATTGGACTCCATATGCTAACATTTTCATTTCTGCATTGTTTAAACCATTTTACTAAACACTCATCGGCGGCAATAAGCTCGCCGCTTATTTTTGACAGCTGTGACCAAATTTTAACTTACGGAGGTAGGACAAAATAAAACTTTGACCTGCAGTGGTCGATATTTTACACAGATAAAATAATGCATCGAAACGTAGAAAATAATTCCAGTTGGAGATGGTTTATATCTCTACTTGCAAAGGTTTTTACGGCGAATATCTAGTCTAAAATTCTAGTCTTATAGAAGTTTTCGAGTTCTAGTGGTTATCGAGTTATCGGGGTTCCACTGCATAATAAACTTACACTTGTACAAGAAAGTCATAGCGATCCGAGGTATCTAAATGACACGAAACATGACCAGAAATTAGTTAAAGCATAGTTCTTTAAATGCATTTAATGAAACACGAAATAGCACTAAAAGAAAAGCACATTTCAAAGAATAAAAGAGTAGCGGTAATAAATGTAGTGCCAGGCCAGCTAAAATAGTCTGGGCCAGCAACGAACACTTGACAATTGGTCAACGCCAAGTCGCAAAACCAACAAAGTTCAGAGCCCGAAAGCGCCGTGTACACACCGCCGATACGAATACCGCACCTGGCCAGATTTATTACAAAACACCGGTGCATGGTGTCGCGAGAGTGCGGGAGAAGGTTAGAACCCAAATGAAATGTATTGTAGAGAAGGGCAAACCGTTCTTCTGATAAACCCACTGCCAGCACCGCATCTACTTTCGCTAAAAAGTGCACATTGTTAACTTCTCCTGCGAGAAATTAAAGGGATTAATCATTTCGTTATATCTCTTCGTTATTTGCAGTACCGCGCACAGTTGCAACGATTGATACGCGACAGAGCACACGCAAAAACATTGTTCCAATGCAAATGCACGAAGAGGTAAAGTAATCCCACTACTAAAATTGTGCCGCTAGGTTTAAATCGCGCAATGTACAAGAAAAATCTCGGATCTGCTTAAAACTAAATGCGAGCGAAGATTCTAAACCTATGCACAGCATAACGGATTGCGGTAGAATGGTCTCACGAGTATATTTCTTAACCATCGTCCAACGTCACAAGGCAACATATTTGCAGTTGCATACTACCTACCTGACCCTACGTGCGTTAGTAGTAGAACGAAACTACACTCTTGCGCATGCTGTGCACATGGTTTATTTCATCGCATAAAGTGGTAAGAAGAGGAGATTTAAGGCTTTAGAAGCTTATTAGCGTTCACCGAGGGAAGCGGAATATGCTTAGTCGACATCGGTCTTCAAATACGTAAAAATCTGTAAGACAACTCGATTACGTTCCTTCCATTTTAATACAAATTCGCATTCGTGGACCATAAATGGGCATTCCCTTTCATGTATGTTTCGTGTGTCGTAGTCTATAAATCCAGTTCATTATTTATTACGAATTACTACGTTCTTCGAGTATCTTATATGATATAAATAACGTATCATCAGTGATACAGGTAATACAGTGATAAGTGGGAAGCTATTTATTACGAATTACTACGTTCTTCGAGTATCTTATATGATATAAATAACGTATCATCAGTGATACAGGTAATACAGTGATAAGTGGGAAGCTTGAATTTCACCAAGAACCGTACACATAATACTAGTCACTTTGGATATTCGGGAGATTGAAGTACTTGTACGCGTTGAACACGATAGACAAAGATAGAGAATATAAATATTCCCGAAGAGTCCGTCAAACTAATGAAGCACTGGTGGTAATTGTTTAGATGTTTGGTGTCCCCTTCGATTTCGATGTCCTTTAAATATGTTATCAACGTCCTCATTCGGAACAACCCCTCCCTAAAAATATGTTCGATCACGTTTATCTTGATGTGAGTTGTATTTGGTCTACGTTTAAACGGTGTGAACGTACAAAAACGATTGAAAATACATTTCGCGTATTGTTCAGTTTGTATTGGGTTAGCAATATTTGTAACAGGAACAGGAGTACCGCAAGTATGTTGACGGTACATGAACACTTTATATGACTGATTAAGGTGTGCAGCAGAGTCAGGAAGTCGTTTTACACCTCTCGCAGTGGTTCTGACATACGCAATGATTGCGCCGAGTGAGTTCTTTAGACGCAACAATTATGCGTCTCGTTAGATTATGCGATTCTTATTAGAATCATGTGTAGTTACCGCATGTGGAACCATTACTGCTGTCACTCTCATTATCGCTACGATCATTCCTACTGACGTAACCGCCAAACCGCTGCAGACTTTCATTAATAATTGCGCATACTAATGTTGTAACTTTCGCCCATTACGTTGGTCTTATTCTCCTACATGCATAGAATAAACAGTCTCTCACATGCGCGGTAATAAGTTTTCACTGATTGTGCGAGATACAGGTAAATTATGAATAATAGTTCCGTTGCGGACTTAGAACAAGTTCTTTAAATTACGTATTGTTAGAAAGACACTTCCATTTATAAAATTTCCTATTCGTGCCCCAATGCTCGAACAACATAGTTTTCTTGCAGTTATAAGTAATTATGTATAAGATATGCATCAGAAGTTCACCGGTTCTACACGGAGTGTTTTTTTATCGCACTGTTCCGTGCTAAAAAGGTTAAAAAATATTGTTAACAAAGCGCGCACAAGTAACAATTCCAACGAGAATTACAGTCGCTCGTGTCGAGAATAACTTATTTAATAAACGTATACGATTTCAACTAAAATATTTATTCTTACATGCCCAAATTATAAAATGCATTAAGATAAATAAGTCACATTTGTAATTCTAAATATTATTACGACCTTACTTCCTCGTAATTAATGTAATTGAATGGCAACAATCTTTATAACGTTTATCCCATCATTCGTACCAATCCTTCCGCCACAATATTCTTCAATTGTGTCCACACAATCATGAGAAGAGGCCAGCTAGATGTATCCATAGAGCCTTCCGGCCTGCGGTGTTCGTATTCGTTTGCAGCATCCGTGTCACGGCGAGACTTCCTGTCAGCATCAGACGCTTCCGTATTCGTGCAATGAAAAGAATGCGTAACATGTTGTAGCGGAGCAAAACCACTATTTCAATTGTATCAGTGTAGAAGCGTACGATGAATTACGTTAAACGTAAACGGCTGACAGTGATAGGAAATCCACCCTCGCGCATGGCCCATGTGCACACCGAGCGCGTGATGATACAGCGCAGCGTAGCGAAGGAAGCTCGACGCAGTGCAGGACACGACGGTGCAGGCTATTGTAAACGATCGAAAGCTATAGGACACCACACGTTACCAGGCGACACACTGGACGCGGCACTGGACTGCTCTAAACTTGTGATCGACACACAGATTCCCGTTCTGTTCACACGCGTCCCCACTTCGGTGTGTGCCTGAATTACACACAACTGTGTGTTGTCTGACCAAACTCTCCTCCAGTCTTAGCATGCCCTGCGTTCCGTTATCCTGCCTTGGGATGCAAGGTTCATAGCGCAAATCACATAAATGCACTGCAGCATTTAGATCAACGACCAATGCCAAGAGAAGTGCGGCAACTCGAGAATTGAAAAGACGAAATTTGTGTCATCGCTAGGATAACATTCGTGCAAGGTCTGGAATTTTCTTTAATCTTCTAGTTACCAAACATAAATTGTGAGGAGTATGGCACACTACTGGGGAGCTTATGAGTACAGGTGACCAGCAGGGGTAGTTTCAGGTTCCGCAGACATTCAGTTCGGCAAATGTAGATTAAAATGCGTAGACTCGGCACTGGCGTAAATGACAACCACCGTGTCCAATAGTCTAACTCATGCTATCTAATCCTATTCATTGGTGATGGTAACCGATAGAAGGCAGAGAGGGTATGAAAGGTACGACACCTTGACGATGCATATGTGTCAGTTTTAAATATGTATACAGGGTGTCCCGTAACTACCGCAACATCGGGAAATGGGTGGGGGGGGGTAATTCTGCACAACTTTTTCCTTGCCAAAAATGTTGTTTGGAGCCTTGTTTTGGAGTTATTAACGAAAAACACTGCCCAATGAAAGCGGCCGTAGAGCGCACGTCCAGGCCCGTACCTCTCTACTGCGCTCTGTCGTGTACGGGGTCGAAGGTATCCGAGGAAAGCGTACAGCAAATCTTACCAGTGTAAATGGGAGTTCTTTTATGCATTTTGCAAATGCATATCCTCTCTTAATGTAAGGATATTTGCCAGCAAGATTGATTTAGCGACCATAAACAAATCTCTCCCCTGTTTATCAAAGTGTTACTGCAGGTTTTAGTCCGTACTTTGCATACATAAGTTGACGCGAAAATCAATAAACATATTGCAAGAAAAATGAACAATGAAGATTTATAGATCGCCTTCATATATTATTTAAGCAAACAGAATTTTCATCACACGACAGTCGCGCTGGCGTCGTTCTTCTATTCACATCGCGAGCAGTTTCAGTGATATAAGTTGTGTGTAGTCTTGAATTCAGAGGAAGGGCATGCTGTCACAAAATGTAGTAGCCCTCGTGCACTTCATCGAGAAGGCCATACACAAGTGCGACATTATCCCACTAAGGACCAAGCGGTGAAATAATGCGATTTTTCGATATAATAACTTGTAACATTCTTTTATGGAGGGAAATAAATGTGTTATAATAATAAACACAACAGAAGCTTAAAACACTTCCACGATTTAAACAAAAAGTTTGTTATCATAGTGTGCGATAAATTTCTGTAAATTTCTGTAAATTTTCTGAAATTGAAAAACCTAGGTGGAAGAAAAAAGTAGAACAATAAAAATGTCAATAAATCCTTGTAATACCCTTTCAAAATTACGATAGTAGAAAACATAGGTTAATAATGAAAAATAAATGAAAAAAAAAAGTGTACTTGAAACGTTGCGTTGACGCAACGTTACCTTTTGTGGGTATGTAATCAGATTAAGTATTAGTAGCCTTGTAACGAGTTGGCTTCATATATTCTTCCTAAACTTAAACATTGATAATCGTAAACACTTTTGGATGGAAAATACTCATTTTTAAGTGTCAAATATGACAGAAGGCTAACTTGGTGAAAAAAAAAAGAATAACAGTGGCGTATGTATATTCGTTTGACTAATCCCCTTCAACGTTTTCTACTATCTGCCGCGTTACAGCCACTCCCGTGAAAGTGTCAATATAAAACAGATGGCGGATAAATATACGAGGCGAAACTGTCATGCGTTTTTAAGAGATCCTATGACTCGAGAACAAAACTGTTAGTATGTAATCAATAAATAATTCGTGAAAATATACACGGACCTATTAATCTTTTGGGAGACAATTTTGTTAAAGTTAGAAGGACATGATCCAATTTTTATATGGAATAATACTGTTGTTCTTGCTGCACGACAGGATCAACTCGAATTTCAAATATTGTTAGACGTGCGATACACATAAATGCCTATCGATTGTTACTTTACGCGAATTTAGCAAATAACCAACGTTAGCTTGCAAATTGCAGTTTCGATACGCCTTTGTGTATTTAGAATCATTTTGACGGCTACTACGCCGCGATGCGAACCTTACTGGCCTAATATGGTCTGACAAAAACAGATGCAGAATAAATAATTATACATGCAGAATGAGTGACTAAGAACTGCTATTTAAGAGGACTCTTATTGGCTTCATCAAAATATATTTTACGTAACGTATGTGGTGACCAGGGGAATTCATCCGATGCACAAATTTTTATTTTCAGAGATATCAAAATGACCTCGAATTTTTTCGATGGTATCTTTTATTCTTTTAATGGAATGGTACTGCTTTATTGAAGTCGATAAAAAACGAACTCAACGATCCCCAACAAGATGACTGAGCTCTAAGAATAACAATTCTAATTAAAGTGTATGAATATGTATGCGGATAACGTATAGGAGCATCAGAGCAAATTAACTATCACAAAACAAGAAACGTGCAACGAATTACTTGCAGCATTACGACGTTCTACTGTACTAAACAATTGTTTTGAAAGCAGGCAAAGTTAACAACGACCTCCATCTCCTAAACGTAGATGACTTTCGAGCTAAAAAAAATGCATATCGTATTCGTTTCGAAAACTACCTTATAATAAAATTGCATCGAAATCGATGATCACTTCGGTTTCAGGGAATGGTCCTCCGTAAGTTTGAATTTATTGGAACACGTTTTAAGGAAGGATTATGTTTTATGCTCTCGTCGTCATTTCTTAGATGATCAGGGATAATCCTGGATAAATTTGTACTTCAAACTGCATACTAGGGGGATGTCGAAGGATATTCACAAACTAGATCCTACATCACTTTCGAAATTCCATGTTAACTTGCAATTGCTTGACATGAGAGTGCGTTGTGACGAGCAGTTTGTTAAAAATCAACCTATTTACTGTTAAAACCGCCGATTGAACTAGAACTAGACAACGATCAAGTGTTTTTTCCATGTTCTTAAATTGATTACTAACTAGAAATTGTGCACGTTCTGATTGAATCTTTGCCCGAAGAGTCAACTGTATAAACAGATTAAAATTAAAGGGGTGGTGCGAGTGCCTTGTACGTTTTGCATAACTTGTGTAGGAGAAGAGTACAACAAACTGAGTTATAAGCGGAATTTTCCGCAGACATGAATTTCATAATGATTCTTCTGTCTGGGCTGTTACAGCTCTATGAAAACCATGCCAAACTGAAGAATTATGAGTACTCGGTTAACAAACACGTTTAATAATTATACCGCCGAATAAGAGCGAGTAAAATCGTTTGGTGTCAGTTTTTGAAACTCTCGATCGTGCTCCCGTGCAAATATTCCTCGTCGATAAATATCTTGTTCAATCTGTATGATATAGTATGCTGGCGAACCAATTTCCACCGTGCAAAAGCCCCGTGCAAAAAGATTTGCAATACGTTTTAGTGGCACTGAGAACGAAAGAAAAAGAACGGGTTTGAAGAACTTCGTTTTCCACGAATCGAAAACCGCGAATATACATATGCGAAGCGTATACAAGAAGTGTCTTTGTCTTTTGTTGCAGGTATATTCACGGTTATGTGTTACAATGTGCTGTGCGACAAGTACGCGACGCGGCAAATGTATGGTTACTGTCCAAGCTGGGCGCTCGATTGGGAATATCGAAAGAAAGGAATCCTCGACGAAATACGTCATTATGCAGCGGATATCATCAGCCTGCAGGAGGTCGAGACGGACCAATTCTACAATTTCTTCCTGCCGGAGCTTAAACACGACGGTTACGACGGGATTTTTTCTCCGAAATCTCGAGCAAAAACAATGGCAGAGAATGACCGCAAATACGTTGACGGCTGCGCCATTTTTTTTAGGACGGCCAAGTAAGTCTAATCTGCTTATGAATTCTAAAGAAGCTTCATGGTCGTGCTGTTTGTTTGCTGTCTCGTCGGCAATTTTGTACTTATGAAAGTGTGCGAGACAAATATGTGACGACAGGAGTGATTAAAAGAATAACAGGGAATAACAGGGGAGCGACTAACGTTTCGACGTGGGTCTGCTGTGTACTCGTCAGCAAAGTTACCGTGACAAACTTGTACCTTATTATTAGACGCAGGGTTGTGTATATTAGGCTGGTCACAGGATGGTCTTTCTAGTTAAAAATATTCGTGTGACGACTTTCGAGAATCGTGTACGCGTTTTATCATCGTGTCCGCCACCTGGCGGCTAGTGTAGGAAATGCCGTCCTTTTCTGGACAAACTTACTCTTTGTAAAATGTGGTTTGAAAATGGCAACTGCAATTGAAAGCAAGGTGCATCAAATATGCCTAACCGATTAAATATTAAATGACGTGTTCGTGATAAATTCTGTGCAACTAGAAATTATTGAAAGTCGCCTAATACCTTATAAATATTTTTGCCACATATTAGGCACATAATTAACGGAAGTATTTTTTAATTGGCTATCGATGATACAATTTTTGCGCAAATTCGGGTAAATAGTATGGGTATTTTATATACGTCATACATGTACTTATAGATTGATATAAAGTAAATTAAATTAGCATGAAGAACAACAGCCTTGACAAAAAATAACAAGCAGAAATTATTATTTTCCATTCAGAGTTCACATTTGTTGGACCGTCTGCTGTCTTACTTATTTCACGTAGCTTACGTGTACCAGATATGATTTCCCAATCAATTGTAAAATTTTTTAGGTATAGAAGTGGAGGAACTTGTAAGTGTTGAAATACAGTTGGTCACATAAATATTCGAGAAACTTTTCACAAAATTATATACTGCAAAGAATTATTAAGAAATATGTTACAGTTGATTGTAATACAATTGTAAAATATTATTTTTAAATATTTATTACAAAATATCTGAACGTCGAATGAATAAAGTTTACCCAATCGTTTTAAACAGCCGAATACAACTTTCGTGAGCAACTGTATGTACATACCGTATCTAGGTAATGCCAATACTTTCGGGCTGCATTAAAAAACCATCGACCACTTGTTTTACAATCAGACAATTGACTACTCGACATGACCGATTTGTACGCATCCAAACGTCCATTATACGAACCAGTTTTTAACTGCACTGTTGCGAAGGATCTGAAGAATATTTTCTGGCTACGCAATCCTTGGTGGATGGCCCATTTTGAAGCACCCTCGACAGCTGAAAGACCAGCGCTGCGTTTCTAGACGCGCCTGATCTTTGCCAAAGTGACGAAATTTCTTATATCGCGTTTCATTTCAAAGCAATATGCCGCAGGACAAACTGTTTCTAGAGTTCTCGGACAGAACTCGCGACAAGAAAGCCAATGGTTTAGATTCTAAACTTCTAAACCTTGGAAGACGTCTTCCAGCTATTTTGTAATCCACCTAACTTGGTGTTAACTTTACTAACTTTACAACTAGTATGGTTACTCTAGTATCCGTACTTTAATCGTTTGTCAATTATATGAAATTTGTCCAGCTTTGTGCCGGATAATGTAACATACTTGTATATCTACGGTATTTCTCTTATACATGAACATAGTAGAGTCAATTTAATACTTGGTGCAATCACGACTCGTAGATGAATCGGATTGACATGATTACGCAGAGAATGCTGTAACATTGAAGCTGTCCGTCGTCGTCATTTTAGTTCAAATTGATACGAGTATACCTGCTGTTATGTAGTTGGTCATTGGCCATCGAATAGTATTGAAAATATGATTTTCGGCGCGGCCACGTCAATCACGGGCGATGGTTTGTAGTAATATATTAAGTAAAGGCACACGACAGAAAGGTTATTTGTTTTAGCCACGGAGTATAATTAATTAGAAGTTAATTTGAAAAGAAGGAATGGCTCCTTTTCGCAAACGCCTCAGCAGTTTATATTTTAAAAATTGCACTGAATGCGGAGAGAAACATTATAACGTAAAGGACTAAATTCGCTGATTAAAAGTACAATTGATCTTGAAACCATTTCAAAATCAGCAGCATCCTTTTAAACGAAACAAAGCAATACTATATTCAGTGTTCGCAAAGTTTGCTCCCTTTCGCGCAATAAAACAGCATAATCAAAAATCTCAACACCACCATAGCCCATGAACTCGGATTTTTAGCTATATATTTTGCAAACAAATATTTTGATTGTTCAATTTCAACAACATGTCAACGTTCCGCAATGTGGAGTAAATATAAGCTATCGAGAAACAAAATTATATCGCTCCCCCGATAGTAACAATTCGTCCCTTACTGTTAAGTCAGCATTGTGCATGATACGTTTCCAGTAAAACCATCGGAATATGAGCAAATAGAAGTGATGGAATAAAACGACCAATGGATCAATTGCCTCCTTACCAACACGCACTAATTCTAATTATAAATGTATATAACTAAATAATGTTCATCTCGCTAAACGATGCTTGCCAGCCATTCTTTCGATATATCTCCCGGAGGAAAAGAGAAACGTGGAAAAGTGGAAGGTAATAATCCCAAATGACGTTGGACAGGTACCCACGCCATTACACAACTACATATGTACTGCTCACCATACTAGTCGAATGTGTCATTCGTCTGTGCTAACTGCATGAAGCTCATTCTGAGTTTTGTAATTCAAGACAGGGAACTGCATAGAACGTTGATGAAAATATTAGATACCTGCGCTCGCATCTCAAGGGATAACAAGATGCGAGACAGAAATGGTCTGGCGCACAAATGGACTCTGTTAACGGTTAACGTGCAACGTGGAGGCACTGCGTCCAAGGCAGATTATAGGAGCAGCAGCTTCTGTATACTGGCCGGGGAATCTGTTGCGCCCGTCAATCAGTTTATATCTATCGCACGATTCGTCGCTCAGCATACAAAATCCTAACCGTGTAACGAATAGGTTGCCAATACCATAATTGTTCAACAATCTAATCTTTGCGGGGACGGAGAATTACCGCTGTCTGAGGGATTCATGGCCTTGATGCTATAGGTTTCTCTGTACCGTTTGAAGATAGTTACATGAGTATGTTTTGTATCGTACGTAGTGCAGTTCTAAACTGTTTGCTGATACGTATGTGTCCAGTGAGTACCAAAAATATTCAGACACTAGAATATGACTAACTTTATGGCTTGATTTGAATTTGGTTGTCTATAAAGCAAGTATGTACTTTTTCTAGTAATAAGTCATCTATTAATGTTAACAATTATATATAATTTATCTGCAAAATTTCCATACTCTTTTTGGAATAAAAATTAGCAAAAGAAATAATGCCATATCTTCAGCAACTGAAAAATATTCGGACAATGTTTACTTTTAGCACTTGTCTAATATAATTCAGTATCGTGAAAATAAATTCAATCTTTTGTGGCGTAACCACTTTGTTTTCGAACATGTCTTAATCTATTTGGCATGCTATAATTTTGTTAAATATTTCATAGCTATACTTGCTCGTTCATTTTCGAATCTTAGTTTTAATTGTTAATTCACCGCACCATAGTTCTTCCACCGGAATTGTGGAGATTGAATTTGCTCTCGTAGGCGAATAGTACGTCTCTCCGCGACGTCTCATCCTTAGAAATTAACTCAATTTCAAGAATACGAGAGGCATGTACCTATAACCGACGCACTGCCTTAGTTCCCCAGATACATATGTATGTATTTGGAAAAGACGGCTACTACTGCTGCAGTGAATTTGGCCTGCACGGGCATATGGTATCGTCGCTTATCTACTGTTTCTATAAACAGAAATGATGTAGAAACATTGATTTCTGATTGTTGCTTGTATGTAGAATGCAACTAAAATATTGCGTCGTTCATATACCCCCCTGTACTTACTTCTGACGATGGTGACCCGAAGCCCGATATCCGTCGATGTTTCTAGGGTTATTTGCTTGCGTTATTGTACCTATATAGTGGATGAATTTTTTCATAGAACATTTCCTGCGGCAATAACTTTGCAGCAATTCATCACTAATACTACAATATTAGAAACCGTGGAAGAAAATAACACACAATTACCGTAATAATACAACAAAATATGCAGACAACCCTTCTACAACACGGTTAATTCGCCCTGTCTTATAAGTACAAGAATCACACAATAACGGATATATCGTTCCGCAATATAAGACATATACGTAAATGGTAGAACTAACACCGTTCTTACGCTTACAAGAGGGAATTCCCCGTTATTATAATTGAACTCAAAACAGTGTGATGGAAAAATTCGTGTTGTATGGGAAGATTGTTCAAGTTGTATTGAAACTGAGTTCTCGAAGCAGGTATCATATTATAGATGGGTTGTCTGTACATTTGTAGCTGAAAAAACACTTGCACGCACTATACAAGGTGGTTCAGAACTCAGGGAACATCACGAAATGGCGGGTTGCTGGGGTGATTCTGAACAATTTGTTGGCCAATCCGAGCGCCCGTGGAGCGCAAGGAAAAAGTTGTTCAGAATCACCCCAACAACCCCCCCATTTTCCGATGTTCCCTGAGTTCTGAGCCGCCCTGTATAGTATACGCACAGAGCGCGCCGTTCTAAATTTTGCAATTTATTTTCACTGGAATTATTGAAAGTGTTCTAAGACACAGCGTTGTCGTGGCAAAGATGCGCTGGAAAAGGCGGTGCTGGACTATCGCCCGCGAGTGGTGATTTATAGGATCGTCTTTCACCAGGATATGTCACGAGAAGGTATAGAAAACCATCGAGAACCGACCAGGAAAGAGGGCACTTCTTTTCAGAGTACCGTACAGCACGCATTTCGAATCTTCTTATTGTTAGATGCAACATTGTATTGGGCACGTTGGGCGAAAATATTGTAGACATTATTCTCTAGACATTATTGTCAGTAAACGTCACGTAAGTGACATAGAGGACAGGGGAGATAGTAAGACGTCGGTTTTTTTTATTTAATTAAAATAAAATCGGTATTATAATAAATAAAAATCGGTGTTATTAAAATGCAACTAATTTATTAACTAATCGTCGACACACGGGGCAACTCTCTAACAATTTCAACACGATACGATCCTCCTACAATTCACACCCTCAACTCGCTCTCAAATCTCAAACAATTCTCTTATAGTTCTCTCACGATTCTCAAACGATTCTGACTCGCGCACGCATCATTCACTTTATTATATTATATTCTATCGTCCTTAGCTCCTCTCTCATTCTATTCCACATTTGCTACCACTCATTTGGGCTACACACTGAAAATATTCCAGTTGGTTACGTTCAACCGAATTCTTCGGTGACCGCACATCTAAATCATTCGAAACATTCACGCAGTATTACACGCCTGATGTTTATATCATACAATGCGACAGAAATATTTGAGCTGCTTAAAACTGCATGGGTTAACATTGAACGAAGCGTATAACCCATGCACAGCTGAACGGCTTGCGGCGAAATGATTTCGCGGCCATGTTTCTTGGGTATTACTCTGTATCAATCTGTGTACATATTTATAGTAACAAACCTGCCCCTGTGTACATAGGTAGTATTGCACGAGGATTCTCTTGCGCAAACCTCACTTTGTAGCAAATATATTTTGTTAAAGTCAAACACCGACCTAATACACTCGCTGTAACTTAGCCTTTGGACGTATCCATAGGTCTTTGATTCTGTACAGATTTTAATGGCTCGTGTTTACAGTTTCTATTACATTGTTTCCGGTTAACGAGAATTTAAAAAAGAAAAGAAGGGCGAGATTATTTGACGAAGAGCCGGAAATTCTGCCGGAAGAGTTACAAAGCTATTCCGCGCTTCTCCGTCTATAATACTACATTAAAACTCGATGACACTTAAAAAAGGCAGAACTATAGTTTTAAGGAGATACTGGATAATATAATTTCTGCTTGTTATTTGACAAATTACAATGCAAATTTCACATTATTGAATGTTAACATATTTTCCAAGTGTATGTGCACGATATACTGCAAGAGCAAGTGCACATTTCATACGGTGTACCTGATATACTATCGTATCGAGCTTTTGCCTAGTTCAAGTGGTCATGGTGTAAATATGTATGAGGATTTTTGACGTGAATATTAATTTGGAATATTCTCCTTTACTTATAAGAACAAGAAATTTTGTTAATTCTCGTACTGGTATTTGTTTGCAGTAGATATTTTGCAGGTGCATTGTAATATATTAAAACACGTTTTCCTGACATCTTTTGAGAAAACTGTACTTAATAACTATACATCACTACCTAGATATTAGAGAGGATCTAATGACAAGTTTTCAAACTGTTTTTATATAATATTTTTTTGCAGCTAAAAATGTTTGCGATGATTCATAATCCTATTCACTCCTTTTTATGCCTCCATGGAGGAAAGGAAAAACAAATTTGGAAAACAAACAAAAAATATTTAGCGTAATAATGTAAGAAAATCTGCATACAGATGCGAGAAAATATTTGTGGGGGCAATATACGCAATATAATATATTGTTTAAACCTATAATAAACATAGAGACTCGCGTTGAAACAGATACGATTTTAAACAATAAGAATTTTATTTAGTTCCATTCGTTCAACTGATTAATAGAAAACGATATATAAAGGTGACTGATTAGTTGGGCAATTACTTTGGTCACTACAGGAATAAAATGACAAAAATAAATAGGTGTGGATACCAGAATAATATAAAAATCATACTGCAATATTGACAATATTTTCATCCGTATAATTTGTAAGTATTTTGGAGGAGATATGCTTACTAGAAGTCGGCACAAAGTAACTGTCCCAACTTTTGATGCCTTTAATAGTTTTTCCGCTTTAAAACGATTTTCTAGAGAGGCCAAATGACCTTTTCTTCTCTTTCTTTCTGCCATACACACCGTTCTAAAAATAGGGTTTCCAGAAGAGCAGCTATAAGGTTTTCTATCGTAATAAAAAGAATACCAAGAACCGCGGTGACAATAGACTGTAACTTAAATAATACCGCGAATATATATACATATACGTATATAACGTCAAGAAATCGCAGCGCACTTTGTACCTTTTAAAGAATACCAGCACTTGTTGTAAATTACAAAATGAATGTACACAGTGTGAAATTAAACTGGAGTTTAATAATTACTATTACGTTCCACTATGAAATGAAAATCTTTTGATAATTATTTCGAAGACGTTGTGAATACATAGTACGATATACTATATTCGGAGGAATATTATGGCTGATATTATCTAACAGCATCAAATTTCAACCCATTAACGATCAGCGTATCATTCTAAAAACACTTCAATTTATTCGTTTACAACTACAGTAATATAGATATTTTCCACTATATATAAATAGATTTTTACAAGAAAAATATTGTTTAACAAATTGTCCGTTAACCAGATGTTAACATTAGGCAAATTGTAGGTTTGCCTCTAAGAAGAACTGAAGGTGAGCTTGAAAACTCTGAAAAAACAGCGTCGACAAGAAATTTATTGTAATGATGTTAAAGTTCTCATTAAACCGTGTTATTCTTGCCAAATAAACAAATTTTCGGTCGGCCCACTAATAACAACAATCTGAATTGACCACTGTTCCACGATTCGCCCTGCATTAGCAAAAAAAAGTTCGTTTGATCAAAAATAGTTTTCAAAGGAAACGCGACTCATTGTCAGAACTGTATTGATTGAACTACCACGATTCGCGTAATCTGATATTGAGGTTAAAAGATGATTTTTCTTGCTCTTGTCAACAGATTTACGCTGATAAAAGAGCATTTAGTCGAATTTAATCAACTAGCAATGGCAAACGCAGAAGGTTCTGACAACATGTTGAATCGAGTAATGCCAAAGGATAATATCGGATTGGCTGCCCTGCTTCGGACCAAGGAAGCTGCTTGGGACAATGGTAAGTGATGATACAATTCTGAATTCATCGGTGATAACGAAGACAATTAATTACGCTAACTACATGATATGTAGTTACATGTGTATTACATGAAACGGAAAGTTTTTCGCTTTTCTGTTATTGTGGATCCCTATACTTCGACAAGTAACTAACTCCTGTAACCGTTCAATGTTCTACGAACACTTCGTTCACTTATTTTTGTAATTGGCAATTTCCAATCTTGATGGTGAAACATTCTTCAATAACATCGTTGACTTCTTCGTGGCTAATTTTTTAGTTTTTCAGATAATTTTTTAACGGCTTGATAAATTGTGATCGCGTACTGTTGAATCAGATGAACCTGGGGAGTGTTTCACAGTTTCTGTAGTTGATTATTTAATTGTTTTCAAACAATGATACCTGCTCAGTGAAATCAGTGGGGCCTTGGTCTTTTTTCGATTTTTCTTCGGTCGCGATTCGTTAATACATATTTTTTTAATAGCCCGCTATTGTGATACTTCATAGAAAGCAAAAAATTTCCATTTAATCCTGTAGGTCAATTATGTGTACAACAAATTGCAATTTATTGCGACGATGTCGTAATAAATATGTTCCTAATAATTATTGCAATCACTATTCGGCTCCTTGAATTTTTTGGCAATAATCAAATATTACCCAACTATAAAATACTAAATACAACCCTCATACTACTAATATCTACTACTAAGATAAAAAGAAGTATGTACATTGTTATATTAATTCCAAACTTTCCTTTCGTTCATGCTAATTGTCAAACAGGTGACGTAATAGAAAAATAAGTGCACTTATAATCGCGGTCACTCACTGATTCTAATTACATGAAAAATAATTGACAAAATTATTTACATCAAAATACAGGTTCTCAATGGAACCATAAATTCTGTTTAGATAAAGTTCTAGTTAATATCAAAATGAATTCAATGATTTTTAATATGAGCATTCAAGGATAATTGCGTTACGAGCTGTTGAGGTACGGATGGATACTTGGCTGAAATACTTATGAGAAATTTCGTCCTCTGTAGTGATTTATAGTCATCAATTAAAGTAACGTCGATTCAAAACCCCCTAGCTGCGGTGGTAAATTCGTTCTGAAAACAGTTGCCACCCAGTGTAATTAAAACTACATGGTTCCAAAATTACGTGATTTGATTCTAAGAAGTATTTAATACTAGAACTACCGATAGGTTTTGGTACTATTTAGAAAGTATACGTTAGACGGATTGTGAGCACGTAATGTGGTCGAATAATTAAATATCTCTTAAATAGAGATATATAATTGGCATTTTGTGTTATTGAAAGTCATCATAAATTGCTGCAACAATACATATGTTAATAATTTTATAGCAAGAAATGTGAAACTAGTCATTTTGACTGGCCTGGTAGTTCTAGTGTTAAGTTTGAGCTAAGGTCTCGGAATTATGAGCTTGGTATGCAATGTTTCTATTGCATACTTTTAATTCTATTGCATAGTTCTAACTACAAGGTTTTTTTCTATAGTCTCTACAACTTGTAGCTCAGACATTTCGATATATTATGAAATACAAATAAGCTCCTTTCATTGATCCTGCCAAATAAAAAACTTTATCTACGCGTTAATAGAATAATTTGAATATTTTAGTTTAGAGTTATTAAAAACATTGAAATAGTATGCAACAGTATGGAAAAGTGTGTGCAACTTCCAAAAATGCATACGTACATCTATAGTGATGCAAAAATTGATTGTTTTCTCGAATTTCCATGCATAAACACATATGATGATGAGAGCGAAAGTGTATTTATTTGCAATCAATTTTTAACATTTTTTGACAATGTCGGTCCGTTCAGAATGTATTGATTCTTGAAAATTACAGTGTTACTGTTGATCGCATCATCGTCAAATATTTTATTACCAGCCCGTTTTGCACTACATAAAATACTAAAAAATTCCTAACTTGGATTGCACTTTGTTGTTACGATCATGCCACATCATAAATATGTTATCATGTCATAAATATCATAACAAGAAGATCATTGCAAACTATATATCGAGTAGATCCAACATTCGTACTAGATACAAATTACTCCCGGTTGCTACATAATAGGCGCGTTTAAATTCCAAAACCAGTCAACGAAACAGATTATGTAGTTGGCATAGTCGATATCGAAGCGACAGGCTAATTAATTGCAAGTGATGCTACTACTTGCATAAATCGAAGAGCTCGCTTCGAGGTGGCTGAAGTAGATGGAGTGGCACAAGTTCATAGATTAGATATAATCGGGCAACCTTATCATTCATGGCAGGAGAATACCGGACTGTCAATTCTATCTTCAGTAGCCATCTGCCAAATGTCCTCCTGCATGTCATGTGACCCACTTCTTTCATGAATGTATTCCGTAGTAAGAAGGTAAAAGTTAGATGAAAATACCGTCGCATAAGGTATGGTGGGTCTCTCAGGTTTCTATGCTAATTTTCTTTATTTAATTATTTATTTGATTGTTAATCAACGGGTTTGAGGACCCTTTAGTATACAGGCGTTGAGATGCACACGGAGTAGCAGTATCGCGTACAGTACAAAATAAGGGGAAAAAACAAAGATGGGGACAGGAAATAGAAAATGAATGGAATACAATGAAATCGAGTAAAGCCAGAATATAGAAAAATAGCAGAATAACACGCAAGGCAAAGAAAAAATTAAAGATTATTTACAGCGGTAAAAGCCGAGTGGTTAAATGCTAAATAAGAAATCTCGACAAAATTAAGATTATTGCAAAATTTGTTCGGGTTGGTGCATAAACGATTTAAGCAATTAAATTTCCATTAAGAGTCCGGTGAGTCTTTGTGTAGAGTAAGGAATGTATTCTTAGTTGAGAGGTGGGACATCGAATTTTAATTCAGATAGAATATCGGGACAGGCAGTCAGCTGATTACCTTTGTAATTAACTTTGTAATTAAACAGTGAATCAACTGATTATTGAAATATTGCTGCGATTGTTGTGACTAAAATGAGATCAACCACGATGTAATTTGGATCATGTTTACTTTATATTGCAACCCGTTTCTGTCATTCTTTCAATGCAGGTACGATCCATATAAATGTCGTGTCTAGGCTGACTTTAATTTCAAATTTTTCGCTAATATTTTTAAAAAATTTTCATCGCAAAGATAAGTAACAATTACAATAAAGTACAAGTTCCACTATTTCTACTGGTATTGCGTGAATAGAGATACTATATTTTGTACTCGTTGAAACGTTTTTTATCGTTGTACGTTGTGTACTCAATGTAGTCGAATTTTTTTTTGCCAACTATTTTTTATTACGTTGCCCCAAATGGCTGAAAAATCATGGCGGTTTGTTAGGGTGAATAGAGAATAGAATGATGTGAATTCACATCACATTCTTAAGACTGTGCTGTATATTGCCCCGCACGAGTCTCTAGCTTCCTATTATCTTTAGAATTGTACCAAACTGCCGTTCTGACACCTGAAACATGTGTTTTCTACTGTTTGACAGATTTGATGGCTACACTATATCGATTCCTTCAACTATGCCCCATGCAAGATACCCAAATAGCTTTTACTGTTACAAACAACGGTTGCTTGAAACAACTGATTCATTCATTCTGTACAGATTTTTATTATCAACGCGTGTGCGTTGCGCCAAACACGTAGTACTAATTGTATATAAGATGCTGTGATTAGAAAACAATTAAACGCCAATGTCTTAAAGAAAACCGTGCCTTAAGGACTGACTCGAGTCTCAAAAGCGTCAGGATCTCACTTCTTCCACAGCGAAGAAATGGCCGTGATACTTATGCCGGAAACTTGTTAGCGTGTTTCAGTAAATGTCAGTGTTAAAGGTGTTTTATAATTGAATAATATGTATAAACGTACGAGATTGTTTTGAGAACAGTTTTCTAAAGTTTAATTAGTGAAAACATTTTCATGATCGAGTGAGTTCTACGTAGCGAAGAGCAGATAAACAGTGGAAGTGAATTTTTTTTATTATCGCGAAGCCAAAAATACTGTACAAACCACAAAAATGATTTCGTCGGTTATGAAAATAATGCGGTTAAAGGAAGAGTACCGTTCGCTAAACGGTTTATGGTTAATAAATGGTTTTCTCTATTTAAAGTCGATAATTTCTGTCTTGAGGACGCAGAAATGCAAATAGCTTTGGAACAGTTCACGAAGACAAACAGCTTTCGGAAAATGAAATCATGAAGCTAACAGGTAATCGCAATTATATTATTGAACAAAGTTATTAATAAACGTATCTAATACTTTCACTTCTGAATATCCCTTGAAAATCGCCACGAACTTTCCGGGCAACCCAATCCGTATTAAAAATTTAGAATCGCGCAACTGAAACTTTGAAATCTTCAATTATTTCTGTCACCCTTAAGTAAATGTTCCAAATCAGCACGGAATGTAGGAGTCTCCAACTCGCAGCCACCTTTGTCGGGGAAACGTGTGACATTAAGATGGCCACGACAAGCTAGGTTCTCTATTTCTCTAGAAATCCCATTGTCAGCCACTGCTCACGATGTAATGTAATAATGCCACTGATGTCAGAGCATTCCTTGCTACAAATTTTTGGAAAAGAAACAAGCGCTTGCGAAATTGAGATTTCAGCCCCAATTTATATTTATATGATACTATGATAACGCTTATTGAAACAATTTTGTAAATTACAAAACTTTGTTTCTTCCTATCTTATTTCGTTCTGTGTACAGAAAATCAATGTTCTGGTATTCTGAAGTCTGTAGAACTTTGGGAGGCCACTGAGTTTCTATAAACTTCTTTTTCTATGAAACAGTTATTATTGATATATAATAGTTTACATGTAATTCAGTGATCAATATCCTGGAACTTAATAGTATTTATTCACATTTATGTGCATGTTTTATTTCAAATAGGTACATCGAGTGTTGTGCCATAAAACACGCTTCCATTTGAATTAGTTCATAATTTTGGCGAGTTTGTCAGTGAACATTGCACGCGTAAAACATTTAAAATGAAATTATGGAGGGAGTGGAAAAGTGTAAGCTTTTCTTATGGAAAATTAACTGTGTCCATTGGTTGCATAGTTTTGCTATTTATTCCAATTACCTCAAATCTAAACTTATGTCGATACAAA
This sequence comes from Nomada fucata, assembly GCA_948146005.1. NCBI lineage: Eukaryota > Metazoa > Arthropoda > Insecta > Hymenoptera > Apidae > Nomada > Nomada fucata. The sequence continues at coordinate 16,562,534 of OX411278.1, forward strand.
CTGACCGCATGGTCAAATGACTTGCTTTAGTATTAATTTAATAAATTAATAAATTTGAAAAATGTTATGAAGTAATATTAATTAATTAAATTTCACATGAAAAATTATATCCAAGTTAGTACATATTATTATTCTTTATTCTTGAAATTGTACAACAAATTGTGTCGTATAGAAGTTAAGTTATCAGAATTTTGTTAACTGCATTCTTTTCGGAAATATAAACATTAACTTTTGCTTTTTAAATAGAACTATAATATTTCTTAAACAGTTTTAATCAGTACAAATTGGTACAAATACAACCACCATAATTACATTCGAAAAGATAGTAAAATTAAAGTGCAAGAAATGATTCTTTTACTTTTGTTCCTCCAGCGAACGCAGTTTAACTTCTATACAAGATGACTTTTGTAAACTTTGCAGGAAGACCTGTAATTTAGTGCCAACACATACGTTGGACACTCTGTACATCGTATCTCGAATAATTTGTTCGTCTTTTCAACAAATGCTTTCACGTTACAAACAAATTGTATATTTACTTTAAAGTTAACGATTCCACTGATAAAATAATAATCTTTTTGTACTTGTTAAATCCTAATTATGAATAGCAACTGTCTCTGGTGAGGAAAATAGTTATTTCGGAATACGCACAATTGTTATTCGTCGCTATTTCCTTTAATCACGCAGATCATTTCTTCTTAACTAATATATCGCCCATTTTATAATTTGACAGTTATACAAAGTTACTCTAAATAATTTAAAATTAAATGTTTCTTAGACGTAGGTGCTTCAAAACTCTCTGGGGCATTTGAAAATTAAATATTTCCCCTTCTCATTTTCATTAGTATAACATAAATTATGTAATAAGTAAATTAGTGGACTTAAATTCAGTTATAACCGTCCAGGATCTTCTTACAATGTAATACAGAAACATAGCAAAATATAGTGTTTATTAACATTATTTTTTATTGCTTGCTTGATATTTGCACAAAATTTTAAAATATCTACATTGTTTATACTTAAAACTATAATCTATGATCTATGAAACGAAGAAAATGGAAAAGTGGTAGTGTTCCACCACCGCCCGTCCCGCATCTTCGATGATATCATCAATATCACCATAATTATAAGTTCGTTCAACACAGGATCAGTAAATTCTACAGATTCTGTATCTTTTGAAACAACCTGTTTATTATTTACTTACAATTATTTGCCTACAAAATGTTCCACAGCTCTTCTATTTTGTATAGATATTGGCAATAAAATTGGAAGGGGATATATCTATCTAGAAAAGGATGAAAGTTCAATTTTAATACTCTACGGAAACAGGGTTTAAGTGCGCTCAAACCGATCTGCAGTTCAACTGTACCATTTCGAATTATTTCATTGCAATTTATTCGTAGCACAATAACAACCAACTAATGTGATATTTCGCACATGTGCATCAATTTAAAACTGCGCATGCTAGTGACAGCTGAAAATATTATCCTCCGTTGCGCCATCAAGCGGCTTATAAAGAAACAAGAAGTGCATTATTGGAAAGTCAGTCTGTTCGGTTCCAACAATAATACTCCCGTCAATTAACAGAGTTTGTTCGTATAAGTCAAATCAATTTGCGTAGAAAAATATTGTGCGAATGTCTGGTTATACCGGAGCAGACAATTATTGGGGCCCGCCGACCCCGGCCCAATTAAATTTTCCGCCGTCCGGTTTCGGACAACCTAACCAACAATTCGAGTTCCAGACGTACAATGATCAACAATCTGGAGATTATTCTACGTACGCGCAAAAAAGTTATCTCGACCCTACACAGAGCACATTCGGGAGCGATTTATACCAGCAGGATAATTTTGCAAAAGGTTTACTATTGAACGAATAGTCAAAAGGAAATGCACATACTTTCATCAATTTGCGCAACTTTTAACCCATTTTCAATACGAAATTTTAGGGCAGCCTGGATTCGTAGACGAAGAAGAGCCACCCCTTTTGGAAGAATTAGGGATAGATCCCGATCGAATATTACAAAAAACATTGGCCGTGTTAAATCCATTTCATAGAAGGGGGCAGATAGACGATGCGAATTATTTGCTGCAGGATTCCGATTTGGCTGGTCCCGTAGCATTTTGCCTAATGCTAGCCGCATTCCTTTTATTAGCTGGTTCGAAAGCGCATTTTGGTTACGTCTATGGTTTAGCGGTGACGTCCTGTATTTTAATGTATATTCTGCAGTCGTTAATGAGTAATTCAAGCAATATCACACTATCCTCCGTAGCTTCTGTGTTAGGCTATTGTTTGTTACCGGTGGTAGCTCTCGCTGGTATTAGTATTTTCACAACATTAAGAGGGTCCATCGGTTTAGCTGTAGCCATGCTCGCAGTCGCGTGGTCCACGGTTTCTGCGTCTAGACTGTTTACTACCATGTCGGGCGAAGAAAATCAACGCCTACTAATTGCTTATCCCTGTACGCTCCTTTACGGCGTCTTTACATTGATAGTCATATTCTAACAGAACTTGTGCAGGTACGAAAACTGTTTATGTAACAAATTGTATTGTGATTAAAAGTATGCCATAAAACGCAAAATGATCTGAATCTTAAATGCTATTCTACTTACAGAAACTATATTACACTATTGCATACAAAATAAAATATTGTGTGACCATGTCACAAACGGAATATAAAAAATTATTGAAAAGTATTGATCAGATGCATATATTACACTTAAATTACCAATATATCTCTGCTTACTTTTATGTATAAACAATGTAATTTATACTTATATATCATTTAAAATGTAAATAAATTGTAATACAAATAACAATATATCACTTGTTGTATCTGCGCCTTTTTTATTATGTGCATTACATATGCACTGAACACTGTTAAAAACAATGTACATCAATATTTTCAAGAAAGAAGTATCACAAATGAAATATGTAAGTTGCAAAATGTGGTACAAGAGCTTATAGCTCATATTCCATATTCATAATGTTTCCAAATACTAGTATGAGTGGTATAAATAAATAATTAATACCCAGTGAGCACAAAATTCACAATCTTCTACACAGTATAATGGTAGAATATAACGAAGTGGAAAATATCGAACTTTTACCAGCTCTGCAACCGTGTTCGTATTTATGTTAGTAATGTTATTTGTTGCTATTTCACAACATTGAATGCAATTTATATCATACTGTTGCATAAATATCACTTTTCGACGAGTCTTCAGCCATGGTAAAATTATAAAACATTTAACAATCGTTTTCTCTTCCGTACTATTTAATTAAAAAGAATTTAATCTATTGTAACGTTTACTGAATCGATTAGATTTACAATAAACAAGTGGATCCCTCCCGAAAAAAAATGATCGTCGCATAAATTGACCACACAGAATTGTTTGCAGTTTACACTTTACAACCATTACAGAATTTACATTTAATGACGACAGAAAACGATCTACATACGAGTCACATCAAAAGAATCTCCTAGATACTTTCCAAAAGCATAGTACAAAATTCTAAACTCAGAAAAAACTGTTTCATGCGGTCTGCCCCGATTGATAGAGAAAGAAAGTTAAACTAAATAAAACTAAAGAAATTACCTGCCGAATTTAAACGAACAGGACTGTGAAGTTCTGGCTCGCATCGTCATACTCTCCCGACCTTTCATCCACGGAGTACTGTTCTTTCAAACATCCAAATAACTGTCTGAGGGAAAAACCTTCCGACACAAGACTGTTGCTGAATTCGCCTTTAAAGAATTCACCGCCCTCAGAACATCAAATGTTTACGACTCTCGAATCCATAAACTTGTATTACGATGGGAAGAAGTTATTGATTCAGATGGCCCCCTTACTTCGATTGCATATTTTCATTTTAAAACGAATTACACTTATCGAAAACGGTATTTATTATTCAATATCCTTATAACTATGTAAGAATAAATGAGAGAATCCCAAACTTAACACTTTATTTTTTACATCGATGATTCCTCGATGATAATAATACATTTTTATCGCGATATTCACTTATAGCTTATTATAAACGATCTTCAGACATGTATGATACATTGACCTTCAAACCCTTTAAAATTCAAGTACGCATGTTATCCGAAAATAGATTGAAGTTGAATTGAAGTCATGCAAGGATGACTGGGTATACTTTGTCTTAACTTTCATCGGCCATTTCCGATCTCTGTATGCTGTAAAGATCTCGTGAACATAAAAGCTGCCGGTCTCTACTCTAAATGCTTCTTTCTACTCCATTTTATAATTACACTGTACGCGTCCACCGTGTAGAGAGAGGCACGGGTGTAATTAACCTCGTGTTGTATTGACGATGCTTTTTGGAGGAAACAGAGAGAATTTATTCATAACTTCTGAATAAAAAAAATGTTTGAACATCGAAACTGCAAGTCCAGTGGATGTCGTCGAGGGTAAAAGTAGCGAGCGACCATAGTCTCCTGACGTAGCGAAAGGTTTAATAGTCGATTTATGTGACAGTCACTTAAATTTGCCAGGTCTCACCTGTCTCCTACATAGATATTCAGAAGTTCATTGTTTCCTTAATCGTGCTTACCGATTGCTATCAGTCTCTTGACGTTGATTCCTATGACTCACTAATCGGAACAACTTGTACACTGTCGTTTCACTGACAATGAGTTCACCTCCAGCGGCTATAACGATGGCGATTCTTTTTATCGTAATACTTTAAGAACGTGTACAAAAGTGAAGTGAATATAAACGATGTTAATAATGGTTTCCCCTTGACTGTTATCAACCTAGTTTATCACACAATGCATATAAACATACTGTGTTTGCCTTTAACGGTCTTTTAAGTACCGTTCTTCTCATGTATTATTCCTATAAAATATTGCTTCGAATAATGATCTTCGTTTATGCAAAACTCAGTGCCATAAATTGCGAAATATGGAACATAATCACCAATCGTAAATATCCATAGTCTGACTTTAATGCTTTATTGAATTTTGTTTTGATCGATACCCTGTGGTGTGAAATACACTTGCCAACATCTTTGATGTCTACTGTGGGGATGGAACCACTATTACGCGAAGTTTCGCTACGAAATATCTTACGAATTCCTGTGAATTTTACTTTGTTCGTAGCCTTGCACACATTGTGCCTCCTTCTTAAAACATACATTTTATAGAGGCAGGTGTAGAAATTAAGTAAACCATAATTGTAAATTATAATAAGGTTGTTTTGTTCAGTGGTTTTAAAGTCGAGTGTTTTTAAATTGAAACTCTCAATAGCACAGATACTGAAGTATAGTAATATACATACTTTAAAATGAGAAATATTGAAAGTTCATTTATTATCTTCCCATGCTTTATCCTTTTGTTAACTTTGTGCCTGTGCCAATAATTTTATGTCTCGCTGTACATATTTGTATATATTTGCTGGTTCTCAGACCACGTCATATGTGACGTTGATTGCCCTTTTGAATATTATTTTTGGAACACTCTTATTGAAATCGCTCCATGTTTTTTAATAGCGATCTTTCTAAAAGCATATTTATAAAATGCCGTGGGATTTTTGCAAACAAACCAAAGCCAAGAACAGCATTTAAATAGTAAGCTTCGATTAATACTCTAATAATAAACAATATAGGAAATTCTGTATAGGTACTCGAATACTCATCCATCGATCTCATCATCGAATATTCGTCCAGCTCTGAAATGAGCACGAAGACAAAGTGTTTTTTTCTCTAAACGAGACTTAAACGTGGTCCAAAATAAGAGCACATCCATCTATATCGGTAAATTTCTCAAAGTTAAACTTGGATATGCCGGAAACGCTTCAAAGTAGAAAAATAAAACGTTATACCACTCACTTTCTCGACATTATCAGTAAATACGCTGGCTATAAAATATACTACAATGTCAATAATTGTGACCGCAATTTTGTACGCTACGACACGAAATGGCCTAAGCGATGGTATAGCTCCTACCATGGTACTTCAGAGATAACTTTGAGCACAGTGTTTTGAAAGCTATCGTGCCCATTAAAATTATTAATACACTGATTGCTAAAAGCTCCATCGCTAAAAGCGTAACAGTCTGCTTGAAAGGCTTTTTACACATACGCACGTGTCAAGGAATCTACTTGATCGTAAATTTAACTAATTATAAAACGCATAATTAAACGACATTTTGTTCATTTGAAATGCACAAGATTTTATAAATCGTATAGCAATGAACGCAACTGGCGAACACTTTTCATATTTTCATTTTATATCCCTTGTACGCGGTGTGTCCGCGAAGTTGTAGAACTGATTTTTTTCAGGGAGGACCATTCAAACCATTATTGCAACTAATTAATAACACGTCTGAATTTAACCTGTGAAAAGTTTCGTCAGGTTAATCGTGTGCGCTTGTATGTAGCTGGTTGTTAAACATAACGCTACGTCCCCACTGAAGCAGCAACGAGACACTTTCTGTCGCCTTTAGTTGCTGCACCTTCCCCACACTTACAGCACACACCAACTTACAAAAATCTTTTCTTTAACAAGCAACAAGGAACGACCAAAACCTTCTGAAGAGGTTAACCTTGACACCTTGTGTCAATATCTTTAAACATTTATAAGCTGGCGACAATAAATTGCTTTCCGCAGCTAATATCCGAGCCTACATTGGAACTTTATAATTAAACGTAGCATTTAATTAGATATTTCTGGAGATTAAGACTTACTTTAAGACCTAAACATAATTGTAAAACAATTCTTTACTTAAAGAGATGTACAGCCAAGTCTTTAATCAAAGGCGACAATTTTCACATTCGTGGTTTTCCTGTTTACTCGAATGGCCTTGAATTAAATGCGTTCTCACATCATAGTGGATAGATAAGATTATAGATTGCACTTGTTTATACTGTCGTAAGTACTTGTAGAAAATGCAATGGTCTTGTATTTGAGAAAAGAAGGAAGGTCTCTATATAGAGCACGCATTTAACGACGTTTATAATAAACGTTTCGTTGTAATCCAGTGGAGAAACATCAGCAATAATTCTATTATCGTTGTGCTAATTTAAGTCACGGAACTTCATCGGCAAAGTAAAGTAAAAGTTTGAAAAGAAGGACAATTTATACCGAGAAATTGTCAAAGCAATTCAATGCAACTGCTAAAGTTTGTTAATAATTTTTAGCAGCAACTTGTAACTATTTCTTATATCGTAAGTTATTGAGTTACAATTAGTAATTATGGAAGGTAAATGAGACTTGAGAAAAAAGTATAAATATTTTTGGAAACCTGTTGAAAAATATTGAATATTTATGAGACAACAATTAATGCAATTAATGCCCGATACACTAACGCTTATTGAGTAATGGTATCGTGGTCAAAATTGTAGGGTTGTTACGTATTCGATCTGATTCCATTCCTTACACAGGGTATTCCACTTACCTTCTTCTACGATCAATTATTTCTCTTATTTGCTACGATACAAAAAAATACTACCAGAGAAAGTTACTGTATTTCAGAATAGAGTCCGAAAAATCGACGTTAAATGTTTGAATTGAATGTATGTACAATACTTCATTATGTCTTTAATTGACGAATTTCGTCGCGGACTAGCCCATATTGTGACTCCATTTTTAAACATTACAAATTTCTTTGCCATTAATGTTGTGTCAGTTATTCAAGTTTATAGATATTCCCAAAATGATATTTCAGCAAAGAAAAAAACTTTTCTTGTAGCAATGGCATATATCGTGGATCAGTCAAAGGAATTGCAAAACATTTTAGTAAAAAAAACTTGAATATTTGTGCAATACACATATCTACGTTTCCGAATATATGTGTTTGCATCATAAGCGATTTCTTTAAATGTCATCTATTTATTTACCAAAGGTTATTATTGAGATCAACTGTTTTTTTATTGAAACCGAAAGTATCGTTATATTTACTGCTTTCTGGTTTTGAAACCACTGCGCCGTTGTGTTAGTAACATCTGGATAGGCAGCAGTCAATGTATTGGTCACATCTGTACACGCGGCGTTCAATGTGCAGTACTAAAAGTAGTAGTACTTTTCATTAATATCTCAGAAACTGGTAAATATCCGCGGTCAAAATTTTAGATTTGAGCTCCATCCCACCATACTTTAAGACGACACCGATGGTCGTGGTGCCATATCGATGGGCCATTGGTGCATTTCGGAACTGCAGCCAAATTTATTAATGCGCGGACAAAAACTTTTACAGCATCAACTATTCGTTATATTCAACATTTATGAACACAATCGTGTAGTACAATATGCAGTACCTACCTACATACTTTCACAGACAAATAGTAAACTGAAAGTTTAGGTTTATGAGTAAATTACTGTATAATTACGTCTTTCGAAACTAATAAATGAATCATTCTCCAGAAATATGTCGTGTTATTTGTACAATAATTTTCTGTCTAAACCTAATACGGTGTACGCGAAGATGCATATCCAAACTGTATGCGAATAATAAAGTATTTTGTAACTCGTGTATATTATTATTATTATATTAACATATTCGTTATCAGTGAATATGTTAATGAGCCAAGTATTTTGTAACTAATTATTACTATTATTATTATTATTATTATTCAAACGATTGTTTTCTATAAAAAATATAATTTTGTATTTTTGCAGGCATTCCTTCTGACCCAGCACAAATTCAACAACCAATTTTAGTTTGCACAGCACACATCCATTGGGATCCAGAATATTGTGACGTTAAATTAATCCAGACAATGATGCTCAGTAATGAATTACGTTCCATTTTGGACCAAGCTGGCCAGTCTTTTAGACCTGGCCACAAACCCGACTCTTCCAATGTTCAACTATTACTTTGTGGTGACTTCAATTCCTTACCTGATTCTGGTAAGGAAATACATTCTATTCGTTATTTTTATGTACACCCAGCGCGATTGAGTCGTTTTATGCTGTCCAAACGCATTAAAGGCAGGAACTCCACCTGTGAGAAGTATACACGAGCCACGTAAGCGCGATCCTAAAAAATTTCGAATTGAAAGGATTGGGACATATTCTTAGTTTTTAGAAAAATTACAGGGAAGGGTGTATTATATATCCTTATTTGGCGGACGGATAATACGAATCAGTTGCGCGGTGTGCACAAGCCTTGTATTATATGATATATTATAATTTATATTATATTGGTACCCCAATACTACTTTCATTCGTATCGGTAAATGGTAATCAATCACTTTGAGTATAACAGGTGCATAGATGATCACAACATTTTTCAAACCTTGTAGTATGTACAACAAACAGAGTTAAATAATTCGATTAATAGCTGACTCAATCTCGTAATGTAGTGTGAATGCAAAATATCTTGCCCAATATATCTACTTTTTCGACCGACGAATCAGTTCGATGAATTATGTACTATTTGATAATCATACAAATTAAACTTATTAATATTGCTCGTAACGTGAAAAGTATAATCTTGTTTCTAAATCCCGTTAACCAATCATTCTCTATAATTATTCTAATATTGTATGCATTGATACATTTATTTTTCCTGTTTACCCAAATATAGGTGTAATTGAATTCCTTACATCGGGACGGGTTGCGGCTGATCACCGTGACTTCAAAGACTTAGCTTACAAGTCATGCTTACAGAAGATCTCTGGTTGCGATAAACCTAATGAATTTACGCATTCTTTTAAACTTGCGTCTGCCTATAGCGAAGATATCATGCCCAATACTAATTATACGTGAGTTTAATGAAGATTTTATATTAATAATAATTTGTTTCTACTGTACGCCCGCCAGAAGATGGTGACTTATTCTTGCACTCATTTTTTTTGCAGATTCGATTTCAAAGGCATAATAGATTACATTTTCTACTCAAAACAAAGCATGGTACCCCTGGGACTTTTGGGTCCTCTAAGTGCAGATTGGTTTAGAGAACATAAAGTAGTTGGCTGTCCACATCCTCATGTTCCATCCGGTAAGTTCACTTTCGTACACAATAAAAATAGAGCATTAAGGATTCTTCCGTGTCTTACACAGATTGTTCAAAAAAGGTTGTCCTACATACTATTTTTTTCATGAATGAATCAAATATTACGTTTTGATCTCGACTCGGTTTACTTTAAGAAACCCATGAAAGTGTATGATGCACGACAGAGAGTTGCGTAGGTGCATCGTATTCAACAGTTTTGTTCCACACTGCTGTAAATATCCCGCAGGCAATTTTCTCTTATTCAAATACATTTCTATGGAGATGCCAGAAACAGACATTTTGCTAATTCTGGTACATACAGGGTGTTTCGTAGGCGTATAATTTGCCCGTAAATGTAATGACGGGGGAGATATCAAGGTAAAGTTAATTGTTTCGAATGGGAGCGATATTTGACACTTTCGCACCTACTTTCTGACATTCTGTCGCGTGGAATGATATCATGCCGTAGGATGTAAATATACAGAGTTCGATTTAACAGAATTTACTTTGATGTCATATTTCATCGCTAGACTTATCGAGAAATTATTCACGTCACCTAATGTCCCCTTTCATACCAAACAACTATTTGAGCAAGGACATTTTTTCGATAGCTTCAATTTTTCGTGAGATATGCTATCGTTTCCAGTTAAATGGAACACCCTGTACGTACATGTATTTACAGATTTAGAGGAGGAGCTTCTGTCATGAAATAAGTTACTTAGTCCTGGGTAGGACTATAATATTTAGTCTCACACCCACTGACAATTAAGTGTTTTTCGGCACCTCGTAGGAAATCTTAGAGGTAAACGTATTCAAAAAGGGTGGTCACTTCTACAGCAAAAGGCCCGTTCAGGAAATATAGATTAAAATAAGTAGATTCGGTGCCGGTGTACAGTGGAAGCCCAATAAACGACAGCCACTTTTAGGACCCACTTACCAATACAACTCAACCTATTACCGAGTTAGCATAATTACGGGTATATATGAATGCGTCCGTCTCTATCATAGTATCGGATGTACACATTTTAATCAATATTCCCTGAGAGGGACGTTTGCGATAGTAGGGACTACTGATCACCTTTGTTGGACATCTTTACTCATAAGTTTTAAGACAGTCTACGAAAAACCCCAGTTGGGGTGGGACTACATTTCTATGGTACAGCCTAGCCCCGTCTGGGCAGCTGTTGTCTCTGGACAGCGATCGTAATCTGTTCGTTCGTGAACTCCTTGAATCGGATAAAATTTAAGACGTGTATTTGAAAGTTTGCGAAGAGTCTCGCACGACTAGTGCTTTCAGAAGAAGCCGTCCATGTGGTTCTCTCGCGTAATTCTTTCGCATCCATGTCGCTTAATTAACTTAAGGGAGTGGCGATCGATCAGTTGACACGTTCCACGCGGAACGACAATGATAATAAAGGTTTCGATCGCTAATTTCGACGATAGAGAGAATCGGCGACTGGACTATGAACTTAAACGTTTCAAGTGTGTGCGATAATGTCTGATGCGATGTAACCGATATTTCGTGCGCTTGCTGCAAAAAATATAACACTTGGCTATATTGAAGTGAATCATTTGAATATCTACGTTTATCGATCGGTTTTTAATTCTTTCGATGGATGACGGATTCGTTGTTCGACGCAACCTTTTCTGAGCAACTGCGAATGAAACGTCTGACTAATTCGCTGACTAGCGTTAATTCTTGCGTTTCATTTCTCTTGGTTATATACAAGTAAATAAATGTAAACAAACTTTTCATTCTAGATCATTTTCCTCTACTAGTGGAGCTTGAAATGACTCCAACAGTAGGAATAAGCAATGGATTGATCTCACGCAGGTAGCAGCCGCTGCGTTCTAGGCCCAAGTAACTATAAGGGAATAATAAAAGATAATAAAATGGAAATCCCCATCACATTTTCTCTTACTTCTGGCTCTAGCAATATCACTCGCAGTCAACAATTACTTCAATAGCAAATGTTACAAATACTCCATATTACCGCACATTCAACAAGTTATCAAAATATTGATGAATAATTCTAATGACCAGGTGAAGGGAGGTGTGTTGTAATGCGTTTAGCCCATGTATAGTGTATTGCATTTTTAAGAATTAACTCCTCATATTAAGAGTATTTTAATCTCTACTACTATCGTCATATGTAGATACCTATTTTCCTACAAAAAAATATTCCGATCAAGCCTCTGTGATATTCACATTAACAATTGGAACAACTTTGCATATTTATTAACATATTAGTATCTACTAGAAGGCCCCTAATCTCTTCCTAAATGTCATTACAACATTCTCCAAGCCAACTTTTTGATAAGAATGCTGCCATCCAACGAGAAATTGTATTTTTAAAGAAGACTAAAAACAAAAAATATTGAAAACATACACGCTATACTGGGCTGTGCGAAGTGATTGGAGTTGACTTAACAATTTCAATGCAAGTACAAATCTGTTCTTATTGGCCACGTATATTGATAATGATAATGTTATATAAGGAAATAGAAAATATTGTAGCGAGTGTATTTGTAAGTATGATAATGTAATGATGTTCATCGTTCATAGTATCCTGAAAATCAGTTGACATTCTCTTATTAGATGTTCAGTTCCAATTATTAATATAAATCACGAGCACTAATTTACTACTTGTTAATTCAGTTGCATTCGATCCACATGTACAGCATGATTTGTTTTTTTTTTTAATCCTCCGCCATTATGTATGCCAATTCATTAGGTGCATATTAGAACACTATGTCGATTCGTTTCGGTCCTGTTTGAGTTTTCGAATTTGTAACTTTCATTGCCTTAGGAGAATCATACGACTGCTCGAGTTATTACTGGCGATTTTTTTTTCGATGTTTATCAATTTGACACAGTATGTACAGAAAATATAACTATCTTTTTTTTTAAACGTATTTATCACAGACGAAGTAATTAACTTTTGCATGGTGAATATGATTTAATGCAATAACAGGCGCGAGTAAATATCTATTCGTTTGTCGATATAGTATTTTACTGTATTATAAATAAATTTTATTGTTCCGCATTGTACTAGAAATGATATAACGCACTTCTAAAGATTTTCTTTTTAAATATTCTTAGATCTTAAATAATAATAATAGAACATTTGCAATCGATACTTTTCCGTAGTAATATTTATGCACAGTATGTAGTATCACCGTAACGTAACGTAGAGATTTACGATGTGTATGCCTCGTAACTTTGATATCCGCCTGATATTTTTAACCCTTTAATTTTTTATTTCATTGACAACAAAGCATGTATAGGAAAGGCAGTAATTCAAAATATTTCAATTACCGTAATTGTAAAGGTTGCCTAACACATAGCTGAATATGTACCTATTAGCATGGATGATTCGGTAGCGTTCCTAAACATCTTTCGAACAGAACGGCACTATCAGTATAGTGAATAATTTACATTAGATATAATGAATGTGATAATAATTGTCAAACGGGCTTGTAATTCTTTACATGCCTAAAAAGTGCAACAACTGAATTATACAAGTAGTATATAATTAGTTTATCAAAGACATGTGTGTAGTAAATGTTGTATAAAGTAGATAATTACAAAATAGTTTTAATTAATGAAGGTAGCAGTGGCAATCCCTATTTGTATATGCATTCACTAAAAAGAAACACACGATAAATAAACAACAAACACACACAAGATATATTAGGATAATTATTCATACTTCTGGGCCTACATTTAAATTGGATTTTGTATTGTTAAACAAAATTTAGCATTCAATTTGTTTCTTACAATTTATTTTAATACCGATAAGATAAATAATATCTAATAATAATGTTTTCCAAAAATCTATTGGACAGTATCACAGCTAGATACTTTTAAACTTGATGTATTTCTCTTTTTGATTGATACATTAACATAACATTGCAACTTAATTATATTTTGCAATTACTTGTCAAATAATATCAAATCTTTTGTAACGAAATAAAATTTAAAATAACCATTGATTTGTAAGTAGTATTGAATATTAAATCACGACTTAATACTTTTAATTAAAAAAGAATACCTATGTTTTTTATGTGAAAAAAAAGGATGTAATATTATCGAATGATCTGACAGGGCTTAATATTTTCGGAAATCTGATGTATTTTATCTCACAATCATTTTGCTGTTTTATATGGTATATGTGACAGTGACGCATAAGTAGAGATTGTTTAACATTATGAAACTGAAGCATTTAAATGCATAGGTATTTTTTTTACACTTTTGTAAAAAAAATTTTAACATTTCATTAGCAAATTACACTTTTTTACGAAATTAATTGCAACTTTAACATTTGAATTTGTGAATAAACAATTACATTCTATTATTGGAATATTAGAAAACAATATATAAATAATATACGCCCCCTTATCTTTATTGAAATGAATCTATATTTAAGGGGATCTGTTTAAAACGTCGGTTGCATAAAACTGTAGTGTCATTTGTTTAAATAATTATGAAGGCATTAGATAACATTATATGTTTTCGTGCATTTCGGCTGACACGAAGCCCATACCATAATTTCCAAAATACATAGCTGCGTTAAATTGATGCTCGTGAAGATTTTTTGATATTTGCAACATTTATGTTTAGAATTAGCATGCGCACTCCATTTTAAGTGGTTCTCGACAGTAATATTCCTCATTTAATGTACAAAAAGTATTACAGTGTAAACATCATGAAAATATTAATTCGCGGATAAGAAATTAAATTAAGTGTACGTTTCCAATTGCCTGATTGATAACATGTAGAATACTATAATCGTTAATGCCACAGTTATACAGTTTAAATTGATATATACGTATATTAATTGACCTTTACCGTTATATTAATAAATTGAGAACCGCCGTCGTTGGATATAGTAACTATTCTTTCTGATATTCATTCGCATAAACTGTAATACAAATTCCACTGTAAAAAGAAGCAAAAATGAAGAAACCTCTTGTTTGAACAGTTCGATGAATTCTTGTACAAATGTAATCGTTCATATTGACTTGTACAATTAATCTTTAGACATGAAATTTGTAAATAAGTTGCGCTAATACTACTATAGAAATTTTGTACGTTATGATATTTTACGAACTGCATAAAGGCACAAACTTTCCAATGTCGAATATTGAAAATACATCATATCAATGCTTCACCAAAATTCTAATCATTGGTATATCGTATGCCCCCATGGAAAAAAGAATGAAAGCTTAACTGTTTATTATTTAGTCAAATGTAACAGTATTAGCAATTAGTAAATGTGATAATAAACAATGTATGAGAAGTTGAAAGTGAGAACTGTTTAATAAACACTCTAGAATGGAGATTAATTTCTTTAACAATATTTTCGAACATTTCACCCGAGCACACGCAAAGAAGTGTTACATTGAAACATTCAAACGGCCGCTGACATTATAATTCTGATGGAAAAACTGTACAACTCTAGTCAACTAGTGCTATATAAAAGTAGATTATAGCAGGTTGTTCTTTAAATTATTAATTAATACTTCTTTGTATCCATATTTATATGATATAGTCGCTGGTAAATAGAATTATTTAGGGAATGATGTGGTTGGAAGAACATGAGAATGAACGGAGTACTTAAATAGAATTAAAAAGACATTTAAGTAAACATTTGCTTTTAATTTACGAAAATCTTATGTTTGCAAAACTAATTCCTAACAATTAAACAATATTATTTCACTTGATTTCAGTTCTTTAGATAACATAACATAATTTGAAAAATATATATATTTCGTCAATAATAAATCTGCTGCATTTCTTGAATTAAACGAGCTGTAAACTTGTTATACACTAAACAATACACTTCTGTAACAAAACACGCCAATTAAAAGTTACATTAGTAATAAACCCTGAACATTTTATACTCGTACTTTATTCATATTTTACACGCGAAATCATTCCATATTTGCGAAATTATCAATAACCGAATAGTAATTTTATCTGAGGACACTATATTTTAAAGAATATAATACTTAATCATTATAATTGATATTCATTGTGTAAGAACCTGCATTCTCTATATTAATTTTTGATAATGGACAAATTATACAGTATATGAGATAACGAAATTACGTTAATCATTATACATGTCTGGTACGGTAAATAAGACACAGCATAATAGAAAGTTTCAACAAATTGTTGAAACATGAGAATTCATCGAACTGATACAATATTGTTTTCGTTGAAGAATTCAAAATATGAATTCAATTTTACGTTATACAAATAAAAGAAGTTCTTTACAAATAGCCGAGATATCAATAAATATTAGAATATTTTCCAAATAATTAAATTCAAATTTTTTTATTCAATATATGAATTTTCAATCTTCCGAGCTCCCGCAACAAATAGAAGTTTTAATATTAGTTCTAGATTAGTAATTAATAGATAAATATTTTTACATATATAAAGACCTGTTAATTGTCGGTCTTGTACGTCGTGAACACAATATTTTGTTGAAATGTTTCATACATCTGCTATGGTTTGATCCGTAATAATTACGTAGTTAATGCCTGTACTTTTCTGCACTTTGTAATTTTTGGTATACTGTGTAATTTAGGGATATATAAATATATAAATACAAATTGACACTATGCACGCAATCTTGATAGAAGAATATTGCTTTTTAAATTAAGTCGAACGATGTAATAAAATAATTCAAATTATAACACTGTAATAGTATTTAATAATTCTAATTTATCTGTTATCAAATCATAGTCATTTATACACTTATTTATGAATATATTATCACACAGTGTGTTTGTGTTTAGCAATTGTATCATAAAGTGTAACAAACGACACCAAAAGAATGTTTTTTAACGCAAAGTATCTTAATAATTATGTATACATGCAAAAGAAAAATGTTATTTCCTTTAATTTATTGCAAGTGATATTTGAATTTCTAGTAGTACATATTTTGGTATATCGAGGAAGTAGTTAATAATCTTTCTATTGCAAAATAACGTGACTTATTAAGATTAATAATACAGTTTTCAATATTTAGTCATTTTTGTATATTATATTTGTGCAAATAATCCAATTATGTTAAGTAATGATATTTACACAATAGAAAATAATTCTTTCCCGAACATCCCAAAGATAAGATTGATAAAAATGACAGTATAATTTCTTCTTCTTATGCCTTTATGTATGTGATTAATTTGCTTGGACAAAGTGCAATGTATAAACAATGTTAACAGTATTCTATGTAGTATTGCGTGATAGTGTCGCTTTTTGACTTCCATAAATAAGAATACAATTACTAGTATGTAATAAGACAAGCACAGCACATTTCAGCCTGTACTTTTGTAAGAACATGATAAAAAAATTATAAACATTGGAACATAATTCTTGCGTCCATCATAAGAGTGATTACATTTCAATGTTAATACTGTAAATTCAATCAGATTTCGTGTACGCTTTTGAAACTTTTTTATCTGCGTTATTGGAAATGTTGGAATCAGGACACGTTTTATTCAATTTGTCGGTTTATTTTTCTAAAAATAATGAAAGAAAGAAAAGAGCGGCGTATTAAAGGAATAAATCATTTTCTCGCTAACAGATTAAAATTATTTGAACTTCCAGATGCACATAATATTGTGACGTACAACTCTAAAGATGTTTTTAACATCCTATATGCATATTTTTTATTACTGAATGCCTTATGAGAAGTATGTTTTTAAATTGTTGCACCTTTTGGCTAAACTGTGCTCCGTACAGTATAGTGGGGAATATCTGAATTCACAATTTTCTATAGATATATTTAACCATTATAAGTTACAATTTCGGCACGATACGAATTTTGTTGGCTGACTAGTATATTTTATACTTTTTTTTTTACTCGTTTATTTATGGATGATTCCTCATTGCAATATACTCATATAAATACTCGAAGGTTTATTGAAAGTACAAATGTCTAGCAACACGGTCCTGATTGAATATTGGTAAATGGCGTTGTAAGGACATATAACGAAGGAGAGAATGTGTCTAGTAGAATATGTCACAGTTCGAATGCTCTGTTAGTTCTTGCACTTGGACGCCCTTTTATTTAAATACCAATCTTAAAATAACGGTGTAATTTACTTTTTATTGAAAATGCAATGATTGTATATGGGCTGCGTTTGAGTCATGATTGAATGTAACAGTTTATTAACTAATGTAAAATAAATTAAAGATATTCAAAAAGTAAACGACTGTATGCTTATTACTTATACGAAATAAAACTATGGAGATCTTCTTCGTATGTACATAACAAAAAGTAGCCCCATTTTAATTAAACGGATTTTAATTAAAAGCTTTCATCATATTATAGAGATGGAAACTCCGATATTACTTTTGATATACGATATTCAACATTTTACATTAAAAGAATGTATATTATAATAAATTATTTCTTATACATTTATTGTTATTTACATGATTTTATGTAACAATTATAGCTAATCAATGGGTATGTTGTAAGGCAATAGTGTACCAGAGAAGTTATATTACTTTGTATATAACATCGTCTTTGTGCTTCGTTGAGACTAATTCCATCTTTACTGGACAATGTAACCAATAGCTTAACAAGTGTTCAGTATAACCGAGGAGGAAATACATTTTTACAGGCATTAACCTGCGCAAAATGATACCAGCTATTCTAATTTGGTTATGTTGACGCTTAATAATTATCTCGCTCGCAAATAATCCGTGCCAAGTTCCTTGCACGAAGTTTCGAATAAATAAGTCTTCTACTGCAGTCTCAGATGGTCTATTTCCATCTTTTATATTTGCTAAAAGAAACATATATATATATATATATATACATATATTTGAAAAGCATACTAAAAACACAAATGGCTTTGTTGCAGGCTTTGGATTGGTATTATTAACACATTTGCAGCCAGTAATGTTTAATCCCTTGACCATCGCTAGAATTTAACGAAAAGCCTACTCTGATGCCATTTACAATATGATTCAGGACTTTCCATATAATAGTAGCTAAAGAATATTATTGTAAGTTCCTCTATATAAAATACTCTTTATGAAGGGCACAGATATGACATAAGCAAATGGTCGCATAAGTGCATATTTCTTATTGAAATCATCGCCGCGTAAAAACACAGAGTACATATGAAATACGGAAGCAGACTTTGAGAGGTTACATAGCAGAACCACGTAGTATTAACCCTCTGAGTACTAGCCGGGAGATGGCTTTAAGAAACTGATTCATTCGTTGACGATCAGTTCTTAAATAAACACACTTATGGGCACAGACGACTCCGTGTGCAATATCGCTCTAGAACTGAAGACTATTCAATATTCTAATAATACACATTGACAGTCATTCGAGATGCGCATCTAGACTCATACAAATGCATATACAATCTTTAGTCTGTCATTGCTTTAAAGTCGCCGGGCCTCTAGATACCCAGTCGTAAGACCACAAGGGTTAAAGTACAGACTACTGAAAATTGTAAATACCTTGGGATCTCACCCTAAAACTACCGGCTACAGATGTGCTAACAGTATTTGCTTTGTTGCAATATTAAATGTCCATTATGGTCAACAATATATTTACAAGTATTCCAAGAATTCCAGGATTTTCTAGCTGCGATAAAATGTGGAGGATTTGCCATTTCATATGTCAGTGGTTG
The DNA here is from genome assembly GCA_948146005.1 of Nomada fucata. Classification (NCBI taxonomy): domain Eukaryota; kingdom Metazoa; phylum Arthropoda; class Insecta; order Hymenoptera; family Apidae; genus Nomada; species Nomada fucata. Next base: position 16,582,161 of record OX411278.1, read on the forward strand.
AGTTTGCTTCGCTTTCGGTCTATAACGTCCGGCTTGCGTTCTATTAAGCACCGTACTAACATGTAAATATCTCCTTGCCACATCATTTTGATTAATCAGAATCTGAAAATAAAAATTTGTATTGTTGCTTGAACCAAAAATAAGGTTATGTTACACATGCACAAACAATACGCGTAAATGCATTAGTATATACCGAACGCATGCACGGCAGCATGTTCATTATTTTTAATTTTCGACGCAAGAATTAGATAAAACAGGTGTGTAAAGTTTTATAACACTTAATACATTAAATAGTGGACAAAACAATAGTTCCCTCTTAAACTACTGTCAGTAGTACCAAACTCCTAGAAATGAAGTTACATTTGAAACTGAACTTCAAATTCAATATCAAATTATAGCACGTTGAATATTGAAAATCTTATTCAAAAGTTCGGTATTCCATACATTTTTCGAATTACATAATATACACGAATTATTATATTCCTATGGCAAACTGACTGAAATAAACTGTTATTTAATATAGAATGTGGCAGCCTATGGCTGAAAACTTAGGATCGCTCGCAATTTTTAACATTTTTCGCGTTTTTAGTACAATTTAAAGGTCAGGGCGGTATGTAATAATCAGTTTTATTAGTTTATTTTTTATTAAAGTACACACGAATCTTGCGGCATCTTGCAGAAGTGTTGCAATTAACAAAAAAATAGTCTTTGCAAAATATGAACTCGATCGAATAACGGGTAAACGTACCTCGACCCTTTAAATATTAAAATAATTAATGAAGTGCTCATAAAAACGATTTTTTCCGATTATCTTCTAAACTATTGATTATATCAGCGGATATAATCAAAATTATTATTAGACAAATCGACGGATTAGACAAAATTTTTAAATCTAGACAGGATCGACGGATCGACGGATCGACGGATTAGACAAAATTTTTAAATCTAGACAGAACGCGTCTTTCACGCGCTTTCAAACACAAAATTTGTTTTTACCAATTTTGAGAATTGTAATGTGATTGTATGTGTTTATTTTGAACTTTTGGTGCTTACTTTTGTTTAAGTGCATATATTTTTTTTTAGTTTCAGTGATGTTGTTTATTAGAAGTTAAAAATTTCTAAGTGGAGATCGTTGGAGTACACGCATTAAAATCCGAAACTGGAGAAAAGCAGGTATCTGTTATTTGCTAATCGCTTTTTGATTGGAGTTTTCAAGATAATGCAAAAGCGTTAGCGCTTGATAATTACCAAACTGCTAAACGCTCTTTGTTGCGAATAACTACTAAAAATTTCAAATTCGAAGTTAAAATAAAAATGTGAATAAACCTTTTAAATAGCAAGATACGTCATGGATCCTCAACTTTGTTAATAGTATTCCAAACGAACGAAAACCCCGCAAAGATTACAGAGAATTTCTTGAATTAACAGCTATATTTCTTGGAGAATTACCACCACGTGGTATTTCGTTTCGCAGTCCGCGGGTCATTCATCATGCGAGATAAATGACAAAACCTATTTATTGTTTAACAATTTTTTTGATCAGGGGTGATTTCCAATTAGCACTGGACGAAGAAACTATAATAAGCCATATCTGCATTTTTGTTGTCAACATATATATATTGATTTTAGAGTATTGTATAAACTTTTAAAATATTAAACAGTCAACCGTTTGTTTCGAGCAGAACTAAGGCATTTTTTACCACATTTCAGTTAGAACATCAATTTTTACAAACGGATTCTTCAACTTGGTGTGAAAATACAATATTTATTAAAGGTTTAGAATTAATGTGAGTAGTAAATGATATATCAGAGAGAGAGAGAGGCAGAGAGAAATAAGGAATTAAATTGAAGGAAGAATATAATAAATCACGTACGAAAAATGAGGAACAGAAAAATTAGGTTTAGCAGATTTTAAATGATTATCGCCGAGTTGCCTGGCCACACAAAATGTTAACATCTAATAGTGAAACATGCAGAAGATATTATGGATCATAATATCCTAATTATTAATCTATGTGTATTTGCATGATTAATTATTAATAATTGTAACTAGATAGTGTCCAGGTCCTTAAATTTTATTAGAAGCACTGGGAAATGCTAAAAACGTACAAGTACATCTTAATTTTTTGGCCGCGGGCTATACATTCATTTTCGTTTAATTATTATATTTAAGTTCAATGTTGTATAAGGTGAAGAATGAACAGATTTCTATTCTTCCGTTATTTTCATCAACATTTATCGGAAGTCTCTGCAATAAATATGTGTAACATTGCTCTTCCCAATATGCATATAATCTATAACAAGTGACAAATAATACTCATAATATTTAATTCGTTAATTTTTATAAACAACGGCAGTAAGAATATAGTTCGAATTGCCATTATTATTATTTCAGAGATCGTAGAATTATAGCAAGAAGAAGGAAGAAGTAGTAATCCAATATGTAGTTATTAGAGTACTGATTTATCTATTTTATATCTACATATATAAGAATATCATCATCAGCATTTTTAATATCAGGAATTCGATCTTACTTCTTACTACTTAAAGTTATTCAGCTTGAAGAGAAGCTTCAAGGAATGCAAATGCCATTCCGTAGGTGAAACGGCGAGGAAGATGTCAAGCCACCTTCATTTCTTTAAATGCAATACTACATTTTTTCTATTTGTAATAGGAGCCGCTCATTAGCTAAATCGGTCAACTCTAATTTTCAAAGCTTTTTAAATTTTATTGCCCAAGCGTTTGATTAACTTTCTATATTTAAAATGAATTTCTGTATTATTGTTTTGTAGAGTTAACCGATTTGGCAATCAGTGGCTCATATGATAGTGCATTATGAAGTTTACCACGCTACAACTCTCAAAGTCGCGGAATTAAACAGGCTGAGGTAGTCAGGCGATCTGCGCTAGACATATAACCACCACTTTCAAAAAAAATGTAGATCATGCAAATTCCACTAAATGTTCCATTCGTGAAAACATTAAAACTGATGTTATATTTAATAGAACTGAGGAAAGGTCCTGGGATTTTTCATTCAGATTTTACGGATCCCCATTTTAGATTCTAGGCATTTATCAGCTAATACTATACATAACTGTGAAAAGTAAAACAATAATCGGAGCACAGAATTTATTACTTGTTTTTTATTACTTCTAGTCATTTCATTGTACCGCCAAAGTATTTTATTTGTTACTTCGAAATGTGACAACTGCAACACAGGACAGTATAGGATCGTGCTTACAAGAAAAGTGTCTGACCTGCCAAAAATCTGGTTGGCTTGTCACCTCCAGGGATTTGCCACTTTCCTTGTTAATACAAGGAATAACACCAATAACACCAAACCATATTTACGTTAGAGCATGTAAAGCACCTAAGTACATATGCATACGGAAAGTACTAAGAAACGAGAGATCATGTCGGATTAAACAACATTTGATGAACTGGTATATTACTAGCTATAACATCGGAGATATATGAACGCAATCCTCGGGGAAAGAAGGTGGATAATTTTTTATCGGCATTCTTTTTCTCGGTCGATTGCCCCGAATGTGCTAGTCAGCGATTTCCGTAGATTGTGCGCCCTTGCTTCCCGTCTGTTTAATGCTTTGGACTCAATCAACCTTGATGCTTTCATGAACTGTTTTTACGTTGGAAGCGGTACAGTGCTTCCGGTTGATTGGATTCGGGTGAGCGTGCCCCGAAAACTGTACTCTTGGCATTTAACCCACACCGGGCAAAGGAGTGGCTTTCTTTGCGTAGGTATATTTAAATCGCCGTTTTATTTCATTTTCAGAGCGTTTTAATCTGCCTGTCTGCGCCCCTTTGTCTTGCTTGTTAAATAAAAGCTTATCTTACTTTTCCCATTCTAACTGTTTCTCTACTGTGATTCGAATCAAACGAACTGATTTCATCCTCCAAGGTTTTAATATCTACCTACTGTACATTAATTCTCGCTCTGTGCCAACATCACTTTATATCTCATTGTATTCCAACAAGCTTCCAACTAATATAAAACACTTGGTAAAGAGAATTGAAACTTAACAACCTCAAACGTCCATATAATTCACGAGGATACCTATACTGTACCTTTATACATATGCCTACAGCCAATACGTGTTTCGAATGTACGGACACATGAAGATGTACCTTTTCGAATAAGATATTGAAAGAGAAAAAAGAAGATATAACGCGAAAAGCAAAGCGGGTTAGCTGATCAGGACGATCAGTCGAAGAAGGTGAAAGGAAGAACACCTAATGATAGAAGAAGGCGAAATGGGCGAGAGTGGGGGGAGAATAAGAGGAGGCGCTGGAGGCGAGGAAGTAAGGAAGGGCGCACCATCGAGCGATGGAGGGGCAAACGAATGTGATTTAGGTGGTGGGGAGAAACGGAGGGCGAGTGGAAAGTCTGACCCGTTTGCAGTCTTGTTGATCCAGCCACGGGTAGTATGCACCGTGACGTGACAATGGCGGTAGTTGTAATTGTGGAATGGTGCGTTATTGTGATCAGCTGATCAGGTCGGATCGGCAGTAGAAGGAAAGTCGAGGGGGAAGAAAAAAAAGAGCGATTGCACATTGGATAATAAAAGAGAAGGGCGCAGTGAAGCTCTTAGGGTAATTGGTAGTGAAACATCAAGAAAGAATCGGATTTTGGTGGCTATGTCATTGCGCTCGTGATTCGCTCTGCCCACGGGGCACCAGTGCTCTTCGTTTTGTGTGAATTTGTGTTTTTTGTAATTCGCGAGTGTGTGTGTATATACGTATGCGTGGAATTCGCACAAGCGATAGATAAATGTGTCTTAGCCATGCCTGCTGTGAGGAAGTACCGAAGGGATACCAGTGAAGTGAGCTGCTGTCTTAAGTATGTGATCTTTGGATTTAACGTGATGTTCTGGGTACGTATTATTATTATTATTATTATTATTATGCTTTGTATCGAACATGAGCTGTATGACTTTTCAACTGCACTTACCAAATCCTATCAACGGCGTTATAACTCTCACTCGATTGGAGCTGCAATTTCTTTGCTAATCGAAAAACTGTAGGTTGATGCACATATGTATATGTGCATATGCAACTTCGCGCAATATATTTTGTTTCAAACAATGGTTATCGATAAAGCAATACGTGTTAATGGTTTGTTACTTTTACATTGATTATACTGATATAACGTCCATTAAATGTTTGTTTATTTTTTCGTTACTTGCTTTCATACAGGATAGAATTTTCCAATTATTATGAGCAACTGACGGAACTCTACGAAAATAAACTGGATAATTATCAGTCTCGACAGAAGCATTTCAATACTTTCGCGATAAAAAAATATAAAACATTGCGAACAGGATTTTCTCTCATTCATTACTAATGCGAAACTTACGAAATTGAGCAAAACCTTTATGCCAGTGCTTCATATTATCATGTTTCGGAGTTATGAAGTAGGTCTTCATGCATGTTTATATGAACGCATCTATCTATCTGTGAATGAAAATGTTCCTTGTCCTATGCAGGAAAAATAGCATAGCCGATTAGAATAGGCTTTTTGACTGGGTACGATGCTTTTTTGAAGCAATACCGCGAATAATCTGCAATGCAGCTCGTGTATGCTTTGACGTGCTCCAATTGCATGGACTACGAATCAGGTTATAAATGTGCGTCACGGTTTTTATATTGCGACAGCGACGCGTTAAGTATGGGGTGCTCGCGTATAAATCCCGTCAAATTAAATAGCATATGTATCATTCACGTTTCCATTCGGCACTGCGTATATTTTTAACGTTTTTCTCTTTCCTTAATACTGTATTTGGAAGCAATCCTCGGCACAGGTCACGATAAATACGTTTTATTTAAAGCAAAATTCATCGCACTTGAACTGCATCCATTTATAATCGTTACTTCATTGTACTAAAACTTTCAGTTTCAGTGTTTGCAGTGCTGAAGCAGCATGTATTTAATTGGGCAAAAGGTAATGCCGGAATTTTCAGTAAGAGACGATAAACATTTTTCGAGTACAGGAAATCTCATTAACGAACGTGCTGATCATTTCGATTCACAATATTTGCCGTCGACAGCTGAATAGTTCCATCTTACAACAGTTGTGTTTCTTTCGAAAAAATATATAAAAGTGTGATACAAAAATACGGCATTACTTTTTAATCCGTCGAATACCTTAGAGTAGACTTGTCAATGCTGCAATTCCTTGTTTGTCAAATGTGTTTCGATCTATGGGGAAATGGTGTAATTCACACAATGGGATAATGATAAACTATGGGTTGAATTGTTTGACATTTTAATGAGAATACCGCTAATCCGAAAAAAATATTAAAGCTTTCCATCTACCTGGCTGCAATTTTATGCTTATATCTATTGCAGGATATGTGACTTTGACCTCCCTTCTTCCTTCTCAACTGCCGGATGTTGACTCCGGTTAACTTTGTTTTTACAGTTGTTTTACATTTCACTACGCCACTGCTGCCGACGACACAACAAACTTTAAAAGATCGAAATATAAAATACAATTCTTCTCGTTATTTAGAGTAATCTTATTCTTAAGGAAATACTCTTGAGACGCGCAAATGTTTGTGCAGACAGGGCGTTACAAAAAAACCACTCTTGGAAGGAGCCGTAAAAGCCTTAGTAAACATAGATCGAAAGGCCAACCGTTTCTGAGATACACACATTTTGTTGTTAGCATCATGATTATCTTAGTAATGGCTTTTCGATATTTACAGAACATTTTGCACGTGTCCTCCTTCCATTTCTATGTATACTCGCTGGGCATCCTCTTCTTACAGACTCGCAAACTCTCTCGAAAATTCCACATCTCGGTAGAATTATTTAACAAGCATGGTGTACTCGGTTACGTAATTCTTCTGTCATTTATCGGGGAGGAATAAAGTTGGCTTTTCAAATATCCCCATAAAAAGAGGTTCAAAGGGTTTAAATCGGAGGACAGAAAGGGCCATGCAGCTGGTCCACAACGTCCAATCCACCTTTCCATCCATCGCGTGCGATGGAAGCTGGTAAGTCAATCATGATGATAGCAAACAAAAATGTTTATATCTCAGAAACGGTTCACCTTTCGATCTACGTTTACTAAGGCTCCTTTACTCAGCACAGTGTGTCCTATATACCATATAAATATTGAATGGTTTTTTTGTGAACACCCTGTATATTTGTAATCAGTTAAATGGAAAATGTTCGTATTCGTTTTGGAGTACCGGGGTCTTCCCCAGGAGGACATTATCATTCTCATTTAAATTTCAAGTGCTTTGCGTCACGTTTTACCGTTTTTCGATTGATTCCAGGTGTTTGGAATATTACGTTCTCATAAATTCGTACTCTTTTGGAGAGCGAGAGTAAATATTTGCGCATCAGCTTTTGATGATGTATGATATAATATTAAGAACCAGTTTAATGAATACGATGTTTTAGTCATTAGTATAGTATACTTATTTATGTCTCAATTACGGCAATACAATTTTTATTGTGCACCTGCTTTACAGAGCGTAAAAGCAAGATGCAGCTTTTGATGGTTAGGAGTATATGTTTGTTAGGAGTATATGTTTATATTTCTATGCTATGATGCGCTTACATAAATTGCAGAGCAAATTAAATTAACTTTTGTTTCGAATTGATAGGAATATCCCTCCATCATCGACGATACTACTTTCTATAAGCCAATAAATTACAGCTACCAAATACAATTTGTATGTCTTTATCTTTGAACTATGTGTTATTCACGAGGCTTAAGTCACCCATGAAATTTGTATGAATTGTTTCAATTTAAAAAATATCGAAATGTCTGAATCGTATGGCTGATATACAATTAAGATGTTCGCGTAGAAATGAATCATTTCCTTCTTAACTCTGGATACACCTTTATATTACGAGTATTTTTTGTGCAAAGATTCATCTTACGAATGGCATAAAAACTTTTTTTTGCGTTCAGTCGACTACATATACTCTACCTCATACTTGGTATCTTACCCAGCTCCAGCAATTTGAATATGTAGTTTTGTTGGTTTCAATCGTGCAAAAAATATTGAAGAAAGAATTTGTTGTTTTCTATGGAGCAGATTGCATATTTTTATGAAGCAATAATAGTTTTGAAGATTATCCTTCTCTTCACTTTTTTTCTAAACTAAGGTATGATATATTTCTATCTCATCCTATCTTTGCACCTCGCGAAAGGCGTATTCGTTCATCAATTTCTATAGTAACATATTTATATTGATCTTCTAATAAAGTCCAGGACAAGAAATCTAGAGGGCTACTGAAAAACAATTTGAACAAATTTGGTTGTACTCATTCAGCTGCTGATACTGATTTTGACCATTTAATTGTTTTAACCCTAGATCCGTCGAAAGATTAATGATGATTTGTTAAAATTGTGTAACTAAATTAATTAATTTAGGAAAAAACACACGAGTTTTTACTGACAATCGTAAATGTGAGGGGTGTACGTAGCAGTAAGTATAGAAACAATGTCGGTAAACCTAGTGTTAATACCATATTCTACCATATTCTATTAACGACATAATGTTGATCAGAAATGAAAGGAAGGAAAATATAATAAAGCGTTAATACTTTGAATTTGTTTCCCTTACTTTATTAAATGTAGCTTACCTTATTATGGATATTGTATGAATGTAATACACCCCAATATAAGGTAACATTTATTAAAATAAGCGAAGCAAATTAAAAGTGTTCATTCTCTATCATAACTCCTTCTATTCACTTATGATCACGAACACACGTATATTATCTATATTTTATATGGATACCATAAAATGGAGTCGCGACTCAAAGAAGAATGAGAAACCCTGCGCCATTGTAGCTATGACAGCATTCGTTCATGTAACATATCTTCGGCAGTACTTTAATTTTTTGCACTGAAGGCCAGATGAAGGCCAAGATATTTATGTATTCTCGAGCTATGTATATGAGCTATAAGCCTATCGTAATGAAATATATTTCTTCATTAAAAAGAAGATTAGTACCACGGCGAGGTCGTAAATAATTTGGCCTTGAAACAGTTTATTCATTCACAAAAATGTTCGTGCTTTCAAATGAGACAGCGATAGTATCACGTCAGGTGACATTTTCCGCGGGGCTCTTGAAAAATTACAGCGAATGCGTCTCCCGCAGTTTGTATGAAAAGAAACAAATGTTCGTGAGAGGGAGAAAATCAATTTTTCCGGCGACTCAGTTGTTCGCACTGACTTCTAATTTATATGGAAATTTGGCCACTGCTGTGGACGTTCGATGCTATTTTAATACCACATACGTAGATGGAAAGATATGAATTGAAAGAAATTTAACTGTAAAAAAGAAATGTTTAACGCAAATGGTTTTTGAATTTACATTTAGCTGGAAACAATTGCATTATTAGCTTTCATTCAGGAGAATATAAGGCTTGAATGGAGGCTGTCGACAGGTTATATTTAGAAAATTTATTGTGAGAAAGAACGGAGGATATGTTAATGATTCATCAAGGCCACCGAGGACACTGCACTCGCGATTCTTCGGAAACAGTTGAACGTCCTTCGACTTGGCGAACAGACGCGTGGCAGGGAACTGTGTTTCTCGTTTAGAAACAATTTATACGACCTAAGTTCGTTCACTGTACAATACTTTCAACGTAATATACCGCAGCTTTGGATCGACGATTTTCTCTAAATCTATCTACTCCAAATCGATTGAAATAAATTAGTGTGGTGTAGCAGCAACGATTAGAAATAAGTTATAAATAATTTTGAGTACTACTCCTCTTTTATACAAAGTATCATGGACAAATGTGGCTTTCAGCAGATTTTTTTTTTCAAACGGATGTATAGGATTGGACAGCAATTAATATTTTTGCATGCGATTCGTCTTTGAGTAAAGGAAAATTATCCGCGTTTCATGTAGCATCAAGTTAAAACTAGTGGAACCAATCAATTTTTTATTGGAACTCGAAACACGTGGTACATCCAAAAATCGGATTCTGAAAAAAATGTACCCAATATCGCTTACTCATAAAATATTGATTTATTCATGCATATGTGATGTCTTTAAAGTCGTTTTCACGTGTCCCTCTATTATTTCTTGCTGTATGAACGTTTTTTGATCAATGCTCATCAAAAGAGCGTTCCGTTGCGAAAGTATAGAAATTGGATTTTTGAAACATTTTATGTTTTACGTTCACGTGTACATATTGGACGAATAAAGTTAGTTTCGGTTGCTGCGCAAATTTCGTCGCCCCGCTCCTATGAATTTCCATTTTTGAAACGATGGCTACGGTAAAAATATTCGGGAAACTAAAATGGGTAGGCGGTATTGAGAACACGTACAATGATAAAACAAAAACGCTACTTTCATTTAAAAAAATGTTTGTGCCGATTACGTTCCTCGAGTACAACATTGATTAGATACTTCTAGTGCATATTCAGGCGTTCGTAGAATTTTTAGACTCATCTTCTCCGAATGTGACGTAAAATGATCAGTGTCTATTTAATAATAAATTTATACATCAGTAGCGTAAATTTTTACATCGTTGAGGTTCACTAAAATACTTCCCCTTCTGTAGTCGTCAATCACATGACACTGCAATTACAGTATGTCTTCCTATGTACGCTCAGGTACTAATTGAGTTTATGACAGATTTTTAGTACTTGCTGTGCGAGATATAACGAGTGGCGATATTAAGAACACAGTCGTGATTGGGCATGTTCGTCCTACCATTTTGTTAGATCGGCGAAGAAATATAATATATTGTTCGGTACGCCGTCGAATTTGAAGTAGTTTGCGTGTGCGGTTGGATAAAACAAAAATTGAAAGTCGCTGTTTTGAATTATACGAGTTGCCTCGTCGGTAAAATAATATTTGAACATCTAAGTACATGTATACTAGGGTGGTTCATAGTTATAAATGATCATACACCTTTGCAGTAATATTTTTCCTGTCAGCTCATAAAAGTGTGTCCATTCACGAGACACTTATGTGTACGGCAGAGTTACATTTTGCCTTGTCTTCTCTATTACTTTAAAACGAGTATAGAAGTAATTCAGCTACTTAGCCAAGACGTTTTTCCACGAATGTGTTGTTGCAAATATATATATGATCTTTAAATTTTCCATTTGTTAAAGTGATTTTTGCGAGAAAACAACGCAAAGTAATTGTCTTACTACCTCGCCCACTCTGCTTACCGTACGCCTTACTCTTATGTTTGAAATCGTTATAGTCGAACCCAAACGAAGTTTAATATTATTAACGCTTTGGTGGACTTAAAGAACGGGAAGCTAATATAAAGTTGAGAAAGGATCATGACTTCTGATATTTTATCTTCAGCTATATCTACGAATTAAAATATTCCCTAAACTAATCATTCCTCAACCTATGTAAGTTAATGCACTTTTTTCATAGAATACGATATGATACCATTTAAAAAAACAAGTTTGATTTCAGGCGTACATCTACAAACAAATTAATAACATCAAAATTCGCCCTCTCTCCGAACCATTCTACTTTTACTGGACACATAATACGTTCCAGATAATAACAGTGACGTAAATCAAGATGACAATATCGGGCGAGATACCCTGTATACCTAATGAAACATGATGGAGTAGTTTGGAACCACCATGTGAGGGTGAACCATGATAAAAGCATTTCAAATTCAAATTTAATAATCCTACATGTTATGGTGAATCTTGTCGCTTCTTCGATTGGTGCTCATTTCGATCATACGACGAGACGCATAAAAGTGAGACGGGGGGAAGGAAACGATATTCCAAGAAAGAAACTGGTATCACCCTAAATAGTAATAAATACATGGCAAAAAAAAAGAAGATCCGTACGAGCGAATGTGCACGGGTTCAGTGCATAATCGCAAACCTGACGTTGATGTTGTTCCCCATGAAAACGCCGGTTGTGTTCCATCTTTGTTGCATCCCTCGCTGTTGCTGTTGCCCTTCGTACTCATTCTCCCACTCGTTGCTGGCACCGTTTGAGGAATCTCATTATAAAAGTTGGCTGTAAAACCGGTTTCTAACCAGTGCAACCGGCCACTCGGGGCATGAGTTTGCTTTGCTCGAAGTAGGTGTGACTTCTTCCATTCTTCTGGACGATGGGGTAAACTTTTGATACTACAAAAGCCCCTGTAAATAGTTAAACTTTTAAAGATAGAATCAACGATTTCTGTCTGAAAATTCGCACGCTGCAGACCGCGATCTAACAGAGACAGATGCTAATAAATATCGTTAACGAGATATTAATGAGTGCATTTTTTGCAATGTTAGAACGATGCGAGCTTTCGATACGATTTTGACATGGCTTTCCTGGTATAATTAGAATGAGCAGATACATTTAGTATTTAACGTCGTAGATGATTTAACTGGTAATTGGTTTTTAATTGTTCAAGCATTTACGAACTGATGAACTTTTATTTCTATAATGTATATTTTCATAGGTGTACGCAAAAGATGTATGTATTTGACCAGATATTGTACAGTATTGCGTATGCATTGGCATATTACGTATACTATATATGGACGGTTCAGAAGTCAATCAGTTTAGTAGCATTCCATTAGCATTCAAACGCAGATAAAAAAAGATTTTTACAAATTGCAAAAGGCGACCATGTTAGTACCGTCATCTATTGGTTACGTATGAAAATAGTGACTTAATTGATTGATCAGGTGAAAGTTTTAACAATAAAAAAGTTTTTGAACTACTAAACTCATGTTCTGGGAAAGTTGGACTTGCACTGCTTCGCTTCTGAGCCTTCCATATAGATGTTAATGCTCGTCCATTAATCACAGAAACATAAATCGTACGAATTAAACAAAAGGATATGCAGTAGCCTATTTCTTTATCTTAAATTCAATTTTTAGAAGAATCGAAATTCTATTGTAAATGTGTCGGTAAACATTCCTTTTAGACCTATTACGCTTTAATATTTATTTACTTGGCTTCTACTGCCCCCTGAATTTCCTACAAAATATATAGAGTACATACTCCGTTTAAAAATCAGAATCACCTTCAAAACTTTATATACAAATGGCGCAGAGAAATATAATTATTGCCACGCATGTCTCCCTGGCGGTCATGCAACTTCTGCTTCAAACATTTTTTGAAACATCGAATAGTTACCAGTAATTTCATGGCTAAATGCATCGCATCGAAACAGTCTTTTTACTCCAATGCAGTGCTATGGGTAAAAAATAAGAAGAGTTTGCTTTTATGATACGTAAAATGTGTTTAAGCAGTTGGTAGTCTATAATTGCATTTGCAATGGTAACTACTGTTACAGAACTGTGTAACGGAAAACTAATATTTGTAAACTTTTTGCTGATCAAAGGACAGAGTGTGAGGTGAATTAAAATGAAATATGAAGCCCGAGAGAAGCATATTATTACAAGTCGTGTCGCCGGCTCGCTTTCTAATAATTGCGCAATTGCTATTACAAGTTTTGTAACAAGATAATAGTCATCTGACACCTGGTTCGCGTGCAAAGAAAGGCTTAAATCAATTTCTTTATGCGCACTATTGTTGCTACTTTTTGAACAGTTTATTATTATTGCTTTATGCAAATGCAAATGTGACGGACATTTGCAAAATTAAAGAACGAAGTTTGCTGAGTACTGTTTTTACTATTTCTACATTTTATTCGCATTATGAAAATGTGAATTACTGTATTGAAACGTTATTTTTATGCCAGAATTGGAAAGATAATAAAAAAGTGGAGTTTGAAACATTTCTGTTTTTGAGTAACTCGACTTGGTTCTATTTTTCATAATGGAAGTAAATTGGTTTTCCCAATTATAATCCTTTCCGAATTAGCTGATTATATTATTCAAGTAGAATGTCCCTGTCACAATTAGCGCAACAGTTACAGACATATCGTCAATGAAAGTAGACGAGTTTCATCTGTCACCGTCAGGTACATGAATTTTTATTTTTAAACTTTTAAATGTCATGGATATGTTTTTGCTCCATTGTCCACGGAGATAACTTTTCAGCTGGAATGAAAAACTAGTTTCAGTACTCGAAGATTGGTTCATGCAATTAATTGCGATATTAAACATCAATGAAAATACACACACAGCGGTCATGCGTTTTTTGCCAAAAGTTGCAGACCAGAAGGGTGTTTACAATTTCCATACGGACCGAAAACCAAAAACAGCATTGCGAAACTGAAGGTTTCTGTGTAAAGCACAGAGGAAGCAATTCATGTACGTTTAACAGAACTCAAAACGAAAATTCATTAACGCCGCCATAGATACGTACAAATTGTGGAATATTGGTACCCCTCGTTAATGATATCTCTGTTACTGCCGAGTGCGGAGGAAAATGTTACAGGAAATCTCAGTTTAGCCCCCTCCCCTCCTGCTAGAATCGATTGTTAAATTTTTATTCACCTTCGGGGGACACCCTGTATATTTTCGAACTAGTCACAGGCTGTTATGCACAGAAGTAGGGTTCGACGACCCCTATTCATGAGTCACACGGACGAATAAGTGCAGCATGCGTGCGTGAAACCCTATCTTCCGGTCACCGGAAAATGTTATGAAGAACATTATTGCTGTACACCACCTCTCACTCTACTGTATTCGAAACGCGTGTATGACCAGGTGGTCCGCTCGTTCTGATTAGTCTATATTCGAGACGATATTAAGATTTGACAAACGTTGGTTGAAATTATTACAATTGCAGTGGAACTCGTATTGTCCGAATTAATAGAGGGACAGTACGTGTAGATATTTGAATAATATCTAGAGTACTGATTTTTTTCTTTAACATATCGATGTTCATGCAGCAAATAAAAGAATAGTAATATTCATAGCTATTATAATACAGTAAGAGGAGGCAAGGAATAATAAATTTGATTTGCTTAGAGATTCGTAAATTCTTCTCCACGGCCAGATCGACGTATTTAAATGGAAGTAAACGTCTCACACTTTGTCAGCTCTTTTTGTTAAAGCTTCCGTCGCTTCCAAATTCCGTGGTACAGCAATTTGGCCACCGGCGGGATATAATTACGTTTTCCGTAGATTGTATTGCAACATTTACACCGTTTTTATTGTTTGAATGAATAATGAATTTTCATATTATTTCTGGCTTTCAATATGTATTGCCCAACAGTATTTAAACTCCTGTGGAATCATATTGCAAATCTTGTTTCCACGCAATAAATATGATAAACTAATATTCATCGATGAAATGAAATTTCGCCAGAAATACGATATTTTTTACAGCGCAGCGACGGCCGTCAATGCGTTAAACATCGTCCTTTTGTTTCCTATATTCCATTTCGGTATCAGCGTATTAACGATATCATCGCCGGTGAAATCAACTTTATCATTCATATTATCATTACCATTACCTTGTCCACTCTAATTCCATGCAATTTCTAATCTCGTGCGTTTAACATTTGATTTACAACAAAGCTTTCGCACTCTTACAAGTTACGATCCATGTTGCATGTTTTTTTCGCCATGAAACGGCTATCTGTGGAGTTGTATCTTTCTCATATCACTTTTTCATCAGCGATATCATGCTGCTTTAATATATAGATTTATCGAGGAATTTTTCTCGAGCGATTGTTTCGAACATTCAATCGGATGGTGAGAAACGTCCCTTTAATAGATTTATCTTTGTCATCGGCGTTGAATTAACTGCATCTACGGACAGTAGAGGGTTTGGATGACAGGGGCTTGAATAAAATAGGTTGTACTGTAATTAGCTTCGAAATTTCGTAATAAATTCGATTAGTTAATGTTGGTATCGTAAAACCGTCACAATTAATTTACGTGATGCTATTTACGCAGCAGACGCTGATATTTTAGATCCGAAAAGTTATTGGTCCTTAGAATCTCTCGTTTTCTTCGATACTACAAGGTACAGGCGTTACTCTGAGCGTTAAATTTTAGAGTTCAGCTTACTGGCATTAAAACGCCGAATACATAATATGCTAAAACAAGTTCTAAGGCCTTCTTTGTTCTTGATAACGGATACGTAAGCAGATAATTATGTAGTTTCAATTGTTCATATTTAAATTCTCCATTGTACATAATACATGAATAATGAAATAGAACCTCCTATGTGTTCAAATGCATGTTACTGTACTTAATTATATTTGTGAAGAGAAATTGCTTAGAATATACATAATCTTATTCATCGTGGTACTCATTAACAGTCATTTTTTATAAACTTTAGCTACATGAAAGATTAGATTAAAAGACTTGTTACTGTACGCTGCACGATTTTACCGATCTCTTATTACGCAAGTACGTTTCGCGTAAGTAGGTTAATTATAGAGGGCTGGATAATGCGCTCGGACGCATAAGGAGGGTAAGTGCACTTATGCTGTTCTTGCATCCGTGTCCTCAATTGTTGATGTACCAAGTCGGCATTTGACTACTGGACGAGATTCATAAAGACGCTTGCAGCGGAAGCAAGAAAATGCTCGTAACCTATAACAATCTTTAAGGGGAATATTATCAAAAGCGTACTGCATACTGCTACTATGACATTAAATTATGATAAATTGAAATGAAAATTATGCAGTTCATGTCAGTATTTACGGAATCGCAGAATCATTGTACCTGGTATGACAATACTTATGTTCATCATAGTAAATGCTCACCTATATGTACATAATGTCATGCGTGCATCAGGCTGTCAATAATTCCGTCCTCTCTTCGTCCACCATTAATTTATTCCAATAATATTTGTCTATTTCGTGTTTAGTACAGCATTCGATAGCTTGTAATTCCCTCCTTCAAAGCTGGTGCGATTTGTTCTTGTTAGATATATTTTGTAACATTTGGCAGGGATCAACGCAAGATCCATCAAATTTCTTCAAATTTCAAATTTCGTCGATTTCAAAAATCGTCAGAACGTTGGGAGGAGATCGTGAACAATGGACAAATGTTATTAAATATCTTCGACAGGAAGAAAACTCGGGGTTAACTAAAAACCGCATTAAACATTTTTTAAACGCTTCGTACAGTTTTATTGCAATTTCTATCTTAATAGAAGCGTAACTCAAAAGCTATTCAATACTCTACAGTAAACAGTTAATAAATCAATGTTAATGGGTTGAATTCACTGTGAAATGAAAACCGCACGAAGTTATTAGAGAAGTTCATATGTGACGTATAGTATACGTCGTATGCAAAACAATCAGTTTTGCAAATTACATGCATGTAGAAATATTTAGTAAAATAACCGAGAGACAACAAACAGAGATGCAAACATATAATGGATAATGCTAGGAGCATTACATTTCAAGGGAAGTCTTAATCACATCCTGTGTTTTAAATTTTCATGGAATCTGTCCTTTTGAGCGTTTTAAATGCCGCTCGTACCCTCCCGCTTTCAGAGATCCGCTTAAAAGGGTGGACCCTAACCCCTTGGGCGTACAGTATGAAGCTATATTCATGTTCAACGATTCATTTAAATGCTTAAAGCTTCTTTGGGCAGCACGTGCTTAAGGTATGCGTGAATGATTCGTATTGCGTACACGGTGCTCGATCGACCATACCGTTGTGTACATCGTATTAACCTCGCCTTTTTACGCAGATTCCATTTCCCTCCGGTTATTACCCTTGCGTTTCACCCTAAACTCATTACGTCCATCCTGAAAATGGAGTCGGTTTTGCCTGGCACATACAAATGTTCAAGTATAATGTACAATCTGGACAAATTGTAAAGGCTTTTAAAGGCTTTCAAAGGCTCTTGGGAAACCTTGGATAATCGAAAACTCGGATAATACGGTTAGCTTGGTGGGTCTTTATGAATCGTATAATACATGTGGTCGTTAAGACAAATATTGTTAGCGTAATATTGTGGCTGCATTGAAGTTCAATTAATTATCTCATCGATTGAAAGTTCGATCGACTGTCCTAACAATACCTGGACCATTTACACTTTCGTACCCTTTATGTTAAATTTTGTTAACCCTTTGTACTCCGCCCGTTTCTCTACCACTGCCTACCAGCAACTCCGGTACATTGATCTGGTGAAGCGTCTGAGAGAAAGGAAGCCTTATTTCGAGTGGAAAGAATTGCATGTGCTCGTGAATGTATTTGATTTTATTCGATTCATGAATATGCAGTTTCCTCTTGCAAATAAAACATAAGTTTCAATGTTCGTAACTCACCGTGGTGTGATATATTTGGAAACAGTCCCCCATGTGCATTCTGAGTTTACTTGGGCAAGTGTGATAGTAATCACACGTTTGACGCCTGCCATCCTTATCTTTCCTTTTAGAACACAACGCGGTCCCTCTTTCCACTTTTTCTCATTATATTAAGATTTCCGTTTAATCTGGTCTCAGAAATTGATGTAGAAGTTCTTGTTCTGTCCTGACGAAAATCTCCTACGAGTTGATCGACTATAATTTTTCGATATCCCAAATGCGTCAGTGCTTTCTCATTTTCGTCCTATTGCGCACTTTTATAGAGGACGCATTTATGATAGATATCTCCATTCACACAGAGAGACAGTTTCCGCCACCACTTAAGTGATTTCCTTAAATAGCAATAACTGTCGGCATATTGACCCGCCCGATTAACATCATCCATCGACTTTGCGTACCCGACAACTGCACTTGGCATTTCGATTACTTCTTCTGTACCTCCTTGTATAAATCTTTTAGTGGTTATCATTCCAACATTACGCCAGTTGCTTAATAATAATAATATTTTAGTATCCCTCCAAGTTAAGAGCATTGTATTTGCTTTTTCGTATGCGACAGTCCTTTCATAGAATGTTGGTTCCTTCAGAGTTACTGGAACACCTTTTCCATTGATTTTTATGGTACCCATCTAGTGAAACTTAACTTTTCTTAATTCTTCGGGCTAAGGATCATGTGAAAAACAAAATGTCTCCGCAGCGGAGCCAACGCGTTGGAGCACCGTTGCAACGGTGCGCAAAAGGTTAAAAAACGTGACATTGAAAACTCTATTATAAAGTTCAAAGTATCTTGGATATTACGGAACCTCGGTTAAACGAGACGCCACTGTACTTAAAGAAAGTATTTGCTTGTAATTGATAATTTTATATTTTTAATAATCTTTCATTATTTTTTCTTAACGCGACGAGAACACATGTTTGATATGTTTAATATTTTTAATTTATTTTTCTATAGTTCTCCCTTAATAGGTACGTGATCTGAAACAAGTGAAAATTAATTTCGTTTAAGATTGCTGCACGGCGGAAATAAAAGTGTTCGTTTTAAAGGTTTGCAGGAAATGCCGAACCTGAAAAGTGTATCCCTTTCGGTAAACCAGTACCTGCTCTTAAAATATTAGCTCTAATTTGATATAAAATTCTTTTGAACATCTACAAATGAAGTATGGAATTTTCATTTCCGCATTCGTACAGTAAGCATTATCTGGCTCCATCACGTATTAGTAAATACGGAAGCAGACGATCAATATTTATGCACGGATACAAATTAATGGTTATCGAATAATTGATTAATCACTTATACAGGATATTCATTTTCTATGAAGTGTCTATATATGGAATATCAATGTCGATGAAAGTTCGAAAGCTTAAAATAGCCTCCCGATTTTTATAGCTATTTAACATTTAATACGAAAGGTTATAAATATTGTCAAACTGTAACACACAGACATGTTTAACATTATATCATTACAAAACCGTACAAACGTCTTGAATCTCCATCAATCACACGGGCAATTAACAAATAACTCTTTGATTTGTCGGCATCATCACAGCGAGTAAACATGCAGGCAATCCGCTCCGCCGTTAGACTTTGAGCTACATCAAGAATGTGGCATGTTTCATTACACACAGTTATGCTGCTGGCATACGCTTGGCAGCAGTCAGTAAGTCAATACCTCGTATCGTATAATTCCTTTGAAAGGAATTCGTTTTATATTTATATTAACCAACTAGTTTCTCCAAATATTCCTTTTCTTTCTTGCCTTTTTTATGTATCGCCACATATTGCGGTGCACTAACAGCTTCGAATTTGCCTTAATTTGGAGCCCCAGCAATATACGTAGAGCAGGCGGTGGGTGAGTGAAAGAGGGAGAAAGGGAGAAAGAGGGAGAGAATGCTGCAGCTTGCAAAGCTTTGTTGACTCGGACCATTAGGTTGCATCCTTGGCCTAATTGCATCCCAAGTAGGCCGGCGGTGAATCTGTATCGATAAAGCCGATTTGTATTATACGTTCAGATACGGAGAGATACCGGGACGGTACTGTTCAGAAAAATGGTTAGTGGCGGTAGTAGGACAGCATCAGTTCATTTCAATATACAGTGTGTGACATAAAGATAGGTCCACTTGGATTTTTTGCTGTAACTCTGGACTTAGTGAACCGATTCGGAAATTTGAAATTTATTCGACATTCAGCCTAGAGATTGCGGAGAACATGCACAAAATTTCATATTAATGCACTGACTCAGTTTTGTGCAGTAAACATTTATCTGACTTGCGTCAACTTTTGACCGTAACAAAATGATAGGTCCACTTGCAGAAAAACAAAAACTTTAATTAATCAATATATAATAACTGATACAAAGTATATAATAACTTAATATTATATAATAACTTATATAAAGTATAT
Source organism: Nomada fucata (assembly GCA_948146005.1). Lineage (NCBI taxonomy): Eukaryota > Metazoa > Arthropoda > Insecta > Hymenoptera > Apidae > Nomada > Nomada fucata. Next base: position 16,602,742 of record OX411278.1, read on the forward strand.
AATAACTTAAAACTATAAATGGTTTCAACAATTTATTGCTTTTCCACGACTTCTTATTAGTAAATTCGTTCTCTTCGTCATTGATAGTGCTAAATTTCCCAGTTGTTGCGGTGTAACGCGATACCACGCCTCCAATATCGCAGTTATTAATTTGGCGACAATTATCGTACACGTCAAGCACAAGTTTGATCCAACTATTTTCGATTGGGTTTATATCGGGGAATATACTTTCAGCGAAAAATCTCGTGGAAGATGTACATCATTAAATGGTTTATCGACAATATATTTGTAACGTGTGAAGAAGTATTACACAAACAATTGGAATCATTTTATTGAATAAAGGGGTTAACCATTTTGGTTGCTCGTTGATCATTTATTCATGGTGGCTGCATACAGCTGTTTGTGGCATACGAAATGATCGATTTCTCAATTTAGGCTCGAAAGCGTCCGCGAATAGGTCTTAGTATATTGCACCTTGATTTAAAGATTCACGCTAGACAATTAAGGCGCATTCGGTAGTTTATCAATTGTTTTACCTCAAAGTGGCAGTTGGGATCGTCAATGTTACTTGTGAACAAATGTTAAATGGCTTCAAACTGAGAAACAACGCAGCATATGTAATTATTCGAAGGGAATTACTCGAAGGCAATTCATACTAATGGAGCGCGCTTATTGCTATACATTCCTGTCGTTCTAAGCATGCACCATATCTGACAAAAGATGGATGACTAGGATGACATCGTATTAAACTTAGAATAACTCAATTAGTTACTATAGTGAGCAAGCTGTGGAATGCTTGCCAGTCGCCTATTTGTATCTATGTATTTTCATTCTACGTTCATATTCAATAACAAAACTAACATTATCGCCAAACTGTTTTATTATTTGCTCATATTCAATGAATAATTATTAAGCTCTCCATAGCTGCTATATCTACAATACGTGGCATTAAAAAGGTATGCGATTAAAGACGTATCGTGTAATATAAAGTGAAATATATACCTTAAAAAAAAGAGAACCATGTTTCGCATAGTATGTTGGTATCAGTTTCAGCACAAGTGAATGCGCCATAAAATTCGAAAATCAATCTCTTTTTTTCTCAATAAAATGCTATTAACAATTTTGATGCCAGCATTGAAAATTGTTGAACTTCTGATGAAAACGAATCATAATTGGTATTAACTTCATACTCAGCGATGTGTTTCATTTCGTTTTCTTCTGGAAAACAAAGCGAAATATGTCATTCCTTAATTAGTTCAGACCTAGCGAAGATTGATATTGTTTTTTTTGTTCTTTCACTTCATTCACTTTTTTTGTTCAGAATTCCATGCTACTGCAAATTTTAATATAACGACTGCAACGTTTATCCCTTCAATGCCTCTACTTACAATAAAATTGTTATCATCGTTATGGCATGGCTTTAGAAGTCACAAACCTCTGCAACTTCCTCCTTCTTCCCATTATTTACAATATTAGAGATACTTCGGTGCTGCAAATAAGCAGAGCACCCTATTGCATGTCTACTTGCGTGATCGTCTAATGGACCTCTGAATTCTTTACACTAGTTAGACAAGTATCTTGTGTCATATTCTAAATCCATACTGTAGGATGAATTCATTATTTTTATTCAGAACAAGAAAATAACTATAAAATTAAACAGCTACACATATACAGGGTGTTCACTGTGACAGTTCGTACGGGTTTTCAGCCATTTGCGACAATGTAATAAAAGATCTTATTAACCAAAATGAAACTGCATTCAGTGCCCAACATAGGACGATAAAAAGACATTTCGAAAATACTCTCTGATTTGTAATGAATCCAAGGCTATCTTGCAATTTCATAACGGAGCCGTACAATATCTCCTTCATCATATTACAGACGATGTTGACGCGAATTTAACAAGTACAATAAGTATAGTAGTTTTATTTACGCACTACTTTAGCAGCATTGGAAACAGAAGTTTCCTGCAAATTTATTATTGCGCGAAGGACATTATTACTTCTAACATTTGGTTGTTCAATTCACGTTATACAGTACATTTATGTGTATCACCAAGATTTGCAATCGGGTGTAACACATTGTACATCGAATTCCATCAGATAATTGCGACAGAACAATTCTACAAATGCACACTTTTTATTCAGCTGCAATTTATGTTACATGCTTAAGGAATATAATTTCCGTTCTCCGAATGACGCACTGGCAAAAGATTCAAATTAGGATTCAAATGGTATAATCATTTCTAATCTACTTATGCGTACATGTATTCGTCACAATGCACGCGACGATTTGAACCGTGATTTGAACCCGATGTACAGGGTGTCGTTACAAACTCTGCGCACAGTCCACGTCCGGACTAGCCGTTTCTTTTATTTGAAATAAATAAAACTTTCTTCATCCCAGACGAAATGTTGTGACGTGCAAAAATCTTTTCTAAACTGAATCATGTACATAGGCATCCATTTTCAATAAGAGACAAAGTCCATCCTGAGATGAGTACATTTAATGCCAATTACGATCTTCAATGACGTTGCGCGTTATCCACCGACCAGAAAAATTTGTTCTGAAATTTTCTTCAACAACCTAGGCATACTTGGATAGGTTCTGCTCTTGAATGATACCTCCACCTTCTCGTAGGTTGGTTCGACAATTTCTAGCCAGGCATCCTTGAGCCCTGCTTTTATATTATTATAGGGGGCATGCGTTTTTTCATCAGTAAACGTTATCTTTCAAAAAACCTGACGAGAAGAAATGCAGTGACGTCAAGTCCTTGGATGTGAGTGGGAAGGGTACATTCACTTCTTCTTCTTATTCAACGGCCAGGAAACATATTGTCAACTGTTCCTCGAACCCTGCGGTCGTAATGAGCAGAAGCACCGTCATCAACCACATCCGCGCACTGGTAGCTAGTAGAACGTCTTCCAGAAGTTTTTGTAGGGCTCTGTAGTGAATAAAGTTTACCGAGAAGAACCCACTTTCGCTGATAATACGAAAGACCCCGATCACGGCTGAGTGGCTAGAAATTGTCGGGGCAACTATCATGCAGCGAGTAAGGACAATTTTCTGACCGTCCAGCGAATTTAGACATTAAACAATTGCAAATCACCTTCAATAGCTTTCAAAGACCTCTATCTTGAAGGCCTTGGGATTTAGATCCTTAACACTAGAATTAGCGTAGGTTTTGGTATTATTTAGAAAGTATACGTTAGGCAGATTAAGTGCACGTAAAGCGGTTGAATGGATATTAAATATAGTTAAATGTGTAATTGGCGTTCTGTGTTATTGAAAGTCATCACAAATTGCTGCAACAATAGATATATGTTAATAATTTTATAGCAAGAAATCTGAAAACAGTCAGTTTGACCGGCCTGGTAGCTCTCTATGTTAATCCATTTTGGAAAGAGATCATTCATTCAGCTTAAAAAAGATACACAATTTTTTAATAAAACAAACAAAGGTCACTTTGATATCGCAAAGACAGCTCCATCTAGAATAGATTTGTACTCTCCGAACAATGTAAGTTCTATTCCAAATATTTCTCCCCGAATTAGGAATACATAGTTCCAGAGATAATCGCATCGGTGGAGTAAAATTGGACACCTTGTACATGTCGAGATACGCCTACTTTCCTATGAAATTAAGCCAATCAGTCTAATCGCCATTTCGTGCCAGGAGAAAAGATTCTACTAATGCATCCTTGTCCCAATAAAATCCGCCTTACATGTTGTAACAAGGTTACCTACTTCTTGTTCTGCATCAAAATATTTTTGTGCTTAGCCATTTCTTCATTACTTCGATTTTAATACACACCTTATTACCAATATTATTACTATGGAATAAATGAGGATTGTTCAGTATTTCTGTATGTAGAATGCTTTATGCACAGTATCATTAATGACACCTTATTGAATATGTAATTGTGGAGTACTTCGTTGAAAAAAATGTAGATACAGTTGCAATAACAACTCATATAAATTTATGCACAACCTTGCACGTGATTAATAGCGATGGTATAATTGAAGACTGGTACAAAAACCGGGCAAGTCCGCTTGCTAGCAAACTTGTGCTTGTCGAAGTTTTATATATTTTTATATATGCATTGCCCTGCCGGAATCATATCTTAGAGGCTTAATTAACTTAAAATTAACTTATTAGCAGAAGTGTAATAAGTAAGTTACGTGTGCAGCAAAAAAGATTCAGGTCATGAAGATCACGGCTGTCGCTAACGGGACATATCCACTGAAAATCGGCGATAATCGCTTGAATATTTCTTTTCTTAGATGTGACGTCTTCTAAACCGAAGTTGCAATTAAACCGACTAATTCCATAATGGCGCGCAATGGATTTCTATGATTGTATAATGCTTGCAATCTTACTGTTGCGAAAGTTGGCAGAAATTCACAGCAATGGATTGCTCGAATACAAGTGCGCAAGTGCACGTGGGAGAACATTGTTCCGCCATACGCACTCACTGCTAACTCAAGGTTCCCTTGTCGCAGGTCGTTGAATTCCTCTTTTAGTCGGCTACAGCGTAGCAATAATAAAAATATGCATTGCCGTTAAAAAAACTTACGTTCACCTTGGTCACGCGATGAATAAATAACATAATAAAATTACAATGCACGTGTCCCGTTAGTCCGCTCGAGTCAAACATATTTTGCTTGAAGCATTGTTCGATAACGTCAATAATAACCGAGTTAGTTTAGATAACAGTCGTTGTCCAGTCATCTTGTGTACAAGGTGCAGGTCCACTATGTACTAAATACATAATATATACGAGGTTTGTCCGTAATGTATCCTCTTTTCTGTCACATCATTGTACCTGACCGTCCCATTGTAAAAAATGGCTGGCCATCATTTAAAGCGAATCTTTATAAGTACTTTATAAGTTTATATTTAAATTGACAATTACACGCAATTGATTTAACCGTCCGAACTCGTGAACGGTTTCGTCCTGACCGAACGCGTCGAGCAATACGACAACGCCCATTTATCATAAGCTAATCAGCAATTCTTGGTGAAACACGGCATCGTGCAGCTCCGCCAGCCCCCGCGCCGTCCTGACGCGAATTCCTGCGACATTTGACTATCCCCCAAACTGAAAAGTCCTCTGAAAAGACGACGATTCGGCGACGTGGATGGTATTAAAGGAAACGCGACGCGGCAGCTCTTCACAACTTCGAAGGACGAATTTCAGAAGCGATTCCGCAAGCGGATGGGTCGCTGCAAGAGGGTCGTGGTTTCCAAAGCGGAGTACACCGAAGGGGACCAGGTCGTTATTGACAATGATTAACCCGTTCCCTTGGTACGGCACAAAAAAGGACAGCTTCCGGGGAAACCTCGTACGCCCCTAGATTTATATCGGTTAATGTTCAAGAAAAATGGTAGGTTTTCCCGAAGATAAATGAGAGGGAAGGGATCGCGGTAGAATAATTGCGCTAGCATTTTTCTTGCTTATCGCTCACGTCTGCTTAGGGACGCGTTTGCACCACTGTGAAACAATATTCTTGCGCCGATTATGCAATAGAGATATGCCTATTACATTATAGATTGTTGATAATATATAATCATGCGAATTTTTCTTCTTGCACTCTGTTCTTTCCGCGCAGCAGCGCTAGCAGCTGTTCAGTACGTGAAAGTTAAGTAACTAACAAATTCGTAGACAGGATATAGCAAGAATGTATTTTTAAGAATTGAGAATGACAATATAGTAGGTATTTTGTTCAAGCCTCTTTTGGTTTCGATATTTAACACTTTACTGTTTCCTGAATACATATTGATTCTTGATAAAACTGGAAACAAAAACGGTCGCGATGCACTAACAAACTACGAATTTCTTAACTGCAGTAGGACTTCCATTAACCCGGTCGCGATTATCCCAGGCCGTCGACTGAGTAGCAGTGAATTGTTTCTTAAAAGAAGTCCTGTTGATATTGAAAGGTTTACTATATAGAGCACTTATAAGAGCAAATTTAATTAAATCAGACGAATGCAATGTAGTACATGTAGATATACTAGGGTGGTGCTTATTTAATAAAAAACAATTTTGGCTGTATTTGCTCATGGGGCACCGTGTCAAGGTGTTCACCCTTATAAGTACGCCATAGAGTATTTTGGGGGGTTTTTTCAGTTACATACTAGGGGTTACTACCAATCATTGAATTTTCTGTTCGTTGCAAAAAGAGAATTTTATTTTATTTCCGACATATTCCCCTTATTAAGCGCGTTTACTTATCATTGAAATATTATCGTCTCGCATGTCAAAAATTTGATTCTCTATTTTTCTCTTACTCCTTCATGCACAGTCAGTCATTTTCGGCGGTGACACGGCTACAGAACACTCTGTATTTTTTAAATCGAATGCCTACAGTGAAGGACGAAAGTATTTGAACGATTGCAATAAAAAGAATAAGAGCACTACGTGTTATTGTTAATAACCAAATAATACAATTAACTATTGCATCTGAATATCTGTTCTGTTCCGGTAACATAGTAACTGATGTCTGTTCCGATGCGCAGTTACATATGTGTCTATTTGAATATATTAATATTAATACCTTTATCATTCACAATATGCATGTACGTGACGCCTCCTGTCTCATTCACTGCTTTCACATATAGTTTGCAACCAGTTTTAGTACATCGATGTACAGGTAATTTAATAGAAGTACCATGTTACGATACGAATGACAAGCAAAAGGTATATCACCTATATAAATAAAATCTGGAAATTTTCAACAAAATCCCTAAGCGTCCTGCTTCAGCAACAGGCAGTCTCGTAAATGATAACAGCTTTCTTCTGCGACGTACATTTAATGGAATACTATCTACATACGACTACTAGTAGCATGTGCAAAGCGATATTTCACTTTGCCCCAGGTTGCATTATAATCTACACAATAAATAACAAGAAAGTCATGTAAAACTAACATCGTATTTCAAGCTTTTATTGCACCTTTTTGAATTGTAACTAGGAATTTATCCTAGCGATGTTGATTTTTTCCCCAATAGAAGAAATAAAGGTCGACGTGAAATTTTGTAACGCGGTGATACTGCACGCTCTACGCATAACACATGTAGCTTATCTTACATACGTTCTAACGACGTGGGACGTGTAACCGTAAAGAGAACCTTTTGCAAAAAATATCATGTGACTTTTGAGGTAGCTGACACTCCAGGTGCTCCATTTCTTGGCTCGGTGTTCTATGTCGGTGAGCCTTGTTAAACCCCCGTCGCGTCGATTCGATTCTCAATGTGGCGCTAAAGTGATGGTTCTTATATACCGCGTGTGCATTTTAAGGATGAGCAGCTAAATGTCTCGAAATATGAAAAATACGAAAGAATGATTGAGACGAAAGTTGTAACATGTTAGGTGGTCCATATCATACCAATATTTATTTAACTTTGACATGAACATGAAATTCCTCGTAAATATGTTAAGTTTTTCAATGGAACTGTACATTTTTAATTACATATTCTTGTAGTTGACGTCGGAACATTTTCTAGACGCAACTTGCACGCGCATTTTGCTCGCTTATTTATCCAAACACTTATGCAAACACGCCAAACAATATCCAAACACTTACGCGTTTACTATAAGTCGTGCAGACTTACGTGTCGGTGACATTAGTGGCAATGCGCAATGAAAAGAAGTGTTTCGAACAAAGTATGTTGTATTCGTGGGAACAAACTTGGTGCACGAACGTTTATTTTATCATATGTTCAGTATTTATTGAGATATCAAGATGAGTTTGAGTTTTTAAACGACAATGGCGGTGTAGCGAGCGGTACTGATCGCATGTCGCAAAGTTAACTGATCGCAAGCATCTTCGTGGGAATAAATGACCTGCTACCCTCGGTCTCACAGCACGTGGGAACAGACTTGGGGTTCAAACCTGAAACACGATACCTATGGACATTAGTGATTGATGACCGCACAATATGGTTGTTTCCAGAAAATGCTGGCGAGCCACTTACGACGTACTAAATCGTGCGGCAAGAAAGTGACAAAAAGATTTCAATTGGATGCGCTTGTTAACATTTACGTACATTCTATACGCGGGGCAAATACCTGAATACACAGAAGACTAGTTATTTTAATTCGACGAATGTATCAAATTTAATTGCCTGTGCTTGCTAGATTTTTTATTCTTTACGAATCCAAAGTCTTGCCAATGTAATAATATTTTTGGTGTAGTCACTTTGAACGAAAGGAAGTTCGATTGATCAGAATTAATATTATATAGTGTTATATTCTTTACTCGTAAGTTTATTTTATTATTCCAGAAAAATAAGAAAATAAAATGGATGCACGTCTAATATAAATAATTAAAGTTATTACAGGATATAAATATGTTCCAATATATTCCAATATTAGTACTAACGTCATCATCGCGTGGTCGTATCGATTTTTTCGTAGGTGAAGTCGCTCAGGGGATAGGATGGTCATAAAATGAGGAATATATTATACTCTTTTAAAATGGCTCGCCATGTTTTTGTATTAATGTATTAATAGCAGCTTTCGGGACGACTACGAATACCTATTTGTATTTGAATAAAAAAATTTTAATATTAATGCACAGAAGCACGGATTCGTATGAATACATCAATGTCAGTAGGACCATCGTGTACGGTTAGTATTACTGTCAGTACCTATTTCAATTCAGTGCATGTGGTATGCATGTACATGTTGACATACCAGTTAAATGTGTGGTTCCCCTCTCGTATGTCCATAAAGCAAGATGGGAAGTAAAATCTTGTGTATTGTCGAAAAACCTGATGCAGGGTTAGCATTACCGACAGCTTTCCCATCGCTTGGCGGTATACATATAACGCGGATCAGAAAATTCAGGTCCGTGTCAATACTCGATGCAAATCCATCAATATTGACAGCAATCGATCAGTATCAGCGTCAGTACGTGCAAATACTGTTCAGCATTATGGATCGCGTACGGTGGGCCACAAGGTATTTACCTTTGGATAGTTTTTCCGTTTCTAAATATTCTGAGGATACTGGTTGATTCATTTGTACGTGGTGTGCTTTATATAAAATTTAAAGAAAAAATATCCATCGTTTCTGCAGTGGAATTTTTATGGAATAGTTCCCAGTTGTTTTTCAAGATTCTGTGGTTTGAAAAAAAACGAAGAAATTCATTCTAATCGCGGTAAGGTGATAAATATTGAAAGTTGCAAAGACATAAAAATATTCCTTGACGATAAGATCAATTTTTACTTCTCAATTGTACTGTTTTATGATTTTTGCTATGTACGTATAATTCAAGCACCCGATCCGCTTGTTCATTTAACAATAACAATACATCGATGTAGGGCATTACTAAACGGTTTGCGAAGAACTGTTACGCATTTAACCTGGTATTACCTTGTGAGTCATCGTATAGCCCGTGGTTGTATTCTTCTTGCTACGCGCTTTCGTATAATTTCCAAGAAATATACAGCATTTCATTTAAAAAATTAGAGATCACTCTGGCTTCTCGAAAAATATTGCAAATCTAAAAAATTAATATCCGCTATTATGTTGGCTATAGAGAGCTGTAAAACATTTTCCTCTTTCACTTTATTGTAATGCATTTTGTAGAAAAACTCTAGTACTGTCGTGAACATTCTTTATAATAGTGCGCACAAAATCATGTTTGGGCTTACGCTACTGGAACTGAAATTTATGACGCTGCTGTTTAATCAAATGGCTGTGACCCTTTTTAATACAGCGTAACTTTTATATGAAGCATCCTTTCACGCAACTCTTCTTATGGTGTCGACGATAATACATACGTCGATTAAAATGGAACAGCCAGTACTTATAACGTATGCATTATATATTGTTCAATACCTATTTAGAAAATTCATCGGAAGAATGTGTGTTATATATAAAAAGATTACGTTGGCGACCTGGTGCGCGGCTAACACCGGTAGTCGCTAGAATAGGTTGGAGTTCGCAAATGACCAGGTGTACGGCCGAAGGTAAGATCTATCAGCGTTAGCCACGTGCGTCTCGAACGTATATATGTGTCATTATGCTCCTTAATGTACTGAGGCAATGTGAACAGGGCGTTGTTTATAGAACCATGCGTTGCATTGTATCAGTACAGAAATCTGTGACGCCGATGGGGAATTTCACTTTACGCTGAGAGACCCGATCAGGTTGGATAGGTGGAGACGAGCTAATGCACAGTGAGCTGAAAGGGAATTTTTCTTGACCAAAATCAGCAACACTTCTGGATCTGCCTTTTACGAAAATGTATTTTTAGCGACGCAATTCGATTACACACAGTAGATTATTACATGGTGCTTTTCATTCTACGCTGAAAAATATGCGAGAAAATATAAAATAGAACTTTGTTTTATAATTAAATATTTTGGATCGGAGCTTTTAATCGGTAACAGACACGTTTGCCGTAGATATAAAGTGCTCGCACATAATGTTTGTACCACTTTTAGGTATTCAATCGAATCTTCGCGCAGGTACTAATTAATTACATTGAAAATGTATGCTATTCTGAACTTAACACGATACGGCATCCACTAGTATTTAAATAGACTGGAAATGTTGTTAACATATATTGAAATAAACGTGGTTTAATATTGAAACAATTGATTGTTCTATCGTCCGAAAATTTCAATATCCAAACAATTACACTTTAGACGTTTAGTGTATCGCGACATTGGTTTGCTGGCTTTACTGAAATACTGATCTACAAAAATAAGTATACTTACAGAAGTTGCAAGAAGTCGCATGTAAAATCATGCATCTGACCATTTGGGAAACATAGCTGGCTACGTGGATGGTGGAAGTTCGCAGCTATCCCATTGTAGGTTAACATTGGTACAAGGAGATTCTAGGTGCACTGGGAGATTGGATATCCAGGGACGACTCTGTTGTCTGGCTAACACCAATAGCCGCTAGGTTAGTTAGTTTGGCCTCGTAACTTCTTAGCTGGTACACCTCGAGCGGCAAAGGGGCCATCGGGAGACCTAATACTGCAGCTGGAAATTCACTGATTGGTTAGGTTCCAAGCTGAGATAGTTCCAAATGCAAAAAAGGAATCGTATTGAAATTAGAGATAGATCTTACGTGACGCAAGAAATGCGGTCGTGGCTTCCGGTTTTAGAAATTGAATACGGACAAAGCCTAACACTAATGAACGTACTGTGGGGTAAAGGAGTATGCGATTGATAGAGGTCGTTAAATTTGTTGGTATTAGACTTGAAGTATGCTACAGGGCCATTCACGTGTGATCGTATTTGTATTCCCGGAAGTTGAAAAAAGAGCAAGAAGTTCGTAGGGGTATGATCCTTGCCCTTGGGGAAAATGCGACGAATACAGATTGCGCCTTTCGAATTTCTAGAAAAATCTGAGGAAATGCTACTGTTACTTAATCTTGTTACTTGGAAGAGTCAGTGGGGAGTGTGATTGCAACGCGTGCTGTGATTTTTATTTCAAGTTCCCCAAGGGGTTGGATATTCACAAAGAAGTAGGATTGGATATTCACAAGGAAGTAGGGTTGCCAGAAATCCGGGATTTATAAAGAGAATAGTTAAGATAAAAACAGAGAACAAAAACAGAACTTTGCGGAGCTAATTTAAATAAAGACATTTATTGAGAACAAAATTGCACCATTGTAGAAAAACTGAATTATTCTTATATATGATTTCTAAATATACATGAGTCAATAATATTATTTACTTATATGTTTATAAATATAATATAAATCACAAGAAATTAGTGTCTTAGCTGAAGAGGCCACGTGTTAATAAACTAATATAACATAACAGTATCCTTCTACCCAATAAAATCGGTTATTTAGTTTCTTTCTTCATAATAGTATCTGAAGAAAAATTTATTAGAATCTTTTGGTTCTTTGAGAAACATTTTTTTCAAACATACAAATTTTGTTTAATTAAATTAAATTATTTTCCATCATTAGATGTTTGATATATCTTTTTTTCTTAAACTTTCGTTAGAAAATCCTTATTATGTTTAATCTCATCATAAAAATTATGACGAGAAATATTCTTGTAATTATATGTCACAGTTACAATTGATTTGACTTCTGATACATTCAATCTATTCCCTTCTTTCGTTCATTGCGCCACAATCATTGAAAAAATTCCAACATTATGGGTAGCGTTAAATGATGAGAGAGTTTACAGCTTTAAGTTCGAATATCAAATGAAACTTAGTGAAAATTCTCGTTTAGAAAAAGTGAAGAAAAGTGAACAATAAAAAAAGAAAAAGAGAGATCAAAATAAAAAAACAGAACATGTTCTCTTTAAAAGAGATATTCTGGCAACCAAACAGGGAAGTTCCAGTCCATAATATTGGGTCAGTGAAGATTTCATGTCTGATTTCGCGTTAAAATACAGCAAGCAATTCGGCATGTATAACTTTTTTATTGTTCAATTATATAATCTCAGTTGCATTGTACATAATAGCATTCTGATGGCTCTATCATAAAACGACGTCGGTTTGTTTCTGAAAAAGGAGATATGTAATTTTGCTATAATCACACCCTTTTGTGAATTCCTTGTCCAAACTTTGTTTCGACAAACCTTGTCCAAATTTTTGTCCAAAATTTGAACGTCAATTAGGAACAACCGAAAAAAAAGATTTCTTTCGGACTAAGCAAAAAACCAGAAGAATTCGAAGGAGATTCGTAAAGCTATTGCATACGTGTGTTTTATTTGAAATATGGTTGAGTAGATAGCAGACCATTCCATAAATTACGTCGTTTTCGAATGCACATGCAGCTGTATAACTTTAAAAGAGGAACAAATGGCATCAATCGTATTTAATTAATAATTTCACTGCCCGTTGTTTTCTGCGAATGTATTCCCCGTTTCTGGTAATATTTCTATCTCTTTCTCGCGGATCTGACGTAAAATGTTTGATTGCTCCCCTTGTAGCTTGTCGCCGTCGTAATTAAATTTTGTATCCTTTACAACCCGTTGCAGTATTTTGAATGAACAAAAATCTACGGCGTTCAATTTACAGAATGCAATAGACGAAGCACTAATTCTCAATTATACTCCTTCATTGTATGCTACGTTTATTTTCGTGGCACGCGACCAAAAATTCTTTCGTAAACGTTGCTCGCGACAAATAACTGCTGTGCTGTGAATCTTGGTAGTTACAGTTTTTATCACAGAAATTCAAAGTGGACGATTTCTAAACAAAACGCATTCCCTAACGTAAGCAGGACAAGAGGTGACATTACTTTTAGGATAACCTGACACCTTAAGTATTTCCAACGATACATGTGCAGTTGCATACGTACAATTGCGCATTTTCGCGTGAATATCGTAGTTTGTTGCTACTGCTGGTTGTACTACAGTTGCAGCCTACAGGGAATTACGCAAGCAGAGGTACTGTCGCTGGAGAACAGTACGCAGTAGCACATAACAAGTAAGGGGTGCACGCGCTTGTATCGGGATAGGAGTAACCGCCGAGTTATGTTTATAGCAACAAAGTTTCCAAAGCCTACTTTAAATGGAAATGGCGTTCCGGTTCTCGTGTTGTGCCCTCTTACCTTTTACTCTTTGCCTTTTTCTCTTATTTTGCCCTATGTGCATACATATACTCTCCCGCACTACTTTCGTTCTTTTCTTCATTTGGTTACCCCGTCGTGTTGTATCCGTTTGTTTTCTCCCTTTTCTGAAATATTCAAATTCACCCTGGGTATCGTAGATGATTCTTCAGTATTTATTTTGATCCCAAACCAATTTATTGTATGCTTCATTGCCTCGCGTTCTCGCTAAATTGAAGAGAACTACCGAAAAGTAGGTTTAAAGAAATCGAAGGAATATGTATATATTCCGTAATAATATTGCAATACAGCGTCACGTAGTGGTCGCCAATTATTCTACGAGGGGTCTTATAATAAACGGAAGAAAACAAAAATAATGGCGTTCGAGTAAAACTTTGTTTTTATTGCCCAAATTTTATATCCAAAAGCGAGTAACTCTTTATTTCCAGATTTCAAGTGCATTTCTGGGTGAAAAACTAGTGCGCTACGGTTGGTTAATGCATTTACCGTCAAACGTGATGGCTCAACGAGTTCGACGTCAGCCGCTGGTCGATCTCCGGTTGAGCCCTCGTTGAATCACATCTTCGTAGGTCTCGAGCCGAAGTTTGCGCTTCCTGTCGAAACTCTCACGGATGGCAGAAGTTCGTTCTGTTCGCTGGTGTTGGCAGGAAGTTGTATCGGAAGAGAGATAAGCGAGGAGGGCGATTCAAATAGGATGACCCTACATCCGCGTACTTGATTCGATCAAATCGCTGACGTTATTTTTATGAGTATAATTACGCACCTGGCGACTTCCTCTCGTTCCCCTCGGAGCAGGAAGTTCTGGGATACGCACAGGCCACAAAAAGGACGGCCAATGATAATCACCGGTCCATTCGACGATTATTTCTCGTAGAATACCGTGAACCACTGTTTCGTGTACATTTCAAACACATTCACTGGACGGATAATCGAGACAAGGCTTTCTGATCCGCGCGATAATTGTCCTGGATATTCTATTAATTTGAGCAATGAACCGTTTAGAGATATGGAAATACAATAGAGTTCCGGCTGGCATAGATTATATCTGAACAGCGGAGTTTAACCAGGTTCGCCTTACGTATATACAGTGTGTTTCGTTTATGGCATGCATTGTAATATCTTAGTTATAGAATTCGTTCGTGCTTCCCATTTTTATTAACACGTTCGAGGCCAACAATTACGAGCAACTGGATAAGGTTAGAGCGACAAGACTATTGCACGTGAGTGGCATATTTTTTCCCCTTTCATTTAACACCTGGCAGATTAAAAAATATCCAACAGGAGGCGAGATACATGATTGTTAACCTTATGTAAAGAAAAAACTGGTGCGCCGGTCTCGAATGCGTTAATAGTTAATTATATTGGGTTGTAACCTAAATAAGTTCGGCTACACTCAATGTATGTTTATGCTTGCAACCGAACTTATTTATGTTACAACCGAATACATCACTTCTTGCACACCATGACCTCAGATTCCCAAATGGCGAATCTCGTATGATTCCCCCTGAATCCTCGTCAAATGAGGAAGGCACTTTTTTTCAAATATTGGTAATATTTGAAACGTCAAACAATTAAATCATTGTGTACTGGTATACATTTTTTATTAATATAATAGTAATTCGAAGTTTATTATAGTAATCTTTCCTCGGGCGAAAGCTGATAGTGTTGTTATTCTTTACTCTGATCATTGAAGTTGCAGAGCTTCTCTTTTCGTAAGTATAAAATAAATAATTGGAGTTTAAATAGTACTTTGCCAACGGTGCAGAAGTATATTGTGTTCGTTAAAGCGACAGCAAACTTACCGTGGGTATATTATTCTCTCAACAATTTGCAGAAAAAGTTGTATCAAAACGTAGCAAGAAATATGAATCATAATTATTCCACCTGGTCAAGCTGGCGTTTATCGAAATTTCTATGTATTTTTTACTTGCTTTTTATTAAAAGTAAGTTCAACCTTTTATGCCGAAGCTCAATTAAATATTTCTGCTTAACTTTTAGTGTATTTCTTCGCTGGTGAATAAATTGTCTTATATACAGTTGGTCACGAAAGTAACTGGCCACAATAGGTATTCAGCCAATTTGACACAAAATGATATACTTGTAAGAAATAAAATAATTCGCGATCTGTTGCGAAACACAAATATTAACGAGGGTCCGTTAATATTGCATTATTAAATTAATTGCATTTCATTTCGAAATTAAGTGAATTAAGTTTTTAAATGAAACGCCCATTTTTATCGGCAATTGTTAATCTGAGGGAAATCAGTAAAAATAAGTGTTCAAGCTTGTCCGTAGACCTAGCGTTAACAAATGCTTGAAAGTTTATTTTAATGCAACTATGAAACATTGCGGTTAAACGTTTATTGCGAAATTAGAGAACATTAAATGAATAAAGTTTTCGTGAATCGTTCGAAGCCGTCGAATGAGCCTTCATGAGCAATTGTATATGAGTTTCTAGTTTGGTATTACGTAATTAGCCCAGTTTCTACATTCGTTATATTATTTCTGCACGTTGAGTTTGAAAAATATTGCGTTGCAACGATACTGTATTATTACACAAATAAATGTAGAGGGAAAATCGCGGAATTCTTTCAATCAGACACTATTAAAATCGTGAACACGAAGAGAAAATGTATAATGTATTCTTGCGATTTTAATAACAGTCGATTCGTCGAATTATGTAAAATTAAAATTGGTCCGCATACGTTTATACATTGTGTTTTTCGCATTTTCATTATTTTTGCACTGTGTTCTTTATAGGGATATTCGAATGGACGGACATGTCAGATATAAAGGGCTCTCGCTGTGAATTTAACTTGATGGAAAAAATTTGATTGCCAAAGTTTCGTGAAAAGCCATCGGGTTGTATAATAAATATTAAAATAGTGTGCTGCTGTCGCTCAATAGCGGCGCTACGTATAAACTTTCACAAATTTCTGTTACATACAGCTATTTCGCTCAAAAGTCGAGCAATATTACTGTGTGAAATTTTGCTCTCGAGACGTTCGTAATAATAACTTGCAATACCTCTCTCCAAACGTGAGGACCAATTTCACCCCCCAAATATGAATCTCTGTCGATAAAAAGATACGTGTCCAATATTTTTTGATTCTCTGACCTCCCGTCTAAAACAAAGTTTCATCTAAATTGATGCGTATTGGTTGGATAATGATTCTTGTTAGTTCGCTACTATAGTTGCGACGTATATTGTGGTACAATATTATTCTGTAACGAGGATACTCAGTTGTCACTGAAATCACTATATTTAGTCCTGGTACCACTTGAGAATATTCAAATCAAAATATTTGCTAAGCTATATTTGCTTCCTATAAGTCCGTTACAAAAATAAAGTTGGCCTCATATTTTTGAACAATAAAAAAGGAATCTTGGAAATATTAAGTATTACAGTATTATTGGTGGCTGAAAGCTAACTAACTTTATGCGTACACTTTTACTGTCATACCACTTGAATCGGTTGAAAATTATCCGATACCGTACGCCATACACCCTGTGTATGACATTTTTTGCTCAAAACACAAAAATTCGTAGGCGAAGTTCGTTGAAGTTAGAGCTGGTTGGCCGGTGGTCACCATGTACGTGCGAATATTCGATTACTTTGGGGAAAAAACTCGGCGGCTTTGGTTAAGAATCGAGAAGCATTCTATCATATACGAACGCTTGAAATTCCAATAGTTTTGCGATCACGAGAATCCGAGGAATTCGAAGGTCCACTATGGGTTTAGTTAGGAACGGGTCGTTTTACCTCCGGAATTATTTAAATGGGCGGGTTTTACTTAAAGAAAATTAAATGTTTAACGTTTAACCTATTTATTATATTTGTGAAGAAAAATTTTTTTGGGGTGAGGGAAATTGTGGCGACAAATTCCCGAATCAATAGTAACGCGTAAGCTGGTGCTGTTTGCTCCTGCATTATGAAATCGCCGAACGCACCAAATCGAATTGTAAGCAATTAAATGTAAAATGTAAGCTAGAGAACCAATATCAGTGAAATTTGGCACACGTGTCATGGATGAATGTACCAATAGCATACAAATGTATTTTTTTTAATCGAATAACTCTATTACGGGAAACTCAACAATTGCACAAACTGTTTGATCACACCTCGTATGTATGTATTCGAGAATTTCGTTGTTCTCACATTTGATTAAGATTTTCAATCCATACGTAGCTCGACCTAATTGGTAGACATGAAGTACAGAAAATCGTTGGTATTATGGAAACCGAAATATTAGGGGATCTGGAAATAAATGTCGGTTTTTGCGCCGAATTTACCTAAAATCTTACTTTTCAAGCTCTTCTGCTTTCCCATTTTCTCTTTTAGGCGATTAGAGTCTATCGTATATTTGTAAATACATATGCACATGCGCCGCTCATTTAATACAACAGCGATATAATTTCAAAAGCACGATTTTCCGGAAAACAGATTGGAATCTTCGGAATCATTATAATTTGGTAATGTTATTTCATAGCGTTACGCGAATGTATAATATAATATTATTGTTATTCAGCTTCATGATTTCTCATTTACCCTTCGACCAATACCTACCCCGAGTTATGACGGTGACGACGAGTTGGCGTTTTGCCATACTTGCAGCAAATGAGCGACACGTGTAATATAATGGCAACAGTAATACATGAAACTATAATGCATGTTGATTTCGAGGCTGTTACCAACTCGTCTGGCTGTAAGGCTTGATCACTCTTGATAATTTGACAGCGTACCTTGCACCGTAATATGTGGGGTGATCTAACTGATAAATTGTAGGGTGCCAGGCTGCACCTCTGGCGGTTGCCTGATTACAATGTGTCCAAGCTGTCCTAATACTTAACTCGGACTGTACTGCTTGCGAACTGAAAGGATGTATGTACTCTGTTCCTTGACTGCTACACGATTGTTACAGGACTCTTACTAAACATAGACTGCCTTGAACTGTCTCCTAATTTTTCATTGACCACCCAAACCTCTCCCGTGGAACAAATTAAGCGACTTCTATAGCGTAGGTGCGGTCGATAGAAGTTCAATAAGGAATTAGGTCGGTTTCACCGATGAGCAACGCCTGCAATTAAGAAAAGACTGAATCAATTTTCCTCGGCAGTAATTAATTTTCTGTTTGCGGGATTGAATTTACGATACGGCGATTGTTATCGCAAGTGTGCGTAGAAAACTTTTGTAGGAGGCTGACATTTGCTGGTTCCAATCACGCGCTAATCCTGTCTGATACCTTGTTTAGGATGACGGACAAGTAAGTGTGGTCAAGGATGCTTATATGGCCCAGCTTATTTGTCAATGTATTTTTCAGATGAATCTTTGCACAGAATAAGGAACCGCCGGAATATATTTTTAGCCTTTGGATATTTTATGATTAGAAGGTAGTATACTGCTACATACATATGAGTAGAGTTGTGTCAATCTTGAATTACTATGTTAATTGCCTGAAGAAGGCCACAGTTTTGGCTGAAGATTCAGAATGTTCTATGCTATTGTTATGATTGTATCGCCATGTGCCAAATCGCAGGGATTGTACATCGTCTCTACAGAGTATTCTAAATTAATATTTCCATACTTTATTACAATATGCATTTTGATAAGAAGAATGGATAGACGTCAATTTATGTTGTACTGTTTTCCTTAATGATGCAAATGTTTAAAAGGACAACAGTATAATGAACAAACGGATGCCGGTATCGAACTAACATTCTGTCACAAAATATTGCTCTGTCATTTTTACTTGCGACATTCTAGGTTACGGTTTTTGATCAAGTATTTCTCATAGCAAGAATCAGGTTTGTTTTGTATTCATGTGTTAGGAAGCTTACGCTGGCTATGTTATACATAAGATGCACCTGCTATTCTTGTATTTTTTTTACCGAACAATTTCTGTTTTCTTGTAAGGGAGTTCTACTAGTAGAACGTAGTTCGTGAGCGTTTTTACTCCACATAATAACCCTGTATTATTGTGGTTTTGCTTTAAACCCGCGAAGAAAGGGTAATGGGTTTTACTACGTGCTTATTTATCATCTCCTGTCTAAGTGGCAGTAAAACCACCTTTATTAACGAAATGGTATACGTAATCCGTAAATCCATTATACAGGGTGCCATGTAACTGGTGGTACAATCGGATAGGGGCTGATTCTATGTCACAAAAATGAGTCGAAAATATATTAAATATAATTTTTTTATTTCAGACTTACGTGCACTCAACTAAGTCTGAATGCAACGGATATCACTATAGACCGTCCTTGTTCAGGTTAATGAACGTTCTTAATAGTTTTGTACCCTTTTATATAACGCGAATAACGAGTTCATAAGATAAAGGCATTGCTATTTATTAGCCATTAAGATCCGTTGAGTTGAGACTTGGTCGAGTGTACGTGTACGGAGTAGATTTTTAAAGTCGATTTCTTCGAAAACGATGTCTCGAATGAAACAATTTTATTCTATGTTTTCGACTAATTTTTTGGCGTATAATCAGCCCCTATCCGATTGTCCCACCAATTACACGAGTCCTGCATATACAGTCGCCTTGGAAAGTAAGTTAACGATTGGCATTTATGTTCACATGAAGACAATGTATGTTTAATAACAACGACATATATAAATATTTGTAGCTTATTTTTGGTATGTACCTGTACTATAAAGAATACATTAAAACATATAAACATACATAATAATAATAATAATATATGCATTATAATTATTATCATAAATTTAAACTGTTGATAAGAGCGTTAGCTTACATTGAAATGAGTTGAAATGCGCGATACTTAACATTTAGAGGTTTCACAATTTTTCTTACCCTTTGGTCTGCCGCTGGAGGCTTGAGTAGTATTCACATGCAGCATTAAATATTAGGCTAAATTTTGTTTTCTTGGCTGCACTTTCTAATGCATTAAAATATTAAGAACGCCGCCGAGAAATGGTTTCTTGTGATGTTGACAGTATTAACTCTTTGCACTCGTTTGTCGAATATGACTCGACGACAGTTTTTATTACAGGATCGCCTGTGTCGAGTCGCGCTCGATTACAGATAAAACCTTAAAATGCCAGAGAATTATTGGAAAAATAGTTCGGAGTGCAAAGGGTTAAGGGTGACAAATTTTCAGACTTCCATACGAATGTTCCTATCCAAGTGTAGCCTAGTTTTGTTCTAACGTTTCGCAGATTTCGTTCAGAGTATCTGTTCTTATTATAATTCATTTTACGTATCTTGATTCTGATATCAATTTGCACCCGAATGTGTGTGTTCTACTCTATTGCTTTTACTCCATAACAGATTCAGGACCATCTTTAGGTCTATGTTATGTTAACCGTGAACCAGGTGCATACATAGTACGCAGCACAGCTTACAGTTGGCCTAAGTTTTAGCGTTCAGAGAACGTAGTACTGTGAGCACTCGAGGAACACTCACTGCGTGCGCTTATGTAAGCTCGATTTCGATCTCGTCTTATGCAATTCATATACCATGGACAAAAATACTTCATTGCCCAAATTAGTTGCGTTATTATTACACCAATTGTTAAATCAGAGGAAATTGTAAATAATTTTGTGGGGAAAGATGTGGGCAGCCGAATTCATTAGTCGTAAAAGTGTAAAGAAGAATTTGCGGGATTTCATTAAAGTTACAAATAAATAACCGGAATGGAATTTTTTATTGCAGATTTTGTTTGCCAATTTCGAGCAACTTCAATTCGGCACCGGCAGCTCTTTTCATTTGTCCATAAACGTTGCGGATATTTAAATACTCGCATTTAGCTACCCCACCCTGTATACATTGGTATCGCGTGAAACGTGATGGTCCTCTTCGCAATAATTCAGCAAACACAGGAAACCAAAAATATGGCATAAAATGGTTGCGTATTGAATTGATTGTGCTAGTCATAAATGAAATATCGGTTAACCGAAATTCGAACACAGTGAACCGAACTTACCGTGCATTCAGTTTCAGCCCATTACTCATTATTATAAATTATGTGGAAGGGACTATATTCCCTGTAGTGCACACCTTGAACTTTACCGAATGGTTAAATGCCATAATTGCATTCTCCTTATCTAATGTCATGGATAATCACGATATCAATATTTTATAGTAACATTTTGAGAGAGAAATGTAGAAATTTGGAAAGAACAAGAAATAAGAGGGATAGTATTTTTCATGTAAAAATTAAGTATTCTAGTATGATTTCTATTTTTGACTGGCAAAGTTAAAACAAAAATTATGAAAGATTTCACGGATTAAAGCATGACATTTCGCAACACTCCACCTTTCCAAATTTTCACCCAATCTAAATTAATACTTTACAACGAATAGAGGGAGACTGAAAGTAATAGTATCGCCAATTTTTTACCTCTACAATTGATGCATTTATCATAAATAAAAAACACTGAAACTAGCTGTTCACTCTCGGAAGGGCGAACATAATCGCATAGAAATTATTTTGCTTAAATGTAGCGCGCGAAAGACACTGCTTCGGAGCACAGACAGTGCCGAAAGTTTCCATTTACGAGCCGACATTTCGTCTGATCCAACCTAATAGTTTTCAAGGGGAATGAATAGAAATTCGATATTACCTAGCAAAATAGAACGAACGAGCACAAGAGCGAACGTGAACCATGAGTGAATGTACTTTAATGGATAAGGGTGGTCGGTTCTACGAGCACGAACGAGCTGGCAACTTACTTAATACATTGAGTGGTCGCTTTATGAGTTAGAGTTCTAAATTAGTCCTATCATGTTTTAACGTTTAAAGTGCCTGGTAGAGTGTGCTTCAATTTTTTTTCAATCACGAATCTCTGCAAGCCTGCAAATTAAAATCCTATGCTTATGCGCACTTGAACAAACGTTTCTCATTGCACAAATACATACAACTTGCTTGCATGTTGAAAGTTCAATGCATATGCATATACAATATCGATTTGTCCAAAATGGAAAGATAAGCTTTGTACTAGAAGTTACTGTTCGATGCTTCCAATTGATTGCGATTGCCCAGCTGTGCAATCAGTCACCTAACGTTTCGAAAAGCGAATCTATTTTCCTCGTTTCGATATGTTCGATAGTTTTCTATTTTGTGGGGCAATACATTTAGCTGGCAGGTAAGAATTCAAACCGTTACTTTATTGTGTCGATAACTCACATACAGCTTATAAGCAAAAATTAATGAAGAATCAAACACTTACATTTTTATTTCTCTCCCATCCCTTTTTGACTGTTTTATCTCGCGTTCAGTATTAGTATATCTGATATTATAGAAATATCCCTCGATGAGGGTTATATAATATATATTCTCAAGGTATATAGCTATTGAATTTTATTAAAATCTAGCCAACATGCTCTTCATAGAATTTCTACTGAAAGTTTCTGTGCATCGTAATGGCACCGACGAGAGTAAACATGGCTAGACGCATGCGGACAGTGTATTGATTACTAACCAAAGTAAGAGTACGAAAACCATAAATGCTTAGAGGAAGATACTGCCAACAAGAAGTGTATTTTTTAAGCGTAGATAGTATTTCACAGATCTCTCGAAAATGATTTCCTACATACTTTCATATTTCTATTTTAATGCTGACATAGTTGATGCAGAAATATTGAATACCTACGGGTGCATCAGTCGTACACAGAAATAATTCTATTCGTCGACAAATAATGAATAGAAAGGATCAAATGATTGCAACTAGAAATGGTTATTTGAAGATACTCGTTTAATTAATTAATAGCTCGCTAAAAAGTTTGTAATGTCTCGTGGTGAAGGGTTGCGAGGCTGAGTTATTAAAAGAGCTCGATGGGCCGAATTTCTTTTTACAGTGCCTAACTACTTATTAAATAGTCGTCTGCCATAAAAAATCTATTTCCTCATTACCTACCCTCGTAGCGATGTTCAAAATTATGCTCGAATGTAATCTTTTAATGTGAGGTGTATTATATAATTATTAATTAAATGAAACGACGTCGACATAAAGTTTACATCGTTCTCTACTTTTTAAATATACAATATCGTCAATCAAATGCCAACGCGTTCGAAACGCGTCAACAACCAGTAGGGGTATCCAAGTAAATACATATGTTAATACATATGTATAATACATAATACATATGATTCCGCTAATGCGGAATCAGAAATACGAGTAAAAATTAGAGTTTAGATTTAGTTTGTCAAGTGCCCATATATTTGTATTTGTATATTTCCCCCCCCCCCCCCCCCCCCCCACTGACCAGCCCTGCCGTAAAATCCATTGTACACTGTGTGGATATTTTGTGTCGACACTCGTGTGTCTCGTGGCAGAACCTACTGTGAGACACCGCGGCGATACTTTCCAGTGGCACGGAAGCATCTGCAAAGTTCCATAATCAGCAATGGTTCTCTGAAATCCGCCACAAAAAGTGTCCATTCAAAGTGTCTTATCTGAGACGGTGATAAAGTACTACGCGAAGGTGTCCGCCCTTCTGTTACCTTGTTTGGGGCTCGTTTACGTGGGCATGAAGACCGTGATCCCACATTTATATGTACCTATGTTTGTGGCGAGCTTATATCTACGCCAAGGTCCGTGAATAGACAGTTGTAACCTTTTTACTTTTTTCGAGCGCAGTTTAATATTTCAGTATCATATTATTGAACACAATACTTCCGATACTGTCACGACGCGTCGCGACGTTGCTTGTCCCGATGATATAGATGATACTAACCTTTGTGCGGTATCGAAGACTGGCTAAAAGTTAATTTTGTATTGCTCGACTGCTTTGAAACATGTGAGAAATGTTCTTTGCAATGTGCGGAATGATCGTTTGTCCATGCACATCATTTAACACCGTTATACGTATATAGAGTCTATCAGTGCCTATTTTCAACATTGTTTTAATGCAGAATGTTCACTCAAACCGATCAATCTCTGTCCTGAATAACGATTCACAGTTCTACGTTGTCATGCATAATAGTTCAACAAGATTTTCTATTATTTCTGCGAAACAATGTTGATGCTATTAACACTATCATCTATTGAAAATGCGTCGAAGCTTTTACACTTAACCCATACAAATTTGCCATTGTATGTGTTAATCGGCATCGATCCTGATTGGTAATTATTGAAATGTCTTGGTTTGTTATAAGCGTACCTGTAACTATGTGGTCTAAAACATTCACCGCCTGACTCAAACGAAACAAAAGACACATAGAAAATAATAAAAATTGCGCAGCTTGATATTATTACATAGTACTAGTTTATTAGTACATATGTTAACACGTTCAGTGCCAGGTGTTTACACATATCTGATCGACGACCATGTCGTGAACACTTAATTCTATCAATACGAATTTTTCAGTGCTTCGTAGTGCACTCGATGTTTCACATCTGTTACTGTCACATTAGTTACATTGAAAGATTTGTGAATAATATTTTTTATTAACTTCTTCATTAACTCTAGCGTTACCGATCACAGGTAACGCTTTCGACATTCGACGCGCTACATAAAAAAAATGTTACTCTTTCCAGACAAGCTGTGTATAATATAATAATATTTTTAAATGTACCATACCTCGTGGTAAATGCAGTTCATAACTGTAACAATTTCGCGTAATGAAATTTGGTACTGAAACTTTTCTGCCGTTAGAGCGAAGACCACTATGTCAATAGCAGACAAGTATAAATGCCCTGAATTATGCTTTTGAATCATCCAAACGTGCTGTGCATTAATTATTAAGTTTTCCTCCTTCTCTTGTTATTCCAGTGGCTGGGTTTAGGCATTATGGCCGTAGGAGTCTGGGCATGGACTGAAAAGGACACATTCAACAACTTGTCCCGGCTCACGAACGTCGCGCTCGACCCAGCATTTATTCTTATTCTAGTCGGTAAGTAGAAATTATTTCTCGTCTTCGGTTTATCTATTTTATCTTCGTCCGATTTCTCGTTAAAGCCTAATGAGACTTTGCGAAATTTACTTTCGTTATTTACGAACGTTCGATATCGTAAGTGAATCTGTGCTGTTCGGCCAACTGCTTCGCGACAAGTATAACTATTTTTCATTCGGCCAATTTTAAAGCCTTTGCAGTTTTGAATAGTGGTCCATAAAGGGGACAAATAAGATTATACCTCCATTTTTTCTTTATATTCTTCAATATTCAATATTTGAGCACTCAGAAGGTCGTCCCTGTTCGTTTGTTAGTCAAACCGTTATAATTTATCGAAGAAAGATTAACACTTTATGTCAAACAATTGAAAAATCAGCAATTCAACAAATTTTGAGAGACACTTCGAGTAGCGTTTATATATTTCAGCAAGTTATACAATACATGTGTTCGAAGTTTCAGCAAACTGCGAAATGTCTCCTCAAAATGTATAGAAAGAATCAGGTTTACGAAAGTTATTTATGCAAATGAGTTCGCTCTGTGCGCAAAAACAATATTTTCGTCACGCTGTAAGAAAATCTTGGAATTTTGCGGCGGCACTCGCACGCGCGGACCGTCCTATACAGAAACAACAAATTTACGATCGTTCGCAGTTGGTTCGTACAGTTCCGTGTACATACAGTCTGAGTGTCCACTCGTGGCAAAATCTCACGGGAGGATTCTTGCAAATTGTTACATACAGACACTACTCCGAAACCTTTCGGTCCTTTGGGGGATCGAAATGTACGCACTCCAAACGAGATTGCTGTTCCGGGAATAGCTTGATGCGGAGACCTTCGAGTTAAGTTACTTTACGATTAGAAGTGTGTCTCCGCGAGCAATGGCTCCGCAACAAAAAGAAGTTGAGCGTAATCATGTTGTTTGCTGCACCTACTGCCTATATACACCGATAAATATAGTTACGCTGTTCGCAGCATTTGTTGCTTCTAGTAAGAAGCATAAAAAACTTTGCGGAGAAACCAAAAGTTTGTCGCCTTGCCGAAGAAGAAGTGTTTCCCGTAAATTAAGAAAGTTAAAGTGTTGCGTGTTGGGATATACGTGACAAAAGGTATTAAGAATCGATATTTATGAAGAAAGTTGCTTAATCTTTGATACTTTTAAATATACATATTCTGGTCCTCTATAATGATGGGTAATTTGACCCCTGTGGGTATGAGTAGGCGGTATGAGTATAATTTAATCAGCCCCAAAACTCATCTTTCGATATTTCAGACATTCAAATTCCTCATGAAGCTTGTGATAACACCGATGCGGTATGCATATTTTGTGGCGGAAACCGTGAACGTTCCACGAACCAAAGAAGCGAAATATATGCAGGGTGTCTCGTAATTACACGAACGTCGGGAAATGGGGGATTGCTGGGGTGACTCTGACAACATTTTCCTTTACCAAGATGTTGATTGAAGCTTCGTTTTTGAATTGTTGACGAAAAACACTTGCCATAAAATTAGAGCGCTCGTAGAACGCTTATCTAATAGCTAGAATAATGCCTTGTTTTCGTAGTACACGTTAAATACAATTAAATTGTTTTTCTTTTACATTCACCTTTTACCATATATGACCATACTATTTTGCCTAAAATTGAAGCAAAAATTTCGCGCGGTTTAACACTTTCGCAGCCGGCTAGATTTCAGCTGTTCAAAGCACGAATGCCGACAGTTATATTGCCCGCCTACGTGGAAATTAAAAGCTTTGTACTTTTTTGCGAAATAACACACAGTATATACAGTGAACCGAAAAGGTATTCGTACAGTGCACAGTTTCACTTGCGACTTCCTTATTTCGAATACCTTTGGCCCCCTGTATGTATGCATATATGTCGAGAAGATGCACTATATTTTTGCTGCCGAACAAAACGGAAGGGCACAACGAGTGCCTATCAACGTGGACAACACGCATACGTATAAGTAATGGCAGAATAGCGCAATACATATTCCTGGCCCGGCGTGGAGTGTGTTAAGTTATGAATCAGATGTTAGGTAGGGAAACAAAACGGGGGGCCGAATTTCCACGACTTCCTCCATGACGCGCATGAATAGAGAATGCATTCTGACAAGGGAGCGTTGGCAAATAACCTCGCGTATTCTTATCGGAAAGTTTGCGCAGCAAGATTGGATACAAATCCGAGTCGAGCATATAATTATCATATAGTAGATGCGTTCGGCGCTGCCGCGTGCCCTAATTCACAATTACAGGCCACGTATATCTTATTGTCGGTGGCAGAAAATTAAGGAAGTTGAAAGAAGTCGAACCGACAGTGTTTCGATAGCTGAAGCAAGGTTGACTAGACTAGCGAAGTGTATGAGGAAAGCATCTAACGTGCATATAAATATCGATAAACACTGTCATCTTACATTATGTTTGGAGAGAAAAGACGCGGACGTACGTGCACTCATTGAAAGTATGTAGCTAAACTGAAATCCTACTTGTGAAGAGTATACAAAATAGAAGAACTTACATTGGAAGTTCTGTTATTAGGTTTTGGGGGTATATCTGTTGTCAAATATAATAACAGTGGTGTAATAAATATATGTATCCGTTCCTAAAGAAGAACTTACATTGGAAGTTCTGTTATTAGGTTTTGGGAGTATATCTGTTGTCAAATATAATAATAGTGGTGTAATAAATATATGTATCCGTTACTTGTATATTTCCCTGCATTTCACATGTAGATATAAATACCCTTAAGATGATTTAATCAATAAATTATTTTAATCTCTACGCGGCGACATTTAAAAACTATTCTAATATTATTATACTGTAACTAAAACCGCGATAAATTTAATACAATAACGAGAAACAAACAGGTACTCGTATATATGGGCCATTCTGTTAAATACAATTTCTGCATATATATTATCTATATTTTCTTTACTCATTAATGTAAGCCGATAATCTTTTATGTGCAATGTAGAAACGGTGGTGTTCAAATATTTTCATGTCAAACTAAATTGTACGTGCACATCGATATGCATGTAAGTACATATCTATGTACATTCGCCGCACGACTCTCGCAATATACGTATAATCTGACGCTCCATTTCCGCCACAAATTAATATCCGGAGCCAATATATAATATCGATTAGTTGCAGAGAGACTTGCTACGATATACAGAATTCATATTAAATATATTTGTAAACCGTGGCTCAATTTAGAAAGCAATTAAAATATGTATGATTCACTCTGCACGCCCAAATTATTTTTCGACCAGCTGCGGAACTTTTAGAAAGCATTGATACGTTTCACGAAGTCATTAGTTCATAATTACTGTCTATGTTACGAGGGTTCATTTGCGGTGCGATCTCATAAAATCGGTGGAATCTAGTTTGGAAGCGGAGCCATTTTTAACGCGTATTTAACTGGTAATCTAGTTCAACGAAGCGGTAGCTCACCTTTGCTTTATAAACGATTTTCTTATACGATGAGTATGCTTAATATGTTCTCGCAAATATTACAATTATGACGCGTTTAATTGAAATACGTGTAGGATTGCCTTATACGTACTGTACATATTTACGCTCAAGTCGATGCTTCGCCAAACACTAAATAAACTAAAAAATGGAATGCGTACGAAAAGATTCACACGCACCAACGGTCGTTTCCATATTTCCAAATTCCCTTCACAGCCAAGCCTTCTTCGTTCTCTCATATGTACTATACGTATAATGAGAAACGGAGAAGGCGGATTTCTTTTGAAAGTTTTCATATCATTATTCATTCGACGATCTTTCAGCATTTCATTTTGTGCAGCACACATGATGATTACCGCGTTATGAACCTCCGGTCTGACTGCGGGATGTGGTAACCTTAAGGATATCCCGTGTCTACATACATATACGCACATACACGTGTACGTGTAACATATATGTAATTTACTCTAATGAAGCTCAATATCGAGAAGGTGGAAGCAAACGGTTTATTCTAAATGACTTAACACATAATGGTCGACTGATTGGCCGTGTGATACCATCTGCGTTATACATACTTTCTCATATACATCTAATGTGCATATAAGCCCACATTTAAAAAGAAGAGTGTGTCATTTGTTGATAAGAACAACGTATGGCAATGCTGCTGTGCAACAAGCAACTGTAGCTTTCGTTAAAGTTGGTGAACTAATAAAAGGGTTGCAAGAAGTGTGCTATCATTCTGTTAAGTCTTTTCAAATATAAGACGTGGTAAAAGTATAATATTTACGGCATGTGCAGGAGTATTGTTAAACCCTACTACTGATGCACGTAGGGTTAGAGTTAGATTTGGCGACATATTTTTTTCAACGAATCTGCCGTTTGTGCATTTGTACCAAATAGTGCGGAACAATATTCTTGCGCATGCTGTAAAATTCATTGGTGTGTACATGTTTGTATTGTACCTATTTTTGTTCATTATGTTTTGTATCGTTTATATTTGTACGTTGTTGTTACTAATTATTAAGCACATTTTATTCGTCGAGTAGGTGTCTGTTTGTCTGTAACATTGGTTTTTAGATTTACGTTTCAGAAAACACATGTTTCAACATTTCCATTAGTAGATTTTGTCTATTTATACGCCATTGATAGTTGCATGATAATCAATAGTGTGACTATTAAAAGGGACATCGATTTCCACGATATTTCGTATTTCCATACCTGATATTTTTAAATCAGAGTGCAGTGCTACTTCTGACGTGATTCTCGCGACAATTTTATCGAGTTACCGCCAATTGAGATAGAATCGACTCGGAAAGTAAGTCAACGCTCCTGCCAACAGTTTAAATTTGCAGTAATATTTATAATGTATATATTATTAATACAATGCATATTCAAATGTTTTAATGTATTCTTCATAGTGTACATACAAAATACATACAAAAATAAGTTACAAAAATTTGCATTAATCGTTATTATTAAACATATTATCGTCTCCGTTTGCACACAAATTCCACTCGTTAACTTACTTCCGAGGCGACTGTAGATTAATCGATAGAAGAAAGAGTGATAGAATAAAAATGTAATTCTTTAACATCTTCATTTGTAGCGAATGATCCGCCACTATAGCGTAAACCGGGGACAGCGAAGTTTTTCTCCTCCAGTGGTGAGAACAGTAGCACGCGAGTGGTCTCGCCGTCTGCGCTGGACAGCACTGCATTTACCAAACTTGACATTTGCCTCCCATATACTTCGAGATGTTCGATAAATTATTGCTCAATTATAATATTTAACACACGTGGTTTAACGCGTCCTGAAATGCGCAACACACTGACAATAACAAAAATATATAGTTCAATGGAAAGAAATGTTGTTGCTATTGGAATCTCGGTAAATAACAAATAAAAAGGAAATTCAAATATTCTATCGAATTACCCCTATCTAGTCGAACAATAAATTCATATTTATATTTGTAGAATCTAAAGAGATATGCACGTGTATATGTACACTTAACCGAACCTACCGTATGTGTACACTATAAATTAATATAGCTAAGATGAAATGAAACTGGTTAATGGATGATCGATAGATCGCGTCAGCTGTATTTCTTACGAACTGGTACACGGTTACAGGAATGATTGGTCGGAGATCTACCTTACCTTCGAAAATATAAAAAATTGTATACATTAGCTGAGTGCAAAAGCACTGCCAGCTTTGCTTAGCGAAAACTTAACAACTGTTTCTAATATTTGTGTTCTCTAATCCCCTAAGGTTCTTTTTTATAATAAAATAAATTCGTTACTGACAGGCAAATCCTTGCGCTTGCTTTTCAAGTGATATACGCTCAAAACCAAGACTAGTTCTTCCTTGTACGATTTCTACGTCGTAGATCTCGCAAATAATTTAATAAAACTCGTATAATGTCCGGTGAAGTAAACGAACATTGTCGACAATTTTCTCCCCGTCAGTTATGACCAAGTACCGTCTGTGTTAAGTCGCGGACGGCTTATCCGCTACCTTTTGCAGAAGCCCCTACTGATAAAATCTTCAATGTTCGAAGCACCTGGTTGCCACGCGCGCAAGGCAACAATATTATAAAACGTTCCTTATTTTTGCCCGTGGAAAATAGTGGAACCTCGAGAACCTTTCTCACAACCGTGCACTGGGCACACCCTTAAGTGGTGTGTTGTGATTGGGTTGTTAAGAGGTGCCCGCCACTATGTAGTAGGAAACCAATCAAGAGGCACATACAGCCTTTAAATACCGCAACAATCTTGGGCAGGGTCACTACCGCAAAGTCAGTCCCAGTATCACGTGAACTATCTTAGAGTACCACAATTTCTAGTATATCAGTAATATTCTAGTATATCTGTGTGCAGTATTCGTCCCCGTGCTCGCTCCAATACTTGCAATATATTCCGCAGTACACTGTACCCCAACCGATACAGAACACTAACAATTTCCATAGACTTCCTTACAAGATGTCCGCGCTATTTAATTTTCGCGAATACACCCGTCGACGCTGTGACGCACGACAGTGTACTAATAGTAGTCAGTACACAATATTTGTTGCACAGAGTAATAGAAAGTTTCTTTCCATTATAATTTATTTCTGAGGAGAAAGCCATTACCGAAAACATGTGAATTGGAAAATGTACGTTTGGTTGATTAAAGGAGATGGTGGAGGATACCAGTGCGAGCAGGTGTAAAGCGTCAAGCATCAAATCCATTCCCTCAATATATACACATTTCCCTTTGTACATATGGGTGGTCGTTGAAGTTTCTTGAAGTGACTATCAAGATCTGTCGGATCTAGAACCACTGGATCCCCTTTACGAGAATATGTTAAGGAGATAGTTTCCGTTTGTCAGCCAAGTATCAACAAGTATTGGGCCCACAAAGGAGGGAATTGCTACTCTATTTAATTGGCTTGGACAACACTTGTGGACCCAACAAACAATATCAAGAGGCATAGTCAAACATGTACGAGGGTGATTTAATAATTCTGCGAAATGAGTGATGTGCATATTTCTTACTGGCTGTATGATTAAATACTTGCGCGTCAGCATTTGTCGCTCTTCATTCATCGCGACTGTACCGCTTTTAACAAGCTAGCTCGGGTTTTGTTTCTTTGTCACAAGAGTAACTACAAGCTTTACGTTTGCATCAAAGGAGAGCAGCGTACCGTAATTCAGTTTTTGTGGTCTAAAGGTGCGTAAGGGGCTGAAATCTATAGAAAAATTTCTGCACTTTACGGGGATTACCTTCTTCCTCGACGTAATGTGGATGAGTGGGTTGATAAATTTAAAAATGGTCGCGAAAGCATCATACATTCTATGGATCAAAAAATTGAGAGAACCGCTGTTAGGCGCGGTTCGTTTCTCGTCAGAGAACATTTTCTTCTGAGAGTATAAAAAAAGCTTGTGCAGCAATGGACCCATTGCGATAACAAGCAAGAAGACTATGCTGAAAAATAATGCTGTTACCAAGAACTCTACTGTCAACGAAATCAACTTTACAATTACAATTGTATCACCCTCGTATTAATGTTCAGGGCAATATATTTGAACACTCGCAGGGACATTTGTGACCAGTTCAAGTACTATCAATTACTCGAAGTACCATTAGTCAACTAGGTGGCAGATTCTGAAATCTTAGGGGTGTTGTCTGGACAGGACTGCAGGTATGTGCTTAATATATGACCCTGTCCGCAGCTGGGTTGAGGAATTGCCCATGTAGGGATTCAACAAATGGCCTGAGCAGCGGGTCAAAGTTGCAGGACACATACATTTCTATTGCATTACGGTTTTTGGAATAGGAACAGAATTTGTGCAAAATTGAACGCTCTGTATGCATATCTGGTATCAACAAATATTGCTCATATCTTTGAGACCCTACGAGAGTGTACCAATGTTAGTGCTCGTTACTATTATTTCCACCATCTCTACTGTTGAATTGATTACCTACAGATCTTTAAAAAGATGTTAGTTACTTACTGCCTGAATGCTTCGGAAAAGAACATAATTGATACTAGGCAACGGCAAAATTGCAAAATACCTTCTTTACACATGCACAGTTTCCATCCGAGGGTTCACTTTATAACGAAAAGTAAGTACATATCTCTCGAATTTCTGCATCGATTAAATATGAATCCACCAAATTGAAAATGTACTAACCACAAATCTATCAAAAGCTCGACTTAATGTCAGTAACAAAGTTTGACAACCCAAACAGAGATACCTTCGCCCGGTCAGAAATTGAATTCCTTCGTTTCGGAAAACAAATAGTGTAAGGTGTCTGTGGAATAATATTGAACTGCATTACCGTTTCTCTATCCTTATCTTCCTTGTGTACTTTCGTATTGTACCGCGACATTTCCTTTCTCAATGCGCATAATAAAGTTGTGCAGCAGTACAACTGACAGAGTAACATTTGAAAGTTCGTAATGCACGCTCTACGCTGGATTACCAGAGATGTACAAGGGGATTTCAACAAGCCTGCCATAGAAGGCAGAAAGCCAAGCATGAGCGGTCAACCACGGTTTAGCTGAATGTAATGCCGAGAATCCAGGAATGTCTTGCAACCGATTCAAACATCATGGTAAAGGCGCAGCTACCTGGCGCTTGCAAAGCCAAATCAAGTCTGCACGTGAAACTGTTCACGATTATGAAGGGAATAGCAATCAGGTGGAAAACCGGACAATCTGTTTACGTCAATATTTATTGTCGATAAAACAAATCATCTGAAGTGAGGTTCATTTCGCTCTTTTCTCGTATTAGTACTTGTTCCCTAGGTATTCACTGAAACTTATTTCGCAATTCGCCTCACCGGTCTTCCCTTTCAATGTTACTATCGATCTGCACGATATTTCATTAAGGATAGGTCAGAGAACAGATCTCATTCAACTTCTCCAGCCAACCATTTCTACTTCTTGATAGCATTAAAATATATTGGTGGTCGCTGTACTTGATTGCAATTTTGAAGCCAACGCCAGCCAATCGATGCAATTAAACGTTCTGTTTCTATATCTTCCTTTATATATGTGTATAGATATTGAAAAATGTCGCTCAATTCTACAAGTTCACGGCAAATAAAATATTATCCACTATTATTCTATAGAATGAATTATCTTGCAAACTATTCGGTATAGAAAAATTTCAATTTGTCTGCGTTTTACAAATAACGCTGCAGGCCTGGGTATATATTCGTGAAAATGTACTTACAGTTTATTTAAAAATAAATAAAGGGTGTCAATTTGTAACATGTGAAATTCTTAAAACATGTACGTTTCGGAAGTGTCTATTTGTTTGTTTAAGTGAACAATTTAAACAATTATCTAGCTCCAACAGTTCTTGAGGCATGCAAAGAGACATGTTTTTCATCCTCCACTTCGGTGGCTATTCTTGCGCACTAAATGTGGACCATAGTCGGTAACAAATATTTTATTTACAAGCCAAATATATGTTTAAATCCTTAGCTTAATAAACACGCGGAGTACATTTCGCTACTCGAAGTTTATCAAATATAAAGTTACGAGGATCGTGCTAACATTTCCTAGGTGGCATCTGCAGTTGAACTGTAGGTACGACCACGACATCCAATTTCCTAGTGGCTTCCGCAGAGTTCAGTTGTAGGCATGTTCACACTTTTACCAACCTCCTCGTCGCCCCCCTACAGTTAAAGCTATAGTTTCGATGGCGAAAACTAGCCCTCCTAATGGCTCCCTATGGTTTAGCCATAGGTTCATTCGTGCCATTCACTTTCCTGTGGCTTGTGGCGATAACCGTGCACCGGGTTGTTCGTGAATAACAAATTCAGTGCAAACGTCATTTCTCGGCTACGTACACCCTTAGCTATAACTTGTAACATTGCCCATAGGAGTTGAATAATTCTGGCGCTTCCACTCTGCAGTTGGAGCCCTGCGTAATATTTCATACAAAAACTGCCAGTTTTCAAACAAAAACTCTGTTCGAATAACGTATTCCGAACTGTTACATTCTCATATAAGAAATATTTAAATAGTTTTTATGGATGAATGAATATTTCCACGCGAAGTGCCGATGTAGAGTGCACAAAAGTTACGTAATCGTATAGAGTAATTGGTGTTCACATTTTCAACATCGCAACGAAGATTGTTACGCTGGAAATGTCCTTCGTATATGTTTCGTGTGTAATGGAGTTGTTTCGCGATTCTCATAAGCTTTACATTTGTTACGATCCTAAAATTGTTAAGGGTGTCATGTGAACAATATGCACATATAGTAGAGAAGAGGATGCAAATATGGCATACCCATTTGGTTCTTTGACCTAGGGAGTCACGGAAAAGTTGAAAATGAAGGAGTCGAGCGAATAAGTTCGGGAAATTACACATGAAATACATTGCATAAACATAAATATTGTAAACTTTTTAAATTCTTTAGATTGAGACAAAATTGTACAAGTAGAAATTCGGACAGTAATATGAGAGAGTGTTACTTGTAAGAGAAATGAGTCTATAAGAAAGAGTTAATAAAAAATCTTAACGATATACTATAATAAATGTCAAATGTAACAACACGATCACAATTTCTTTAGTTTTCAAATAACACTCTCTGAACCTGCGTAATCATAATTCTTTGAATTTGATGCCTTTCACAGCTTCCGTCATATTTCCATCAGAATAATTATTAATTTACATATCATTAACTTCGTTCATGCCAACACCGAGTCAGTGTCGCATAGTACTGTCAACTCGCGATTTTATGTTCAATCGTTATACCACAATCAAAAAGCAGTGTCCTCAAATCTTCATTAAGTTGCTCAAATTCCGACTATCATAGAGTAATTTGTCTTCTCATTTTTTTAAAAATAACTAAATGAGCCAAAGTGAATCCCACATTAATATTCACACACAGAAACTTTCATTCAACAAATGGACGCCAATGAACGACAAAGACTGTTTATGGGTGGGCGTTATAGTCTTTACAATAGCTAATTTGCAATCACCGCTAAAGCTGTCAGTACTGTGTACAAATCAAAACCTCGGTGTCTCATATTTCTACCAGACCTCATAATCATACCCTATCCCATATAGAATGTAAGGATATTTCGAACATAATTGTTACGAGCCGACACTGTGAGCTCAAGAGGGTTGCGTAGCCGACGAACGGAGTTTAATTACAGTTTCTTAATCGCAGACGGCACCGTATATGGCTTCTGTTTTTTTTACAAGCGAAGCATTTCATCGGTTTAGAAACGTCTGACGCTGATGGGATGTCCCACCTTAAGATATACATAGTCAGAAGAAGGCAGATGTCACACACGATTCACTGTATACATAATAACTATCGCCAGTAGCCACTGGCATAGTTAGTTTAGCGTTGTAACGTTTCAGTTAACGCACGGTGAGCGATAAAATTCTCCGCGGGTGAGTTGCTGCTGTAGCTAAAAATTGGAAAGCTGACAGGGTATCCACTGAAAAATTTCAAGGCACACGATATTAAAGTGTATTGAAATTAAAGGCCTTTTCAGGTATAACCGCCTTTACGGGGTGAAATAATAATCTGCCCAAAGGGGACTGGAACACTACCTTTGTATAGCCCCTGTCCCCTGCAGGCTACGGATACTAGATTAAAGATGAGCATACGTACATATATGCCGTACATGCGTGACTCCTATGTACGTACATACACTATTGGAAAATTTTATTGCATCGCTTGTACACTAGTGACAAATTCGCGAATTCCAGTGTATTCATGGGTTTGTTAAAATTTGTTTCAACTGGAAGTAAATTAAAGTACGGACATCTGCCTCTTTATCTTTTTGTTCGATTTTAATTAAATCGGTTCCCAAGGGTTAAAATTCTCTCTTAAATGGGAGGTTGACGAATTGTAAAAATTTCTTGATGTCTGGCGAACTGTATATTCTGCAGGTATAATAATAGTACATTTGTAATTTTGGCGTACAGTATCGGGAAGAATGTTCTTTTTAACAAAGTTGTAGTCATTTATAGAAATGCCTGCATTAAGATCTGTGTTGTTATTTTTTTCACGATGCATTGTTTAACCAATTTTTGATCCCATATTTATGTGACACTTTTCCCTTATCTTTACTCGTAGAATATGCTAAGACACTGTACGTCAATGCATACCTCGCAAAGCCCTTGCTCGTAAGAGAGTTTCAAGAGCAACTGTATCAGCACAAAGGGCAGCAAAGTGCGTTCAGAATTGCTCGTTACAAAAGGTTTGTAATACAATTTGTATGCGCGAACAGTTTAATACGAAGACTTCACAGTGATTGGCAGATACGTACAGACAAGCACGAGCCATGATATAAATTAATACAAAACTGAAAAAGCAGTCCAAAAGATGAGAACCTCGAAGTGACGACCTAATCCTTAAGCAAAATGTTGTCTCTTTTTAGCATTGGGTTAAATAGTTCGAAATCTCATTCTCACTACTTGCTAGCCAAGTTTTTCGGAGGAAGTCTATGAACCGTCAGTTAAAAGAGAAGTAACAAAATAATTAATAGGTATTTATGTATATACGAATGATCTTTTAACCCAAAAGGAAAGCCCATATTCCTTTGTAACGCATAGATGTATGTTGAAATCGATTCAACCGAATGATCGCAAGCTAAAGACATCATCTACTGTGGAATTGTCTTGTTCCATCCCAGTTCGGTCAAGGAAAATTATATTTTCTTTTCTGGCGTAAACTTAAATATGAGCAGCAATGTAATTGAATAAAATGTAAGTGGGTTCAGATCTCAAATACTCAAAAAACTTGTACGTGGACTAGTGGCCAATGTTCTACGCGTTCGTGCACGATGTTTAAATACACAAGTTACATTAAAAATAAAAAAAAACTCTGCCGTTTATTTCGCAAACAGGACGAACTGTTTCAATCTGTGTCAAGAAAGAGAAAGACAAAAAGTAATCTTAAAAAAACTGTACAATTTGTATCAAACTCAAAAATTATATATCCGACATAGAACTGTGGGAAAGTCTGAAACGTCTCGATAGAAACATCAAATATTGCGACAATGCGATACCTTACAGCTCAGATTAATGCAAAAAATATGGATCGAGTTGTGACAGAACGTAAATAGTAAAGTTGAAATTCATCTTACGAAACTATTGTGTACTCTAAGCTCTCGCAGAAACTTCATTCCTGATCCAGATAATATCTCAAACATCTTTAGTGTACATGCAGTACATGTGCATATAGGTACTTGTTTGATATAATACAACGTATACAGTCAAGGAACATATTCTGGAGTAAATGGCATCCAGCAGCAGTTGCTTCTGTTTCTCAAATGATAAGCGGTACCTGTGAAGCTCTCGTTAATAATTACCTAAATGTTATTCTTTTAAATATCGATAAGGTGTAATATATCGTTTGATGAGGCAGAATTATAAAAACACTAATTGGCTACAAATTGCAAGGCATATGTTAAACTTAAGGATTACATAATTTAAAATAAAATCGAATCATTCAAACACAAATCAATGTAACCTTTTCAGAAATGACGGCAATAAACAATCGTATCCTTCTAGGTTTTGAAATTGTGATCAGCCTTATTGGCAATCAATCACGTGAAGTCATTCAAGCTGCCGATTAATGATAGTGCGTTCGCAGACGGCCTGACAATTTATCACCCACGGTAAAAATAGAAGAACTTCGTGGCACACTTTACAAAACAGACCAAGTTAGATGTGTAAATGTTCGCTTGAAGCTGATTTTAAGATTTCAAGACCTAACACAATTGTTACAGTTGCCAAAAAAGGAAACCGAAAGTATGATCTCGTTGTTTAGAAATTAGACAGATTGAAATTGTACGACTTTCGTTTAACAACGGAGTGACGTGGTTACTCCATGCTTAAAAGTTAATTTAGTATAGCTTCGCTATAGTAGGCAGTCAATGGTACACATATTTAATTGTATATTTATGTAGTCAATAGTACGTTCAATAGGATAGATGATAAAAGGTAAAGGCACCAATAGTTGACCAGTCGAGAAACATTTTGTACACGAATATAATCGTAAGTGCTTGCCCCTTTATTAAATAGTGGGGCTATACGTATATACGTGAAAATGCGGTTTGAACTTCGTAAATTATGCAACCAAGCTAACTTTTTTTGAAATAGGTATATTACTCAAATTTTATAAACATTTTTGACAATTCAATAATTGCGTCAGAAGTTGGCGACTCTTGACAACGAGAAAACTAGTAATTAACCATACGTTAATTAGTAGTTAACCACTTTGACCTAGAAGAACCAACAACACTAAAGGCGATTACTTTTATATCATGTTTAGTTGCAACGATTAGGACAAATTACAAATAAAAAGGCAAACACAAATGAAAAGAAGGTAATTCCATATAAAATCTAATTCAGAAATAAACGTTTCGAGTGTTTTTGCTCTAGTAGACGCGTTAATATGAGAAACTACATTTTCCCAATCGTAATCTAGTACATCACGAGTCTCACGAGTCTCACGAGTCATCACGGTCATTTCCACAATCGCCAGAATTATTATCATTATTTCTTCAGAATAATTTCGGAAGGAGTCCTTGGTAGGAGGCATCTTCAGCTCAGTGATTTAGTAATCTACATATAGAATGAATGCCTAACTGAACGCACGTTAAGGTTTTGTTGATTTTAATTATATTACTTGTCAATAGCTGCAAACTGAATATTTCGAAAATAATATCGACTGTAAATAACAACGGTCAAAATTAAGATAAGGACCTTTTGTTCCAATCCTTTTCGAAGCTTACTCAGCGAGCTGAACGTAATTCCACTGAAGCGTCGGAGGAATCTCGTGCATTTTATCTGAACATTCGCAACATGTAATTTGAACAATTTTAACTCTTAGCTGTGGTGCCGTTTTTCAAATCTTTGTATCTACATTGTGTCAAAATACTCTGAAATGACTAAAATTTTCAATTATATTTTAGCTTTCACAAAAATTTTATTCTAAATTACGAATGGTAAATAATTTTCACGCATTGAGGAGTACGCTCGTCATTCACAGCTAAGGGGTTAAGAAATATATCATGTTATCTGCTTAGAGAAATTTAGTCTGAAGATGTATCCATTGGAGCTGAAGAATTTAAAACTTGACTACTTGATATTTTATAATACTAGAATCTAAATGTATATAAATTCTAGGATCTAGAAAATATTAAAAAAAAAATATGATGATCCAGGAAATTTTAGTGCACACTTCTCGGAAGTGATCAGCCGATATCTAGATTGTTCAATTATTTTCACTTGTAGGTCCATACCACTGCCGAAAACGAGTTGGACAGTAATAATTCCTGTCGAGAAACTGTAGATCACTGGGTAGATCACATCTCAAATTGGTCAGATTGAAATTCATAAAAGATCAAATAGCAATACTTTATCGTATATCGTAAATGGTGAATGGTTTATCAGTTGCTAGATCTAATTAAATGAAGTAACTTTCATTTTAAAACTTTTCTTTCATCTCTCACAGTTTACCAGTTACGGAATACAATCGAGTAGTCGAATTTTCAGGGGTTGCTCTTTATCCCTTAGGGCGATTTTGGGCAGCAAAAAAAATTGCATGGGATATACCTTTACGAAGGTATACGCATGCTCTACATATCCCCAAAGCATCGTAATTTTCTAAATTTTCGGTTTGTGGATCTCCCCTTGAAAGGAATGATCATATTTAAGTATACAGTTAATTAAGTATTCTGGATGCTCATCATAAATGGGTGTGGTTCGTATGGTTTCATATATGTATATTTGTCTTATTTCTTATTTCGAATAGTACTGTAAACAATGAAAAAGAGCATGCAGCAATTTAGTGTATGTACGCAGACTGTAGAAGTATGCTTTAAGCCATGAACAGCCGAAACTTTATAAATCCTATTATCGAATCAATCATTGAGAAATACAACAGAATCCTGTTTCGAAAATAAAAACGGAGATTGAATAGGTATGTAAATATCCGTGGGAACGACGGGGCTGTTAAAGTTGGTAAACGCAGAACTGTTGATTGAACAAACGTAACAAAGTGAACAAACGCAAACATTTCAGTTTTTTTTCTTCTAAAAAGATCAGAACGTAGTTCGCAAAAATTCTTATAGGGAGAATGAAATATAATATTGTATAACAATAAGCTCATCTTTATTATTTTATAAAAATTGCATCCTAATATCAAGAGAACGAATCCAGGCCATGTTCATTAAGTATATTGTCACATCTTGCTTAAGATATCAACTCGAAATAGGATTTCCCAAAATCAACGACAATTTAACGGAATTCCTTAATAATGAAGAATGCTGCGCGAATATTGCGAATCAAGCATATCAAACTAAAATTGTTTCAATCTGCATATCTAAATTTCGACAAATCAAGTTGATTCCTAATAATCCTGTTGGCCCGATGTGAAATTGGAAATAAATGTGGTATATAGTGTTATGTGTTCCATGAAGTTACTTAATGCTTTGGAATTAATTTGTATGAGTAATTGTATTTTCATTTGGACAGAATTTTGTACGTGCTTCTAATAATAATGGATTATTCTGTAAATATTCCGCAAATATAAAGACCCTTCACAATAAAGGCAGATATTTTTGGCTTCTTTAATTAAGGTTAAAGTTGTGTCGGAACTGGTGCAGCGGTGCATTCTCGAATCCCCTCGTTTTCCAAACATCGCAATTCAATATAATTGGATACCGGCTTATTCGTGGTCCACGGCGAAACCTTTCAAACAAATAATCCAGTTTCAGGTAATATTGGTGAAGAAAGAATTTAACAAACAGCCAGTGTAATATTCGGATATTTCCGTGAATGCAAAACTCTCTTTGACTCTTTCTATGTCAGGACGATGAACCTTGTGGAATATTGATGTTCGACTTTCTTTCATATTCGAACTTTGCAAGTTGCGATCGAACAATCGCTCTTCAATTTTATTCACCTTTACGGCACAACCTAGTTCAGTATCGTCATAACAATAGAGTCTTCATTGCGATTCTCGTGTATGTAAAAT
The DNA here is from genome assembly GCA_948146005.1 of Nomada fucata. Taxonomy (NCBI): domain Eukaryota; kingdom Metazoa; phylum Arthropoda; class Insecta; order Hymenoptera; family Apidae; genus Nomada; species Nomada fucata. The sequence continues at coordinate 16,645,142 of OX411278.1, forward strand.
AAGATCCTGCCTGTTCACGCAATTCGCCAAAGCAATATGTACTTTGTGTAATTTCTTGTGTTGAAATTATTTGAACAGGGCAATTACAATGGACGTGATAGCGCAATCCTAAATTGTGATTAATCTGTGGCCTGCCCAACCTGTTGAAACTCTTCTTTCAATTCGACCCGCGCATCGATGTTCTCAATTATTTCGTGCATCGTGCATGAGATACGCGAGTATCCGGGTAATTTTGTTTACCTGGGCATTTTACGATTCACCCGGGTATCCGGGTACATTGATAAATTAGAAGCCCATTCTGTAACAGGTTTGCGAGTGAAGTAAGGAAAATCAATCTCCCAAACCGTTCGAAGGACGAAAAGCAATGTGCGTTGTTAATGAGTTTTCAAATATCCATAGGGTACAAGATGCAAGCAGGCGTGTAAATATATTATCACACACCTGTTTTTATTCATCCTTGTACTGAATTTGAAATGCACAATAAATAATGCATTTTCGAACCAAGTGGCTTAATCTCGTATACAATGTGTTCACAGAAAACCAACGTAAAATAAAAGGTATAGTTTGTTTGAAAATTTCGGTTTGGTATACTGACATTTTGTTAAATGTTCCCCACCATGTGTTTAAGATAATTTATATATTTTTTTAAATACAATAGTTTGAATGATGCATTGGAAATGAAGAAAGAGTATTCTTGCCTCGGGCTTGGGTCAAATTGACTCAAATTTCCGTACGAGTGTAGATACCACTGTATTGTTACTAAAAATGGAATAGAAATGAAAAGTATTAAATTTCGTGCAGCATATTAAATTCGTAATAATTCTTGCTATACGAATGTAGCTACTTCAGTCCCAATTTATTGTTAGCGTCGCGTGTTTATGCTTTGCGCGTCATTGTATGTCGTACAATTTTTTGTTAACCAATTAAGCAATGATACAAAATAAAACCTATAGAATTTAAGGCTTACTTTTCTCTTCATAAAAAATCTTACTAATCAACAGGATATGAAAACACAAGATGTTACTTTACTTACTGACTTTGTCCAATTGAATTGAACTTTTCGAGAATCGAAATAATGTTTTAGTAATGAAATTTATGTTTGGTTGAATGAATTTGTCTTCTGTTATAGGCTCAGTGACATTTATCATTGGATTTACGGGATGTGTTGGTGCACTCAGGGAAAATACGTGCCTCCTTGCCACGGTACGTACTAGCCATCCAATAAAACATTTATGGATTGTTTCTGTTACTTAATAACATCACTGAACTTTCACGAAGCAATATTTTTAGCATCGGAAATGTACGTTCTATAGGAAACGTCCTGGTATAAAAATATCACGATGCAAAATGTTTTTAGGCGAAATGTTTTTACGGACACTAATTAGCAACTTTTCAGAACATTAGAAGCCCCGTGTAGTATTAGAAGGAATAAATAACATGAGTGCATTTAACATTTACTGGAAGTTCAACCCAATTGTTACCCACTTTTGAGGCAAGGATATTCAGATTCATTTTGCATTCATTAGTACATCATTTCGAGCAGTTGTGTGTGACGGAATTTAATAAAATATAACATTTTTTGAAATTCTTTTCCTCGAAACTGGTAATATTCATTTCATCTCAAAACTCATTTATCTGCTACACGTACATACATGAAAAAAACAGGTTAAAGTATTCACACTAACCTTAATTTTCCAGTAAGAACAAAACATTTTCTAACGATTAGTACGATTTGGATGTTATTGCACAGCCGATAATTGAAAAGCAATGGCTTCTAATTCCCCTATCAACCTGTTGCGTACAGCCAAACAAATCGTATCGATCTTTCGCGGAGGCAGAACGTAGTTAGTGGATATAATTTATTTGAAATAAACACATAAAACAATTCAATATCAAAGATTTATCCAAGATCATATTTGGTTGACTCAGAATGTCACTTTTTCTATGTACATGTACATGCTACATATAGTACGTTCACACTGCATTGATATTTTTACAAACGTAATACATATGTACATAATTTGTTTTCTTAAATCGGTTAATTTCAACATTCTTCCGGATTTTTTTTAAAGATCACACCCGACGGTTAGTCTTAAATAATAAACAAACATTTAAAAAAGAACCTTTTCTTAAAATGAAGCATAGATTTATTATTTTTTGACCGTCCACTGCTGGGCATAATTGTAACACCGTATTTAATTTGGAAAAAAGAAAATTAAAATCTGAATGAAGTTGAATAGTGATATCCTAAGGGGGGGGGGGGGTGTCTTGCGGCGCACTAAAAAAAGGGGGAAGTTCTTTCTCATCCATTTACACAGTTTTACACATTTTCATGTAGTATCCACAGTTTATCACCTTTTCCAGTCCCCTCAAAATTGCCGTAATAAAAAAAAGTTTATATTCGCTAGAAGCTGTTCAGGAACAGATATGATCGTTTTTACTAAAGTGTATTTGAACAAACACTTTTTTCAATTTATAAAAGTCATGTGAAGTTTTGAAGAAAAAAACGACATTACCGTTAACTGAATAACCAATAACGGAAACACGAATATGCGACATACTTTTTATTTACTGGAATAAATTCTTAATTGAAAGGAACTTTAATAGAATGGACTATATATTATTTTGCAGACACCTCGGCCTTGAAAATGGAACTTGCTTCATCAAATTTTCATTCTCCTTTTCACACTAATACTCATGCCATTGTGCCTAAATATTTCTCACTCATAAAGGAAGTTCACTATCTTTTTATCACATTGAGACCTTACGTTCGTATTCATCAATAATATTATATGTTCGAGGTAACGTTGACTAAAGCCCGATTGTATTTGAATTAATTCCAGTACGCAATATTCCTGGCGTTATTATTACTCATGGAAATGACAGCGGGCGTTTTGGGCTTTGTCTTTAAAGATTGGGTAAGTTCGATCAGAAATGTATTGATGTTTATACATACAGGCTGACATACAAGTATTCGCATTCTCACTATCTATACAAACAAGAAATCTGTTGAAATAAAGTGTTTGCAAGCAGGTTAAAATTCATATACTTTCCTTATTAATTAACTTCATACCAATATATACATATACATATACATTTATAGAACAAAATTGATTGGAAAACGTCAAATTTATCGCACAATTTCAACCAATTTCTTCCATAGGGTACGAACACCCATGATCTATGCAGGGCCGTTCCTGGGTTGCTGTCCGCCCAGGTGCCAAAACAACACAGCCACCCATGTTGATTTAATATTAGTCAGAATTTTGCATACACTAAACTACTAAACAGTCTACGGCCGCCCCTAGGTCTGGCCGCCCAGGTGCACGGGCACCTTTTGCACCTCCGTCAGGAACGGCCCTGGACCTATGTGATTGACTGTATGCTTACATGTATTTAGCGCGAAGTATTAATATCTACAATTAAAATACGTTATTATTAAATATATTGCACATATTACGATTAAATTCTGAAGTGGTAACAAAAAACTATGTTACGACGTTTGTCGTTCATTTAATTTTGGATTTTACCATTAAAATAAAAACACTGTCTAGTATTGTAACTGTATATGCACATGTGTATGTATAACACTTCGACCCCACGTACAGATAAAGTCGCAAGCCACTGGTGGTTTTCAAGCGTTCATCATCCACTATAGGGAAGATCCTGATCAACAGAATCTCATCGACTGGATTCAAGAGGACTGGGTATGTCGCATATTACACTATTCTTGGGAAGGAGCAAAATCTTGAGTTCTATCGAATTTAAACACGCTGTTGACATAAAACGTTACTTAAACGTCTGTTAAAAAGAATTATTGCACGCTTTGGAATTTTTACTGTGCTCAGTGCTGCAATTTCAGTAGTATAAGAGAAGAGCCATGGAAAACGAATATTCTATCAAACATGGAACTCACGTGTTACATTGAACCACTATTATATTAAAACACATACATATTGTGCATGTTCTTTTCTGATATCGCTGGAATTTTTATAAGCTGCCCCATACGTTATGACCCCAATAAAAGTTGCTTGAAGTAACCAATTAGAACACAGGATTTATACCTGTGTCATATGAAAAAAAAGAAGTTCGGTCTAAACGTTCTTGCAATATTAAGAATTTAAAGATGCATTTGACGAAGACTCTGGCAGTAAGATACCTGCTACTCATGGCGCTCGTACTTGTTCGAATACGTAACAAGTAAGTGCGGTCTGAAGAAGTTTGCACTTTGCAAGAACTGGTCAGTCTGAATAACTTTACGGGCTTTTGCATTACAATATACCTTAGAAATAAACGGCACCAAAAGATCATCTGAAGCGTTTATTTATTTATAATTCGAAGCTATTTCTAATAGGGACAGGTCTTATAGCACGACTATCTATCTAGTATAGGCGAAACTTTTCTGTTTCATATCATTATATTCTTGTCGAAATCTGATACGCTCAGCACAGAACGTTGCGTTGCTTACAAAAAGTTGACTCTTTTTTTTAATAAGATTAAACCCTTAACTTATCAGTTTGATGAATTTCAAGAGTTAATAAAGGTCTGTCTATACTGTCCAATTAATTGAATTATCTATAGTTTACTTGTACAGTAAATGAACTAATTTTCTGAAGAAAATACTTGTTTCATTAACACCAGTGAATATTACAGGTGTCGGCAGAAATAGGTGTACAAATAATGATCATAAATCTAGTGTTTACACGTCGACATGTACAAGCCGTCAGGTATTTTAAAGTTTCTTACATAATTGTATAGAAGTTAGGTGTAAGAAATTGTTGAATCACATGATAGAAATTACAAGACAGATACGGCGAATATAAAACGAATACCGAAATTTCACTTATCTTCTGGAAAATTAAAACAAAATTGTTTTTCTTTGCTAAATAAATCCAATAATCATCAGTTTTGTTTGTTCTTTTTCGTATCTGTTGCCTGTGGGCTTTCAATCGATCCAGGTTCTTTCAATTTCATGTGCTTCGACGCTTCATTATCAAAGCTATTAGGTACAGTTTAAATCATGCACCGCCTCGACCTTATTGCTGTGAAATTATTTATGAACATCTTTGAACTTTATATATTAGGTATTCACGGTTCGGCAAGTAGTCAACGAATTCTGTGTAAAACTTATTAGCTTATGGCTTATGATATTTGAAATAAGGTGATAAAACCATATGTACATTGCGTTCAAGATGATTCAACAAGGTGTGCTATTTGTATTAAATTTTAATTGATTGAATTACAAAAAAAATTGGTTTACATAAATCATATCGTGCTCAGTAGGTCTCCGACATATATTTGTCAGAACTTCTTTCTAGCCGATAAAAATATGAATCGTGCGATTTGTAATAAAGTGATTTTCGTTCGCACAACGCGGACAAATCGGAAATGGAACGGTACCCGGTGCAGATAAATAGGAAGGAGTAAAACACTAGATCAATTCTTAATGACTTGAACGTGTATCAGGTACTGGAGAAAGTTCTTGCGCCTTTTCGATTCGGTCGCTTCGAAGATCTATATCTACCTGCCATTACTCTGAGCCCTAGAGTCGATGCGAACAATTGGTCATACGTGGTATGTCCATAGATTCGTTCTCCTTCAAAGTTCAAAATTGCCAGTTCTGTGCAAGCTAGCACAGTCTGTGAAACTTTGCAAGACGTTTTAAATGTGGTTTCTACAAAGGGAGGTTACAATTCGATCTACTTCGTTCTACTTATTTAAACTAGACTAAAAAGCTGCGGGAGGGGGGGGGGGGCAATTAGTGATCGCTAAACTGCGGACGTAGTTTGCAAAAGCATATTTTGATATGCACGTATTGTTTTGCATATTGTAAAATGTGCCTCCGTTGAAAGGCGCACAGAAACTTTTTAATAGCTGCCGCCTAGAACAGCCAGTTCGATTTTGACGTGTTCCATATGCTTTTTGCATATTGTACTTGCATAAGCGTAGCGATTGTAATTTCGATTCGCAAAGTTTGGAAATTAAGATGAAGCGTTAGAAGCCGGTTCGCATGACTTTTCCTAATATAAAATCGTGCTAGGGCCACAGAAAAACGTGCGCAAAATTAGTGAAAGATCTGGTAAATACCAGAAATCGATGCATGCGATCACTTGTGCGCTTGTTCGTCATTTTATCGTTCGCATAAAAACGGAACTTTAAATTCGTAACGCTTAATACATGCATATATAGTATGACGGCTCCTATTATTTGATATCCGAATTTTAAATATTATAATGCTCGAAGCATGCTAGATTAATAGATTAAAGCAAAACATGAATGTACGATACAATGAGTTTTTCCTTGCACTGTCGTTCAGTTCCAAAATTATTATTATCAGTTTCAACTATGGACTGTGTTTTTTTATCCAATTAGTTCCACGGGCATTGAGTATTATTTCTTTATACGGCGGCATTCATTTGGGATGAATGGGCGCACAGATATTGGCACAAAAATGTTGTGCCAAATATATTATAATTAACGGTAAGAATCACTTCAATGTATGTAACTGGTGAATTAACTATCTGACTACGAAAGTTAGTCACCTTTCACCAGCAATCCTTTCTTTCGTCGTAAGGCCTTTTACAATTAAATCTGGTGCTCCTGCCCGCCGTGTGGTACTCCAAGTGAATTATTCTACCTGAAAAACCTGAATCGAGGAAAGCTCTTGCTCGCATACGTATTGAAAAATGACCTGGTTTTTCGCTGTTCAGATTTTCTCTTTCTGTCGGAGTCATTCCACAGTTTCCCACCCTTTTGTCTTATATTTCTGAATAACCTTACATACATTTGAAGCACACAGACGCAGATTATTTTCCCTGCAGCCATTCGCTGGTAACACCTCTTTGTAAAACATAATTCTCTAGATATGTAATTCTAACGAATAATATTAAAATAGAGGTACGTTAAGCAAAAATTCATTCTGTGACAGTGCGTTGGAAACTTTTAATTTGTTTAAAAATGATTCAAGCAAAGGTTAAAGATTTGTTTAGTATCATTTTATCTGGGGTCAATTCATTTCGGTAAGAATACAGCGCAATATTTTTGTCGGTTTTGCAGTTGCAGTGTTGCGGCATCGAGGGCCCCAAAGACTGGGATCGCAACAATTATTTCAATTGTTCATCGAGTGACATTGGCTCGAGGGAAGCATGCGGCGTGCCTTTTAGCTGTTGTAAAAGAAAACCAAACGTAATTTACCTATTTCATCTAGACGTAATTCTGCGTATTTCATTTTGTTTTATCATTTCGATTCAGATTTACGAATAACGTCAGATTTTCTTGTAAAGTTGAACAGTAGATTCCTTTTGCTGCAGAACCAAATTGTATTATTTTTACTACTAGCTCATACTTCCGGTCACTAACTAAGTTCCTTCTGCATTTTCAGGAAATTATTAAAAACAAGCAATGTGGCTACGACGTTAGAAAACCCAGCTACGTAAGTAACTTCTACCATTTCCTATTTTCAGCGCTGGACGTTACATTAAGCCATTAAGCAATCTGTTACTTGTCGTGTTTGCAATGCTATTTCTTCTGCAAGTCATACATTCACATTAACAATACACGATCGATTACTAACTGATAATAATGAAATTAACGTTTCCAGTATTCGCGGATACCGTACATTTCTACGAGTTACTACTATGTTCGTTACTGCGTTCATCCGCTTTTAATACAATAATTTGTTCCCACCTTACTTATTTATTTTATTCTCATATTCTCTTTCTTACATATTATCTCGTTTCTATCTCCTTTCGAACCCCTACCTTGCTGACAATCATTTACGATATGCTACAATGACAACGTGCTATTACTTGAAGCACGAATTATCCATTTATCATGTTGTCGCATCTTTCGTAATAAAATCGACTGCTAATATTCTAGTCTACAAGATCAGTCCGTTATCGTATTCTTTCTGTCTTTTATAATGTCGGCTGTATTTTATGCAGATAAAACGGTTTAAAAAAAGAAAGGTTTTACGTTACAAAATCAATTGGGCAGTTTGGTTCAACAAAACTGAGAGAAACGCTGTCAATGTAAAAAAAAAACTCTCGAAGATTAACAGCGAAGAAAAGAATAAAAACTATCGACCGTAAGACGATTTATAATTTTAGAAATGCTCGTACCTGTCTACGGTCTCGGGTAATGAGTTTAGAGACTTAACGTTTTTTCGCACAATTTGGGCGAGCTAGTTGGATTTTTTTGGCACGAGTCTGGACTTCGTCGTAAAGAATTACATAGGGAACGTTTTAACCCTTTCGTGACCAACTTGAGATATACACGTGTTCTATTTAAATAAATCGAACGATGGATTGCTGACGTGGCAGATTATTTTTGTCGGTACTTCTTCGACAGAGCAATTCAATCTAATATAAATAGAACTACTGATACCATCAGTAATAGAAATTACATACTTTTATAAGTATTATTACATAAAATTGTTAAATATAATTCATTAAATAAGTATGAAATATAAATTATTCTGCACTTCGTGAATCACGCATTTATCTAAACATTTGTCCGAGAGTGCGTTTTCGACTCTCTGTTATTTTTATATTTTGTAGGAGTTAGTGCAACTAAAATGTTTCACACAGCGTCCGGCAATATGGCATGGTCGTAAATCATTAAATAGAGTGGCGACATCCAGGCAATATGCGAATCGTAGTTTCAAGTAACATGGATACTTTTATTATCAAAGTAATTACTAATTTTGGATTGTTATATTCGGTTAAAAGAGTTTTTAAATACATTGCAACGGAAATAATGATTTCTAATTGACATGGTACAACACTATACGCCAGTCGAGCTTTTTGTTCGCGCTTCGATGAGCGAAACTGCTACTTCGAAGCTCGAAACATTTGTCGCTTGACTGGTTTTACGATCAGGTATTTCTGGACAGACTAACCCTCTGTGTTATGTATTCGTCCGTGCTTCGAAAAATTTCATAGAAAGCGATTTTTAATATTTCTGACGAACTATTTATACCAATAAAGTAATTCTACCAGAATTATATGCTATAAAGCGTTGCTTCTACCGAATCTCGTTTTCCAATTTACGACACTAGAGAACTAATGGGTCATGCATGTTCCATATAAGATTTTGCGGAAAATAGGAAAAGGTGAGCGACGAGAAAAGTAGATCTCGATGTAGCGTCAATCACAATTACTATGGCCGGTAAATAAACAAAAAATTCTACACCGCAATATCGTAGTCACGAAAGGGTTAAGCGCAATGTAAAGCATTAAACTCTGCATATAAGTGATATTTACAAACATACGTATTGCGCATATTGTTTTGCAATTCGTTCAATGGAAGCAAACGTCCTTCCAAAGATTGAAACGCGAAACTTGCAAACGAATGTTACAAATTGATTACATCATTTAAGAAAATGAGTTTCACAGGCATTCATAATTGAAATCCTGCCAAGCCCCAGCATGTTTGACATTTTTTGTGTACCAGTTAAAGTTTGCGTTTTCTTTCATTCACTGCTCGTATTTAATATCGACACTACATTTGAACGAACCAGCATTCAAATGAATGTAACACAAAGGAATTGACTAAAAGGAAAGACAAGAACCGTGATACACTTCTTTGCAATTTGGTTTCGATGTTTCCTAGTCGTGGTTTAGGACGAGGAGTAAAAATTTGTTCGCGTTATCAGCAGGCTGCAGGCACGACAACGTAATCCAAAATCATTGAGGTATAAACATTCATGGTGGTTTATTTTAACAATTCTGTTTGTCCACGGGAAATGCAGACTGGAGAAAGGAGTATATACGAAAGGGGTTGCCTAAGAGCGGGCGAAGAATGGCTAGAATTGAATCTTGTACCTGTCGCTGGTACTGTTGTTAGCACAATGGTGTTACAGGTACACTATATTTGAAAGCTGTTGTCATTGCATTCACTGAAGGTTTAAACTTTCTCTTCGCGGTCATTCTCTCTATCGTTTTTCAAGTAGCCTTGATATATATACAGTGTACATTGATATTATTTCCCCATTTATAGATTCTATCTCTAAGTTATTTATACGAGCGTGCTTTAATTTATTCAGTCTCAGCCGCTGTAATTATTATTCATTTATTTCGAAGGAACGAAAACTTTGATACGTTATATTTATTTGCCGCGAGTACAAATCGTAACAGAATCTTGTAAATATAAGGACATAGTACGTATTAAAAGGACTTTCTTAATGAAATTTGTATTCGAGTTTGATATACATATATAAGACGGTAATCAAATGCTTAACGGTGCTAACACTAGACGGATAACATTTTGACGGATTTCAAATCTCGAAGGCAACAGATTAATACGGATCTGTTAATATTGTATAATTAATTTTTTAAAGAAAACATTACTGACACTTGTCAGTATGAGGCGTGTCAATAAATCTAAGTATACAAATAATGTCCACAAATCTATTGCTAAGAGTGTTGCCTTACTACATACCAGTTTTTAAAATAAACATTTCAAGCTACGTCCGTTCAAACTTTACCGATCATAGAAATATCCACTCTCAATATTATTCTTGTCTGCTATTTACCCTCAATAGAAATATTATTGCTAGTTTCAGTAACGCAAGGTTTGAATCAAAGAACTGATAATAATCGCGGTTTACTTAGTTTTACGATTAGAGTAAAACAGAAAATTAAAAAATAATATTACGTGAACTTGCGGTCTTATTGCATGCTTGAGTAAAGAAGACATATAATTAATCTAACTGGGTTACCTTTATAATATCTTATAATTTGCAACGTTTATTTAATCGGAGAAGGAACGTCATAATGAACCTTATTTCGTTTCGAAGTCAGCAAGCTTTGTTACTCATCAATGTCTTTTGAAGTTTCCTCGACCAAGATGTCACTGTGAAAGCTATTCTGAGAAAGTTTTAACCTTCTTAACGAAGTACCTTATAGTTGAAACAATAAATCGCAAACATGAAGACGCATGTAAATGTGAACTGTGCCCTGTTTTAACTACGTTCAATTACCTATTCGCCTTTCTCATTTAATTTGCTTGAAGCACATTATTTACTGATGTACAGTCGCTATTGTAACAATGTCTATGAGCGGTATGCGTTAAAAACAGAAATTAATATTACTAGACTCGTGGATACGTACAAACAAGTAAGTACTTACGAAGGTGGAAAATAATCCTGAGCACAGGTGAATACTGCTGTGCAATACCTTTTCTACTCACGGTTCATATAATACCAAGTTTTGGGACGGTAAGTATTTGTAACGTGCTAATGTTTCAACTAGAAAGACATACGCAAATCGATAAATCTCTAACACGAGAACCCTGTTTTACTGACACCATTAGATATTACGAAGTGGAAACGTGGTTATAAATGAGGCGAGCAGATCTAAGATTATTGAGGATAAATGGGGAAGAAACTTACGTAAATTCCTTAAAAATTGCAGCTACAAAAGCGGTCAATCAGAAATGAATTGGAAAACATTAAGAAATAAGATAAACACAATGCACAGTCCGTGGAAGGACGAGTGGCATAGTTAGGCAAATGATGATCTTACAAAAATATCTATGAGAATAAACTGACAAGATACAGCAAACTTTGTTCCCAAGAAGCTTACTTTTATTCACTTTCAACAATTCGTTCAGCAATGAAAATGTCGATTAATGAAACCGTTAATAATCCTATTATCAGTACTTATCATGGCATTACCTCCGAATATTAATGACAATATAATAATAGAGAGCGAGAGAGATACTGAAGTGCACGTGTACCGAAGAAACACTAAAATTTAATTTTGTCAAAAGAATTGTGTTTTATATTTCATTTTTTCAGTTTACTTCTGCACGTATTATTGCAATCATCTACCAGTTTGTATCGTCCATCGTGTCGGCCACAACGAATAAGAATACAACATGTTTCTGAAATTACGTTAGAACTGAAAACACAGTAATTCGTCGTCGAAGAATATGTGAGAAACGTGGACGGTAATTTTTCAAAGAACACTCTGTCTTCGGGAGAATCGAATTTAAATATTCGCTATATACACGCGTACTTTGCTCGACCTAATCGATTGGGTTCATCCAAATACGGTGCATTTATTTTAGAAACTTGGAAATCGTACGAAACGTCACCTTTCTCGCACACAAATTGTTGCAGGTTAAAATACATATGCGGAAATCGATAATAGGATGTACATTAAACTATAGAAGTATCTTTTATAATTTCAAATTTCAAATTTCAAATTTTCTCGAAACATGAGACTCGATTGGAAGGCCTTGCTGCATGTTTCATAGTTATTTCTTTACGAGAAATTATGTTTCTTTCAGTTGTACCATAATTTCATAAATATCCGGTATGTATAGATTTAGACTCATTTTATTGAAATTTCACGCTAATCAATGTGCAGCTCTAAACATAGTACAGCTTTGTTCATTATACCAAATGTATCGTACTGCATATGGGGTATACACATTATTTCATAAATGTACCACTTGCACGAACTTAACGGGTAATCTAATATGCTTTCCCTTTGTTTGGTAATCAGTATTATAAATCATAGTAGGCTGACTGCGTAATCGTGACATTTGGGAAATTACACTTCTACCATTAACGCATACAATAAAAGTCTGCGCAAATGCAAGCGGCAAGCAAATAAAGTTAGGTCCGGCTCTCGTGTCGTTTCACAAATTGTAATATAAAGCAAACAGTTATATCGGTGAATGTTACAAGTTATTAAATCGGTAACTGATTTTTCCGTATCCTCGAGCATACAAAAGTATTGTGAAGTGTTATTTAGAAATGTTTTCAATAGTTCAATTATTAAGCAGAGAATTAAGTAGATCTACAGGTTTGAAATTGTAGGCGTTTTTATATTTTGATTACTTAAGCCTTAAGTCAAACGTTTTTCCCAGCAATGAGTTTATGAAGTCGTCGAGCCGTTTATTACGAAAGTGGGGCAACTCCATTTTTGAAACAAAAATTTCATCGTGATTTGACTTCTACTTAATGTGACATTATAGCATATTATTAGTATACCATCCAAATTTTATATGTATAATAAAGTTGGCCAATGTAAGTTTCGCCGATCATTTAGAATGCGAAATCGTTTAGTGTGAAAGTGGGGTGACTGAATTTGCTATAAATTGTCTTATTTGAGTAAGAAGGGTAGCTTTTCAAAAAGAGGATATTTTGGCATTAACAGAACCAGTCAAATACGACGTATTTTCCTGTGCTTTTGCAACAAACGTTACCATTTCGGAAAATATCTGTACCTGGACTGCATACTATTTCATCATAGAAGGATTCTATCATTTTCGCAACAACAAAATTAATATGTATGCCTGGGACGAATCAAGGGGGTCGCAAGAAATAGCATCATGTTGCCTAAAACATTTGGGCAAATGTCGTAATAAATTTTTACTTTCTGGACACTCTTATTTACCAAATGATTTACGATTTCGGAATTATTGAAACGTCGGGACGAAAGGCAAATGTATATCGTATATACCATGTATTTATATCTATCAGAAAGAATTCAGAATCCAGACACCTGAAACCTTTGCACGCTATTGGCCAACGAAACACTTGTTAATAGATAGTTTTCGTCTTCCACAAACCATTCTTAATGTAAAGTAGAACAGCTGTATCTATGAAATTCTTACGAAGGTAGACCAAATCGGGCGACAGATCTGAATTTCGTCGACTCCGATACAGGATACATGTGATTGTTACAAATTTTTCGTACAAGTAATTCTTGCACGGTAGATCGGCTGCATTAGTGTACGGGTAGTAGTCAGTTACCATTAATTTGCTTGAATAGGAAATCCTCGTTCACCGTGGGGATCACTAATTGCGTTTTATCAGTGATGCAGTTTAAAGTGCTCTTGTTAGCATATTATTTCGTTGTAAACACGAAAGGGGGAGGTCTGCAGTACTGCTAATAAACATCGAAGAGACCCTTATATCGAGATAGAATTGATTTGCAGATGGTATTCGTTGAGCGAAGAACGACCGTCGCTTGTATTCCCCAAACAGAAAACTTCCTGTCTCCGAATACGTAAATTTTTCATCCAATATTGATATATGTTTATTCACTTGGGTGAGTGTTGCACATTTTCGAAAGGAGTAAATATTTGTAAAACCTGTGTACATATTACGCGCAGGATCGACAATACAGGGCTTTCATGTTACTGTTCCCTAACGTTTTTTGTCATATAAAATGGCAGATCACGGAAGAAATACAAGAGAATATATTTTTTCTACACAATACGACGGCTTTAATAAATGTTTTATACGTGCAACAGCTTTCACGTAACGAGGATGACATGAATATTTTTAAACGAATAGTTATGCATATTTTTGGCAACTGTGGAGCATGCGATTGTATTGTTAATCACGTTCTCATGAGCAATGGCTCAGTTATATTTAGTATTGTAATGAGCTTCATCGTGAGTCACGGGGGGAAGAATAAGACTCCACTTTTGGTAAATACATGTACACATACTTGTTGCAATCTGATTAAAATTATTTGTTTTTGCAAAGTAAGTGTCTATAATCGTAAGATCGCGCAATACACTACATTTGTTTAAATGATCGACACAGAACAGCTGCCGACATTGTAGTTTTAAACGAAATTTAATATGAAAATTGGTGTCTCTGCAATTCTGAATCGTCTAAATCAATTTGGATAGTAGTAGGACAGAAAATTGGCAGAGATAAAATCGTAAATTCAAATCTAATCCATTGGAAGTTGGCCTTGCGTAAGCATAAACATTTTGCAAAAGGTGTGATCGACTTATGCTCTTAATAATTGCCACGGGGTGAGTGAATATTTCCAGCGGGCAATGATTTGAAACGCATTTCCTGTAAAGCAAAGCAATTGTTATATTGGAACAGTGTTACTGTCGTAAAGTGGCCGGTTCAATTGCCGTGTTTAAATACAATCAAAAGGCTGTGGATTCATTTTGAAAAGATAGCAACGTCGAAAATCAACCAATCCAAATGGTTCATTTAGTACCATTCGTAAAATTGTATAAAAGCTGTGTCCGAAAACTGTATTTTTCATGAATTTTTATGAAATTCAATCGTAACTGTCATTATTAAGAAACTTAAAGTTATACGAGATATTAAAATTAAATTATGTTTCTGTTTGTTATTGCGATTGAAGTGTCTATCATTTATTCCTGCGTGAACGTGATCCTATTATGACAATGATTTCTCTCGAAATTGCAGTAGATGCGCAAAGATTAAGAAGTATTTACCATGTAGTATCTATAGTTCTTTCTTGGTTAATAATTGAATTAACAAGGTTAATTCAATTATATTATAATTATTCAATTATATTATAATTGAATTAACAAGGTTAATTCAATTATATTGTAAGAAGTAGGTATATGAGTAGCAAAGATTGAAATGTAATGTATACTTACGTATCCCATGCATACGAATTTAAATACCATCTTACAAAAATTCACTGCGGTTGTGATTATGTTCGAGGTGTAAAAATCGACAATTAAGACCTAAGACCAATATGTCCTTATTAAGTTCTGTATACAAATGATAACACATTTAATATACACGGTAGCAAATATTTCTTCCTGACGTGGATCGTCAAAGACTACGGCTAGCATAAATAAGCAGTTTCTTCTGACGTCGCGTCGTCGAGTTCTAAAAGAAAACTCTATACTCTATAATAATTGGAGCGTCTAACGCCCTGCTAACAAGCAGCTTGTGCAACATCATGCTATCGCGATAAAAGTGAGTTCGCAAAAAGGGTTTCAGTGGAACTGTGGAGTGGAACAGAAAGTTAGACAGGGCTGTAAGCAAGAAAACAGGGGCGAAGGAGGAAGTTGAAAGCTTTGCGTGATTACTTCAGGGGGGGAACGTAAGACGGCGTGAAATGAAGTGAGCTTGTTACTTATAGTATACATATTGATGCGAGCTTTATATACGTATACCTATATACAACTCGATTGCCTTTTCCGACCGCTCTTCATGCCATGCTGCTATTTCAATTAATTTATAGCACATTCAATATTGTTATTGTTTTCGCGGAGCAACTTTTGAATTTAAATTAAACAAGAAATAAATTATATATGCAATATCTATAAAGCATACGCATTACTGGACGAATGTTTGGATACACTTGGATACACTATTGGATACACTAGTGCTTAAAATATTTGTTGAATTTCGATTATTGATGTAATGTAAATGCTTTGGCTACGTGCGTAGATAACAAGATTGCCATCATCACTGGTAATAGTTTAAATATCTTCCAAAATGTATACATATGCATGTATCTTCTCTTTTTATACAATTTTGGCGCTGTTCAAAAATCCACAATTTGGCTCGTAGATTGTCTCGAGCTAATAAACATCGACAAACTTGAACGTCTAATTTCAATGTCTATTGTCCGTCGTTGAAAGGAAACTGTATATTTTTGTAACAGTAAAATCATACAAAATATGTACAAGAGTTAAAATATGTAAAAATATTGAAAGCTACAGTTTCTATTAAAATATCGTAACAGGGTTATACGGGGTGTCATGTAGCCAGCAATACAACCGAAACGAGGTTGACTTTAATTGAAGAAATAAGAAAAGTGAAGAACGAACTTTTTTACAAACGGGGCTTTGCTTTCGAGATAAAAGATAAACGAAAAATGTTATTCTTCACTTTTCCCCTATTTTACATAGTGAGTCAACCCTTTTCCATTGTACCATCAGCTCCATGATACTGCCGCGAAGTAGGCATGCACTGGATTAGATGAATATTTAAACGTACCTCTTGAAAACGAAGCCTCATATTCAAAACCGGTGCACATACTTGATTATAGGTAACAAATAAGCCCAAGTGAGATACAAAGTCGACCAACATTTTTCGAACAAACTTTATCATGCGATCTGCCAAATATTACTACACAGATTTGTATATTATCAATTCTATTCTCTTTTGGCTTTTCCCTATTCCCTATTTATTTCTCTGCCTATTAAATCTCTGCAATATCAAACTGTGATTCTTTTTCTTTCTTTTTAATATACTTTCCTATGCTTCGTTCATCATTTTTATATAATTTTCTATAGATCGTTCTCATATTTGTTGTTTCAAGCAGTCCTTAACTATTTTCAGTCGAAAGCGTTTGAGCGACTATTTTAACTTTCGTATATCACGCGTGTCCTAATCGTCAAAGAAACAAGTGTCCGAAATATTTCGAAAAAGCATTTGGAAAAAAGTTCAAATTGGGAAGTACGGGAATTCCCGTTTTAATCTATTAACGTGTAAATATTTGAAAGATTTGCAAGATTTTACCCATGAAAAGCAGTCTAAGTTTCGCACGGCTAAGAAAGAGGTGTAATTTACATTCTGGCACCTCCCAAAACTTGTAACATAACTGCCGCTTTTACATCATGAATATTGGAGGCCCTTTAGACAGCACTTTAATTAAAAAGAAGATGATATTGAAAATGTTCGTGTTTTCGTCTCGAATATCCTGGATACCCGTGTTTCTGAAACCTTGGTAGCGAAAGGGCGTTTGTAACAGAAGAGAACATAATTCGTCATGCAAAAAAGAGTCGACAATATAGAATTAAACGTTTCCATACAAAATTTCGTTTTGACGAAAATCGAATTTTAACATGTGCTTCGTCAATGAAATAAGTGCACTAGTGTAATTTAATGCGTTTTTATAAGCAACGTCGAGAGCAGAAATAGCGGTGGATAGCGCAAGTTTGGTTTACCACACGGATTATGGCTAATCAAGTGCACGCGGACTTAATGAATAACTAAATTCAATATTCTTGAAAACGGAACCCTGTACCAGAACATTCTATTGTACATTTATCACTTTATTTTGCACGAGAAATCACCCCTTTCTGGTAGCACCATGCACCTGACCTACCAGCATTTTTATGATACCGTAGAAAAGGCTTTTCAGAGATACGATACTTTAATGGGCCCCCGTAATTTATGAGTAAAGCTTTATTTGTATTCATACGTGAAATACATTTTTCAATAAAATGCTCGGCGATAACTAACTGAATTCCTTAATGCCATTACGTATCATAGGTTGATTGTAAAATATGACAAGTCAAATGAAAACCGAAATATTAATATCTCCATTAATTTTTTCTTTTCTTTTTCTTTCAAGTGTAAAAGTTCCCCGCAATTTGCTCAAATGGACATTCGAAAAATTATTGTGCATTGATTACGAGTAGTTTGTGAATGGCAATGCCATTGGAGTATCATCTTTAGAAAGCAAAAGTGCTCTGCACTCCATTCAACGAGTCGAGTCACCAGTTCTAAACAAGACATTCACGCACTAAAACACGAGGAAGTGGCAGTCTAAGGGGGGCTTTGACTAAAGTCAATTATGAAACGCCAGTCAATTATTGGAATCGTGAACGGAGACTTTGACGTCGATGACAGTTCAAGAATCTCACTGGAAAAGTGTTTCAGTACCTAAGGACTGTAATTTACACCTGGTGACTCGATTCGTCGAACGAATTATAAATAACTAAAATGATTATAATTGGATATTCGTTGCTATCGTCACGGATACAAAAATAATTCTCATACATATACATCATATATACACCTTTTTCGTCATCGGCTCTATCTACCGTTTCTTTATATTCACCAACTCTAACACTGTTCCTACAAAGTAACGTTAAATTAAACAGCGTACGCAAGGCTTGAGAACATGAACGGTAAACGTAAGTAGCCAATCACCTTTATTTTACAGAACTTTGAAGTTGCCAAAGTGATTTATGAAAAAGGTTGTATTCAAGCTGGGGAGGAGTGGGTGGAACGAAATCTCCTTGCAATTGCAACTGGCGCGGTTGGTACGGCATTTGCGCAGGTATAATTTATTTTGTACATGTCTGCATAATCGTTACGTAGCTGGGGCTACCTTAATTGTATGTACAATTTCGTTATTCCCGATGACACCGATATTATCAAATATATTTCGAACGTCAGCATCAATGTAAACTTTCCTATATAATATGCAGCACAATTTCATTTGCCAGAATTATTTCTATCTCCGTTTTCCTTCAATTCATAATGCCAATGAGTCGGTATGTTTGGCAGCGTAAATTACATTGATACGTTACTTTAAGGGTACACGCATATTTAGGCATGCACGCGTATCGAAATGCTTGTCAGTATCGTTGCACGAATCAGTGTGGCCAGGAATATTAATTTTTACATCGATTTGTGCTGAGAGAGGTTAATATAAATAAGAAAAATTCCGTATTACTTTGTTATTCCATTAGCAATATTTCTGCAATACATTCCCTATTATGTCCAGCATACTAAACATTCATTCGAAGCACAAATTAATCGTAAAAATCCTCTTATCGCTCATTGCACGTCACTCTCTAATTCGTTCACGTTTATGTTATTTCCAGATTCTGGGTATCTGTTTCGCCCAAAATCTTCGGGCGGACATCTTTGCGCAAAAAGCAAAGTGGCATTGACAATTCAGGGCCCCCACGACAGTCTAGCATCTTGTCCTCATAGATGCTGAACTATTGCGTTGATCGAGCTGGAGGAAGACATCGTACATCTCCAGCGTTTGCAGAACATCGATTAAGAAATCGACACAACTCCACGCGACAGGCAAAGGACGCAAGTTCTAAGGCATTCGAACAAAGTCGACAGAATGCAAATATTTCCGACCATTCAATCAGCGTTGGATCGTTGGAAACCCGGCGAAACTTGCGCGCTATTACAAACTTCGTGATCGTCTATAAATATTTTTAACCACTTTTGAAACTCCGGACAGAGTTTCGGAATTTTATCGTTCTGTGCACCGTCCTGTGAATCAATGCCCATCCTAAGCGAGCCGCGAAACGGCGAGATATGTTTCAACGAGCAAGTGTTGCACACTGTCAAAGTTTTACCCATAGTTATTGTTGACACCGTTCTAAAATATCCGCTTACACTGATCGCGCAGCGATCGATATTTTCAACAATTCGTCAGCTTCGGGAATGCAGTTTTTTTATTGAAACACTTCGGATATCGTGTACTGGCTGGCAGCAAGAAACTCGACACGGTGATTTCGCGATTCTACCTCCCATCAATTTTACCGTGAAACGGCCCGAATGAATATTTTCGAGGCGTCGCATATCAGGTTAAACAACGGAACGCAATCGAAGTGACGAAGCGTTGAAAATTTTTATCTTTTTATTCTCACGCGGATGAGGCGTGTCCGATCACCATCGAACGAACGATTGAACAAAATTGGGTCCTCGTCGACTGTCTCGCTGCCATGCTGCTTATCATTCCGTGCCAAGGAAGAGTTTATATCGTCAAAAAAATACTGCCAGCTCGCTACGTACGGTATACGTTTCGCTCGACGTCCCTTGACGCTCGCAATCAGTTCGCGTTCGCACCTATTCGAGCCGGCGAGATGAGAAACGACACCCTGCACGATAGACGCTCGGTTCGACATTCGTATTCGATTCTCGCCCCGAGAGTGGCCGATGGGTTCGGACGACGCGTGCGGGGGCAGAATAAGGGCGACAAATGGGTAAAAGGTGCGATGGAGACGACGAACGCGGAGAAGAAAGCCTGCTCGGTTTACGGGGAACGGTGTGTCGAGGCATTAAAGTCGATTGACGCGATGTTGTGGGGGCGCGGTGAACACGACCGACTTCACCGCACAATAAACTCTCGTGGTGCCGTCACGAGAGCAAAGCCATATAACACGCAAGTACACAATAACCTTCCGTTGCTCCAATTGGTCGTTAAAACGGTTGCTCGAGCCACTTCGAATATATTGATCCTGTATTGCACGCCGGCACGTTCCTACTATCGACAGGCCAGGCGCCTGTCGCATCGTGTCTACTCTCGTCATGCAGTCGCAGTCGAATCGTGCACCGATGGCACATAGAAACGGTGCTAGTTACTTTACGCGTCCGAGAGCAATGGGATCGTTCGCAACGTCGCCGATGGAATATGTTCGTTAATCGTCGGCGTTGCGTTTGAAGTACGCCACCGCGACTTTCCTTCGTCGTTTAAATGAAACTTGGCGAAGGTTCGCGTACAATGAGATCGAGAGACAGATGCAGTGACTGGTATTACTGTTAGTGTTAACAGGTATGCGCGAGGCGTGGGAGAAACGTGGCGAGGCAGATATGCGCTAGGAAATTTTGCTTTCTCAAAGGGTTTTGTGAAACCGTCTTCGAAGCAGTTCCCTTTTGACGGCAACGTACCGTCGGAGACACTGTTACCCGTGTTTGCAACCCGCCGCTGGTACACACACGGATACAAATGGTTGCAAACCGACAGCTAGTAAGTAGTTTTGCGGCAACGATCTCGTTACTTTTCTGCCACACCTCGGGCAACGTTTTGCATTATTCAACTGGCCTCCTTGGTAGATGTGATTCAAGGGGTGAAACGAAAGGAAAAAGTTCTCTAAGCTAGTGTATCAAAGACGAACGATTGAGGGGGGTTTACCCAGGGATTGTCGACGATTGATTTCGCCGACACTGTTTTCATCGACGCGATTTGACCGACATTAACATTCGACGCTATGCTTTCGTCGACAGTCCGTATTTATAAGCAGGTTTTAGTTCTAAACCCAACCCGAACCTACAAATGTTCAAACAAAATCAAAAACTTATATTATTGGCTTAGGTTTCGCTTAGGGTTTGGAACTGAAACCTCTCGACGAATACGGACTGTCGACGATAGCTAATGTCGGTCAAATCGCGTGGGCGAAACGAGTCGTCGACAATCGCTGGGTAAGCCCGATTGGGTGGTGCGCGCTTTGACAGACATAGATTTCTATTTTTCGAGGAACGATGAATTAACGATTCACCGTCGTCAATTGGAAAATCGCGGGGATCAACGAGAACGTAATAGCATTACAACGGGACGCTTCGTTTCCTTTCCTTACCTCTTGGTCCCTGATGTTCCTCTCGATATATAGTCTCACTCCTGGATGGTAAAAATACACCTATCCCGTAATTCTGTCGCCTATCGCGATCGATGAAATGAAATACTTGAAGCGTATGTGGTGTGGAAAAACTAATCTTCCACTTCGCTATTTACTCCTCGCTTTTTCCTTTGTTTCCTATTGGTCAGCCAATTGAAACAGGTTGCAAAACAATGCAGCAAGTAGGCTTAGTCACTACGTTTGCTTCTTAGATGGTAGCATTCCATTGTCAGTTGTAAATGAAGGCAATGTTTGTGAATATTCGATGAACACATCTACATATATATCCGCGGACGTACCAAACGGTGTTTCCTTCCTTTTCGTTTTTTGCTTTCTGACTTTTACGCGAGCGAATGAACCGGTGTGCAAAGGCGTGTATCCTTTTGTGGAGGAAACGATACATATACATGCTTGTATATAAAGTTCTATACATATGCAATATGTTCCCGCGAGATGGAGTAATTGTAAAAACATTTTAATTGTAAATAAAAGTGTCATTGTTTGAATTAAGACTAGGCAAACTATCGTTTGCGAGATTTAACAAGAGAATGTTGTCACTTATAATCGCACTCATACACGCGTATGATGTCGGACTAGAGTAATCGAAGTGTCGAGGGGTACACGGTGCGTCATATTTTACCGGCGATAATATAAAAAATGAAAGAGGACTACAAGTGAAGTAATCGAAAAGACGAATAAAAATAATAGCTGCGAGAGTGACAATCATACCGAAATCTAGCAGAATGAAATATAATTTACAATATTTTCTAATACCGTATTAGTTGCGTACATACTTGAACCGATTATAAAACTCGCACAACATACGTATACACGTTTCACAATATACCACGATGCACGTCGCGGATAAATTAACTAATTTTACTCGATAAGTAAATCGATAAATCCTGTCCTGCCCGTTTGGTACATCACTTCCGGATATTTGCTGTTTCGAGTTACGATCACCCGCTAGTGGATCGCGTCGGCATGTCATATCGTTCCAAGCGCTCGATAAAACCAATTTAATCTGTACTCACAATTATCGAAGAACAACCATTCCTCACGTGAAAGTACCGAGTCCAATCTAGTGATAGAATATATAAATGTAGCGGCAAGCGGCTGGACCGCGGACGTGCTAAATGTTTTCAGTTTCAATGGGAATACTGTTTTGTAATACTGAATACCAATGGATATCATTCACCTTGATTCTCCCAAACGTTTTCCAACGTAATTTTTATACGAGTATGTACATATATGTATACATATATATATATATATAATATCGCGTTAACGCCGAATCACCGTAAAATTAGTAACATTCGTAAACATGTTGGACGTCTCTTAATTCGACTGTATACATGTATAAAATCTAATCTATTTTATAATATCAGCCCTTGTGTTCGGGTACAGTATGGACGAAGAAAAAAAAAGAAGCGTCTCATACTTGTCCGCAAGGCTGATCGAATTGTGCCAGGCAGAACGGTCGAGGGTATGTACGTCGGGTCGTATTTAATTCAACGACAGCCCAAAGTGTTGTCGTTCACTCATGATGCACTCGTCATTCCAATGTGTTACGAAAGGATTTCCTTATATTGTTGTGGTGATCACGTCTAATGTTATGTAGTGTTAAATTTGTCGAATGAATTAAGTTAACTGACGATTGCGTTCTATTGCGGTTACGCAACGCAGCCGCGGCGAATCAGCATTGGGTCCAGCAGAGCGTCCACGTGTAACATTTAACATAGGCGCGATAGAATTCCGCTCGCTGAACGCATAGGGGGGTAAAACAGATAACTGGATCGATCGAGTAATAGGAGTTCAGTAACTTCTCGCAAAGTGAAGTCAGCTAGAGCGATGATCGTTTGTTCCTTTCGAACATGGCGAAATCAGGATGGGGGACTGTTCGACGCTGACACGGTTCATGGATATGCATTAATGGTACCAGAATCGTAATATGAACAATATGAACGTAATATGAATAACATGTTTGCGGACGGGGCTTTGTTCCTTTGCCAAAATGATTTCGCAAATTTGTTGGGTATACCTACGTTTACGATTGTATATACGTGACAGATTTCTGTAAAGGGCTGTATTTCGCTGTATTTAGGGTTCGTAGGCATCAATGATTTCATGTTTTCACCTATACCTTCCGACCGGTTAAAGAATAAAAGATTTGATAATTTACTGCGAACATTGAAGAAATTTCACAGATTGAAAGAAACGATCATTTTAGTGTTCCAAAAAAAATGTTAAACGTAAACTTCGTGTGTAGACAGTGTACGAGAACTTTATTTATTATATTTTTTTTCCTCGACGACATAAATATAACAATGCAGCGACTAAGCAAGTTCATAGTAGTTGAGCATTCATGGTGTTTGTTAATATAAATGAGCACCATATGGTGTACAAGACTTAGCGTCTTTTATTTATTTATTTAAATTTAGCAGTTTTTCGAAGCTACGTTTCTCATAAATACAGCCTTATTTGCCGTAATTTTATTCTGGGCTTTCATTCGATTTGTTCATTAAGTACTTTTCCCTTGTCGCTTGTATCGTTAATAAGCTCTGTGCAATGCACATCGTTTTTTCGTTCCTTAAGTCCGGGTTTTGAGAAAGAAAGTTCATTTCGTTCTTGTTCTTTTCTCCTTGGTACTTCTGATTGTTACTAAAACGATGTTCTGTCTTATTTGCGCGCCAACTAAATGCTTAATATAAACAGATAAGTGACAGGAATTGGTGATTAGTCGTATCATAATATATTCTGTACCATCCATGCAGCTGTGTCGTATAAAGTATGTACACATTTATATACTCTGCTGAACCCAATGGACCTGAACTTCATATCGTTCTATTAACTTAATTGGTCAACCTGATCCGATATCCTTGGCGGAGTTAGTGAAACTTCGGAGAAGAATATACGGATCACGTGATAAACGTAATACGTATTTGCAAGTTTACACAATGTATTCCTATGTATGTTATGTTTAAACTGAATCTGTTGAAAGGATTTCATCGAGGTCTCCTTCTAAAACTTCGATTTCGTTTACTTTTATTTGTATGTCGATAATGGTCAGGGGGGTTGGTGTAACGCCATCGCGTTGACCATTATATTGTGCTTCTTCGTATAATATTATAAAAGAATGGCCGTGTGGCCTAAAAAATACAAAAGCACTAACTCGCTGTATTTTAAAATACATACATACTACGTACACTGTATTTTTCTACCCTATTTCCCAATTTCATATTCGCACTAGTTGCTTACGAAACGATTCACACAGGACCAGTTAGAAACAGTTGATAAACACAGTTGATAAACACGTTTGTCAGTGTCGAGCGTGTGAAGAGATAAAGGAACATTTTCCATAATTTTTTATGCATTTACATTGTAAACTGACCTGTGTCTGCCAAAATGTGTTGTATAAATAAACGCTTCTTTTCGCTTCAGAAATTAAATACCATTGTACAATACAATTGAAACCATATGAGAGGTAACGATAATAGTAATGCCAAGTTATGCGAAGCGTGAAACAGAAAACAATATTTTCAAACTGTGATCGTTTAAAGTGGTCTGCTTCCAGTTTCTCGCACTACGATACTGTTCCTTCTTATCGGCTTTTTTATAACTATCCCATCGCATTCTTTGTAAACCATTCTGCTTTTCAAATTCGAGCTGCCTAAATACCTTCAAAGTTGCCTCCAATTTGGATAACATCGTTGAAAAGCCCATTCCAGACCTTTCCAATATTGAAGCAGCACCAGGAACATTTTCACCTAAAGTAGTCTTTGGGCCTCTACCAAAAGCAATGCCGAGGCAGCGGAAATCTATGCGTCGTCGAGTTAGACAATCTGCTGTCCCATCTGACACCCAAGAAAAAGATGCCTTATTGTTAGCTGAAGAGCAATCAAGGTCTAAAGACAAAGGGAAAAAGGAAGTGAATTGGAAGGGTTAAGGGCAGCGTCAAACGGTAGATTCTGGAAAAATAGAATTATATTAAGTCGATTCGGAGGATATTGTTTTTATATCAAAGGCAATGTGTCTGATTGTTATAGTTTTTTGATTTTCATTGAAAGATAATATAGTTCCGTTGATCCGAACATTAATAAATAAACATCATTACAAAAATTGTGTTTTATTTCATTCAAAGATAACTCCTATTTCTTAGTAACAAGTTACCCCAAGGCGGTAACAACTGGTCCCACGAAGGGGCGAGAAGTTCCGTTTCGAACAGCCACAAATAAATAACTTTCTATGAAAAACCTATTACGATAAATTAAATATAAACTGAGAATCCTAAGATATAATCAATTTAACGACAAATTAGTTTATATATAGTCTAGGGAATATCTCTGGATTATTTTCAAGCTACTTTTTATATTTTGCCAAAATCGGAACTTTTAGCCCCGATCTCCCCAAGTTACATTTAACCCTCGCGCGCTGTTCAGATAATTGTTACACTGATACTGCTCGGGTCAATTTGACCCGTACTGAAGAAACGTGACAATACCTATATAGTTCGAATCTCTATACATATTCAATGTATAATTTCATAAGAATGGCACACTATTCGTATATGAAAACAAATATTTCTTTAATATTATGTTTTTGCTTGCTTTCTTTTACACTCGGCTCGTTAAAGGTTTTGTATATATTTTTATGAATCACAGAACTATATTGCTTATTTTAATTATTAATCGGCTTCAGATGTTAATTATTACTAAAGGGAAAGCTGGCAATGTGATCCCCTCGTGATTTTCATACTGATAACAAAAAAAGGGTTGTAGCTAGTGGTGTTATTCGCTATATACTTACCAGCTATACATATACATCGATGAATATAGTTACTTCCTTTTTTTTTAATACAATAACATGTAAACTATTGTTTATCATAATCATTCCTCTAATAAACCCCTATATTTTACCTGGTTTTCCGGTTTTACCCAGGTTTTCCCCACATTTGTACATTCCCAATTACCGATTTTTCAAGTGAAAGGCACGTGGCAGCCCCGTGGAAGACAAGCACATGCAAAAACTATCAAAGAAATCTACATCTTCATTTCTACATAATACATTGAATACTGCCTACAGTACACCTGTCGCGTGCACGCTTTTGTCCTCTTGTTCTCGAATGGCTGAAAGGGGGTGTTTAAGGGGAAGCAGTGTGGTGTTTTGTATGACGTAAAGGACTGCCCAGTAGGTCTGGAATTCTCCCAGAAATAACTAATTTCAAACAGTTATGCAGAGGTCCTTGGCAAAACAATTATGGAGGACCGAAACTTCGCGTTGACTGTTATTAAGGAGCGAAATTTCTGAATATGTATACGTATCCGTGAGGTTTCTGGTTGTCTTATGATACCGGGTGCATAAATATTATTCTATCGGCGGTATCATTTTTATTACATGTATCCGTTCAAAAATGATACCATCTCGGTTTGTATCAATTTTTACATCAGCTTTTTAATTGAATTGACCCTTTATACCACAATTTCTATCTGGGCTTGAAAAGATTTTAATTGACTAACTATAAAACTGTGGATGGAGTAGCAAACACAGCAAACAGATTGGTTTGCAATAGCATGGTAAATAACTGCAAAATACTTCGGCAGATTGTTTAAAAAATAGAAACAAGATTTACACTGAAACAGCCTGCTTTATTTAAAATCGTTAGTTTTACATTCATCCATAATTGAATTGAGATGTTAAAAAAATAAAATTGCAGTGTATCTTATAAATCGAAACTAGTCTGAACCGCCCTTACTCTTAATAGAAATGTTAGCAGAACTAATTAGTAGAAATGTTATTTTCCTATGTCGAAATTATTATCGAAAATGCACAATTTTATTCACTTCTGCAATACACGGCGACTTTGGTCTACCATGTTTTTACAAATGTTTTATTCCAAACATTTGGGTCCCGGTAGCGTTAGAAACAAATATGCTGGGTCACGCTCCAGAAAAATCGACACAAGTTGTTATAAACAATACGCTCGAAAGGGGAGAATGAACGTAGAACATCGTCTTTAAACTTTCAAACTGATTTAAGAAATACGTACAACTCTTACTGAAAATTTTATAACTCGAGATGCTTCTTGCGATGAGAATATCTGTGTAAATTGCTGATCTTGTCTACTGCTTAAATATTTTAGATTGTACTAGACGTACATCCCCGGTACACCCCAGGCGCTCCAACGTTGCTTTGTTTTATTAAGTAGTGCTTCCAGGATTTTATGTATACAGAGTGGGGGAAGCCACGGTGCCTTTTGAAAAGAGAACTGTGTCCGATAATTCAGCATTTGCCTCAGAGCTGTCACACAATAAGAATCGGATTTAAGCAAATTATTATGCAAATCACCTAGAAACATTACGTTTGCCGGAAAATTTAGCTCATTAAAATGAAATCAACTTTCACTCACTGAACATTCTGCTTCAAAATGTATAGGTTGAGGCACGCTACTTTTTCACATTGCTTAGCGGGCATTAAAAGTTTAGATCTATCAAAGGTTAGGGGAAAAATGATTACTTATTATACTTATACTCTTTCCCAATTCTTTTATTTTAATTTTTTTTCATTACAGTGATTCATTGGCATTGTAAATCGACGATTAGAGTAGTTTTCTCTGTCATTCGTATTCCGATCTTTCATGTATGAACTATCCTAATAAATCTCTTGCCTATTTCAAAATATATCTATCTAAATTTTCACGGCGAAAGCCCACATTTTCCAATAATAATGACGGTAAAAAAAAAATGTAATATTTCTTTTACAAATAACAAAAACAGTGCGAACAATAATTACAGTTTATTATTGGTCCTTTTTGAACTGAGAAATATAATCAAATATTTCGGAAACTTATTCTAACGAAGAAAATAATGATCGTAACCCAAAAAGATAACATGTCTGTATATGCGAAAACCAAGCATGTTTTTCGAGAATGTACCGTTGCTCACACGGCAGTTAATTACGCGGTTGTTAGTCAATCTGACAAGCAACAAGGCTTTGTTTTCTACACTGGTTTTCCAAGCGTTGCAACCAACTGCACCACCGAATTGCGTGGAATCTCTACCGCTGCCACGCTTACGTTTAAACGCGAGTAGCAGCTCGCTTTCGACGATTATGTACCTTTCTATAACACCTATAAAATGTACACAGGCATACGAAAGAATTCGGACGACACTATATTTATATGTGAAATGAACGCGGATCGTACAGTAGGGTAAGTCGGTGAGAGATGGTACACTCTTTTACGAGCAATCAGTTAAGAAATTAATATCCAAAGGAATACAAAATATTTGAATAAGTAAATGCATGTGAAATTATAGTATATTCTAATTTCGTAATAATAATCATAGATTATGTTCACAAAGAATAGGCATTGAATCCTATGCATAAGACCATCTAACCCGCAGTGACCGCGTACAGTTGCACTGCTTTCCACGCTCTGCATGCAGCAACCAAAAGAATAGTTAATGCGGCTCATTATACCACCAAAATAAAGCAAACTCAGAACACGGATGTGGCTTATATTCGCATATCATGAAATCGAGACATCTTACACGAAATGATATTTTATAGTTGCACACATACTCTATATGAAGAACATATAAGAGGAAACTGATAAATGGCAAATCGCGGGTCACAAAAGTATTCGAATTTAACATTTGTTGTTAATTAATTGCGATATTCATTGCATTAATTAATCTCTTACCTGTGGGGCCGCTATTTAAAAGTGTGTATCCACGTTGTGTCAAAATATTCTAAAATGTCTATTTACAAGCATTTTTCAGTTTTCACAAAAAATGTTAATTTAAATAAGAAATGATACTTTTCTCGCAGTTACGAGTATGCTCGTCGTTACGTCAAAAATTGCCATTTCTTCATAACGAGTGTACTCGTCATTCACACCCAAGAGATTAATAGGTTTAATAGGTTTAACGTTAACTCACCCTTTTCTGATATTACAGTCAACTCTAATTTTTATGTGAAATTCGTATCCATGGACAGCCATAGTTTTCTGTTTAAGCTCTTATTTGGACGTAATCATTGCATTTCTTGACAATTATCTTTGCACTCCATCCCGTAAATGTTTCATGGAACTGAAATCAAGACTTTGCGATGTACGTGACAATATACGTGTCATATTACTGATATAATATCGATTCTCTAATATCTTTCACCGAATGCTTGGGGTAGTTGCCCTGCTGGAAGCAATAATTATCCAGCCTAATTTATGTGCGCCATCCGTTCTATTTTCTTGGCGAATATCGAAATATTTCGTTGCCGATGTTTTACTGTTGACGGCAGATTTTTCCATTTTACTTATAAATATATCATCGTTCGAATACTTTTGTGTACCTATTTGCATACATAGAAAACAGACTAGCACCTCATACAGCCAAAAATAAAATGCCTCTTCACGTTCAACCGATATAGAAAAATTACATAAAAATTAATTGTCAACTTCGATCGTTTTATGCGACATTTTACTCGCTGAGATGACACGGACAATACAGCAATATGCACTACCAATGGAGGGCTCGGAAGCCAATCAGTGTAAGTCCAACTTTCCTTGAACATGAGTTTCGTAGTTCAAAGACCTCTTTATTGTTAAAACTTTCATTCGATGAATCAATTGAGTCACTATTTTCATGCATAAGCAATAGATGAATGTACGAACATTGTCATTTTTCCTCGAGCAATTTGTAGAAACCTTATTTGTCTCTGTTTAAATGCTAATGGACTTACAGTAATTGACTTCTGAACCGTCCAAACAATGTTGCTCGTTCTTGAGAATATATGAGCACCTTAGTATTTCATATATTTAGTATTTATTACGGCCATCACGTGCAGCATGTCCTACGCTGCCACGCCGAATATTACAATTACACGATGGTTGCACTTTGCTTGTGGTCTCTTCTAGAAATACGTCGTATTCGACAATCCCGCAGTTCTGTCTCCGCCCTGTTGTGTCTCCAATGCATTAAGCTGAATTTAAGGTGACCTGAAAAAATTGTATAACAGATGGGTAATTCACAGTGTCAAAGTTTAACGTATTAAGGACAAAATGTTTGTTTTATAATATACATGTAAAATAGTAAGCAATTTTTTAAGGATTGGCGATAAGGGTTCACCTGGGACTATGTTAAGTGAAGGTATACATCTTTAGGTATAAAACAATTATGGTAATCACCCTTAAGTTTAGAGATGACGCTTACTCTCTCAATGCGGACGATAATTAATGGAGAATGTGAAATATATGTATGAGAGGTGTACCTTGCGTATAAAGTTGATTGAAATTGGTGTACGTGTTTGATGTGTTCCTTTGCGGGGACCTTCGCAACAGGTAGCGGTTAATATCGAACAGACAATAGTTCATTGAGGCATGTACGCAAAAGGTAATCTATTTTTATCTATAATTGTAATAGCTCCTACACACTGTCGATCGGTTGCCAGTAACCATTGGGTTGCAGGGACTATATGGGATGCAACGAATGATGCACAGGTAACATTCTAGTCGTACCGACAGGTGAAGTTTGTTGAATCAATTGCTCGTATTCACATGACGAGCACGTTCCTTGCAGACCAGAAAAATTTGCTCGAGAGCATAGGAAAATTCGAATACTTTTTGAAGTAATATTTCAGATTTTTATTAAAGTTGTATATATTGTAGTCCTTAGTGACATGCATGTATGAATGATTGTTCTCTTTACGTATTTTTTGTAAAGCTTCTTTTTTACCCAAATTGTTGGATTTAATATGCAGAAAATAAAATAATGAATAAAATATTTTCTCAGATACACCGCCATAATTTTCATTGATACACTAGGTTTTATAGAAACCTTAATATCTCGCTATACTATTGGTGTGACATAGCTCTTCCCTACACTGGACAACTCAATTGTTCTGTCAAGCAATGGGACTCGTGTTCTTGGTTTTTTGAATTGCATTTTTGACTGATAAGAATTTCATTACAAATATTTGAATGTTTTTCAGAACAGAATACTGAATATAGTAAATCCCTCTACCAAGCAGTGGATTCGAGTCTCGAAACTAAATCGATTAGAGTTTTACAGTAGTAATGCATACTGAGTTTGCGTATGTTTCATCGCTGCATTTTCAAACCTTTCCAAAAGGTATTAATATATGGGATCTACGATCTATCATTTTGCAGAAAAAAATCTATCGCGCACTAATTTGAAGAATTCACTTAATCTCGAAATAATCTCAATAAAACCTCTACTTACAATCAGCAAACTTACAACCCGCACACACCGATGCCTCTCTCCGTCTTCTTTCATTCAACAAAATCTTGTTTTCCAACTCCACGTAGTTTCCAAAATATAAGCATTGACAAATCAAAATGGATTGCAACGCACATACATACATGCAGAAACAAGTGGCAACGCTTCTTAATTAGTATCGATTATTAGCAGCTATAAGTTCGAAGGTCAAATCATAAATATAACTTCATTCTGTGTAAAAAGAACGTCACAGCTATGTACATCTTCCTATTGCACAACTTAACTACCCGAATGAAAATAATATTACGAGGAGATAAGGGGGATTACATTTCAGTAGCCATTTACCAAAACTGTAGGGAACGACGTCCGACCGTTGAAGATCTGCAAGTTCTCCTATTGGTCGATTACTGCTGCTTTTGTGTCTGAATTTACAAAATATCAATTGAAAATACACGCGAAACCTGTAAGAAAAGAGCAAGGTAAGAATGCGAAATTTAAATCGTCTAAAGCAGTGGTTCTTAACCTTTTCGAAGTCACGGGAAACTTCTGATCAATGAGACAAATGTACAGAATGCTGAAGCCACTAATTCCAGGCCATAAGACTAGCAATAGAAATATGCACGAATACACCCTTTATTGAGAGGTAACAGTAAAATAGAAAACGTTAATTAAAAAATGACTTATATTCGTAGCCAACGTTCATAATTTCGCGCAACACTAGCGTTCCAAGGAACATTGGTTAAAAACCACTGATCTAAATGAAGGCTACTTTATTCTGTACGGCGCGCGTTATCGCGCATTTGTTATTTGCTATTCGTGGAGCTGTGCACAATGAGAAGATGCAATCAGCTTTACCGTTTTTCTTTTAATATCAGGCTTGAGCTCGAGGAGATACTGACAATGACTACCAAATATTTATAAATATTTATGAGTAAAGCATGCTCATATATGGTTAATGAACAGTTTGAAAAGTTATATTGGACGTAGTAGATGGGATCCATTTTTTTGTCTTCACGGTACGAGCGACTTCTTCTTTACACTAAACCAGCACACGTTGAGAAGCAACTCTGCCTTGAGTAATAATAATCGTTCCCTTGATATTTAACGTTTTGCAAAGTACGTACATATATAGTGACATAGAGATCTCTAATTTCAAAGTGCAGACCAGCCGTCGTGTTTGACAAAGAAATATTCAGAATCTAACATGTTCTAAGGTGACCATTAAATATTTTACCAGTACGTAGAACATGACGTCAATGGTGAATGTGTTTGCGTCCGCGGTGTGGTAATTGGCAAATCACATTTTTAATACACCTGCAGTTCACTCGGGATGAAAACATTTTACAGCCGCACTGCTGGTGCCATTAACTTTATATCAGCAAAATATTAGGATAGCTTAGGGCTTAGAATATGTCGGATCTGAGCGTTTGTACAAGGCGTGTTTGTCAACTGCGCGCTGATATTCACGTCACTTCGAAACATACTGCACAAAAGCAATGCGACGCGTCCAAAGTTAAGATGGGAGGACGCTTGTACTAATTGCAAATTAATCATTTTATTGAATGGATCCCGAATTTTATTGCTTGCGAACGCAATGTCACTCCCACCTGTGTGCGCTTGCTATGAGGGGTGCAGCATTGCATAAACTGTTCTGGATAATCCTTACATTGCTACATTCGCATAAATTATTTTTTGTTCAACATTTTTTACCATTGTTTAGTAAACCCTTCCTATCATTTATCGAAAGAGCTACTTCTCTGTTTTAACCCCTTCTGTACTATCGATCTATGAATCGAACAGTAGATAGATCATTTGCTGAATTAATGGGGGCTACCTGAAACACTATTTATGCTAGTGAAACTAACAACAAAGTCTTTCGCAGTAAGATCATAATCAAAAGGAGTAAAGACTACAGAAGTGTAGAACTGTTGCAGATCTTTTTTCTTCGTTTCTGGCGAATATAAATGTTATTTAATATTTGAAAATGATATAATTGTGAGTGCGTCAAATTCGATAAAGCGTTGAAAACGTTTCACTTATTTTAGCATCGTTAAAGTCACAGGATGTTCACAGTAACATGTAACAGTAGCCAACACTGGGTAATTAATCACTGGAAGACAAGTTGCAAATTAAGAATAAATCTTTCTCGAACTGATGCTTTCCAATGTACGCAGTATAAAGAAGGAAATTCCACAAAATTGGGGATTAATTCTTTCTCAAGTTTCCGGTGGATCGTAAAAGTAAGAGCGTCGTAATTAAAGTGGAAAAACTTACCGATTGTTCATCCAGTAGTAAATAATTGGATTCACCATGGCGTTTGACATGGCAAGCCAGTAAAAGCTCAAATAAATGTGTTGAATGTAGCTGTTTTCCGCGAAGTGCCTGTGGTGGTAAATGGCAATAAAAAAGGCTTGATAAGGTAGCCAACAAATTGCGAATATTGCGACTATTACGGTAAACATCTTCACAACCTGTAAGGAAAAGATGAAAAGTACTAATTTACTTGCTCGTTAATTTGTACAGCGGATGTTTATGCACGATAAATGCGCAAAAAGCGTACGTCATTTGTGAACGAAAATATTTTGCAACAAATCATTGCATATGTTTTTAAATATAAAACATAAATACATATGCATTATGCAAAAAGTGCGAAACAAACAATGTATTTTCGGAGTTCTCTGATCATAAAACATATTTCTACCCAGGCCCTACTGGTCTAACCGTTTTCTATAAAAAATATGCATTTCTCTATCCATTATATTTCTGCAGTGAAAATGTATTATACTTCATTCTTATGGATATCTAAGTCTACCTCAAGACTAATATTATTTAACTAACTAATAATATTTGTTACGCAGAGAACCGAATTATGGCCAGTCCATTTGATTCCCAATGATGGCGCAATACATCCGACATTTTTTGCACGTTGCGATGCTTATTCGACCATCAAGTACATACAAGTTACTTTATTAAACAATTCGTCGAATTTAACATGTATTGTTTTCGTTACAGGTACTACTCTATTTGTGTCAAATAATTCGCGCTGAATGAACGCAAAAGAAGAACAGTGAGAGCCGCGATGGCTCGGTCGGTTGGGGGCTGGATTCGTAATCGGAACATCTCCGGTTAGAGTTCCGCCGCCGCCGATTTCGGCCTGCACCTCTCAACATAATACATGTGCTTTAGACCGTAGTTCTGGTGGGTTGGATTCCACGTAAAACTGTGGGTCTACTGTAGGTCGAAGCTCACGTTTTCAAAAAAAAAGAACAGTGATAATTATTTATCGAAATCTTGAAAAAAACATAGACGAAAACAAATTTATTATTTTTTAACTAATCGTTCTAAGTATATATGTAGCCCCCTCGCCCCAGACATGCTTCGGTTTTAACATCCTACTGAAGGAACTGGATAGGTGTGAATATTAGTACAACACCGCCATCCTTAACTATAATAAGGATAGTTTTTCAGGGTGTATTAAAATATTTCAGGGCCTGGAATGCTAGGAATGTATAATTTATATGTCCAAAGCGTTTTACAAATTTTCACGGCTCTGATATTTCAAGCCTGAAAAGTTTTTGAATTTTTGGTTTGCCAAAGTTGACTTCTGATTGTATGGAACGTTTCGTCGTGTCAAGCTCATGAATTCGTGGTTCTGGCATAGCGAAAACGCAACATATATAACGCACATTTGTGAATCAAGCATAGTGTATAAGATCGTTGTCACGCAACATATATATTTGTAATGCCTACATAAAATCGAGAGCAAAGAGAAAGCCATCTTAATATATATATTAACTAGAAGGATAAAAATTAGCTCCTTCATCCCTCCGGCATGGACGAGACAAGTGTAAACGCTTATAGGTATTACTATGTCAGTGTGAAACGCAATTTGACAGACTTTCGAATAAATACTTGAGCAGATTCTAAATGGCTTGGTCGACGAACTGTCCCATGGTGTGTGTAACATCTTTAACATTCAATGACATTTCGTACGCGCTAGTGAACTTTGTCAGTTTTACTATGGACCGCCCCGTACAAGACTATGGAGCAAAGGAGCGTTGAAGAATGGCGTTAGAAAATGTTAGGTAGGACCATTAAACTGCGGACGACAATGATATATCCTGCACTATATCCAAGTGACAAGATTAGAGATATTACTCATGCGAGGATCCTGTGGATTCAGAGGGAGCCTCGAGTGAAGCCGCAACGAGCTTGAACAAATTGATCCGTATTCGGACTGAATGCTCACATGCATGCGCGGTTTATCCACGCTTAGTGTGAGATAGGCAAGCTGTACAAGCATAACGGGGATCTAGTCGCGGCGTAGAATAGGTATGCCATCAAAAGGATGTGAGTAGTTGCAGTTACTGGTTCCGTTATTCAACATGATACGAAGTGTGACTGGGGTAATTAAATGCCCTTAAAACAGCTAGAAACGAGAATAATGTCGTGACTCGATTATGAAGCATTGTAAAATGCGTGCGGTGGCAGGCAACGTTCTGAACTCCCGCGTTGAAGACAAAATAAACCTCGAACAACGTTTATCGATTGTAGCAATTAACACCGCAGGCACTGTCAGTAATTTACTTCTTATCGATATATTTTAACTTGGAGGAGCTTTCCAAGTTTGAGCGTGATATTGTCAAGCGCTTCGAAAATGTCTGCAATTCTTGTAATGCCTATGCGATTCCAAACTTTGACCCACAGTGTATGCCAGCGAAATCGAAATGAAATCGATTTCTTTCGATTATCATCTGTGTATTGATTATATAAAAAAGATATGTCAGTACTTTGAAACCTAGATAGGACACGTATATGCTCAATGCTGGTCAATGATTTAATTAAACAATAACGCCGGACACGCGAGAAACATAATACGTAAGCCCAAGACTTTTAATCGAAAGGTGTCAAAAGGAAGACCTATGGCAAGCGTTTCTTGAGCCGCGATGAGTCCGGCTATTGAAAGCTGCTCATGGAAACCAGTGAGTCAGTGCGAAATCCGGAGTCGTTGAGCGTGAAAGAAGTGGCGAAAACAAATTTGACTGACAAACTATGATCAGCGAAGCTTATGATTGCACCAGACGACGTTGACGAAAAGCATCTGAATGAAATAATCCAAGAAGATCGCGCTATAGAATAACGATATAGTGTTGTAAGAAGTTAGTAAAGTTGGACAGTCATTTTTATAACCCTTTTATCGAAGGAAAACTGAGGGAAAGCTGAAATTCGTAGCGGATCTCTACAGTATCGTGAAACCTTTGCATCGCTGGATAAAATACGTGGAACAATTCAACCGACCAGAAGATTTACCAACTGCATTACGATAATTTAAACGAAAATTGATTGGTTCCCCTGTTC
This sequence comes from Nomada fucata, assembly GCA_948146005.1. Lineage (NCBI taxonomy): Eukaryota > Metazoa > Arthropoda > Insecta > Hymenoptera > Apidae > Nomada > Nomada fucata. The sequence continues at coordinate 16,682,644 of OX411278.1, forward strand.
TCGAGCATTCGGTGCTCCAGGGCGACGACATTCTAAATACATACTGACGCCTCGAACTTCCGAGTAGCAAAGTAGTAAGTAACTTTAGTGCCAATTTCTCCGGGGCGCTAGGGGCAAGGAAAAATCGTCTGGCAGCGGAGGAATTTATGGAGCAACTCGATTATTATTTGCGCAGAAGGGAGTTTCTCCGAATAATGGATCCATGCGACCTTGCAATGACTACTTTACTCCAAGAATCCTGGGGATGCACCGTCGGGGCGGATGAAGCATCCACAAGAATGTAACTTTGAAGTCAACCATTGGAATAGAAGAAGACATGAGAACGTTGCCGGAAGACTCTCAGAAAAGGTAGAATACTGACGATGCTACCGTTTGGAGTGCAACGATGCGCACTTTGAAGACGGAAACTCAAGCACCGGTGCTTGCGGAACATTTCGCGTAGTCACCGCTTTGGAGAAATAGCGAAGGCTAAGGCATAGGATGAGGTGTTGAATAGAATTTGATATATCAAGACGCGAAGCAGTAAATTATCGCGGCGATACGTTTACCTGCGCTTATGTATATACCTCTGGTTGTTTTGGCATTCGCTGGAGATCGAAAGCGGTTTACTGTGCGGGAAATGAGAATCTTGCGACGGAAAAAGTTTCACCCGTTTGCTGGATGTTCCGAAAACCGGGGTCCCCGAAGATTTGCTGGCCGATTTTTTTGCAATTGCAACAAATTTGCGGGTTTAGTTGGAATGGATGGACAAGATTTTTCTGATATAAATCAATCCATTTAAAGCCTCGACGGATCTCTGAAATAACGTCACGACGCCATCGTGAAGCTATACGCGTGTAGTTGAATGAATGATGGTAGTCACATTGTTTCATTGGGCAACGGGGAATTGGGAAACATTCGAAAGAATAATTGAGTCGAATACGGTTTCAGAGAGAGTTGAAATATTTTTGGGTCAGCGAATTTTCATTAATTCATTCTTATACTCTTGCTTGAATATGCACACGATACTACAAACGTATAAAAACAATGCAAAGGTGGAAAAGAAATAAAAACATTTATAATACAAATGACCAAATATTATTGTAAAGTACTTAACAAATATGTATACGCAAACGTTAACACAATAAGCAGGAGCGTGTAATCGACTATGTATCAAAATCAATTTAAGAAACGTATTGTTGAGAATAATAGACTTCATTCATTTTTTATTCTTTCATTATTTCCATTGCTATCGTAAAACAATATAAAAAAACTCTTTTGTAAAATATGCTTTCTCCTGAAGTACAGAACGAAAAATTCACTTCGACAGTGGTGTTGGAAGATATCATAACCCAAGCCATGTATCTCATGTATCTAGCGTTGTATGTACATATATAGGGTAGACCGAGGAGAATGACGGGGTGAATCGGAACGAAATAAGAATTTAGTTGAAATTTGTTATGGTACCATGGAAAAAATCGCTTTACATTACCGTTTAGTGTTGACACGCGTTTCAAGTTTGCCTTACGCGGACGAACGTAAGAATTTTGGTGTAGATCTAAAATACGTAGCACACAATTTCTTATTTAAAAATAAAAGGTAAGCTTTCACATCCAAATGTGTTTAATATTATTAGCTTGTACAGTGTCCAGAAATAATATTTGATATAATTTTCACTCTTATATCTTTATTTATTTACGTATTTTAATCACTTTAGAATTATTATTATATGGGTGAATCGGATCACTCTTATTTTCGTTTATTTAGTTAGTTTTATGACTTTAAATGCGATAATAACTTATACATGTGGGTAAAGATGGTTCGTACGTACATAAAAGAGAGTGGTGGCGTTGCATTTATTGTAACGACAAATTCATCAAACGACGTGGCACGAAAAGTGTGCTAATATAAGTTCTGTTCAAGGACAATATACTTGCCACCCATATACTAAGTAGAGTGTTTGACATTATTATTATAAGTTATATTTTATAAAGCTATAAACAAAGATTGTTTTACGAAAATTTGTTTGTCTTTTACGTCCCAGGCCCGGGGCGAAACAGATATTTACCACTTTTTCATTTTTTGTCCATGAAAGAGGAATTTTTTAATTTGTTTATATATGTTATTATAAATGTTCATGTTGAATGGGTACTTGTTACGAATTTATAATAAAATATTGCATTCCTAAATTTTAAGATAGAGAATGATGATTCAAACAGAGAATGATCCGATTCGCCTCGGTCTACCCTACATACGTGTGCATATTGTGGATCTAATAGGTATACTATGTGTACTGTTTGTTGGCATGCTGTGTATAAGGGACTTACAGAAGCAGAAACAAATGTGCAATGACATCAATACTAGACAGGGCTGACACGCACTGTCCGTATCTACTTCTATACGCATTAGTGCTTGTGTAGAATGCAATTGCACCCTTTCTTTAAATGAAACCCTAGACGTCTACCCGCGATAATAAATCATACGTTTCTAGAGCTGGAAACACGTATTTAAGCACTTTTAAACTTTAAACTTTTTAAACTCATTAGTACGAACGTTATTTAAAAAGTATTAAGCTGATCAAACCTTTTGGAACCTTTCTTTCCCTGTAACGTTTCTGATAAGACACATTGGCATTTTAGAACATTTAATCTCAAGCTTACAGTGATTGATGCTGAATAATAATAGAAGGAATATCATTTCTTCTGTTGGAATAATTATTTTTGATTGTTTCTGTTTCTTATAACCATGTGTGCAATTAGCAAACGTTAATTGCAATTGCCGAATGTAAAAACATATCTGCATGTACGTATAACATGAAACCATACTTTTCGTAGATTATATAATTTAGTTTTGTAATACCTTGGGAACATTTACATTGAAGAACATTTATAAATTTTCAGAACCCTTGTACATTTATTACGTGTATCAAAAGGAGTTTCTGTTCTTCAATTTGTCGTATCTTTGCCAAGAGATTAAACTCTAAATATTGTTTGTCACATATCTTACCTTTCGTTTGGATTTCATCGACTTCTTCTGGTAATACGTTAGCTCTCCTATAGATTTCGAGTCCCAGAGTTTGCGGCCCATCAAAGTATAACATACCGCCATTACGGCCATGGGAATTAAATATGTCACACAAAGAAATACGACATTATAACTGCAACAAAATAATAATCTACTGAAGGTAAGTGTGAACCGCTAAGATGAATTGATTGTTAAATCTCTTAAATATACATATAAACCGCAAAATCCCTGTTGCGCCTTAAAGAGAAGTACAATCAGCAAGCAGACAGATTGCCCGATACCTTTATCGTAGACCGGCTGTAAAATTATTACCGCTCGAATCACCCGGGCACCGCGTGCGCTAAACAAAATGTACCGTGTTTCCAAACATGAAAATAACGGAACCCCACAGGTAGTTCCAATTACTCTACCGCATTTTTCTTCATCTCCGTCGCTTTTCCGACATGCCCCATAGGGCACACCCTTAATTTGCAATAGCAATCGAGATACACCTTACCACCACCTTACATCGCGAGACGCCAATGAAAAAGACACACATGGTCCTTAAATACTGTAGCAAGTTTGCGCTGCACTGGAACTGTTTCAACTGGTTATAAATAAAAGAACCTCGTTCTCCGGAGTTGACTATACTATCATTACTTCGTAAGCCCAGTCATGATCCAAATCCCGTATTTCGTGACCGATACGACACCGCAATTGATATACATTTCTCGTACCACATCTGCATTTATTAACAGTTCATGTTTCTATCAAATGACACATTTATGAATTTCATGAGTTGAATACTCATATAGTAAAAAAGCAGCAACGTTGCTTCCTTTTCTTTAGACTACATTATTATTAAGTTAGTATTAAGAGAACTTTCAATAAGTTACGTGCCGTTTTCGTGATAATTATAACGTAGTTACGAACACGCAATACAGTCAGTTATTATCCAAAAGAGGATTTGAGTAAATCAAGTGGGATTAAATCGACTGCTGCGTAAATGTGGTTCGTCTGATCCGAAATTGAAACCAAAATAATTAATGTATTATTGAAGCTACTGTACGCGAGAAAAAGGTATTATTTTTAAACTGTCGTGCAAAAATGTGAAAACCGACGCAGTGTGCCTAACTTGTCGATAATAGATATTAAATCAGTGGCTGGCTAAAATTAAATGAAAATAGTGTTGTATGCGACCATTCTTTCAATTTCCAAAAATAGATGTACCAGGGCATACGCTATGAATCTCTTTCGGAAATTCACAGAACTGGTACAAGCCAGAACAGACTACTCTGGAGCTTTTCACGGATTTTTGGAAAACTATCAGTTGCGTGTTGAAGCAGAGAGCTTATGGAGTTTATGCAGAGAATCAATACAATTTTGTGGGGCCATAATGATGTTCGTATTGAATCACTCTGGAAACTTATATGCAAATACGCCCGCGGTATTTACTACCTCCTGCATATAACAGGAAATCTCCTCGTAATTATTAGGCGTAACATGAATTCTCAATAATTATTACTTTTCAACCCCATGTGCCGTAATAGGTTTTTACGCAGTATTCAATACTCTTTCGATTCGTAATATATTACACTTAGTAGGTCAAAATCTGAAGGTGTTCTTCATTTCTGGATAAAAAAAAGTAATTATTACATTGCATGCTCCACTTGATATTAAACAAGTTTCTCTCGAATCATCTTTTTATGCAGCAAGTATTTTATAAGATAAGAGAGGTACGCTTAAACGCCGCACCCTGTTTAGTTGTTGCTGAAATTCGGAAGTTATTCAATAGAAACTGGAAACTCAGGGACCAAGGCTAAACAACATAAAGCAGCTTTGCATTCTGCACTCTGACGGAATGTAAGTTTGCTACAATTAAACAGTTTTATTAACATTTGGGCGATCTCCAGGTCTTTTTTGACTGCGCGTTCTTATTTGCCCAAAAACGAACGCAATCGTGGATAAAAGTATAATGAAATTTATATGAATATGTTTGTTCTCCTTTATTTGATAACATATTGAAAGCATATTATGCGAATTCACACGCCGTATTTGATAAGAATTGATACACTCATGGTCCGCGGGGCGTTTGTTTTACGCCCCCCGCCCCCCATAAAAGCGATCATTGCAGGGGAGCAAAAATTAATTATATTTGTATTCTGTCAAATATCTCGCGATAAGTGACGATAGGGATATAAATAATAGGCAATAATTATTCTAACTTCGACTTTTCAAGCACTTCCTGTAATCTGACAAAAAAATGTTTCAAACAAAAATTATGTTGGATTAAAAAAATTAAGAAGGATATATATATTTTTTTAAAAATACGGTGGCTTTTTTTAAATAATATTACATATTCTTGACATCATAACATGGTAGCTCACGTTCAGCCGAATTCAAACATCTAGTATACTGTGACTTTGCACAATCCGTTATACAGTACAGATTTAATTATAAAATGGAAAATGTGTGTTCCGTATAATCGAAACATTTTTGGCCCGAAAACTGTATAGCCGAAGGGAGTGTATAGCCAAACTGAAGACCCCATTAAAGATAACTTCAAATGTGTTTCACATATTTCTGTTGCTAACACTTATATACTGCTCAATAATATTAAACGTATTAATATATAAATTAGATATGACATTGTTGACGTTTATAGGCATTTGTGAGCACTTCCTCTGCGATTGACAGCAAAAATATAGTACATTTTCTTGAAGTATACACTGTATGATATTTGGCAAGAATGTAAATAGTTTGCAATACATTTTCTTTCAAATACCTATTTGTCGTTAGTAGGCGATATAACTGCAGGCACTCACGCATTGAACAGCTGGAATCTATCCGGTCGCTAATGTGGTAAAAAAAAAAGTAGGTCACGTCTCTTTTCCTTTTTTTTATGGAATCAAATATTGTTTAATTCATTAATCGATGAAGCTCGTCGTGCCCAACAACAAAATACTAAAAAATTTCAGGGATATTTTAATTCCAATGTTTACGATATCATACTAGTAAAGCAACGCTTATCATCTTATCGCAATCTTTACGTTTTTTAATGAATGACCATAACATTTGTTTCTTTCCTCATTGCAAAGCAATGCTAATAATAATATCATTTTGCCTAATCTAAATAACCACACTGAAGGGCCACGAAACTTTCATATCATAACTCGACTTGGTAATAGGACTTTGAACAGGTCAGTATAAACTGTAGGCATGATCGATATTAATTAAATCTATCACGAAGCATATTACAACTCGGGGGAATAATATTATAAACTACCACTTGTAGATACCTACCACAAGCTATTTCTGTTTCCACTTCGCCACATTGAAGTTAAAGCATCTTCCGAACTAACGGTTTATTGGTAATAAAAGCTTATGCCATTTTATAGGAAAGAAGCAGCTGCGTCGATTAATACATCGAAAAATATATATGGCTCCATTTAAAGAAATTAAACGGGCCTACTTTATTTGAGCAAAACAAATGTTTTACAAACATTTTGGAAACGATTCGAAAAACTTTCCGTCATCTTACGACTTTGCCGTATCTAAATATACATGTGTTTTATTGTGCAATGATAAATGCACTACTGTACATGCGCACGGCCCTGACAACGAGTTGAGTGCCCCTCGGAAAGTGCTTTTCCATTACCTCAATCCCGCAATTCAATTTCATGCTCAATCCATTCTACTGTTTACGCACTACAATTTGATCTTCAATGACATTACTTTCAAAGACGAGAGGAGATCTCTCTGTATCACTGATCAATTACTAGATGCGAGCGTTTAGTTTTTAAACTTCTAGAGTGTTTCGAGAATAACGGCATATTCATAAGGAAAAATGAAATTATGGAATTCAATAGATGCATTTTTTCCTCGCAGTGCCACGCCGTCGCAATGTAAATCAATTTTAATTCATTTCTGCATGGATTTGCATCAAAATACGTACAAATACGTTCGCATGCTGGTTCATGTCATGAAGTAACTGTCAGGAGCGTTAAATGTGATATAAGTACAAAATAAATTTCGTGCATTGTCCAGGTTTCCATTATATTATATTTCTGCCATTCAGAAACCGTCCCTTCGAACGCACACGAATTTGGGAACACAAAATATAGCACTTGCGTCGACCTTTTTTCATCTGTTTGCGCACCTCGTTTCATATTGTGCCTATAAATTCTTTAGTGCATGCTGGTTTTACGAGGAGATAGGGGATGCAGCAATTAATTTGCAAAGTGTGCAGCGCAAATGTTAGGACAGTAGTGAGGGAGGAAAGGGAAACTAACGAGAAGATTTATACATCTAAGAATTAAAAGATAAACGGAAAGCAGAAAACATATTCTCCACGCTTGTTAACATTTTTTATCTTCGCTGCATCGAATCTCCTTACTTGTAATGAAGAAAATCACTTTTTGAGGAAGAGATATGTTATTATGTGTAATTGGCTGTTTAAAATGGCACAAATATGAATAAGTTGGATAAGCAAAATATATTTTACAGTATTTGTTGCATGTTACTCTGTGGACAAAAGTTACGAACACGTATTCGTTTCCCCAAATTCCCTTCATATCTTTCCACATATTCTTTCAGAAGTGAATTGGCACGCAAACCAGTACGCATAGAAGAAAAACCCTTTGCTTTTTTGGCAGCGTCACTTGCGGCTGTCCTGCGTTGAAGTGCATGTGATATATTATTCTGTCCTCTTATAAACCTGATCCCGAAAGTTTACATTTTCAAACTTTATATATACCTTTTCCTCAAACACAGCAAACGATGCCGAAACCAAATTTCAACAACGTGTTCCTCGCGTGTACACACACGAACTCGTAAGTGAGTTTTCGGTATCTTGGTTCGTTTATTAATAGCAACACGTTTTTATCAAAGAAAAGGGGGAAGGAATGAAGTGTTCTTTACAAAATTTTCTTCCGTTCCAAAAGGAGATGTTCAAAATTTTAACGTCTACATTGTTGTCCCTTTGTCGACTACAACATAGCAGTAACGAAAATATAAATTGTCATTAAAAACGTTCAAGATCATCTTGATAGTACAATAAATAAGAGACGTAAAGAAACAAAACTGCAAGGATCTGTTTAGCCCTCAATTTTGCGTAACGACAATAATTTATACTTCGTTAAAAATAGCTCCTAAAGGGAGTGCAGTGTCCATAGTGGGCAGACAATTGATATTTAAGTGGCACAGTGAAACAAAATCGTATTCAGAAATTACGAATTCAGTGAATAGAATCAATTTCACAGTGCTGTATAGGTAATTAAAGATCTGCATATAAAACCGATGAAACTATGATATGCAAGTTACGTAAAGAAGCTTTAAAGGGACTAACAGGCCGGGAGGCAATAGCGCCTGACAGCATCTGTTACAAAGTGCCTCGATATGAAAGTACATGCTGAAACCCGTCGGAGGATTTGAAGGAAACAAGGATCTGGTGGTTGAATAGCGCAAAGGAAGCCACGTATAGGTTGAACAAATCGAATTAACCGTTCGAGGTTCGGTAAAAAAATATATTGGAAAGGATAAGAAAAACTTTTGGTGGGATCCTATTTTCGCTGACAGCCGCAAGTATTAGGGTGGCGCTTATTTAATGAAAAAAAATGTTTATACTGTTTCAAGAATCACTCCTTCAATGTGTTCACCCTCATTAGTAAATAATAGGCTATTTCTTTTTCAGTTGCATTATCCGCCATTGTATCTCGTGTTTAAAAAAAGATGCATATTTCTTTCCGACATATTACTACTATCAAACACGTCTACTGAACATTGATAAATTATTACAGCGTAAATTGATGGATTCAAAACTTTTAAGAATAGCCAATCCACAATGTTATCAAGCCCAAAATTACTCCTGCAAAATATTAATCATTAATGTGTGTTAATCTATTGTACTATGTATAAATCTGACTAAGTAACAGACAATTGGTTATTCTATCTGTTACCTACTTTGGTGCCATATAACTTTTGTTTAAAACGGTATTGCATATCATGCTAGACACAGATGCCTGAACGGATAATTGTGTACAAGTAATGGTCAATTGGATAAACATTGAAATGAATTCACTGCAAAATAAAAACCGCTCGAAAGTATTGGAAAATCTATTTAATGTAAAGTATTATCTTGTTTGAGGAAGTTAACAAGCGGATGCTGATCGTGCGACGATCATTACTTCGCTGCAAATGTGCAAGGTACTTAACACATTGTTGACCGTCAATTGCGGACACGACTAAACACGATGAACAAAGCTTTTGCAATATTTTATATTGCCCAGCGTTTCAAACATTAAAATGGCTAATGCAAGTGCAAGCACAAGTTAACTCGTGACCGGTCAACAATGTGTTAAGTACATTCGTGTATTATGATTACTGCATTCATGATTGAAATGAATGACTTTACACAGTGGTACTTAACCGGTGTTCCACGAACTTGTTAAACGTGTTCGCCGAAATTATGAAACCTCACCGGGAATATAATTTTCGTTTAAATGAATGTTTCTGTCTTTTTACTACCAGGTAATCTACAATTTATCATTTTTAATCGAAGGTACGTCCATACATATTTTTGTTGTTAGTTTCATGACCTTATAGCGATTTTGGTGTATCACAAATTTTTGCCAACAAACAGTATTTCGTGTGTTCGAAAACATTATGAACCCCTATTCTAGAACCTCAGGTAAAAAATTGTGACAGTCAAATGCAGAAGTGGCAGAAGTCGTTAAGACTATTTACAACATTAATCTCTTCTCGCTCATTATTATTCATTCCAGCTGGGTTTTGATTTGACTTCTGCGCTTATTAGAATACATTAATCACGATATTCCGAAGGATGTTGTATAACAGTCACTGATTGACAGGAAGTGGTGTAATAGCAAGAATATAATAAATATACGTCGATATGATAGGTACAGTTAATCCCACAAATATTCGTATCTTTGCCACCAATAAAAGAAATTGGTGGAAATTGAGTGATAAGTTTTAGGTTCCCCAGTCAACCGTTTACTATAATGAACAAATATATAAAATGTATGTAGACCAAATTTGAACAATATTGTTCAATTAATAACAAAATTAGATGAATTTAAACTTGCCTTTGAACACGATATTTTAACAAATTTTTTGTGTAGACAGTGAGGGTAGGAATACTTCAATATGAAAGGTCGGTTTTCTTAGAATTAAGGAGGAAATTTTGCTCAATTGAAAATTCTAATTTTTTGCAAACTTTACAGCTGTGTAGCCCCTGTAGCTGATGCCTCAGTAGAAGAACCATGCAATTTCTTCCTGTTGCTTTTTAGTCCTTCCGGGTGAAAAACAATCCATAAAGATTAATATGTGTTTGCCCATATTCTCTTGTACAGATTTTGAAAATAAAACTACATATAACAAAAACTGTTAGAGTTAAAAGTTTGGTTGGTTTGGTGGTTTGTTTAATGGTTTTTATGCTATGTAAAACGGTGCAATGGAATGGTTAGAAATTTACGGTTTGAATAGCGGTCGTTTTCTATCTCCATCGTCTCAAAAAATGTTGAATTTTTTGGGAAATATGAAAACACGCAGCAATATTTTAAATATTGTCATAAGCTGCCTTAGTTTACAAAATATACAGGGAAGCAGGAAAACACATAGGGTAGAACGAGGCGAATCGGATCACGGGGCTAATCGGATCGAAGTAAGGATTTAGTTGAAATATGTTATGTTACTATGGAAAAAGCTCCTCACGCCCTTTCGATGCACCCGTTTCGATTGTGTTTTTATTTTTTTGCAATACCGTTTAGTGTTGACACGCATTTCAAGTTTGCCTTACGCGAACGAACGTAATAGTTTTGGCGCAGATATAAAATACATAGCTTACGATTTCTTATTTGAAAATAAAAGGTAAGCTTTAACATCCAAATGTGTTCGATATTATTAGTTTGTAGAGTGTCCAGAAATAATTTTCACTCTTATATCTTTATTTATTTACGTATTTTAATCACTTTAGAATTATTATTATATGGGTGAATCGGATCACACTTATTTTTGTTTATTTAATTAATTGTATGACTTTAAATGCGATAATAACTTGTACATGTGTGTAAAGATGGTTCGTAGATACATAAAAGAGAGTGGCGTTGCATTCATTGTAACGAGAAATTCATCCACCTGTGGAGGATTGGATACAGTGCAATATCTGTGAAAAGTGGTGGCACGAAAAGTGTGCTAATATAAGTGGTATTCAAGGACAATATACTTGCCACCCATGTACTACGTAGAGTGTTTGACATTATTATTATTAAGTTATATACTATAAAGCTATAAGCAAAGAATATTTTACGAAAATTTGTTTGTTTTTTACGTCCCAGGCCCGGGGCGAATCAAATATTTTCCACTTTTTCATTTTTTGTCCGTCAAAGAGGAATTCTTTAATTGGTTTATATAGTTTATTATAAATGTTCACGTTGAATGGGTTTTGTTAAGAATTTATAATCAAATATTGCGTTTCTAAATTGTAACTATATTTGTTGCAATCAAATAAAAGGTGATCCGATTCGCCTCGATCTACCCATTTAGTGTTTAACCGCTTGCCTTACAACAACAAACAACACTGATGTTGCAGGCTACGTGAACCTAAAGATTGAAAACGTTGAATGTTACTTATCCTAGAAGATAAGGTTCAACTGTAATATAAATACCAATGGAAATAATGTTACATTTACACTCTCTTTGCACTCGATTGTTAAAATTGATAAAAGGTGTGCAGTTGATCGACGCAGCAATTAAAATTTAATCGCAAACTTTGACGCGTATCATAATGTGAAAAATCGTAAGCAAAAATGTTTTCACCCAGCAGAACCAAAAAGTTAGCAGAAAAAGAACGCCAGACACGTCTGTTGCGGTGATCTACAAAGCTACGAAATTTGCAAGGTACCCAAACTTCCTTGTCAGCGAGCCGTGCGAACTAAAACCAGCGACACTTGAAGCTCACGGTCTGCCAATTAATCATCTCTGACCCAGATACAAATAGTAAATTAGCATAATAAAAACGTTAATGTTGCTACTTACACGTATTCAGTTCTGCTATGCAAATAGTCTCCATCTGGCCATAATAGGTAACACGAAATTCTAGTTTTTCCATTCGAATATCTACAATTGATTTATTAAACGCATTATCACGTTAGCGCATTAAATTTTAATAAATTAAGCGTGCATACTTTATTCCACAATCGATACCACCACTGGTACGTTCAGGGTACACGGCGGGATAAAGTCGGTACGGTTTGAAAGTGATTTGCGTATGTTTCGTATTTGAAACTATTAACATTGTTACAACTTTATTGAATAAAAAATACGCATGTATCACAAAAGCATATTACATGCAAGCAAATGAACGATAATAAGTTTCACTTAACCCTCCAACGACCATGTCTGAGCTTATTTTAATTCGCATTTGCAAGTGCTTCATTAAGCTCCCTAATGTACACATAAATACAGATGTAACGTGTCAGAATAACTGAGAAATATTTTAAGAGCGGTGTCAGCACCTCAACACTCTGTATAATGTGACTTAACCCTGCTGGCTTCCTCGAGTCTATATGACGTTCGAGTAATAGGTTCTGATATATCATGCATTTTAAATGAACGTCTTCTTTTTTATGCACGTTGCAATTTCTCGGTGAAAAGTTATTCCAGAATTGGGACAATATACTCCACCTTTCGAACTTTATTCAATTTTATCGTCAAATCGCTTTTTGACTCTTAATTTTTTACATTTAAAATAAATTATCGTATTTTGTTTTGCGGCGTTAACCGATTCAGCCATTGAGCGGCTCAATCGTTGCATACGTCAAATTTCGAGATAAGAAAATCACAGAGCCGTCAGATTCGGATAACGATTATTCAAAGCAGCATAAGAACGCTATAAATAGACAGTGAAACGCAAGAAGTTATAAGTAGAAGGAAAACGTAAAATTTCGAATAACAGACCTATGCTCAATAAAGGAACGTAAAATTTGTTGCGTGTTAATATAATATTAATCGTACAAATATAAAAGTGAACTGTTCTTCAAGTTCATCAATCAGATCGATATGACTCGCCGGGTTACGATCGTGAATTACAAATGGGGAGGACAGCAGGGTTATGTGCTTAATAACTATTTATATTATAATCGATAACATGACCAATGTATAACAAAACGTGCGTACCGTCCATGTTTTGAAAGTTAATTGCATGTTACACGCTCCTGATGCATCATAATTTCGCGCAAGTTTGCTTACTGCATATTAGCAAAATTCCGAAATGTATGATGAAAAGTATTATTTAATGTAACTGATTTACATAAAAAATAAATCTTCGCGATATTTCTGCTAAACAAATATCCACAAGAAATTGCTGAAGATTAGTAATTGATTAATAATACTACCTTCGTGATTCCGTTGTTGAATATAACAAACATGGCACTGCCAGTGTCGAAGATATTATCCATATTGACAATATAATTATTGCCGTCCTTTTACGTGACATATGACGTCGAAGGGGCCTCATAATTGCCACATACCTGTAATAAATGACTTGGTCATTTGTGAGTTTCGTTCACGTTCACCTGCATTACAATTAGTAATCAAACATATTCATTTCAAATTAAAAGTAAAGATCCAATTTCTTCTTTGTCAGGATCTCCCGATGGTTATTGAAAATGCTAAACAATTCCCCATAGATGTTTCACTTTTAACCTCGGCTTGTCTTTACAAAATGCTATAGATTGTAATTAGTATTCTTATTATTCTGTAGAAAGATCCAAATTGGCCAAATGAAATCATATTACGCTTGGTCTTCTTAGTTTATTATAAACGAATGTTAAGTACTGACCATGCTTTAAGGAATATGTGGTTGTATTATAACTTGATAACCGCATTGCAAATTACATTGTGTGTAGAGACATTGAACTTATCTCTTGCGTACCGTTCAGGTAAGAATTACGTTGAAATTCGTCAAATTAAAAAGCCATAGTTCTAACCGTGACAATAAGCTAGCTAAACATGGGGTACACTTATAATTTTGGCCAGTACTGCATGAATCTAGTTATTTCTGCATATGTAATACGGTATAGCTTGTATATCCCCCAAAAGTAATTACTACCCGAAATCATGCCTGCCTCATTTTGCCTGAAGGAAAAAGTAAAAAACCCAAATGAAGGTCAGCGATGTTCACAATATGCATGTATACATTCATGCAGCAGTTTTTCGTTTAATTTTTCTAATTACACCTATTCACAGAGTCTCCGGATTCTATTATCATTATCGCCGTTCCACACAAGTAATGATGTGTCAACAAAGATATCAGTTTCCATTGAAAATTCTGTATATAAAATCGTTATATGGTTTAATGCTCCTGTATTCCACCCACTGTTAGCGAATACCAAGGGTTTTCTCCTGCAGATAAAATAAATATCTAAATAAGCGAGTAAACAAATAAATAGCCTTCCCGTTCTTCGTTAGGAAAGAAAATAATTGTATACTTATTCATTGCAAGAGTTATTAGTTCGTATATGTTGTAATAAAAATATCCCACAAAACGTCAACAGAAGTAACGTAGATGTAGAAACAGATAGTTCCAAGTTAACGAAATGTTTTCCGTGTTTTAGAAAAATAAAAAAAGACCAGGAATTTGGAAACACCTTACACAGTCTCTGAAAGGTCAACGCGAAGCGTGTATTTAATACAGAAGAAAATGATGTTCAGTAGTTTCTCCAACTGCAAGGAACTCACCAGCATTATTGCAATACAGTGTTTAAAACAAAGTGCTCATATACCCACGTATATTTCAGAGCGGAAGCGTTTCCGGGCTGATGTTTACACGATTTCTTGTCATCCTTAATCCTGCGACACAGCAAGGATATCATGATTTCGAACCATATATTCGGTTGGCCCATAAGTAATGAAATTAATCCGTGGGGTTCCGCACAATTTGTCGGATAGAAATTTAATGGACAGAATTTCGGCTTGTGATTCGCTATTCAAACATTACGAAAACGAACCGTATTCAAAGAGGATTGCCACAGGTGATGAAAAATGGATCACCTGCAATAATGTACGATAGTTACATTCGGCTGTGCCAGAATCAACTCCATTTACACAACTGCCAAGCCTGGTTTACCTGGGATTGGAAGTGAATATTCCCTTACGTACACTATTCAGTGACTATGGGCTCCTGTTACAAAATGAAACCATAAATTCTGCAAAATATTGGATCAATTAGACCGAGGGCGAATAATTAAAGACGGTCAGAACTACTGAAAATAAAACGGGGAATTTTTCACCACGAAAATGCAAAACCACGCGTTACCTTGCAAACTAGACAAAAGTTGAGGAAGTTCAACTGGGATGTTTTCAGTTATCCACCATATTCCCCTGACATAGCACCTTCCCATGACCATATGTTTAGATCGTTACAAAATTCACTCAATGGTAAAAGAATTTTATTTCGTTGGATGCCTGCAAAATGCATGTACGTATCCGGTTTGTAGAACGGAATGATACAGTTGTCCACACGATTGTCAAAAGTCATAGACCAAAATGGACAGTACAATGTTCAATAAATTTTTGACCATGCATTATTCAGTGAACTATTATTTGATATAAGACATACGTCATTACCTATTGGCCAACCGAAGACATGACGATTCCGCAGTAAACGTCTTAAGAAGTGCAGAAGACAATGCACTTGGATCATTTATTTCGGTTGCAACCCGGTTCAAGGTATATCGGAGATAAAGAACAGATCCGTCTCCAATCAACTGATCGGTAAAAAAAGTGACGAGTAAGTTCAATTTCAAGCTATCTGCGAGCCATCATTGCCCCACATTCCAATTTGGCTGTGGTATTCGTTCCTCAATTTACGCGTAATTTCTTGCACGCAGTTTCAGTTAGCGCGATCAGAAAACAATTATTTCTCTACCGTATTTATTAAAATTATTATACGAGGCTAATTAATAAGAGCGGCTATCTAAAATAACACATTTTCCATTAAAGTTATCGAAACATATGAATTGTCACCTAAAAAATTAAATATCATCCTGATATCTAAATAAATAACAAACATGAAAAGATATAAAGGCTTGCACCTTTAACCCCCTTGGATATGATATATTTTGTTCGGAACATTTTTTGACAACGTTAATGATAACTGACTTGTTTTGTATAACAGTGTTTAATATGACTGTATATCATTGATACATCATTCTAACCTTTTTTTGGCGAATCCACCTACGGAGGGCAGTAATGCGTAAATTAATTTTTCTTTCAAACAACAGCAGACGACATTCGGATAAGTGGATTCGACTGAATACCTATACACTTGCTCGTCCCTTTCCTCATTAATACATATTTCCAAACTCAAATTTAGAAATGGAGTTTACGAGAAGAATAACGTAACGATACATCGCAAATTAGTCTTTTTTGTTAATTTCGTAATTACCATTTTTCGTTGAAACCATTTAACAACTCTGTTTAATGAATAACACGTGCAATAGTTCGTTATGAATATTTTATTTCGTGGCGCGTTAAAGTCTGGAAACTTCATGGATTCTTTGAAATCTCTGTTCCTTTGTCTACGGATTTCGTCGCACTTTCCATCAGGAAAAATTCGTCTGCAATTTAAATGACGAGAATAGCAACTCGGAACTAATTAAACGGTAAAGGACGATTTCTTGGAGATATTCATACATACATATAATACTCGTACTCTCGACGAATCAAATTGAAACTCCCTTTCTTTGGATTTTTTTGAATATGGATGAGTCTGAGTCTAACGCAATTCGATAAGATTAATTATTTAACGAAATCTGTCGATATTTTTATAACATGCACGGCCTCTCCTCTTATGTACGTCGTTTTCCTGGTACTTGTATCCCATGATTTATGCGAGTACCATTTATGCAGTTCTCGACCGGGTAAAAAAAAAAACATTCAACGAATATTCGCGTAAATCCAGGGACGTATGTATATTAATTTATGGTGCATGTAGCGTATAAGTCTGCACTATGTTATATACTACAGTGCTGGGCAAATTTACAACCCATCAGTACCAGCACCTAACAGGGTACGACATAAACGACTTTCTCAAAATCGTTTAACGATGAGGGTGTGCTGTGCTGTCTACGTATGTATACAGTTAGTCGTGTTGTGCTTGTAACGATTAAAATGTATTTGTTATTTTCGTAAATATAATAATTTTATATCAAAAACAAAGAACAGAATGGACGCAAAAATGGGACGACTGCAAAATAAAGTAGCACGTGCTTTTCCAGGCAGTACGTTTTGCCCCTGGAATATCAATAGAACTGTTACGTTTTGAGTGACGCATTCTTTGCCAATACGGAACATCGTGGAAACCTTCAGTTAACAATGTTTAGGTTAACAAAATATGCATCGATACGTGAAATGATAAATTATGGAGGAAAATTTCCATTGCGTCGTACGTTCCCAGGATCTTGTAGCCAGTTCGCGTGTACACGCCACTGGATACAGCACTTGTAAACGCATACGATCCGATAAAAAATACTTCCACAGCAGGAGACCTTCTTGTGCGATGAAGAGTGACAGACTGTAAAACGATTTCGTGCTACGTTTCGTCACGATTGCATATTGTCCTTCCTATGTCAACATCATGTATGTACGACTCGACGAATAATGGAAATTCGTAATTGAATGTAAAAATCAGATAATTCTGGACATAAATATTCTCTGAATTTTCTCGGTGATATTGATTTATAATTCAAACTAAAATTTAGCTTGAAAATCATTTTTATTGAAAAAAGTTATTTGACACGCTCCTCTATTTGGTCGAATAAATAAAATAGCTGCTTTTCCGAAAGTGTATGAATTTTTACGCACCGACGATCATGACATCATTGGCCATTGGATTGGCATCGACCTCGGCTATTGCGCAATAATGGTAAAAATATGTAGTTTCATTTAAAAGAATACCGATTGCCAGGAAATTTCGAAAAACATGATCATGAGAAAAACTTGCAGCTTATCATGATATTTGCCCCTCTGAATTAAACGGTTATTTTATTTGTCATATTTTCTGTAGAACAATACACCCTGTATAACAATAATTGATTAAAAGTTAAAATCTACAAAGGTACGAAAGTAATTAATGCTCTTTGTTAGAGAATGTACCAAAGATTCGGTGCCGCTTTAATTGCTTGCCACTTGCAATCCGTCGACAACTTTTAATTATTTCCACGACAGTACAATGATGATATATATTTAATTTCACAAGGCGCTGAAGGATGAGAAAAGAAATGAAAAAAATGCCGGGTGACGTTATATGCAATTTATAGGACAACTTATTACAAGAATAACAAGCATCTGCAAGTAGTACGATCATAAAAGGAAACAAGTAAAATAAAAATAAAATCTGGAATCGTACGTATTTTGAAATAGAAATGACATTCATATAAGAAGGTTTTAGTATAAATTGTCTTAACAAATTCACCTTAAACATATTTTAGTAATTATTGGATATAGAAAAATCAGCACAAATCCTAATGAAATGTCCATGTTCGTTACTATCATACAAACATGTCCCGTATAATGTAGCATCAGCATTCTCATTTTACAGAGTAAAGTGAGAAATAAGGACAGATACTATTCTTCGCCGCTTATAATACAAGAAGTTTTGAGAAATGTTAACGGCCTCATAAATAAATTGTTTGACGGAAGTCGGAGAGAAATGGTCCAATATCCACAATACGGAGAATATATTTGAATACGTAAATACATACATGTGAAATCATACCGTCAAGATAAATTTAAAAAATAATTTTCTTGTTCTTTTGCTTGCATCAAGCCATTGCACAATAAGCATATAAGTTCGAAAACGTTGAATACCCGTCGTAAAACTATTTATCACATCTTCCGCATCGAACTGATGCCAAAGAAACAGAATGGTTAGTAGGGCTTGTGAACAATGTTCATTATACCATTAAAATAAAGCGAAATCGGAGGATGTAAAGACAGGTATACAGCTTAGAATTTCACGTTTCGAGGCCAAGTCATATAACACGGACTTGTACTACTATTTATTGCACATACTCTTTGTATAGGTTCGAAATTTTACGCTTATTTCGTTTTAAAGGAAACGATCTCGTACAACGTGGTTTAATGAAAGCTTCAAGAGGAGTCTAATAAACTTTTGCCAACCCTGTTCTTTTCTTTCTGCAATACTCGCTGGATTCGTGTCAATATCCGCTAAATGATATGTGTATAAATATTGCAGATTTTTATATCAAAGTCTCAAGTTAAATTTAAGACCACCGAAAAGAAATAGTTGACAAGAAATGTGCTACACTCATTTTGAATTCTAAAATGATCACATCCCGTGGTTAAATCTGTATGTCGTATTATGCATCGTGCTCCTTTAAGATTACACAGTTTCCTTTAATGTTTAATAGAATTTGTTCAAACTTACCGGTCGAAAGATATGATGACAAGAGTAAGAACACTGGAAGCGACTGTCACGTGCGCCACAAAGTTGTTTATAGTGCAATACACCGCGCCAAATGGCCAATTGGAGTTCAGCAGAAAAATGAAGTTGAAAGCGCAGTTAAGTAGTGACATCATTAAGTCCGCCACGGAAAGATTGACTAAGAAGTAGTTGGTAACTGTGCGCATCCGTTGGTGTGCTGCAATATACATACATGAAACTGATATTAATTCAAAATGTGTGCAATTAAGCCCAATTGCATCAACCAGGTTAATTGTAGTTCTATATCATTATTATACATGTAGTCAAAAAAATTGTCTGGAAGTTTTTGCAGCTATTGGGCATCAGAATTATTTTTGTTTGAGAGATATTTTTCAAGTGCAAATACGTCCGACCACTCCACTTATTTTTTGTTGCCTTTCGTAGTATTTACACCGAACGAGGAAAATATTCAGACACCGTTCAAATTCAAACAAAATTTACCAATGCAGTTTATTCGTTCATTTTCGTAAAACCATCAGATCATGTACATATTTTCAGACATTCCCTAAAATAGATACGCAAGAAAAACAAAATAGAACAAAATTAATAGAAAGAAAGTAATAATAATTCAAATGTCTACGCGAATGTATTGGCGATGATTACTTTAAATGTCAAATGAGGTAAACTGATTTATATTTTACTTTTTTCATTGCCTCTACAATAATTTTTTCAAAGGGATGTCGGTGTTATAGATTTAGCTTATATAATCCTAGAGGGACATATGTATTATAGTCGCTAGTTGCATTTTCATAAAGTATGTAAACTTCATATAGTCGTCTTTTCTGTATTCTTCAAACGCAGTGGCAACAATTTGGATGTTTATTATAACAACGCATTTCAATATAATTATCATAAAACTTCTTCTTTTTTACGCATGATGCTCTTCGACCGATGTTTCCCTTTAAGTATGAGAATATTTAATATATACCCGTGGTTATTATTTCCCAATGAATTTACATTAAAAACATTTGCCTGTTAGACGTTTATTTTGCATTAGTCGATTCTGCTAAGAATGGAAAATTTTATTCTGAACAGTATAGAGTGTCGAGGTAATAGAAACGAGCCAATTCAACGCCATACTTGACGTAGCTCTTGTACACGGTAGTATTTTATTTTGCACAATAATATTCTGCAACGTGTAATGTATTCTATTCTCAACCATTGTCCACGAACCCTCCGCAAAGATATGGCAATTGTTGAAATACGCTGTAGAAGTATTCAAAAACTCCACTCGAACCAATTTTGAAATACATTTCTGAGGAAAGAAATTCTGCACAAAGGGATTCGAAGAGATCGGAATAAGTGGTAATTTATCGTAGCAAGGTTCAATGAGTAAGAAGGATGCTGAGAATATTTCATCCAATATCTTCAGGAACCGTTTTTATTAAGTTTGCCGTGCGAAGGCAGATGGTGTCATAACAAAAAGGTGTCCCATTGTTGTAGCCAGAGGAAGTTGCTCGGTATACAATTTTACGGCCACCGTTTCCCTGCGCCTTTCATTAATTAATGATAAATTACTGATCCTATATGCAGCGTTGCCAGAAGTAGGACTAAAATGGTCGTTCCGAATCAATGTGACGTAGCAGTGACTCCTTACTAGATAGTAGTAGTACTACCACCAATCTTTCACACTGATACTAGTATACATATACAGGTTTTCCTATAGGAGATGTCATATCCAGAACTTTTGGATTGCTGAGGTGACACTGAGCAATTTTTCTGTCACCGGAATGTTGTTTGCAGCTTCATTTTTGAATTATTAACTAATAAAACACTGACCAGTCAGAGCGTCCATCGAGTACACGCTCGACCAAGAGCTCTCGATCGCTTTCAGCCGTGGTCATGAGCGGAAAAGCGGAAACGTAACGGAAAAAGTTGTTGAAAATCACCCCAGCAACCCAAAAGTTCCGTCCCCTTGCATTAAGGAGACCTTCTCGTCGCATTAAAATAGCTGAATACTGCTTAACTCATTAAGCACCAAAGTTTCTTATTATAATATAAATAAATTATTTACATTTATTATAATATAAATAAATTGTCGTATGCGTAAAACCCGCATTATTTCATCGCCCGACCCTAATGGGTTGACGTGATATTATTATATTCATCTCCCCGACCAACTCACGAGTTTATTGCCACAGATCTTCACAAAGCAAAGCTTCCAAAGGCTTTTCGCCGAAGCTATTATAGATTGTCATCTGGAGCGTGGCTAGTTATGCGAAGGAAAATTGCCCTTCTTGTATCGCATAAACCATTTTCATATCGTTCTCTCAGCAACACATCCTTCGTCATATGTATGCATAGGGCAAGTATTTCGGACAGCTTTAGTAGTTTCAAAACTATGATTAAATTCGTAGATCTACGGGTCAGAAAATGTTCGTTCTTAATCACTGACAGCTGCACAGTTTATAAACTACAGCTTTCTTGTTAATAACGCGAAGTCAATTCTTCCAGAACAATTCTGATGCAGAAAACGGAAGGCTGAGAAATTAGTTGTACGGGAAAATGGAACCGACACAAACTTATTGGACAGTGCACATAGCGCAGAGAAATTTTACTGATGTACATGAAATTTGCACCTCGATGTGAGGCTTCGATTGATAAAACTTACAATTGTTTAATTGTTTAATTGAAAATGTTGTAAAATTGTAATTATCCCACTTTGAAGGAATGCTCGATAAAAACATGTACATATATACATTGCGTTTGTTCGAGACAGTTTCATCATTTGATAGAACAAATACTATTACTACACACACAACGATTAATGTGGGTCCAACAACATGGATGCCCACCACGTTATTCATTGGTTATATATATATCTTAAACGAAACGAGCAAAAGATTTCCAAGCCACTGGATTGAACAGGAAACGCTATACTATCGTAATCGACGTTGTCACTCGACAAATCTACCGATATATTGGAGAATTCGGTGTACAGAATGTGTAAAGTGTGACCATCGTTGCGTTATGAGGTCATTCTGTGGCTTCGAATAAGTGGAGATTTGAAGAAAATATTGCTGCGAAGTTATTCGTAAAAATAAAAAGCTTTAATAATTTATATTGAACAGCTGGTGCATTTGCTAAATTTTTTCTACTCACGGGGAAGAATATATACACATACAATCAATCTCATAAGTATTCGTATCCTCGCTTTGAATAGAACAAATTCGTTGAAATTAATTGACGCGTTTGAGATCTTCCAATAAATTGTTAACTGTAACTCAGTACATATAAAAAGATCACTAAGACTAAATTTTACCAAGCATGTATACACAGTAATGCCAAAAATAAAAATATACGCATGTTTATCTACCCTTAAACTTTAAACACTTCATTTCAATAAATTTCTTGTATCGACAGTGAGAGTACCAATGCTTACGGGACTGTCTGTATATAAATAAGAGACAATTTTAATATTAATTTTGACTATTAAAAACAATTTTGCTGTAATTACTTTTTTAACAAATCCCTGCTTATCTAAAAGTTTAAAACGAACTTAGAAAATAGTATTACTTTTTATACACCCTGTAGAAGTAACCACTATTTGTATTTAAAAAGGTCTATCTGTGAGCAAATTTTAGCAACATGTGCCTCACCCAAGTTGACGTCATTACGAGTGTAATTGAACGTACAGTTGTATGGATGGAACACTGGTTCAATATCGCAGATCAACATGATGAATGTTCCCTTCAAACAAAATAGATTTGTGCAATCAATTTTCAGTGACCAAGATTGATCCAGTGTTATATGTAGGTCATTGTAAACGAGGATGATCTTTACTTTATCGATACTTCTTATAAGCTACTCCATTTCTAGAAAAATCGTTGCGAATCGATATGTGCTCCTTCTCATCAAAGAGTTTATAGTTAAGGAATTGTTCTCTTGTTTCTCTATAGTTCCGGAAATAGTTTTAAAACATTCTTATTGCGTTGTACGCGCTACTGGTTATATATGTATATATATATGGGGACGACTAAAAATCTACGATTTGATCATCAACAACAACTTCAATAAATGCTACGAACTTTCCAAGTCGATACATGTATATTTATTTCATTGATATGTTCTCCTCGGGCCATACACTTCTGTTACAGACATAAGTTTCGAATCTCGTAGCCTCTGGATTTGAACCTCGGGTTGTAAGGTAGAGCACAATGTTGAGCCTTGAAGCTCAAGACCAATTGTAAAGCGAAGATCCGAATAAACGATTTGCTCCGAGATGATCTGTGTATTTCCTAATATTTAATAGAAGAAAGAATGAATCTTTGTCACGAAATCGATCTGAAAACCTACTTTTCAACTGCAAACCGCGTGATTTGAAGCATTTTATCAGCATTAACATGTATCCCAAATGAGCATTCAGTTTGCAAATTTGGTAGCTTCAATGAAGAAAGCAGGCAAAGAGAACAGCTGCAGATAGGCCTAATTTGTTTTTATCTGTTCAAAATCGTGACCACGTTTTTTAGAACTCATGTAAGATATATCACAAAATTATTCTTAACATTTTTACTCGGATCTCGCAGGAGGATTTAATGTTTCTTTATGCTTTATAAAACGATGCAAATACAATTTAAACTTGAACAAATTTTGTGTTTAAATACAAAAAGGTCCTCCACTACCAATATTTCACAAAATGTTGAATTTTTTATCGCGTCGAAAAATATGTAGAACCACATTAAAAATGCCAATATGTGCGTTAAACTTGTCGAATAATATAGTATTAAACAAATCTTCGTCAAAAATTAAAAGAATGAGTAGCATTTTTAACTTGCTCTATATTATAACTGTTAACAAATATTGTACTTGTTCTTTTTAAAGACTTGTCTTGATGTAAGAACCGGGTAAGTTCGCTTTTTAGTAAAATGGAGTTTGTTAAAGTTTCGTATATTTTTATACATTGCCGATTGCTTGATGCAAGAATCAGATTAACCCTAATGCTTTTAAAACAACTTTCGAACTTACCCAATATGATCATTGGGGAGAAAAATTGGCTATGTCCAGGGCTTGTCCGACTTTTGTTTCAAAATGTATTGCTAGTCTTGGCGGAGTTGAAACACATATTTAGAACAAACTTTGTTGGCGACGATAAAACAAACTTTACTATTTCTATACACGGACTTTTTCGCTACCAGAAATGCAATAACTACATTGAATGCAGCGTGAGAACTAGACCTCCAAATTATTTCAGTAGATTTACTGTTAAAATAACGATTACTGGTTTACCATTACCAACTATTAAAATGGCTCAGATATATCACTTAATAAATTATGAAAATTTGTCAACAGTGTAAGCAGTATTCTTTCTTATATCATTTATTACGCCTTGTTAAATCCAAAATATTGGGGCGATTGCGTACAAAAGTGTGTATATAAATGTGACACTTATTTTGAAACAGAAGTGGTATCAAGTATTTGTGTGAACTTCTTCTATATCTTAATATTTCTGTTGTATGACATGAAATAAAGATGTAAGTAGTAACATGAACGAAGATATTTATTCCATTATTTCTAAACTTGTAAACTTTGGTATTGTTTATCAGGGTATGACAAGAATATGGTACAATTAGTATTGCAGAGAATGGTAATTGATATTCAGGGTATACATATCATGAAAATTGGAGGCATACTTTAAGAGCAGGTAGTACTTATCAGAACAAGCAAAAAACTCTTAATAAACTTGCGGTTTATTAAGCTTGTTAGTAAACAAAATCATTAGTTTCTGAGTTACGAGATGTTTTCTGCTGTAAGGCTATAACCTTATAAAAGCAGATTCGATTCCGTACTTCCCCCAAATCTATCCAAAGAAAGTTTCTACTTTCGTTTCTATTCAAATTATGACATGGCAGCCATGCATGCATTTTATGGCAATGCTAGCTAGACGCCTGTACCAAGAAACGCCTGCATCAAGGAACTTTAACAAGAGGTTTCTTTCAAACGAAAACATTTCGTATATTTAGAGTCATGACTTGAACTTTTCATTGTATGCAATGTGACTGTATTAACTGCAAACGACCCTATCTCTGTGATAACAAGCAATAGAAAATAAAGTTAATCTCGCGTAAGGGAAATAGAGCACAGGGAAGATGATAAGATGTCCGTTTAACTATAAAAATACTAATTTATTAACTAAATGTCGACGCACGACAACTCTTTCTCAATAAATGCTCGATACAACGACTCGTCAAAACATCCTCGCAACTCTGACAATTCTCTTAGCACTTTAATTCTCAAACAACTCACAATCAGCATATTCTCTCACAATCCGCTCTAAATCCTGACTCTCGGATGCATCCGCCACTCTGTGTATTCTTTCACCCTTACTTAGCTTCATTACCATTTGCTCTCACACATTTACGTTTCATACTGCGGAAATACGTACATATATTGTATATACCTTGGTCACATTCATCCAAATCTTGGGGTAACCGCGGGCCCTGTCATCTTTTCAAATACTCAGTTCCAAACGCATCTCTCTCGCCCTCTAGATTATAAATCATACTAAACATTCAGGCAGCATTTTTTTCAATCTGACATAAAGGAAAACTAATGCGTTACGAGGTAGTTCATGCTCTAATCGACAAAAATCCTATACCTGCCATAAACATATTGCTTACTACAAAAGAGAATTTAGTAGACTGTTATTGACATGGACAAGATAATGAAAAATATTTGTGAAATTGTAAAGATGTATCACCCTTCATAATATAACGTCGAATTTTTTAAATGTATTCTACATATAGTTTTAAAACATTTTTTCCAACATGCTTTCACCAACAGTGTTGCGCTACTTTTTAATAAAAATGATAAAGTATCTAATAAAGTAATGACTTGGATAACATTACCTGCTCCTTGGGTACATGGAATGAACGAGAATTCGATATACAGGGTGTGTAAATAAGTTGACTTTAAACTGATAGCAGCGTATTTGCAAGATCAAATGTTGTAGATGAAAAAAGTTCACGGCTTCTTGCTTTGTTGCGTTATTTGTGAAGGACAACATATTACAGACGCTTATAGACAGATCAAGTTTTAATTTCTTCTTGATATTTTTAAATAATTTTTGTCTTTAACTTGGACTTCATATGTTATAATTCCATGACAAGTTATTTCTAATCATGGGTTACACGGAACGTTTCCCATCTATTTGTCGTTTTAAATATTCTGTAGCAAATTTGATAGCAACACTTTCAAACACTCAGTATGTAAAGAACATCATTTAGTTCCATTAAAAAAAAAACAATTTTTCTCCTTTGCACGTACACTGATACACTGATGAAAAAAATATTCCAGAGAATAGTAGACTTTTCCTAACCATAAGGAATTTTCCAACTGTAACAGGGCGACATATAGTCTGAATTAATTACTAGTCTCAATAATGTGGCGTTATGAGATGATACTCTACCAGTGTATCCAAGGAACCATTAACCTCTATAATATAAGAATCTACTAATTTTTAAATTAATGTATGTTTCAAAAAGCAAACGAGTAAACAGAAATTTTCGGCAATAATTAGAATTTTCATAAATAAAAGTAGGCCATATACATCACAAAATTAAAAATACAATCTTCACTTGTAATTGCAGAGTGGGAAAATCTGCCAACAAACTTGCCTTGTTGAAGGTTTTTCAATTCTCAACAACATGAAAACGCCAAGCATACCAATTAAATCGTAAACGAGTGGATACTACTGTACAGAGTGTTATCTTCTTTGTGGATATATACTATTCACCAAGCAATACATGTTAAATAAATATATTGTACAGTCAGTCCCATTAGTATTCGTCCCGGCTACATGAGTAATTTGTTTAAGTTAAGATAGATAATTACTCAATTCTCTCGAAATTTGATCCAAATAAGCTTTATACATATACAGGGTGACCCATTTTAATCTGTAAATGTGAATTCCTCGTAAACTACCAGCTGTGTGAAAATGTTTTTCGGACAAAAATTAAATGGTTTCGTGGTGACGACGTGGGGGAGAATCGAGCATAATTAGTTTTTCTGTAGATGAGCACATAGAGGTCGTGGAAAGGCGGTTTGAAATGGTGTCATACAATTTTGTATGCATTAATCCATGCGGTCATTTCGTCCCTACAAAAAGTGAATTAACATATTTATACCGAAAAATTATTAATTTAAGAAATATTTTATTTAGGAGTTATTTAGGAGTGGCAAAAAATTGATTGGAAAACCTCAAACATATCAGATAATTTCAACCAATTTCTTTGATTGGCAGTTAATGTACGAATACTTATGGGACTGTATGTATGTTAGTTACAGAAATGATATTGTCAGAAACAAGTAATTTTAATTTTCTGCATTTGGACTGAAAATGGATTTTATCTTTCATAATATTTGATCGGTTATCTCTATCCACTCTAATATTTAAATGATCAATTCAAGTAATTGAAAGATTCTTCGTATCGAAAACGTATGGAAAACACTAATTGGGCACATCTGGCGATTTCAGTGTGTACTGAATAGTATTTGGACATCGAAGTAAATTAATGGTGATTAGTGATCACATAAATCGTGCATATTCGTATTCATGCATCGAATTATGTCAATCGTCTCTAAACGTCAATACGCAGTTATCCCACAATCCGCTTACAATGCAAAATTTGTTGTAGATGATCCACGCATAACACTCCCAAAACTTTCCAATCACGAAACAAACATTCGGACAGATAAAAACCTGCATGAGTGATAAACACCGCGTTTAAAAACCGCTATTTACTCCCAGGCAACCTAATACATGTGTACGTAGAGTACTCGATTTCAATTTGCAAAATGTGAGATTTTAAATTAATGTTGGAAACAGGGATAGAATGATGGATTTAATAACCACAACAAACTTCGTGCCTAGTCGCAAAGTTCCAGGTACTAATTCGGAAAACTTTTGGGTTATGAAACAAAATTCTGGACTCCATGCTATTAATGTTTGTATCTACAAAGCGGACGAGGAAATTAATTCTTATTAGCTACATAATAGACAGGGTATGCTAATTAAATGTTTGTGGCGACATTTGGATAACATCTGGAGTGAAATGCTTTATTGCTGTATTATTACAATGAGCTGGTTCATAATATACGCACTATCCTGGAATTCTTATTAATTAATTTTCATATCGCCCCTTACAAACCCAGAGGAATCCTTTGACATACGCTGCATTGCGAGTACGAACGAGAATTTAGAAATGAAGGAAAAATACTAAATGTTAATGCGTTACAGAAATGACGCATATCAGTGTTGACCATATAAAAATATGTCTCTAGTGTAACAACATTTTAAACATCTTTTTAAACATAATATGATTCATACACACATAAAAGAATTAAAATTGTCATTTATAAATTAAACGTATAGTTTCTTCAGTATCGAATTCTATTATTTTAATATAAGAGTTGTTTACTTCCACGACTATTTGAACAATCGTATACGTGAACTAATTAAAATTACTAGTTTTATTAATTGGGAAATCTATTATTGTACCATGGTATAAAATGAGACAAGATTTCAACTCATAAGATAGTATAGGATGCAATTTCTATCCAATACATTCCTGCTTGAAATGTAGGATACAAAAAATCAAATAAACGAAGGTGTCCGAATATTAAATTGAGTAAAATGAGAAACTTTCTGTCCGCCACCGAAAAATGGTACCGCATTGCCACACGATTACTATACCATGAATTTAGTTAAAAAGCCCTCGTTACAAGGAACACAAGTGACGACACAAAGTAGCTCGCCTGAAATGAGGCTAAAGTGTATTAGGCAGGTAAATATATGAAATTTCTCAGAATGAGAAAACCCGTACGAGAAAAGACTATGTCAACATTATGTTTTGATAAAATATTTGTCCATGCAACTAGAGGGAAGGCTGAATTGATTAGCATAAGTTGGAAATCATTGACGCAAAATTTTCGTCCTTCTAATATTATGGTTTGCATCGATATACTGCACTGGTGAATTATACATAATATGCAATATAATTAAAAAAATTACCATGTTGATCTTACATGTACGTACCCAGATTCAATCCAATAAGTATATGTATCTTATTCCCTCTATAAGAGAAATTGGTTGAAGTTAAGTGATGCGTTTGATATTTTACAAGAAACTTTTTGCTATAAATGATCACATATATCGAGTTTATTTGGACCAAACTTCAACCAAATTGAATATTAATGATAAAAATGTATTTTAATTTTAAGCTACCTTTAAGCGTTTATGTGTAACAAACATAAAGGCGCTAGACAGTTGCGGTACGAATGCTTATGGGACTGACTGTACATACAGTAACATACATGTTACTGATTCTTCAGCAATATCCTAATTTACGAAAGGTAAAAATGGACAAAAATCACGGTACTTCTATTGTAAAATACCTTTCGGTATTCTTGCGTACAGTAAGGTACAAGATTCTCACCTAATACAATCCATATGACAATAACGTTGCCAACCGTTGCCACGAACAACATTGCCACGAATATGACGGACCAAAACAACTTTTGCCACCATTGTAAATCAAACGGTCGCTCTTGAAAGTTGAACAGACATTCGAGGAACGTGTCGCGTAGAACTTCACGTTGCATGGAGCTATCCAAAGCATCGTGCAATACACTGAGAAGTTCACTACGATTTAACTGTTGCAAAAACGTGATGTTCTGTTTAAATACTGTAGCACTGCAGTTGTATAAACCATGCAAGTTCATGTTCACCAAGGCCAGCCTTTTTGAAGTTCGACGAAAAGTACAACTATGTAGTTAACATCTTTTCAGACATGTCGATATCACGTTGAAAACAATCCTGATAGGATTGTCCTGCTTCTTTTCCACTGTTCTTCTCTCATACAATCTTATGGAGTTCGTGCGTTTGCCAGATAATTCGACCGACGTAAACATTTGCGCAATCTAATACAAAACACGAAATATGTACATCTACATTACGTGCAGATACAATATATCTTCAAGTATAAGAACGTCTTAGGATGTGATGAAAAAGTTGTTGGCTGAAAAATTAATTTCTTTCAATCGCCATATTTTTTCTCAGGCGGTTGAAGTTTTACTAAATGAAACTCTTGGGTGCTGTTAATTTGCAATGAACATGATTTATTACAAATATTCTCCACATTCTAGTAGCATTTCTCATATCGCGTTAATATCGAATTAATCAAATGTGATACACTTCCTGCCAATCTTCGTGCAATTTCATGGGTTCATTGCTTGCGCGATCAATTCTTATTTCATATCAATCCATGTCGAATGTCCTGCAGATTTTAATACGTCTAAGGTGTTAAATAGATTAGATTAAGTACAGGTTGGACAGTGTAACAAGTTGAGATTTTCCGACAAATAACAACATTCAACAAGTGTGACGCGTAAAGTGTTTCGACAACTATCACATCCAAAGCTAGTGCCTTTTCTGTTTTGCACACATGCTGGACATAATATTATATCTTTATAGTATCCAATTTCAGGCAATAATTCGTTAGGTAGGGATCTGTCAGCTCTTTTCATCGATTTTATTTTCTATAGATTCGTCTGTCGAAGACATTTTCCCATTACGTGTAATTGTGGTGCGATTACGTAGAAAGTAAATACTAGATGCTGTTACGAATCGATGCCAACGAGAAGCATAACTAAGAGTACAAACAGGAATGCAATCCCTGAACGATTCGCTTCCATTCCACCATATTCACACCTTCTCAATCGTTATACACGTTTGGCCTCTTCTTCCTTCAAGAGATTATTTAAATAATTATTTATATTACATTATATATTTTATTTTTTACTGTATTATATCATTATGTTATATTATATTACGTTTTATACTATAATTCTTATAACAGTAATAATAATTGCTCGTAATTGCAGTGGCCCGCAAATTTTTGTCGATTATAGGTGTAACAAGTTTACGGACAGTGCCAAGTTTTTCCTAAAACTTATTTCACACGTATGCGCTGTATATGCTGATGCTTCGGGAACCGCGTCGCGCGGACTGTTGCATTCAAACTGCACGATATCCCGCAAGAGCATTTCAACTAAACGACGTGGTACGGGTGTTCCTTTCTGCCTGTGTACACAGCGAGCGAACGTGTTTCGGTGAATCCGGTAAACACGCGAGAGCGTAAATCAACGCTGAAGCTGCGATATCTGAATATGGTATACTGCCGCCCCGTTTATTCTTTGCTATTTACGCAAAAACTAGCGAAATCCGACCAGGTACGCGGCGGTTCATTTTCGCAGCAAAGGCACAACCGTTCGCCGAGCGTTCAATTTGCGAGTATCACGATTTTAAACTGGTCCGTTCGAACTTTGTACTCGTTGCCGCCGCTGGTCAAAATTGGTACCGATGCCGCGAAAAATACGTCTAATCACACGGGACCAGGGTAACGGATGCACCATGCTCAAGAACTGCATCGAAGCTACTGAAGCTTCAAAATCACGCTCATTCAAAGATGCGTGCGCAATGACTTGCGCCCTTGCGTTCCCCCGCAATACCTTTTCCGCTCGGCACCATTCTTACCCAGCTTCGCTCATTGTTAAACACAAGCATCCCTGCCCGTTCATCAAGCAAATTGGATGGTATTACTGAATGTCAGCGGGTCCACTGTTTTACGGGCACACAGACGTGTGCATGCAGGAATCGGGAATCGAAACCGAGTTCTTTACGCTTGTAGGCACTGATCAGCCCAACTGCGCCAGGGCCCACAGCGAGCCAAAGGCGCAATCTAGTTGGAAAAAGTTCATAAATCGTTTTACGATGTTCATAGTACGATAAAATATTATTTTTGAACTCGGGACCTGGTTTTCTAGTGTTTTTAATGTTAAGAAATAAATTGCATACATTAAATACAGGATACTTGATTTATAATTTGGTTTAATTTTTTGTATTTTAATTATTTTAATTGAATAAATAACACGTAATAAAATGTAAATAAAATGAATACGTAATACGAAAAAATAATGTAATTAATACATAATAAGTGTATATACAGGGTGCTTCAAGATATGTGCCTGAATGGGCGCGGTATGTTTAAATCAGGTTTGGAGTTTTCAGAGGTCGATTTCCATACTTAAATGATAACTAAATTGATTACTATGACCATTATTCGTGTCAGTAAACATTCCTTAACAAGAATAAATGAAGATGCGGTTATAATAAGTGCCATTGTAAAATATTGGGTTGTCCCGAAAGTTCGTGTCGTTTCTCGGTAGGTGGAATTAGGACAGACCTGACACATCGAAACGATTGAAAACATATTACATTTGTGCATATTCTAAAAAGTGATATTCCAGGCATCTTTCAGAAAAAAGTTTGATTAGGATGCATTATTCTTCGTCAGCTTTATACGCTCTTGAATAAGAAAGGCAACAAAGTGCATTATAGGCATTTGATGCTTTTCTTTTCCCGGAAGTTGTTGGAGCTTGGTTGGGATGCGCTGCCTCGGATTTTCACTTGTTTAGGTACTCACGAAATTCCCAATAACGGTAAAACTTTAACTGTTTGGTCGACATAAAAAATCATATTGGAAACTTTTCGCCGAAAAACCTGAGAAGTCCTGGAAGAGTGGAACCTTCCAGTTGCGTTCAAGATGGAGCAAGGTTATGGAACAAAATGTAATAATGCTCCTATGTAATTCAATAAACCAGCTTTAGCTCGCAGTGGGGCAACAGTTGAAATCTACTACTTTACGCGGGCCGCGATATTAACCCCTTCGCATCGCAGGACGAGATATCTCGTCGCGTGATTTCGTTCGCGATATGCTTTGGACGAGATATCTTCCAACGCAATGTCTTTCACGCGATGCTACGTACGAAATATCTCGCGACAAAATCGTTCATGCAACGCTGTGTAGCCAATGAAAGTTTTCATGGGAACGTATTTTGGGGTCCCGAGGACCCCATTACCATTTTTTATGAAAACATGATTGAAGTTTGGGCTATTTGCCATTGAATTATTAATTGCAATACATGGTAAGGCTGTAACATGTACGTGTATATTTTTAGCATCTAGCCAACTGAAATCAATAATTGATTGAAATATGCTGTTCATTATTCGTTAAGCTTATACCAAATCTTATAATAAACGCGAACAGGAGTAGCGATGACTGTGACGAAACGAAACACCTTATGAAAAAATTCTATTCTATATTTTCGATTTATTCTTACCTGAGGAATCACCTGCGTCGTAGCTGCACCACTGTTTCCCGGTCACCGAGTATACGTGAGGACTTTCGGTATTTCCAGAATTTATCGATATGCGAGTACATGAAACAATATTTCGGGCTCCCGAAATGATTTCGTCCAATATTCCACGGCCCGACTCAAAGCTGGGGTATCGTCACATACCCACAACCACATATCCGTACTTCATATTCATCTTATTCCATAAATATTCAATGGGACTGAGCCCTGACAATTGGTGTGGCCACGCCAATCTTTTCAAACTGATCTCTCCTTCCTGCTGCTTTAGGTATGACAGATGCCACTTGAGCGCAAGCATTGCTTCGTTATCGCTTTGAAAGACGAAGAAAAAGGCAAGAAGAAAATAATTGGCTCAGCAATTTTCTTTCTGAGGGTACACTTCCTTTATCGCGGTTCCCTTTGTTTTTCGACGCTTGGTCGGTTATAGGACATTGTACAGTGGGGTATCCCGTAACGAATGATCTTGCAACGAAGGGATGATATGACGCTTGCAACGAACTGACAGTTCGCCAAGGAAAGTAGAATCGATGGCTACTTGCTCTCCTCATCTTCACAATTTTTGTATAAAATTACATTGTATGTGTGCAATGTATAAAATTCAGATATATCAAATAAATTTATAATCTATATATGTGCATGCTCTTCTCTTTTATCACAGAGGTTTATGAGTTATAAAGGTTCGACTGCATATTGCACCCAACAACGAACGATACCTACAACGAATAAAGTTCCAGAACTTGACTTTGATATTTGACATTCCCACCACTACACTTACTGAAAAATTATTTATACCACCTATGCCCTCCTTCATACCAAACAAGTATTGTAAGAACTGGTTTCGGATCATATTAATCCCTCGTGAGATATTCCACCGTTTTCAGTCGTACAGAACACCCTGTATGTAACAGATTTACATACTTAAACTTTTTTGCCTGCACTTGCGAATATGGTCTGGCATTTATTTTCACTTTTAATCTACTTTTAATCTAAAATGTAATTTTGTTGTATCGCCGATATTAAATGTTCATGAATATAACAACTCGTTGCGTAACTATAGCTTGTGTATTCGATGACAAAGTGCCACCTTTTCAGTTTTTTTTCAAAAATAATGTTATAACTTCACAATTATTTTAATAGAAGTGGAATTACTTTATCAAAGTTTGAGAACGTTATTAGTTGAATAATTGTTTCCTTTTTCAGAAATATTTTCTGAAATATATACACATATATGTATATGATTAATGTAAAATTAAAAATTCGTTCACAAAACGATATATAAAGTATAGTAGATTAAATAATAGTTACACGGTGTACTAGCTAATGCAATCTGGTTTAACAGATATTAGATTTGCCGGCTTGAACATCCCATTCCTCGAAATTATAAAGTTGTTGGGCTAGCTATGGGCGATAGTGTAAGGTACATACATATATACATATGTGACACTCTGGATTCTCAGAAGTAACCACCGTCACACGTTTATACGTAGCTGACGATATTTCGCTTTACGACTGTACATATAACCATATAAAGTCGACTTTAAACTTTCCAATACTCCTCAGGAGAGCAGGATATCCAGCTCACTTGCTTGTTGCAAAATCACGTTGCATTATTTTAAATTAATGCACATTTAAATACGGAAGTGTACTGTGCGCACTATTTCCTAGATAACCGGTACGCGAGTAGCGATTGGGATAAAGACAGTTTGGGACAGTCGTATCTCTCGAGAGACAAACCGCACAGTGATTTTCATAATGATCTGGGACACTGCATGTCATCCGGTGTGTTCAATACTCGACTTTGTTACATCAAGTATAACAGCAATATCCCATATTCGTTGGTGCAGATCAGACAAACCTAATGTATCATATTGTACGTACTATATTGAGCAAGAAATTATCAAAATTTGTTGGATTCCGAGGGCGAAGGATGAGACCTATTGCGCTCAATAATACAATATTTACTCACTTTCGAAGAATGAACAACTTAAGAATGCACTAGTCGGACTGTCGCCTGACAGGGTAACCTAGTATTCTGCGAGTCTAAAATGTACATGATGATTTTGCGATGGTACTTATATCGTGAACTTTGAGGACGTGTGAGGACGACTTTAGCCCTTGTTGAGATATCATGACCAAGTACGAGTCCTGATCTTTAGGACGATAAATTCCGTCATACTGACTAATGTTTGTCGTGGCTAAGGGAGAACCTTGCTCTCGTTGATATCGCAGAGGCTAGTCATCCAACAAATTGTTAACTAAAGCAATACTAAGAATGGCAGTATATAACAGTTATTACTGCCATAAGTAATAACTAATAACGTAAGTATGGTACATACGTAACTCTAAATTTTGTTGTTACGCTGTATATAAGGTGTACGGAGTGTTTCGTTTAACTGAGAACAGTGCAATATTTCACGTGGGAGTTAAGCTTGAAAAAGGAAAATTTTCTTACAACAGTTCTTACAATCAGGGGAAGACGGGTTTCCTGAGGAAAGCAGACGTCGAAAATGTGTATAAACTACGTAGAAGGATTGAAATCGCTCGCAGGAAAATAGTTTCTTGTTCTGGAGTTCTAGATTTTCTAATATATTCAAATATATACATATGTAGCCAAATGTTCAGATACGATAGTTATTTACATTATTTAGTAATGAATAGTAACACGTAGTGTTAATGCCACAACTGTATGAATACTATTGACCTCCGCTGTATGGAACAACTTAACACTCGACTAATAAGAGACATTAATTAACACATTCCATCATTGAACGTGCTTGCTCATATACAACACAATTTCTCTGTAATTTCTCAAAACATGCGCTGAATTCTTGACATACATCTATTCGTGCATTGCACCTCATTCCTTTATGCTAGTATTTTTCGTCAAAGCTCCCAAACATTCATTTTCTTCAGACTCTACTTCGAAATTGTTTTGTATGCATAACAGTGACGTAAAATCCCACGCGTCCACTGCATTGCTTGAATTTAGGGTGATTTAAGGGAACGTTATTTCCATTTAGAAAATGGTTATTAAGTTCTACTAAAATGCAAAATCAAATCATGAATGGGAACACTAAACCTATAAATTAATTCGTGGATTTTATTTTACATGATTTGATATAAGTTTAGAAAAAAACACCAAAAAGATGGTTGCCTTGAATGAATAAAATCGGCGATGCTAAAAATAATCTGTTTGAATGGTTTAAACTCCGAATAAGCCTGGCGATGCTAAAGTGAACGAAACAAGTTGTACATACAGGGCGTTCGGAAAATCGTAGTGCAAGCCAAAAGGAGATTACTTCTTGTGCAAGAATAAGTCGAAAAAAAAGAATAATTTTAGAGTTTGAATTTAATAAGAAACATTGTCCGAATGTTTCATCGCCCCCAGTTACTCTACGTACAGTAAGGTGAATAAGTATTTTCTGAAGTACGTATTGCTCATGAATTGCTCTAAAGCTTCTTTATGGGTTGGAATATGTGTTTCGCAAACATACAACTGAAAATAAAATCAATACCGAGGTTTGGACATTTTGTCCTACATAAAAATGGATATCACTTGCACGATACGGCGCGAGTATAAAGTGCATACAAATTTCCAATTCGTTCAAATATTTATACGTGCGTTACATGCCTTGCCCTGATGGAAAGTATGTTTATACAAAATTAGAGTGTAATTATTTCTGTTTAATTTACAAACACCAATATTCTGTTCGAACCACATTTTTCGTTCGACCTAAGGAAATTGATAAAACGGCTGGCAATAGTAATTAAAAAAACAAGCAACTACTAAATTGTAGCTAATTTTGCTATTGCTATTGCTATTCAAAAACGCTATTGAAAGGGACATCACTTAAGTGTATACATATAACATCCCCATAGTTGGGGATGAGAATCATCGCCACAGCAAATTTGATTGTTCAACCGGTTTCCCAAGATATGAAGTTGTTTAAAAAATATATTAATAATTATATATGAAAAATTTGTAGATATGCTTTAAAATTTTTAGTTTCGTCCCTCCAATGAATTGAGAGTAATTATAGTAAAACAACCTGCGAGGGACAAGAACTTATGCCACACAATCCGTAAAAACTTATAAAGCCTAATTATATTACACTAATTACATTATGTCCTCTGTTTCTTAATTGGTCGTTTATGTCATTACAGATAAAACCGTTCAACGTCACCCATTTTCATTGTAAACGGTAAATGGTAGACTTTTAAGTCCGTGTGACACTAAATAATTGACGCTTAACAATTAGTAATGTTGTATGAGCAACCCTTGAGTCACCGACAAGATGTAGGGCTCCGGATTCTGTCCTAGTCATAATTAACATCACTCACTAAGGTAGTAGTCATCGACACCAAGGGCTAGACTCCGCGTTGGCTAATGTGACTCAGCAATGGCTAAGGTCAGCGTTTCCCCGTAAACTATACGTATAGTAGCGGAACTATTCAGAATAGTTTTGGACACGACGCATACCAAGCTCGTCGCGGTATTCTTATACAAAAACCTCTTTGTAAATATAGTTGTTGCACACGATATCGTTTGCCCCGGGATCCAACAGTAAAATGTTATAATATTAATTGGACAAACCCTCATTTTTCTGTTAAAGTACAGGGCTATTTGAACAACACATATCCGATGCTACTTTAATTATATTCATATGTAACTGATGAACCCACAAAAATCAAAAACCTTTAAAAACTGTCAAAGTAAAATTAAAATGAGACACAGTTTTCGAAATAGTACTACAAATAACTTGACAGTTCATAAATAATGACAGCGATATTCAGGAAAAGATCGCTCGAATTCAGGTGCAATATGTAACCTTTGTCTGCAGCGTATTTCTTATATACGGCGTCCACGCTGCAAATACGCGACATTTTGTCTCAAATTGTGAAGGTCGAGGTTACACTGCATATTATATATATGCAATACAATGACTGAACCGAATTTTTAAACTAAAATTTTGAAACTCACAGTGGTATGGGTGGAACGATAACTCTGTTACGAGCCGAGGGCAAAGAGGCACGGTTGCTGAGCCGGGAATCGGTTGTTTCATACAGGGTGGCCCGTAACTCGCGCCGTATCCGGAAACGGGGGGTAGCTGAGGTGATTCTGAACAACTTTTCCCTTGACCAAAATATTGTTCGAAGCTTCGTTTTTCAGTTATTAACGAAAAACACTGACCAATGAGACCGTTTTATCGGGTGCATCCAGGGGAAACGTACGGCAAATATTAAATCGTCATAAATTAAGAATAATGTGTAATTATTCGTTATTCATGAATAACGATTTAATTAATTATTAATTTAATTATTAACAATTTCGAATCACTACTGAAATATTTCTCTGCATCTTAAATAGAATTGAAGAAACACTTAAGAAGCAATCAAACATTCCAGTATCCATTTCTTCAGAAAGAAAGCTTGCTGTTGGGTTAAGGTAAGCAGTGCTTCATCATGAATCATTTAAATACAAAAAGAATCGTTTTTATTTACAATGTAATAAATATGTGTGAGTGCGTTCTATTCTATGGTATTCGTTTTTTTCGCGCTTCTTCGTCACAGAAGACTTGCTGCAACTTGGTGCGGACTATCAACTTCCTGTCCTCATCAACTTTATTTAAGTAAGGTAGTAAACTAAGCAGGAAGTGATAGTCCGCGTCAGTCTCTCTTGCGTTCGATCTTTCTTCTATCTGCTGCAACTTTTTCTGCTCCAACTGTAAAAGCATCTCAACAGCCTTTGATGTCTCGGTTCTGGGCATTTTGTTCAATGGTGTAGCATCCAGATTTCCCGGTCTCTTCCGACCCGGCATTTCTTCCCCCTCGCTGCCTTCAGTCACGCATTCTTGGCCGCTGAAATCCTCACTGCCATGTGGCGGCTGCTCTTTGACCTCTTCCAATTCCAATTGCGATAGATTGCCGGTCAGTTGTCTGGGCATGAACTGATTGTGCAAGAATTGTAGGTCAGAGAAGTGCACCCAGGTAGATTTCGGCGGCTTTCCGCCCGCATCACCTGAGCGCTTTTTTGATAGCTTCTGGTGTTCTCGGCGAAACGTGTCGCGTAAGCCCCTCCATTTCATTTTAACTGACTCGACTAAAACAAAATATGTAATACCGTTAAATACAAAAATTAATTGTCCAATGTTTATTCAATTACAGATTTCTTTTTGCTGGTATATAATTTAGATCTTTGAGTTTTTCATATAGAGTGACACATACAACAACACGGAAAATTGAATGCGATACGTGTCTCTCCACATGGAATTGTGTTGTCTCTCCATATGCCGATTCCCTTCGTGGAAATATGGTGGAGAAAATATGGCAAATGATTTTTTTTAATAAATGTAATTTTACAATTTGACGGATGGGTGCATTGACGGAAAACATAACCGTATTAAATGTCCTAAATATTTGCCACGGGTATTGCAAGGTGTAGCTGACGCTATCTACAAATTTATTACTATAGACGCGGGGGCTTGTGGAAAGCAAAGCGATGGCGGAATATTTTACTCATCAAACATCTATAATCGTTTAGAAACTGATAACTTCAATATGCCAGAACTTAAATTACGTTCAAATTCAGATACTTTAGCACCTTACGTTTTGTTAGGTAATGAAGCCTATCCACTCAAGGTTACGGTTATAGTGGATGCGTATTCGGCCGAACTGGTCTTCTGACGAATACGTCCGAACTGTTAATCGGGCAAACGTAAGATGTAACGGTTATGGTGGATGCGTTTTCTGTCGAATATATCCGAACTGTTACAAAAAGGCAGTAAACGTCTGAGCAAACGTCAGTCTGTCATAGCTGTAATATATCTGTATGTGTGAATGGGTGGCGCCAAAGGGTACAATCACAGTGGACCCGATATCGGTCGATTAAAAACGACGACCGGTACGCCTGCCATTATTATCCCACTTATAAATAAATTATGGATAATATTGGAAATAATGAGAGATGCTCATTTTTAAATACAGCATTAAATACAATTATTTAGTACAAATGTGTCAAAATGATTTAACAAATTCTGTTATTTTTTATTGGTTTTTACAAATATTAATTTATTTTAACTCACATTTTTGACTGATTGTAACAATTTCAGGTTCTATGTTCACTTTTTTGTTATTCATTTTAATTTTAAAACTTAATTGAAGAAATGGGTGGTGATGGCGTGGAGCTATAATTAATTTTTAGGTAATTTATGGTCCGGAAGTTCTTTACATTGCGCAGTACGGTATTTGCCCGATCTACCAGACAAAAGTCGATTTAAAAAATTTGTTCCAAGCTTGTTGATTTAAATTGTTACTATGGTATTGTTTGCTTCATATGTGGTAGCTGATCGAAACGTTACGTACCACCACATGGAGATATACAGTTCGTACAATCTATCGAATTATCAATATGTTCTGACGACTTCGGGCGATATCGGAAAAATGTGCGGAGTAGTGTAGCCACTCGCATAAGAACTAATGTATTTGATTGTTCTGATTCGTCAGAACGCCAATTCGTTCGAATAGGCTTACATCCACTGTAGCCGTAGCCCAAGGCATATTTACTGAGGCCATATTCTGAGCGAAATCTTAGAAGTGAAGAACGAATTTACTATTTTAGACTGTCTAGAGCTCGACGATATATTGAATGTGCTTCTGGCATATTAGTTGTTAAATGGAGATGTTTCAAAACTGAGTGGTAAGTACAATCTAAACGCGTCGATCTTGACTTTTCATATTATCGTGAATATTTAAGAAACTGTTTAAGATACAGAAAAAAAGTTAAATTAAATAATATTTTCTATATTTTGACTTGTCTTTGAGATGTCTTTCGCTTCAAAGCAGTGTAGTTTTACTGTTTTATATAATTGACATAATACCATTTGCTATTGATTTCAGGTAATATTATTATTTGTAACCTAATATTCGTGACTACATGAATATAACGTTGTAAATCAGCAATTCTAATACATTGCAATTTTTACGGGCCACATATTTATTACGTACATGTTGTACAAAATTTATAATCCCAAATGAACAAAATTTTTACACTTACCGCTCAAACCCATTTCTCCACTAATTTTCTTCCACCTTTGCCGCGACATGTCCCTGTTGTGGTAATTCTTGCTCTTGGTGTCCCACAATATGTTTTCGGAAAACACCAGACTAATTAATTTGTCGGTATCCATGCTCTACTTTGCGACTTCTGTTCACTTGATGCGCTATGTGCTGTTGTCAAAACTGAACTTATGTGATTTCAAATTCGTTCGCAAGAAAGCTCGTGTATTTTTCCTTAGACCCTGATTGCCCCCCCCCCTCCCCCCTCCCCCGATTGATTTTTAAGTCAAAAAGCTAATCAGGGTTCGTAACGCACAGGTACCTGCCTCCTTTTCTCTATTGGCACACTTTTCAGATTGGGGGTGTACGATGGCCTTTGAAATATTAAAAGAAGGGGTACTCGGGCGAAATTCAGGAAGCAGATACTTTTCTGATACAATTCTGAAACTATGCATTTTTGCAATGCTTTATTTGTTTCAGACATTAATAAAAGAATTTATCGAAAATAACTTCGGATTGATACATCCGTATCATTGTTGTTGGTTTTATTAATGTTTAAAACAAATAGTTACAAAATTAATTTTGGACAAAATATTTGATAGCTGACTTTGGTCAGCCCCAAGCAAAATGGGAAAACCCTGGGGAAACGATTTGAACGCCTAAGGCTACGGTTATAGTGGACGCGTGTTTCGGCCGAACGACGTCGTCAGAATACTTCCGAATCGGTCGTCCAAAGTGGGGCGGTAACACTGGCTGGGTATTCTATTCTGACGACAACCTAGTTCGCATCTCTATGAT
The DNA here is from genome assembly GCA_948146005.1 of Nomada fucata. Lineage (NCBI taxonomy): Eukaryota > Metazoa > Arthropoda > Insecta > Hymenoptera > Apidae > Nomada > Nomada fucata. The sequence continues at coordinate 16,725,218 of OX411278.1, forward strand.
GCACGCTAATTATTATTAATTTTGGGATAATCTTTTATTAACAATCTTGTTAATCAAAATCTCCACTACTTCTTTACTAGATGTCCGGTCTCTAGCGACTGCCAGCATGGCGGCGAGTTCGCATTTCGCTAAAGTGGCACGTTGACCATCTGGGTGATCAGCATTCAGATGGTAAGGATTAGAATAGAATAACAATTTCAAGAACCAAGCAATTACAGCGGACACGATGCTTTCTCTTTTTTAACACAATAGCAACGACTCTGTCATAAGCTGCGAGAGTTCCGACCGGCCATGCAACGTTAGCTTAACTGTAGCGGTTCTCGCATCAACCCTCTATAGTTTTATAACACCTCGAGGCTCACGGTGGTTATCTATGCAACGAGGAAGACCTGTTAATATTGACTGACCGAAATGTCGAAATCAATGCGACAATATACCAAAAACAAGTCAATCGTAAAGTATTGGAACCGCGGTCAATGGCACAGTTCGGCAGACATGGCTTTACGCTTCTGAACAGAATTGGGCTCCGACACATGCAGGTTGTACGAAAAAACAAAGTCATTCGAACGGCTAACATCGTATTTCTATTGATTTGGGACGAGCCTAGGATGAAGAAAGGACCAGCACTCCAAATGTCCTGCCACGACCCCCGCTACGGGTTCGACTAGCCACTTCAGTACGCACGACGAAAACAAAAATCCGTCAAATGTCTTGCGTATTCTAACTAATACGGATCGCAGCTTCCATTTATTCTAAGAGCGTCGCAACACGTTGGTTCGTCTTTCGAATACGTCACTACACGTCAGGATAAAATACGCTTCCACTATAACCGTAGCCTTGCGTATTCTGACGACTAGATCGCAGTTCTAGGAAGCATGCCGTTCCTTTCAGGCAGGCCTGGGATGAAAAAATGGGACCAGCACGTAAAGTGACCTTCGACGACCCTCCCCAGTCAGCTAAACCTGCAATAGCAAATTCTGTTAGCAAGTTTTGTAAACAGAATGGCTATCGACCTGACGCAGAACTCGCGCCAAATGCGGATGCAAATACATAGACAGATTCTGTCAGTTCTGTTGTCAAATATGCTGCCAATCTGCACGCAGATGACTGTTAGGGTCGCTACAGGTGGGGCTAGTCGCCTCAGATCGCACGAAAAAAGCAAAAGTCCACAGGCGCCTTGCGTATTCTGACGAATACGGATCGCTCGCAGTATAACCGCTTCCATTTAGGCTACGGCTACGGTGGATACGTATTCGTACGAACTGGCGTTCTGACGAATACGTCCGAACAATGAAATGCATTAGTTCTTATGCGAGTGGTTACACTACATGCAATTTCTTCTCCGACGTCGCACGAATTCGTGTCAACAGTTTGATATTCCGATCGATCGTACGAACTCTATCTCTCCATGTAGTAGTGTGTAACGATTCGATCGGCTACCACATATGAAGCAAACATTACCATAGTAAGTATTGAAATCAATAAATTCTTGAGAATAATAATTATATATAGGCCCGCATTATTTTGTTTCGTCGTCGATGGCTGCTGCTTTGGCGTCACCCACGCATGCATACACATGTACTACAGCTATGACAGACGGACGTTTGGTTAGACGTTTACTGCCTTTTTGTAACAGTTCGGATATGTTCGTCAGAAAATGTATCCACTATACCGCTACTTCTCACATTTGTCCGACGAGGAGTTCGGATGTATTCGTCAGAACGCCAGTTCGTACGAATACGCATCCACCGTAACCGTAGCCTTGTTCTGATGGTGTCGCGTTGGTTCTGTCTCCGAATACGTCCGCACACGGACGGCGGGCTAGTCGTCCGAATACGCAACCACTGCAACCGTAGCCTACCATACAAGGGTCCCAGCTCCATACGTTAAAAAATCACTCACACCAGGCACAACGAATGGTACTGTCACAGACGATATATAGGAATAGACAAGATATCTTATGGACTTTCGTGGTCCAACGTGACTGACATACCGACTCAGAAAAACCACGCTGATTCGAGCGTCCTCTGCACATGAGCAGTGATCGCTTGAAGAACTATTATTTACTGAAGTAGTGTTGGGACAGGATTCATGCGAATGTGTGAAGATATATAAATGCTTTGGGGAGGATCAGGAAAGTTATTTCTCGGGCAACGTCTCGGTAGAAAAATTGAGCTCCGGTACCTGGTCGGGCGATGCATTTCGGTTCGCCTCGAGTTGAGTCGAAATTACATCGCGATGCATCGGGAGGCGATGAAATTGACAATGAGATGGGTGTCGCGTCAAGCGTCTCGCAACGAACAAAAGAATTCTTCAACGAGCATCGTAGGTCCAGCTAAAAGTTGGTCAGAAATAGTAGAAGTCCAGTAGGTATGACCCTGGGATAGTAGATTTTACGGAAATAGCGTATACCACCGAGCGCAGCCGATGCGCCGGCGCGTCGCGAAGCGGGCTGCTTGCGGAGTGGCCGTCGCGTGGCGCACGCCTTGCCAGTCTCGAAAGAAGCGTCTCAGAGTAAGTTTGTTTATGTAGTTGAAGTCTAGCGACATACCTAACTCTACAACACAATAGCACCTCGGGCTATACTTTACCATCGTGTACGCTTGGTTATTAGCTTCTACTAATTAATACGCGTTTCACTAACAATTGTTCTACTATCGCAACAGTACATTAAACTTTAATGATTAAAATCTTTCTTGGATCTCCTGTGCTGAACGAATGACCGATCATCCAATTGAGGATGGACGCGTCTTCGTCAAGCATCGAGATTTTTTTAATGTGAGATTAAGTACTCGTTTGTTGTAACATCGCGATAACTAATTTATTAGTTTGAACGGTTCTTCGAATCTTTATTATATTTTATTCAGTCTCTTACATACTGATTTTGCGACTTCGAATTGGAGTCTGATTTTAGAAGAGGTCTATCACAGGTGTATTCTTTTGTTGCAGGTATAATGGATGATTGGCTGGCAAAGAATAATATATTGAGACTGCAGGAATGGAGTATTTAGACACAATTACTGCGATGCATAACAATCAGTTCGGTTTGAGTATATCTCTTGTTAAATAGCGAATGGTTTTCGGCTCAAATTCGTTTCCTTCGGTTGGGAGTTATTGAACATCATTAAATAATGCAAACATTTTAAGTAGAACTTACAATGTTCGCGATTGAAACTAGTCAGTAAATTTCATTAACACTAAACGAAAAATTAAAATACGTTCGTGTTTCGCTTCATTTCGATCGCGATTTCTATTGTAGCTTCACTAATTGTTTTTAACAAACACTTTCATTATCTCTGTGACCTAGTCACAAGTACGGCCAAATTGTATTTTAGATGCAGGTTTACACGCGTAATCATTTCTACAAGCAGCTACGGAATTTATAAATGTGCCATATTAAGTATTTACTAAGATTATGATCACCTTCAAAACTTTGACAAAGGGGAGCCACAGTATGCTTTTCATAAATTATTTTATAACGTAATCTTTGCAATTTTCCGTAATCCCAATTTTTACGAATTTATTTGGTCGTGACTCGGCCACGTGTGTCGGCCATTTAGCTCCGCGATTTCAACTCCTTTTTTCGCATTTATAAGTTTTTCCTTGGTTTCCGATTAGAGCCTCGAGCCTAGATTAAGTTTCAGATGACATTACATCCGAAAAATTGAAAAGGCTATATGCCGAAGAGACCCGACAAACTGTCACTCAAGGGGACAACTACTGATGCCATTCTTTTTAAGAATGGGGATTCATTCTATGTTACTACTTTGTCACTGTACTTGCATTTTCATTTGAGGACTTTTTATTTGTACTTGACCGACGCTATGACAAAGTTCCTAGTGTTGCGGAAATTATATTCGCGTCCTGAGCCTTCAGCTAACTTTTCAGAGGAACTTCAATTACATTGCTTTATGATAGTACAAATAATTTACGGGTTTCTTTCTATCAGTCTGAATAAATAATGTTGCGAAATGATTGCATCGCGAGTTCCACTGAGCGTTGATTACACATCGAGTTTTTCATTAGATTTGCGAATACAAGTCCCCAACTACCTCCAATTCGAAGCCTGTTTCTTAGACTCCCTGGAGGGTGGCACATCATCGTCAGCAAAAAATCATGGCTGACCAATTGTTTGGCAATTCTTGTTCTATATGGTGTAATTTTTCTTTTCGGTGTTTTATATTTGTCTTTGTTTTTTGTTTTTTTCTTAATAATTATACTACCTGGAATGTCTGTTGCTGGAAATACTGCTAAAAATTTGCATACATGATAGTAAATTGCTGTGTGAACAAAATGACTTAGATTTTTAATTAAGCAGGGTTTATGAAAGTAAACATTGATTCTATGTAGGTAGCATGTTATTGAAATTGTTCTTTTAATTGAACTCTTTGGTGTTATACTAGGTAGGGTCATACTAGTTTTGAGTTGGATCTTAAGTCAGGCAGGGCAAATTTGTATCTAATCTAGCATTTAAGAAGGAAGGATTTATTTTGAAGCCCTGTCTTAGTTTTTAAGACAGTAGTGTTCAAAATTGCAATAATATTTCATTGTCTAGTTCTTAAGATCATAGGATACATTTTTTTTTTAGTTTTATTTCAGAAAATTGAATCTTCTTGCAGATTTTCATTCAGGTCTCATTCTGGTATTCAAATTATCTTTCGGTCCCGAATTTTCTAACTACTTCTCTTGTTGTCTTACTTGTGCTACGGTCAATTAGTGAACGTTCTAAAAATTGACAATAATAGGAGATTTTTCTTCCTTAGAAATGAGAGTGGAATTAGTTTTCGTGTAATTGAAGGGTGGAAGGGCTGTGGCTAGGGTGGGTCTACAGGCGCAGTAAACTCCACGAGGTGAGACCTGTGCAATCAATTATTTACTGTATAATTATTAAACGTTTAAGAGACGTTTGATAATTATGTGGAAAATAAATCGAGCGAATTGACTGCGGTTCCCTTCCCCAATTAATGTTCGCCGAGACATCGCCCCCAATCCTTGGACCTACTCCGAATCGGAGTATAAATTATATAATACGTATCGTTTGGACACACGTTTATCGCAGGAATTGTCCTATGTTAGTAAATCAATTACTAATACCGAATGCAAATAAATGTCTCGCGAAAATGAAATAACCTAGCAAATCAAGCCCTCAGAAAACGCAAAGAAGTTGCAAATTGGGACCTAAGAAAACGCAAAAAGTTGCAAATTAAGCCCCAAGAAAAAGCATTAAAGTTGCAATTTCAGCCCTAAGAAAACGCAAAAATGTCGCCAATTGAGTCCTAAGAAATCGGACCAAAGTTCCAAAGTGAGTCCTAACAAAACGCATCAATGTCAAGAATTGAGCTGCAAGAAAACGCATTAAAGTTGCAAATTCAGCTCTAAGAAGAATCAACAAAGTTGCAAATCGAGCTCTAAGGGAATGCAACAAAGTTGCAAATCGAGCTATAATAGAATGAAAGAAAGTTGCAAACAAAGCCTCGCGAAAACGCAACAAAGGTGCAAATATCCTCGAAAAAATTTGCAACAAAGTTGCAAAGTGATCACCAAGAAACTGCAACAATGTTGCAAAATCTCTTAACGCAACATTGTTCCAAATTTTCTTAAGAAATTTTGCAACTTTGTTGCGTTTTCGCAAGCCACAATTTGCAACATAGTTGAAAAAATTTTGGCGCAACATTGTGGCAAATTTTCTCGAGGAATTTTGCAACTTTGATGCGTTATCGCGAGGCGTTGTTTATAACTTTGTTGCATTCTCTTAGAGCTCGATTTGCAGCTTTGTTGGCTTTTCTTAGAGCTTGATTTGCAACTTTGATAGCTTTTCTTAGAGCTCGATTTGCAGCTCCGTTGCAAATATTTAGGCACAACATTGTTGCAAAAATTCTCGAAATTTTTGTAACTTCGAGAAATAACTGTACTGATCCTCCCCAAAGCATTTACATATATTGACACAATCGCATGAATTCTGTCCCCACCTACTTCAGTAAATCATAGTTCTTGAAATGATCACTGTTCATGTGCAGAGGACGCTCGAATCAGCGTGGTTTCTCTGAGTCGGTATGACAGTCACGTTGGGCCACGAAAGCCCCTAACATGACTTATCTATTCCTATATCTCGTCTGTGACGAAAGTCCATAACGGGGTAGATATGGCACATGCCCACTCCGATTTGAAAGGCCGGTATTACAGCAGCATTTTTGTACAGCGAAATGGTAATACCGACATACGAGAGGGCTGCTCGTTATTTCGATATTCAATTCTGAATGCGGAAATTTCAAACTGTTGCGTTAACTTGAGATTGGAACGGAAAGTTTGCTGGTAGTATGAGCGTAGAAAATTCATTATACATTTCAATTACTTGAACTGTGCTAATGCTACAATATGTTACGTTGCAGTAAGGAATCATAAGTGAAAAGAAAATATAGATGAGGGATATTGGATGTCTCAAAAAACGAAGTTCGTTAGGTTAGACATGTTTTTGTTAGCAAATGTCATGGAAATCTGTGAGGTTGTCCCTCTTCTGTACATGTACCGAGATCAGACCCACTCAATTGTTAGAACCATCTTCTGCAAGCAGTTTTTCGAACTGTTCACAATTGACTAATCAGTCTCGTACACATGTTTCAATGGTCATGCGAAAGTTTTGGGCAATATTTTGGTGACAAAAATGAAAGAAAAGATTGTCTGTAGAAAAGGACTATCCCCTCCACGTGGGGGGGACCCCCTTGACGATGGTGGCGCTCGACGATCAAGCGGTGTAATATGATTCGACCCGGAGTATCGGTGCGACTGATACTAATTCAACGATAAAACTTTTTTGTTCATTAATTTTTCTACATGTAACTTTTACCAATGGATCTGTGAGATTTTTCTGATTCTAATATGATTCAAACTATATCGTGTTTGGCCTTATTTTAATTAGACTAATTTCGCAAATATGTTACCAAAAGTTTCATTAAGAGAAAATCAGAAAATCAAAGAGACAATCAGCAATACAACGCTTCAGTTTTGCTACGATTCTGCGTTAGCAGTCCCCCTGAGCAGGCGCCATCTCATCACAACTACCTCAACTAAATTTGTGATGTCACGTGCTCTGTCTGAACGGCAATATGAACAGCAGACGGTGAAACTTGTTTGTGGGTATGCATTTAGTTGGATTTTTAATTATTTCTTCATATGACAATATTTGGAGCTCCGTTAGGGCTCATACGAAAGAGGAAGGTTCAGCGCAGTGCGCCAGATGTATGGTTGAACGAGATAGTGTCTTTTAGTGACCTAAAAATACTGTTGTTCTGCGGGTGTATTTTATCGATTTGTACTTACACTTTGAACACTCATATTATTAAATATCAACACAGTCTCGTTCAACCATGTATCTAGCGCACTCCGCTGAACCTTCCTCTTTCGAACGAGCCCTCGTCGAGCTCAAAATATTCTCATATAAAAAAATAATTAGTATCATACTAACCCATGTTTTGGGGCCATATTTTGTCGGTACACAGCTCGCTGCATTATCCGTGTCTACCCCATAAGATGGCTTGTCTATTTCCATATCTCGGCTTTGCTTATGTCCCAGAAATTCTGGCCAAAAAATACATTGGATGGATTGACTATTCCTATATCTCGCCGGTGGTAGTCTCACTGCATAAGCACACAACTATCATTACTGTTAGAAGAACACTAATTAGTGTATTACTGTTTTACGAAAAGAAAAATTCGTGGGGGAAGCAAACGCGGGAGCTGAAACGTATTGGTAGGTGACGCCACCTACCGGCTACTTGTGCATCGTGCTTTATTTACGACAAGAGACTTTTGGAAACGTGTTTTATATTTCTCAACTGTGTAATCGTGAATTCGTTAAAAATGAAAATTAAAAAAAAGTCGAATACAGTGAGAGTCCCCGCCCTTAAAAAGGCTATAAGAGTTAAACGCAAATCGTCCGATGTAGAAGAAGAATCCACGGTGTCCAAAGCTCTAGAAAATGTGAAGAAAGTTTTGAAGGTTAGACCACATTTATAACATTTATTTATAACCTTTCATATTACAATATCAAATTCCAAAAAGTTAACTAAATTGGTAAGTAAATGATTTCTTTTTCTTCCAGAGGAACAGTGCCAAGCCAACAAGCGGAATTTCAATTATAAAAGATGCACGGCCACCAAAAGTTATTAAAAACGTCAAGAAAGACATATATGAAAAGAAACGTTCAAGAGGTATAGTCTACTTGGGTCATATACCCCATGGCTTTTACGAAGAAGAAATGACTGATTATTTCAAGCAGTTCGGGAAAGTAACTAAAGTGCGTGTTGCTCGGTCGAGAAATGTAAGTAGCTAACTAATTAAAAAGTTTGTATGTTATCAATATTGCCAAATCCCTCTGCAGCACAGTCATACCTTTATCACTTGAAGCGCAAGGGAGGAGCTAACAATCTTCAAATTATAGTGTCAACAGTCTCGCATGTGTTTATTACTTTACAATAGCAGTAATACCACATTATATTTAGAGTTTGTTATATCAGTTTTGTAGTTCTGTTGTACAGGGTGTTGACGCTTGTTTTACAGAAATGAAGGTGACCTTTAATTTTACAAAATATACCACATTCCATGGGTCACCTTTGTTTAGAGATAGTTCAAACACACAAAAATTACATATGCCATTAAGTTGCTTCCAAAAAGCAGACTTGGCGGATACAGCGTCTGTTCGGATCCATACACGTGTTACTGCAAGTCGCGATGGTTTAGAATTCGGATCACGTACACCTTACCATGTCCAATGAAACAAAAATATTCTAGGAAACAATTAAATTGCAATTCCTTTCTTTGGACCTAGCAGCAGCTGTGCGGTCGCTCACTAGCAATCGGCTGTGCAGGGGGAAATAATTCGTTCTAGAACTTTGTTCATTATAGCATTTGTTTCTTGTAAGGTCTTCGTTAGAGGATACTCCACTGTACTAATGGAAATATTCTAAAGATATCAAATAATATAATAATTTCAGACTGGTAGAAGTCGTGGTTATGGATACGTGCAGTTTATGCACGAAGAAGTTGCGAAAGTCGCTGCACAAACCATGAATAATTATCTCATGTGTGGAAGGCTGTTAAAAGGTATAAACCTCAACATCTAAATATTAAATGTGTATTTCCATTATTTTGTTTTAATGAAATTTAATATTTTTGTTTAGCTACATTCATTCCACCAGAAAAACAGCACTCTCGTTTCTTTATTGGGAGATCTTGGACAAAAGAAGCTTACCCTAAAAAAAGAAATAGGAATAAAGCAAATAAGCTGAGGAACAACATTATCACCAAACAAAAGCATAGAAGTTTTGTGCAAAGTGCAAAGGATAAATTGTCTTCTTTGGAAAAGAAATTAAGTGAGAAGGGTCTTCAAATGGAATTTATACCATTAGTTAATTCGAAGTAATGTACATAAATTAATATGATTTTTTATAAATAAAACGCGTGGATGGAAAATGGTAATTGCTCTTTATTACAGAACAAATGTTAAAATAAAGAGTCCTACTAGTATTAGATACATTTTCTAACTACAAAATTTTTCTGTAACATACTATTTACAATTGAATATTATATAAAATTTTAAAACCGAATCATATTTTTGTCAAGAAAGTCTATGTTTCCCTGTTTCACCTGCTGATCCCGCCCTCGTTCTCTTCGACTTCATGCGTCTATTTTGAAACCATACCTTTACCTAAACAGTTCGAAACACATTATGGTTAGAATTATTGAGTATTACACTACAGGTCTATACATGTAGATAGATAAGTTAACAGTACATTCGAAGTAATGAGTTCCTAGAACCTATCATATTTATTATTTTTATAATAATTAAATTCAATTATTGGGAGAATTAGAAGGCATTCCTTATTTTACACGAAAATATAAGGAATAAGTAGACACGAATTTTCATCGAACTTTCAAGGAAAATAGTTTCTGAATTAAGTAATAAATACGAATTATTTTGATCTACCGGAGCCTACATGAAAGGATACAAATCACTCGCAAGGTTAGGGGCAATGAACCCTCATCTTTCCCTAAAACGATTAAATATTGTGGATTATTTTGAACAACAAAACCAACTCTTCAAAAAAATCCAGTTGTTTAGAAATAGTATTGTACAGGTACTATATGATTTCTTGATTCTGATGAAGTTTCAACCTTAGGTTTCTGTCAAGAATTAATTTGGAAAAAACTTTTCGTAGTGTAGATCAATATTACTGATTCAGAAATTATTTAAATTGCCACTTTTCTTGTACCTGTATGAAGGAAAAAGATAAATCTGAAATTAATAATATAATGGTTTTCCTGATGAAAATAATAATAATATATATATTATTAACTATAGTTAAAGTAATTAGGAAAAGAAATGCGAATTGAAAGATGCGCCTTGCCTTATGATTAAAAGAATAATTTATAATAATCATATGTATCCATGAAATTTTGTACTTGCACACAGTGAGTTATTTGCTTTTACCACCTAAACAAACTTATAAACTATTTGTTGCATACAAAAATATTTCAAACGAAAATTATGTATCTAGGGGGATTTGCAACGTAATAATTAGCTTTTTGATAGCTTGTTTTCTTCTCGAGCAATGAGCTTTTTGCTTATAATGGGTAGAAATTGACCACGCGATTCGAACGAATACTGAATGCTGCGTAAAATATATTTCAGTTTATCTTTAGGATGACTAAACTTTACACTCGACCTAATATATTTGGGGAAAAATAATTTCGTACGTATGCGAATGCTATTATTAAGTGGCACTCAAACTCAAATACTGGACTAACATTTAATATTGTATTGTGGAAAGGAGAAATTTATATTGAGATCCATAAACATAGTGGTACTTTAAATATGGTTTTCAATCAAATTCACTTTAAATAACAGATAAATTAAAACAAAAGACAATCTGTTAGTGATTTTTATGTCTGAGGTATCCTGTAATGTAGAATCTTCTAAAGTTATTCAGGGTTTCCAGTTTTTTCTTGCACAAACTTCTTTTAATGCATTGATCATCCATCAATCGGCGCACGCAGCGTTCTTCGGAATATTATTAACTACCTTTTAACAGAAACTATTAAAATTATGACTTTGAGAAACTGATAATTTCCTTTGGATATACTATGTTTTCTGGAAAGCATTAAATACTTTAGAGATCACTTAAAGGTCTTGGGAAGCTCTTGGTGAATACAGAAAAGGAAGTCACAAGTTTCACAATAAATAAGCAGGCAAAAGGTGGTCACTTAAAATTTGAAGAATATAAAAGAAATTTCCAATACAAGCAAAAGATACCGAAAGATTATCTACTGTTATAATTCATTTATTAGTTAATGCTACTTGCATTGCGAACAGAATTTGCAGCGCGACTATGTACAGAAATTACAATAAAAAATCATCGATATGCCCAGAATATTATGTTTTGTTTAGTGTATTATGCGTGGTTGGCCAAACGGTTCAAGGAATTTTAAATAATTATGATTGGTCACACTAATTATCAGCAATTGCGGCATGAATTTACCTGGCGTTCTGTTAAGTCTAGGGCAGCTGCTATTTCGTAACGACGTAAACGTGTCAGGTAGTTACTATATGCGAATTCATGTTCAAGATGTCCAACTTGTTGCTTTGTAAATGCTGTCCTTTCTTTGCGTGGCTTGTATCTGACTGAACTTTCACTTGATTCTGAAAGATAAAAGTTCCGAAGTTTAACAAATCACGAGAATATTGTTTTTTTAGCATAATAGAAACAATATTTCAAAAAAAGTAAATGTTACATTTTGCAAAACATGACGAAATTCTAAACTGAAGTTAATAAAGCATAGAAGCATAGAATAATTATAAGTATTCGAACAAAATAATGGTTTTGTATTGAGTCTTTTTAATAGGGAAGCAATAATTTTAAACAGCTAGACGTCATATGTACCATTCCTTACAGTAGATATCTTAACAGACCATAACTTCTTCAGTTTGAAATTGTTACTGTAAATATACAGGGTGGGATATGTAAAGCGTGACAGGTGAATATTTTTCAAACTATTAATGATACGAAAGAATGTTATTGTGTAAAATTGATGTATCTGAGGTAAACATTTTTTCGAAACAATTAATTTTTTTCCAGATAGAGGTACATTTCAAGGTCATTCATGTTTTCTTAAAAATGGAAACTGTATATTTTTCAATATGCATAAGTGTACTAAATATTCGGACTAATTCAATTACTGTAATCGCTAGGAACAACCAAAGTATACTCCAGAGCACAGATCGAGAAAACGTAGTAGTACCTTGACTAATCGCATTTATTTCATAGAATGCCATTTTTGCACCTTAATATCATCTAATTAATTGAAACGGTGGACGTTTCTCTTTCTTTCACATGTCTGAAAAGAAAATAGTCGTGATGTCTATTGTCGTCAGTGTTGAGCAATATTTAAATGAATTATGATTTGAATAAAAATTTAAATAATAAGTTATTTGTAATTTGGATATTCAAATAAAAAGCAAAAATAATTATTTATCATTTGATCAGGTCTAAATAAATTGTTTAAAATAATAAAGTTCATCGTTATTTACAAATACAGTTTCAGTTATTATTTGTCAATTATTATTTATTATTCATAGTCATTAAACAGATTTTCTTTCGAACTGTCCTCAGCAACGATATTACTATCGACGATATTACGATCGAACAAACTTTCGTAAAGTATGTTTGAAAAAGGAGTAGTTTTAAAGGCAAATATGAACTACGAACTATCTAGTGGAACAGAAAATTAGTACCAAAAATAGTTATATTTATGTAAATATTATACATATAGGTAATAACGTTATTAATTTCGCCACGTTTTTATTGTATGTACAAAATACAAGAAATAATAAAAGACCAAAAACTATTTATTTGTTTTCCATCTAAATCCAAAGAAGAAATAATTTTTTATGTGCAAATGAGAAATAATAAATAGATCACATTTTTTTTAGACCAAGTAAATAAAAGTTTAGTTGTTATTTGCAATTCCAATCACACGTTTATTTATTATTTAGCATTTAGTATTTAAATAAAAATTTGCCCAACTCTGATTGTCGTTGAGAGTCGCGCTACAAAATTCCGTCTACCCCTGAAAGTATGCGGTACTAAAGGTAGAAAGTAGTACGTCCACACTTCAAACACCTGACAAAATCTGTCTTTCCATTATGCGTGCCCCTGATTATTATTTGATAGACTTCTAATGATTGTAGTAGTTGAATTCGCCTGATAATGAGTGTCATCTGCAATGAGTGTCATATACAGTTGAATTTAAAAAACACGATTGACCTCAACATCCTCCCCAATAAAAGAAATGAATTGCTTCAAAAACTTTGTTCTCACGTCCCCAATAATTTCATGCAGCTTATTAGAAAACAGGTAAACACTCATTGTTTGATATGTTTAGGAGGAACGTAATAATATTTAATTTGTTGTAACGCTGATACATTTTGCGTGGCGCAAGCTTTTTGTTGAACAAATGGTACATAAATAACGTAATTGCTGTCTCTATATCTCGCGGCTCCTGGTACTTTGCGAGCTACACAACCGCAGTCAGATTCTAATCGGTGCCAGCTTTTTATTCATAAAGCGGCGGTCAAATGAAGATAGCTGCACATTCGATGCGTCATTACTAAGCGACTGCCGCGTGTCGGGTAATAAACGTGCCGCTCGTGTAATGTAGGTTGTCGGAATCGCAGGCCAATCTGTACACTATGATGTCTAAAACGTGCTCGGATCGGTAGTAGAGCCCTTAGCCTTGCTTCCGTGCCGCTATCTCATCTACACTTGTTGAAGGCCTGCCCCTCAAGGGGGCAATCTTCTGTGAACGCGGGCGAAATTTGACAATTTTCATGAATTTTTTTCGTAGTTTCGGTACGTCTAACGTTACGATCCTTTTTTGTAGTGTATTTAGTTATTTTTTCGTCATACACAACATTTTTTTCTATATAGTCTGGTTTAACGTTTTTGCGCTTTTATCTCGCCCGCAGTAAATACACATTTAGAAAATGAATCTTGCTAGCGTAGGTGATTGGAGCCATCAGGGTGGACTACGACAAAAATCAGGAAGATTCGTAATAATTGAAATTTCTCTTAACAAATTTAACATTCCACGCTCAACCGTATTTTGGAAATATAAAAAGATAGTCGATTTTCCCAAGCTGTCACTAGACATCCTCGATTCAATAACACGCGATTGTGGCGAAAATCGTTGGTTTCTTTAAATTGGGTAGATGGATATTAATGTACAGTAACTTTAATTCTGGAGCGACACTGTAGGTAGCAATTAGACGCGATTGCATCGTCAAAACGACAAGAATATAGATCACGATGCTGGTGCATGTTCCTTTAAATAGCTACTAACTTCGTTGAAAAAACGTCTTTCTGGATTCTGTTAGAACACCATTTTTAAAAAAATATAAATGCTATAAATGCTTTTCCTTTTCATTAACCAGGCAAGTATGTTAATTTTGTGTCACACGCATGGAGAGTACGGCGTTACGGCGTGATCCCTTATAATTTACACGTGACAATATGAATCGACAATGATACAGTTGCGTGGTTGATAAATGTTTAGACTGCGATGGCTCTTTTACAGCCACATTGGCGACGGTAAAGGCATAAACGAAGTTAGTGTAAGTTGAATATTAACGATTCAACTTATAGCAACGTGCAGTTCCCATTTGTAGATCTTTTCATCGTATAAGTACAACTATCTTGTCACGCTATCGTATCACTTGCAATTAATCAAGTCACGTATTATGAACTGTGTTAAATTATCAGTGCAATAAACTAACCACAAGTTGTTATTTCATTTTTAGTTGCAACATTTAAGGTAACGTGCATTAGCAACGAACATCGCGATAACATCAATGACGCAATTTGGGCTTTCTTTTAAATTCCCGCCGCTAATAATATTTGTTGAATTTGTCTTACCGTTTTCATCGTCTATCGAACACGCTTCGCTGTCACAAGTAACGCCGCTGAAATCTATCGTGCCTTTCGACTCTTGCCACGAACGATATTTGGGCTCATCTTCGATCCTTGGCCCAGTGTTGTCACACGATGGAATTTCCCACGCACGAAATACTGTTGTGGATATCTGACGGTCTTGAGTCTTCTCGCAGACAAAATTTATAGTGTGTTCGGTAGAATGTAAATCTACTTTTTCTATCGATCCACCAATTAAATCGTCCTCGTCAATTTCATTTAAATATTGCTCCCGCCTGTTTTGCAAAGAGTTAGTATTTGGTAATTTCACGGGGTTTTTAATATTTTCATTTAAATTTTTGTTAATATGGCAATTAATATAAATCATAATCGTAAATTTCATGTTTTTCGTGCAATAATGAAACTAATAATAAGTATGGTAACAAAATAGCTCGGAGATGAGACATACATATCATTCACTACTCTTAAGAGTGCCTACAATATGTTATGTGACGTTGTATGCCACAATTCAATGGAAGCCGAATTGAATTTTGTTTCAATTGTCTATCGTACGAAGCAATAAGATATTAAATAATGAAATTAAAAAAGGGCACTTTTGCCATTGTAACTCTTGGAAATAAAGTTTTTCCATATCTCGAAAAATTACGGGAATGTTCCAGTTGATCCGAGTTACATATTGCCCCACCCTGTATAACAATTTCGATAAGCGACAGTATTTATTCAGCTTACCCCTTTCTCGTTCATAACAGCACAACGAAAATTTTGATAACATGCAAAAGTTAAAGTTTCCCCCTTATTACGAGACAGTGCTGGTAATGCACAGTTTCAATAACATAAACTTGTATTGATGTGCAGAAAACTTTCTACTTTCGTATTTAACTTCTATTTAAACAACGCAATAATTAATTAAATTTATACCTGTGTAATCCGTAATGTTGATTCGTGCCTGACGGTTGTTGTTGCGGGGTGTGGGTTGGTTGTTGAATTTCGTGTTGAGTGTTAAGTGACGTCAAAATGTTATAAGGGTTCGAAATGTTATTCCACAAATATCTGTGGTTCCACGAAAGCTCCCGATTTCCAGTGCAACAAGAACTCTGAAGATTCACTGGACGATAAGGTAACGGCGCTGTATTTTGGGGAGTTTCGAACAAATTATCCGAGTATTGTTGATATGTTGAGGCTACCTCCTCCAACCACGACATCCCGTCTGAAATTAAAGAAATACTATTTCTTTACGAAAAATAATTACGAGATTTAATACAAATAGAAATGCCAACTATTAAGGACTAATAATGACCAATTACAAATGAATATGCTTTTAAACATTTAGTTAATGAAATGTCGTAGGTAGCTCATGTGATCATGAAATAAAGGGGGTGCGCGCATTAATTCATGGAAATGAGATACTTTCTGGAATTAGATTTTAAAAGCATTATAAACCCGAGTAGCTGGAGGTTTAAATGTAAGATTATACAACATACTTGCTATACATTTATATTTTCAGTGCTGCTAGCTTACAGAATAAATTTCAGAGAAAACATCATTTGTTGACAGAATAAAATTCTTGTTTAATGAGAGTTTATTTTGTCTAGAAATACAACACACTTAATAAATTAGAAATTTACTACATAGTGTCTCTTCAAAGAAATATAGCTTGCTTCTGCGATTCCAGGAAAAGGTGTTAGATATTTTTAGTAAATCCTGAATTCGGTTATGAAGAAACAAGTTAAGCTGGTGAAAAATGATAATCTTCTGTAATTTCTGAAACATTAGCTTTGTCAGTCTTTTAAATATAATTTCGCAAAAGAATCTAATCTGAAAAAACACACTACCTCTCTCATAGTCACACAACGATGAATATATTTTACTATCGAAGGTAGAACTTTGCTTTTTAATGTGAAAAACCAGATTGTATACGCTACATATATACACGCTATATATATGCGGTATCTTCGACGTATGTTCAAAATTTTCAGTTTTCTTTCGGAGAATATTTCGAATCCTTCAAACTGTCAAACGATACCAGAAATAAAAATGAATTCTCCTTTAACTCAGTGAATACGGGCGACAATTTAAATATGACATTACAGTCGATCTTCGTACAGTACAAAAAAGAAAGGAATATGGTATAAAAGCTGCGTTAATGTTTATACAGGGTGCGATAGAAAGTTATATGCAAATAAACAGGAGGCGAGCACTTGCGAAAAAAAAGAAAAAGAAATAGAATAAATTTCTCTCTTGTGGAGCTCAATTTTTTGGAAAATCGAGTTTCAAAACCTGGTACGCTGGTCAAATACTATTCGTCGAGCGTCCCTTAGGTATAAATGCATGCGTGTAATATACGCCGTAGTTATTTATTCTCGATTTTCTCGAGAGCCAAGCCCCTGATGAGAAAATTTTATCCACTATATCTTGTTATTTTGTATGCATTATGTATTATACTTTATACAGAAGTTGCACGATGTCGAGCGAAGTTCCTGGGGTAAAAATGATTTTTCTCAAATCAATGCACTTAAGCATTTCGCAATGTGTCTAAAGCATTTCAAATCCTATTAAATTTTCCGCGAGAAAGTATTAACAGCATTCGTATTGCGCGCATTAGAATGTATTGTATTATACGTGCAGCAATGCAATTTTTATCCAAATTAAGTACTAATGGGATCGAAACGTACTCCGAACCCCACCTGGCAATTGTGACAGGTCGAAGGGCACAGCTATCTTAAGCAATAAGGAGCTTATATCGAAGTTAGTTGCTCTGAAAGTTTTTACATTGTCGACGAAGGAATCGTGTATAGCATACCAGCAATTAAACACTTAGGGTACGGATCCACTCTGTTGGCCGAAAAATTGCCTGGATACAGGGCTGGGAAGACTCCTGCTTTTTGAATGACCAAAAAATTACACACTACTTGTAAATTGTATTAGCGCCGACTTGCTAATGACAAATAAGCACTCACGACTGTGCTGCGATGAACTAGTGGAACTCTGGATAGATGCGTGGTTGGAGAACATAAGAGTTGCGAGGCTGGAGTAGGGCTGAAAGGACGGACGAATGTTCTGGTAGATCTCCGTCAGGTTCAACCAATCCGAACAGATCTCAATGAACCATAGAGGAGCAAATGGTTAGGACTTGCGAAACGTATATACTATATATACACTATTTTGAGTGCCAACTATGTTTTTATTAACTAGTCAGTCGCATTCATACTGGTCTAGATTATTTTTTATAGCCTCCACGTAAGCTTCGTCTTTATATATTTAATTAATATATAATATGTAGAGCTAATTAAATGGCGTCATCCGATTTTTGGCATATATTTCTGTCGAGTGTGCGAAGAAAAAAGCTATCTAATTTATATTCATAAAACACTTATTTTCAATGGAAAAGTATAAATACTTGACAAATTATTAACGTTCATAAAGCATTAGCCTGGCACCTGCGGTTGCAAATTATTAATTTAGGTGAAGATTTTCTTTATATAAAACAAGAAATATCGCTGGACAAGAAAAAGCGTGCGATTTTACATTGTTCTTCGTGCAAACACAAAAGGTGGTGTAAATGTCTTCGTAAATATTATCACCTCCTAAACCAATCTTCTTAACCGTCGTTATGTCGATTAATAAAAAATACTGTTAGTTGACTTACACTATTTGACATTTAAACCTTTATAACTATTTTTGTATTTCAGATGTTTGTTAATTACACAGTTATACGTGCTATAACGTCTAATCCTATTATCGTCTATGCACGATAATGATATATTGCAAAACAAAGTACAGTGATTTCCGGCTAATAGGGATACATTGAGCCGGACGTATTTGTCGAAAAAAACGAAGTTCAACGGCCAAACTCTGAACAACGTAAAAAATGAAGTCCAAAACGATTTATTGAAAAACTTATGTAATATTCGGTCTTGAATACAAATGTCTGTTTAAGCATGCGAACAAAGCTAACAATAAGTCATGCGATCTTGTGATGCGCTGGTCTTGCGATGGGAGAACGTGGTGCCGCGTACACCGCAATCACCCGCGGTCATTCTGATACGACTGGAGCGGTTTCAACCTGAGCTCACTTCAATGTGATTCCGACTTTTTAAGCTGTTCTTCTTTTAATCATATTGTCCTTTTCTACGTTCAGGCCGATGCATCGATACTTCCAATCGGTATCGCTAATTCGTAATGAGCTTTGCCGTATTCTCAATTATAAACTGTACGAGCGCAAACCGTGTCAATAAAACGGCGATGTGTCCCTTACGAGCGTAGTGGAAACAATTGTTTTTGTTTCCGTTCTTCGGCATCTGTCCCGAATAAACGACGGCCCTGCTTAACCGATGCGTCGGTTTATTATTATTAATTAATATTATTAATAGGGACGTCGCGACGTCCCTATTAATCGAAATCTACTGTACGTACTTTGGTATACACAGAGGGCGGAGAAAGTATTCATACGGTGCATTAGTTTCACTTGCAACTTCGTTATTTCGGCGCAAAGGCAATTATTCCTGAAGCAATATGCATGGATGTGAAGCGCAGACGTAAGTGAGCAATTGACGTGCATCGTATGCATGTATATAGTTTTAGGAATAATTGTCTTCGCGTCAAAATTGTTTGGCCCAATGTATATACAATATATGTATATTTTATTTTTATGCATTTATAATACATACGAATCCTTAATATAAAATAATAGTAAATACGCAGGTGTTGTTTATTCACATCACCTCATAAAAATTTCATTGTAGCTCAGCCATTATTACGTCGTTGAGCACATACATCAATTCCGGGCCTACCTAAGAAAACAGGAGAGAAAGAATGGCCCCGATGAAAATGAAGGGTGGCCGACCCGACGCGACGCTCCCCCTGTTTCGGAGAGTAAGGTTCCTTCCTCGAGTGTCATGTGCGGGGGCCCATTAGTCATTGGTATTGTTTAGCTTTCCTTTTTCATGTCACTTGTATCGAGTCACGGATGCTCGAGAAAGAACGCAGTTTGCGCATTTTTAACTGTGGCTTGGCAGGAAACGAAGTTCCGTGAAACACGAGATAGAGGTAGCCAAATGCAACAGAACAGACAGTGATTATGTTATTATAGCTCAAAGGTACTTTTGGAACATCTACGTATGCATATATGCCTATACGTTTTAAGTGTTTGCACGTGATTATTTCAATTATTATCAGAAACGCGAAAGAATGTTTCCAGATGAGAGTTTTATGGCATCGTGAGGGATGTTAAAATTTTTAAACGTGACTCTGCACATATGTTTATTGCAGATTCTTGTAGCTAATATTGAGACATATTCAAAACACTGCTATACATGTATTTTGCATGTGCCGTTGCTGAGTTATTAACTTTCAAAGTTTACGCGCTGATGGCATTAGTATTACCCAATGTACACAGCGGGAATGTGGCCCTTTCGGACTTAGTACGTCATTGTGGCTTTAGGAAGAACCGATTTGTGTGTGTATTTAGTAATTAGTGCAATCTAAGGTGGCTATCCTTCAATATGACCGCCGTCATTAAGAATAGATGTCTGGAACCTGTTTTGGGATTGCTTTTTCACCCTCCTTAGCATTTCAGATGTTTCTTTTGCACATGCCCTACTTATACGTCGACGTAATTCTATTACACTTTCAACTAAAGTGCCATAAGCTATTTGTTTCCAGTGCCCTCGTAATAAGAAGTCGCTCGGCGATTAATCTGGCGATCTCGGTGGCAATGATAGTGGCCCGCCACGTGCGATCCACTTATTTTTAAAATTTTTATTTAGCCAGTTTTTTTTACTACTGACCCGTAAAGAGGTGTGTTACATCGTATTTTAATCACATATTTCTTCTCTCTTCTAATTCCACACTGTTCAAAGTGTCAGTTCAGTATGTTTGCAAGAGGTGTAAATATTTTTGTCCATTGACTCTGCCATACAAAAATGTGGGCCCACTAATTTTCGATTAAATAATCCGCACATCGCCGAGTCCCGACACTGATTATTTCTTTGTAATATTCAATGAGGATTCGTTTTGGATCACATGCCAGTAAATTGTGTACACGGAATGTCATACGAAGATCGTAATCGCGAGGATGAATTTTGGGCACTACAGTCGGTCAAAATAGTTCAAAATGATTTATTATGATTTAAAATGATGTATTACTAAATGTACTGGCATCTTAGATATTATTCTTAATTAATCACTGTCACAGAAAATTAACTAAGAACAGAGAATCGATTCCTATTCTAACAAAATATTGTAGAATTTCCGCAGTACATTTTTTGGATCTCCCGGGTGGGAAAATGTGTTTATTTCAGCCAAAATGTGTTACTAAATTCATTGTGCAGTTTCATAGAGTACAATGAACCTCAATTTTTCATTCTAACAATTTTTTAAATATATACAGTAATTTTTTAAGACCTGCAGATAAACAGTGGAACACAGTAAATTTTCAAAAGCGTTTTCACTCTAGAAAACTGACACGTAGCCTGCCGATTTCAGTTCCTTTTGCAAAACACAAACCTGCCATAAGCACAGACATTGAATTTATAAATTTTCATAAGAGTTTATCGTCCAGCTACACCAGTGATAACTGTATTTTTAGTTCGCATTCTCTCACGTTGCTACGCCAATTTATATTTTATTAGGTTATTCTATTTTCTTGCCTATTTATGAAAATAATATTGAGCAGCTACTGCATTGCATCTTGATCTTTAATTCATATTTCTGCCCATCATCGTTTTGAAATAGACACATGGTAGCTCCCACGCGTGACTTCATACGTATAGGACAGTAAGGTTTTCATAAAGGAGTTATGCATGACAAATTTAAATTCTGTTGGATTGAAACCCCGTAGCTGTGGCCTGAGATTCTCATTAAGCACGAAGTACGCTTGTATAACGTTACAAAGGAACTGTTCATCTCGATGTTACCCAAATATCGCCATGGGTCATTCGGCATGCATTTGAACATATACAGGGTTGTAAAACAATGGTTCAGAACTTCGAAGGTAGATAGTACTTGTTAAATGAGAGAAGAACTCCTAATACCTGTCGGATGAAAAATTCATGTTCTTAAAATTATAAACATTATTTCGTTTCAGTAAGCAAGTGAATGCAAGCAAGTACAAAGTACCCGTAAACTGAAACGAACTAATTTGCAGAACAATTATGGCATGAGTAATTTAATTCACCGCCAGCACAATATCATTCGTTCGTTATAACATACATGTACAGCCGAATCTTTATAACTTAAAAACTTCTATGATAAAGTAGAAGAGTATGCAAATATATGTGGATTATATATTTATCTGTTACATTTGAATTTTTTTCATTGCACACATATGTAAACTTATAAAAAAATTGTAAAGAAGGGGGGCTGAGAAGCCATCGATTCTACTTTTTGGTTCGTCTTAAATTTTCGCTCGCTGTGATCGTTTTGATTTAGTGGCAGAAACTGTTCGTTATACCATTAGTTCGTTACAGGATACAACAAATTTCAAGAAGTACATATTTGACCCACACATTAGCCAAATCGGTTCACTCCACAAAACAAAGAGTGGACGAAAATGTTTCAATAGTGTACATTGTTTATTGAAATTCCCTTTTAAATAGAAAATCAGACGAACATTGTAGAATGTACTATTATCATTATTGTGGAAAAACATTATCCATTTCAAACGATTTATATAAGGGTATGGAGTTAAACACATTGGTGTCTGAAATGAATTGTCTATTACCTACAAAAAGTTGAGTGTCATCATCAAGCGCTTTGGCCCTAAAATTACAAAAAAATTCAAAAAGTGAAATTATCCGAATTGACACATGAACATTTATGAATAGTTACCTGAATGGAAAATTGTATTGTTGCAGAAGTAAAGACGTTTGAATAATTGTAATACGTATAATAACTGATAAATGCCGACAACTTTTAAAATAACAACGATACGACTACTAAATACGTTTTATCAACATGGAACTAAGGTTTCAGAACATCCTCTATGTACAAAGTATGGCATGGAATATACATACATATAATTTGTATACAGCAACGTCTGCTAATATCACACTTAATTAGAATCAATTGTATTATATCACGCGACCAATATACAATGCATTTTTGAATTATGGATTTGCAAAACGAAAGGAGCAGTGTCTATCAGTATTGCAGGTATATATGCACATGTGAAAATAAGTATTAATCGCCTGAAATAATAATAAGATCAGACCCAATTCGGTGACTTTTAAACGTAGAAACGCATTACTGTCACGTCACGTGAAATCACATGCTACGTACTGCGTATTTTCAAGTGACATTCGCAGAGTCTGAATCGATGCTCCTCATTGTGTTGAATCAGATTCAGTAATTGATACTGCTAATCATCTTTTGCAAATATTGGAATATATTGAAATTAGTCTACAATTACAAATATATGTAAAATATGTTCAGAGTGTAAAGTTACGTCCGCACTGAAGCAACAACGAGGAATTTTTTGCAGTTTTTTGTTTCTGCATGCTCCACAGCATTTTCAACAAATACATATAAACATTTTGTGCACACAGTTTAGCTGCAGTTACTGCTAGCAACATGGTTGTCCACGGGCTGGTGAGTTTGTTCCAAGCTGCTAACAGTGCCTGGAAAAGACTTGCACCTCGCAGCTGCAGAATTTATTAACGTTAGTGGAAAAGAAAGAAACCAAAAATTTTGGGTTCAACGATTTCTAGACCGTTAGAAATTCGCATCTTCAGGTTCCACTTATCATTTTTATTCGGATGGATACACAAACATTCTCTACTCTTCTTTACCCTTCAACTAACTTAATAATGAGTCATTGTTCCATGTCATGGCGAAAATGTAATTTTTGTTCTCCATATTCAGATACTTCTATCATGCGCTGATCGACTTAACTCAACAGTATCTGACGCTAAAATGTCTCGTGGCGATACTATCTTTCGATAGGTATGTAACCTGACAGATTGGTATGACAAATCGCATGGAGTGCGATAAGGTTCCCTGCACTTCTGAAAATCGGGCACGAACTTATGCAATGATCTAATATTTAGGCCTCCAGATCAAAATGAAAATCTATGACGCTCCGAATGGAAAGAAGCGACGAGCGGTGATATTTGTTACTGGCAAGGGAAGGACGAATAAACCTGGGGAAACTGGAGAAGGTTAGACAACCCGGAAGTTCACGAAATTTTTCAAATTATGAAATCCATGATTTGTTCGATTTTCTATCCACGGATTTTTCTGAAACTTGTTTACGCAGTTTAGTAAACGCAATAAAGCAATGCAAGTTTTGTCTATATCTTTTTTTAGGTATATCTCAGCGTTCTTGAGATATTCGACGAAAAAGAAAATTCTGAATTTTTTTCAAGGGCTGATTTCGCACCGTGAAGCCGAACTGTGGCACGAACGAAAAATAGGGTTGTATTACGAAAGACATACTTTGCATGTACGCAATGTTTCATAATTTTATGAATTTACGGGTCGCCTAACGTTCCTTGTAAGTGACAAGCGGCGATTTTTCCAAAATACTTGTCGTAATATAATAAACCATATTTGTATCAGGATAAATTCAATGGAATTAAAAATCTATATACATATAGTATATATAATGTTGATATGTACATATATTATATACGCAAGATGTAGTTTGTACCGCATGTAAGGTAAAAAAAATATTGCACATAATAACACCGAGATTGGGTAACAGATGGGAATATTGCATAACTTTTATTTGAAAATAGGAAGTACGTTATTGTATACAGAATATCAGGACATAAAACTTGTCTCGATTACTTTTATCGTTAATTTATTCCACTAGCCGAAAGACTCCGGTCATTTTAGGCCGCAGGAGCAAATTGTCCGCCGTGTTATTGCATGTTGCGCCGTTATTATATGTAGTTAAGAATTAAGTACATCATAAGGTATATGATTAATACGGGGACAGAGTTGCAAGCAGCCATTATGTGTTGCCTGTCATTAGGTTTCGACGTTCAATTATCTTCCACAACTTAATGATTATTTGCACCCGAATACAAGATGGGAAATATTTAATTAACTTGTTTATCGCAAAAGACTTTCATTTTCTGGTAAGTGTAATTAAAGTAATTCACAAAATGAGCAGCTCTATACACGCGCATGTATACATATACATACATGCTGCTATAATTCTTGCGCCTTATTAATTCTGTACGAAATATTGCACACTGCTTTAGCGGTGACTGTAATCTTACTTAGCAGCTTTTAAAAAGGGAATACTTTTTAATAGATCACTAAGAAATTACTTTGTAATTAAACGTAAATGTTAAACGAGTCTAATCGACCGAGCATGTTTTAGAAAATTTTAAAAATTGCAATCTCCAAGATTGTTTGGTTATATTTTGTGTTCAATTGCGAATTTCCTTCCATCATGGTGTTACACATTTTTTATATTCGCATTTATAACGTTTATAACGTAACGTAACGTTTTATAGAATAATAAATGATAGGTCTCTCTTGGAGATTTCTATAACTAGTTAAATAAGTAGAACCAATTTGTTCAATTCCAGTGAACTGCAATTATCAGTTACAAAGTTCTACATACTTTAGTATTTATTTTCTGTTACTTAAACAATTGTGCAATCAATACTTACAATAATCACTTACTAAACATAGAAACTATGACGGGGACGTTAGCCTAACTCACAGTTTCAAGAGTTCAAGAGTTCTTTTGGCCAAATATCGAAAAGAACCAGCGACACATGTAGGTATGATGTATGACGTTAATAAGAACTAAATGTCACAAGAAAATTTTAATCCACGGAAAGGTAGAGGGATGTGGGGTCATCTTAAATGAAAAAACTTTTTTAATAACTGGAGTAAACCTACAGTGTTCCAATATGCATGCACCTACACATGCATGCGCGTACTAAAGTTCCAAATATACATGCCGCATTGCACTATAATAAATTAATAAAAGTTTAAGCGAAGACGGAAATTTTTGCCTCAAATATTATAGACCAATTCATTGCAGCTTTTCAACTAGTATTGTTTGTGCACTTTTGGTGTTAATTTTTCTTTGGTTTCCCTAATTCTTTTCTATCGATTTGTTACGTCTTTACGAGACCTTTGCAGTTTGCGGTTAATTCTTCGGATATCGATCTCGTGTTCATGATGCGTTAAAATTGCAAACATTTTTATTCACAGCAAAGAGCAGTCGCAAGAATATCGGTCCGCACTACTACGAAAGCCAACAGGGGCAAGTCACTACTACCAATATACCTATGTATATTGGTATCTATATGATGACAAAACGAGAAAGAAATCATGCAGATCTCAAGACCTACTTCAGATAGCCTCTATACAAAGCATTTATAAGTCGAATTTTCGTTTGGGGTATTTGTCTTACTTGAAATCTCGACGAGACAAAACCCTTGCCTCGAAGTTCGAGTTACGGACGTTCCAATGCATTTGTTCAATACCGCAGAAACTGTAAGAAAAATGCAGCACAGACGAAGCTCGTCGAACGTTCGATCTAGAAAAGGCTATTAGAAAATACATCTTACCATTGTTCAATCTGTGTGGACTAAATTTTCTCTTGGAGTCACGCAATTTTGCAACGAAAAGCGTTATTCCGATTAGTTCGAGGTGATAGGTAAATAACCGGTTACGTAATAAAACATAAAATGTTTAATTTATTACTTATTTGTCCCAATAATTAATCCACTTTCGAACGATCAATAGAAATATATTTTACCAAAATTTCGATACGCTCATGAAGCCCGATCTACGTGGGCAGTGCGATGCACTCTGCCTAAAATAAGTGAAGGTAAAACGATTTCGCGGTTTATATTAATCGAGATCACCTTTGCAAATGCAGCTTTCGATTCGTCGTGTAGCCAATAATAATGTCGAAGGTTTGCGATCCCAGCAACGAACAAAAATCGTAACAGTTCCTACCGAAGTGTCAGGCTTTTATATTAATATCCGACATTGCCCGCAAGCAGCAATCTCTGTGCGAATGGTCCAAGATAATCGGCGAACATCGTAGATGGTGATAGACTCGGAAGTAAGCAGGAAGAAAGGGTGGAATAAGAGCGCTTATTCGATACCCGCATTGTTCGCAGAATTCGTGATCGATCGATAAGAAGGAGTAAATTGTGCGTTGATCTACAAAAGAAGCGCGGAACAGGGACCGGTATAATGAGCTGTGTGGAGTTTCGTGTGGTCCCCGAATGTTGCTAAGTAAAGGATTGATTCACGGGCAGCTATAATACCGCCAAACCAAAGCCCTAATAGATTCAGGTCAATGCCACTACCGTTCTTCGAAGTCGTTCATTATGTGAGAAGAGAAGGCCCCGTTCTCATGCCACACAGGTTGCAATACCTGCACGGCAGGCTGGACCGAGAGATTCGCAAAGAACACGTAGATATAGCCATGCTGTTCAATATCTATTCGAAATATGTTCCGAGTAAAACGGTTCGCTCGATTTCCACTTAATTTATTCAATTGCTTATTGAGATTACACCGTTCAAGATTTTTCTACGGCACGGCAAATTGTTGCAAACTCGATGCACATTCGAATGGAAAAATAGACGCTCCAGTTTGTAACGATAAACATTAAATATACACAGACGTGAACGTATGAATTATTCGTACTGTTAATTCGGGGTTTCGTAGTACGTGGCATCACGAAACGATAGTACACACTCGTTTAAAACGCTACACTGCGAGGCGAAATCAATTTGAATAATGTACATCGCATACATTGCGTAATAACTTGTTCACTCTCTTCCATTTT
This sequence comes from Nomada fucata, assembly GCA_948146005.1. NCBI lineage: Eukaryota > Metazoa > Arthropoda > Insecta > Hymenoptera > Apidae > Nomada > Nomada fucata. Next base: position 16,752,969 of record OX411278.1, read on the forward strand.
CAATACAGCAGTTATCATTTTTTAGATAGATTTGTGCGTCGCTTCTTTTTGTATTGCTGGCCAGGGTTCTCCTCGTGCGCATACACAGAGCCCGTTAGCCGATGCTGAGTTTCGGATTATATTCCAGTGTGAGGGCAAGATTCGCTAATTCAATAATATTGCCTCATTTTTATTTTGTTCTAAGTAGCACAACGCGATGCTTATCATCGTAGAATACACCGTGGTCCAGCTATTTCACCTGCGCGAAGATTCACTGATCATTAATCCGATTAATCTAATTTATCTGTAACTGGAATGCATTCTTCACTACTACGTTTATTCCTAGCTAATCTGAGTTCAGTTTCCTATAACAAGCGATGCTAATTCAAGCCACGGAGAAAACACTGTCCATGGGACGAAGGCCCGACGTTAGTGGAAGTAATAATGTAGACTGTAGACCATTCGATCCGTCTAAACTAAATTCCTTCGCGTTAGTGAAAATAACACTCCTCCTATGTTTTCTGCTACTGAATACGACCGCGAGCAAATAGTAACCGAATCTCCTTGTGTTTCATGGTTGGTACCGGTTTCTTTTTTTAGTTTCCGTCTTCCTGATCTTTTTGCAATCCTTCAACGGAATTTCTAACGTTCCCCATGGGTCTCCGGGATCAGTTGACGAACAAATGTCTTTTTCGGTAATACAAAGTGCTTACGAGTACGTACAGATGCGTTGTGAAATTAAAAACTGTTCGATTTCGGTATTGTTAACTACACGTATATTGGAAACATTCGCCCGCACTAGAATAAAGGGTCCCTGGGCGAAGCTTAACCATATTTCTACCACGATATTGTGTATACCCATTTCGACCAAATGGTGTCCCTCGACACATTTGCGTTTCCGTGCGAATAATTGACAAAACCGTCGGGATTTCAAATTATCAGTTAAACGTAGATAATTCCAGCACTATATTTATTGATACATTGATGACCGTTCATCAGAGATTATTTAATCGGGTTGTAAATTGTAGAATCAGCCACCGCAACGATCTACGCTAAAACGCAACACGGCGGAAAATCAAAGTTAAAGTCTTCATTCCACGCAGATTTGCATCGCCCTAAAAACTGCTTAGATATCGTTAGGCATAGCATGTAGAGAACGTTTCGCCAGCCACTCTACGTGCACTCGAAACGCACGAACATCCAAGAAACGATACGATGAATAAGAATGGGGCGATATTTCGATTATCGAACGAGCTTCATAGAAACGCTTATCGAAACAAAAAGGAGCGTGCAATCCGAAGTAAAGCGCTAAAGATATCGGACGAGTGGCTAGAATGGAAGAGGAACATAGAGAGGTAAAGAAAGAAAGAGAGAAAGAGAGAGAGAGAGAGAGAGAAAGAGAGGGGGAGAGAGAGGGAAAGAGAGTGAGAGAGCGACGTAGAGGGAGGGAGAGACGAAAGGATGGGAAGAAAAGAAGAAGAGAGAGAGACCCGTATCCACCACTCGCAGAACCCTTTCCAAAGTTAATGATTCGATCATTGCGACGGGTGGTAGCAGGGTGGTGGAAACGAATGGTGTGGGTCGGAGTAGTAGGAGAAGTGCCAGAGAAGCTGGAGAGGATCGAACCGCGCAAGAAAGTAAACCCGATTTCAGTTCGAACGGTTCGCCGCGATCGCTCCGTTCACGGTTTCGCACACGAAGATCCTTCCGCTACTTTGCTTAGCCGACGAACGACGACCCACGGGTTATGCTACTCCGCTTCCGGTACTGTTGCCCGCCGCCTCTTCTAACGCACGGAGGTCCTTTGACGCCGCTGATGTCTCCAACCGGCGACTCGAATTGCACCGTGAAATCACGCGTACAGCCTACGTTATCAGTTATCTTGAAACGTACGTATGTCGAATTCTGCTTGGCCCTTTATCGTCCGCGTGGGAACACCTTTGCGATTTTCCGTCCGACCGGCACCAATTTTTCCTTTGCACGTTTTATCGAACCATACGCGCATTCGACCGGTAACGAGTATCGAAATTATGGAAGCTTCGGTGCGCAGCTTTGCATAAGTTTGACGAAATTTTCTTGCGCTTGTTACACGTCGTTACGCGTCCCCTTTGTCGCAGTGGTTTAACGAATGTATCGTCGGATGATTGTGCTACTAAGATTCACTGTCACCCTTCGAATTTAGCTGGAGCGTACAGTTGCGACGATTTTAGATCGGGTCTCGGCAAGTTGTCGCGAAGTTACGATCGGGGGAGGTGAGAAGCAAGTTTTCGTACGATTCGGGCAATTGCAAGGCTCATTAATTTAAGACGGTCGAATTGCGAATAATTTCGAAGTTGCGGAAACATTTTTGGACAACGTCGGCGAACAAGTGACATGCTTCTAACTTCTTGCGGCGAAACGCCTATTATGCTTTAACATTGCGATGCGCCGTGGAAATTAAAACTGAAATACTTTAGTTGAAATTTCGTCTACCTTGTCTGTTACAAGCTAGAGCAATGACTGCTCGATAATTGCAAGAATTTCTGAAAATATTCGATACGCGTTTCTTTAATCGTTTCACGCGGATGAGGACTTAGGTGCTTTTCACGCGGGTTCAGTATGAAGCGAATAGTATAATGTTGATGAAAAGGAGGCCAGCATTTCTAAAAGTTTGGGTAAAATTGATATACAAAGATGTAAGTAAAATTAATTTACAATTGTATTGAAAAATCGAATAGTAGCTAATTTCTATTGGGATTATGAATATACTTTTTCATGTTCAAACATTGGATACAAAGATGGTGAAAATGTTTCTCGTTTTACATAAAAACAACATTGATAATGCTTGGCAATTACAGAGTTCACAGAAAGTGGGTCGCAGTTTTCAAGGCTTGTCCTTTGAATTATGGGATATGATTCTGTTTCTCGTGCAAATGGTGAATAGCGAATCACCGAAAAAACGGGGTACATAGTACGAAGTGTTTCTAAGGTACTTATAATTCGAAACGTGTACATGTATGCGTACGCATACTTTTCTCAATACCTTGGCGATATGAATTTCTTCGTCTTAAAGCTTTTCTATATTTCCAATGAATTAAAAGGACTTATATAGAATGCGTAACTCTTCCGATGACTTACCCTACGCAGAGGATACTTCGCAATATTTGAGAGTGATGGGCAGTCCTTCAGAGAAACGTGAAATAAAAATTAAGAAAAATACTTGGGAAACTTAGTTTTTGTTAGACTTTTCATGTTACAACTTTCAATTTGTTTTCCACTTGTGAATTGTTCATAACTGTGTTATGACAATGAGTTGCAAAACTTGCAGCGCTGCACGTTTGTTTCATTTTGCTCTCGACTTGTTCGGGTGAATTCCTTCGAAATTGCCTAAAAATTCATAAATTTATATGGATTGGTTTACTGCAGCGTAAGATCATAAAGCAACGTACAAAGTCTCACGAGCCTATCCATGTTTTATTATGCACATCGTAAAATGCAAACGGTATGTGGAATCAGATACCTCTCCCTCACGTTTACTAAATTTGGAAAAAGATATTGCAAGTGCATTCCCCGTATGTTCGCGGCGGTGAACATTTTATTGAATTTCGGTGCAGCCTCTGCTTGTTGCGTGCTACCAGTGTGTTCCGTTAAAAAAAAAAAAAAAAAACAGTGTCAAGTAAAACAATTTTTCAGACCTTTTTCATTGCGGTTATTCCCTTGCTTGTGTGTTTGTCCTTTATTTTCTTTCTTTTTTGCCGTCGTTTTAATTTTTCAACTTGCAATTAAGTCGTGCACAAAGCTTCAGTCTATTCCATTTTATTAGTCTTCGCTGGGTCTCTGCTTGCTCTTTAGACAAAATTTCATTTTCTGTGTCAGTAGAATGGTACATAAACATTGGTGTTGATCGTACAAATAATGTTCAGAAAAAATTTGATTCGGTCCTCTTCTTTTGGCAAACGTAGGCTGCTATATACCGGGTGTCCCAGGTCGGGCATTGCAATTGCATTGCATATAATGGCGCATAGGTGAGCCACAACAGTCCCCTGTGACAGAAAAATTTCGATGAACAGATCAGTGGTATCGACGAATTAATTGTTAGTCTTTTGTATCGTAAGTAAATAAATACAAATATTCTCCCCTTTATCATCGGCTAGAGTTTACAAAATTTTCGTGCGCAACACAGTGGATACCATAATATTTATCACAAATGATTCTCATTTCAATTGGTCGTCCTTGCGATCATTTTAATCTTGCTAGTATCTACGCCTCAAGTGCATAATACACCAAAAGAATATGCCACTCAGACTGCGGGATGATTACTCCTATTTTACACTGCCACTCAAATGTTTGAAGCACCTGCTAGTTCCTCAATCTTTTGGTGCACAGTTGCTCCAATGTAATTGTGATTTATGATTCTTACAGCAACGTCTTAAGCATGACTTCATGCGAATATTTCGCTAAAAATATACATCCTACTCTGTTCATTGGTCGTATTTCTTTGAATCAATACAAATTGTTAACATTTCAGAGTCCATTCGTTAGAGAAATCAAGCTCAATAGATAGGAACGAAAATACGGCACACTAAAAGTAATTTTATTCTTATTCGTTGCACAACACAAATTAAATTCGATAAATGTAATAAACGTGAACTTTTACAATAAAGTTAGTTCTATTTGGCAAAAGTATAGATATTAAAGAAATTCCAAGAGACATATTGATAACGCATTTGTTGCATGCAGCATGGTTTTCGAGTTTATTTTGAATACTGACTAACAAATAAACAGCGTAAGGCGAATTTGCGCGATCTACTTTGATTTGAACACCGTTATTGTTCCACTAAAATTGAAGGCAAGGTGAACATTCTAATTTAGTATTGGATCAAGCTATTCATCCAAATTGAACATTGAAAGAAGTTAACAGAGTTTCTACTTGGGTTGAGTACAGTTGTCCATTCAGAATGATTCAGTCAAATTGATCACGTGTAAACACACATCTCGAACACTGAAAGGTTTTGTTTCAGTTGCGTGGGTGTATTGTTATTAAATGTTCACAAATTATTCCAGCACCGGCACGTACAATTTGCTTCGACGCCACGTTCAACTGAACCGATTTGGACGATTTCATTGAAGCGCGTAAACATTCGCCTTTTCAATTTCGTCGTTTGAATTTTGTTGAATCAACTTCATTGCTGAGCCACAGCGAACCATGCAAACTCCTCTTTAAGTTTGTAGAAATAAGCTTCATTAGTGATCGAAGTCTCCCGTTTAACACCACGGCATGGGTAGAGGAAATATGGCCACTGAAGCCATCAATCTTTGTACAAGTAAATGCGCGAGTGCGAAGTATTATGGCAGCAGAACACGATTGTTTTCTGCAAATAAGCAGATGTTTAAAGTCGAGTAGCTCAGGTTTCATTACTAAATGTGAATTTCGTTCGCCTGCGTCCAGAGCGTAATATGAAGATGAATAATACATGTACGTACTGCATACGCAGTTTATAGAGCCAAGTTTTAGAACATTAATCGCGTATATTATTCGACCTCTGTTATCGGATACGCGGCCGAATTATAGAAACTGTTATGCAGATCTTTGCATTTCTTAGATGTACAGTGGGCCACAGAAGTATTCATACAGTGCATTCGTTTCACTTGCAAGTTGCAATGAAACTTCATTTTTTATTTATATGATGTCCGGCCTATCAGATATCGATTCTGTACCTTTCGTTTGATGTAAGGGCTACAAAATTGCTTATAACAAAGAAAATTAACGTTAAAATATTTGTTCTCCCTGTGTATTCTTCTTGGTGAGTAGGGAACAACTTTGGGAGGAATCATATGTGGTACATGCATCGTTTTCTCAATACACATTGTTTACATATTTTCAGAAATAATATTGTGTAAGCGTCAAACGTAGGAAGAAACAACGATTAGGTGGAACTTCGCCTCGAGCATATTTTCCGGTATTATTGTCCAAAAGTTTGACGACCGGCCACACTGGTTTGAATAACTAGCAATTAGAATACATGCTGTTCTATGGGCTGTTCAATCTCTATTTGGCAATATGTAAATTATTCGTTATAAATTCTCAAATGATCTCAGTTCAGGACCAGACTGACAGCATAATTTCTGACTTCATGTGCCAGTTTTCCGAATTTTGCTTTGCTTTTTACTGGATTAACTGACGGTAGATTATTTTCTAAACTTCTCAAATATTGTTCTCTGCGCCTAATATGCGTACCCATATTCAAACATAATTGAGCCATCTCCAAAAAGGATTTCTTGTTTAAATTTAAAATTTGAACTTGTTTAATATAACCCTGTGTTTGGCTTCCATGCGTACGACACTTACTTACTCTCATCAGATTGTTTAACTCATTGTTCGTCATTATTTTTTTAATTAGGTATTGCACAAATTGCGATTCATGTTGCGGGTTATTATTTTCGAACAGCACTTTATTTATTCGTTTTCCATTAGGAGCAAAGTTTCCAAGTCTCAAATCAAACAACAAATAGGCACGATAATTTGACCAACGATCTTTACCACATTTATAAGTTATAAGTGATACATATCATTTTTTTGGTGTGTATACCAATGTTACTATTACTTTAGCAACAAAAACTGTATACGCTGAAAGTGATCTTCATTCTTTAGCAATTTATATATGGTTTAGCACTAACGACGTACGATAGTAATCAAAAATATTTGTATTAACACCTGAGGAAAGAGTTTCAATGAATCCAATACTTTTACTTGTCACTGCAATTTCTGAGAACTAAGATCACATATCTGGAAGCAACTTATTTGTATACTACATCGTTTACAGCCACTTGGCTATATTACTAGTAAATGGATGGTTAAATATAACAGATATCAATAGAAATCAGTTAAGATGCTTCTGTTGCATCAGATCCATTCATAATATTTCATCGTTCATCGAAGGGAAGATTTTCTTTTATTAGAACGAAAAATAACTTTAGCCATTGAACTTTATTCCCTTAACGAGAAAAACATTTCAAACAAGACCCCCAATTACGTTTTCAATGACCCCAGGATTCAACGAGAAATGAACATTTTTATCCAATATATACAGTTAGTAACGATGGTTAATTATTCACATTCATTCTATGGCAGCGTGTCACAGATCGTTGAATTGGTTTTTTAGCGGCTACTGCATGGCAGTAATGAAAATATGTACAGAATTGTAATATATAGACAACTTTTATAAGTTATTCGAATCAATGTTTTCTCGCATTTATATTGAACTGTTTTATACCTACATGTCTACATATTTTACGTATGGAAAGTTTAAGCGTGTAGAGGGAGACATTCTAACTACAAGTATAGATTCATCACATGGAGACTTTTGATTTAAAAAAACGTTGCAATTTATCATGCATACCGAATTGGCTGTTTTTACATATAACTGTAGACTTCATTGTATGAAGTTAGTTAAAGATGCTTATCACTGCGAAAAGAGTTCAGCCCTGTATACACATGTGTAACTATGAATATGTTCGACATGCATAGTTTGTAAATCTTATCTAACCGTTTTTTAAACAATGTAGTGGTTTAAAAATATTCTGTGGATGTACGATTCTGTTACAAATAATATTTCCTCCATCCCATCGTCTACTGTAAAGTCAGAGTCACGTTCAGAGCAGATACAGGCCAAGTTTTATCGTTATAATAAATTATTATATTTCAATATCTTTTCAAGCGTGCAAATAAATTCGGGCGCAGGGCATTAAGTTAATAAATATATTTACATTCTTGAATAGTAAAAATCGGTATTGAGTATTCGTCAATCGATACTGCTTCTTTCCTTTTTAGAGCTTCAGCTAAAATAGCAACAATAGGTGCGCGTTGTTGCAGCAAACAGATATTGTGCTGCACAACAATGTCTTATTAAAAAGAAAGATCTATAACCTTTGTAACTCACTGTTTTACAAGCGATATCATGTTCTAACTAATAAACTGCATAATAAATTTTCTTATTGTTCTAAAAGTATAATGATTATTAATTTATCCTGCTTGCAACTAGTTCGTCGCGAAACGCGGTTCAACGGCGAGGGTGTTACGTTAATACTAATTTAAATCACATAGAGCAAGTTATTTTATTTCCTGAAAGATTCGTAGGCAACACCGGTATTGTCAAATACATCTGGTTATTTCGAGAATTAATTATTCAATAGTAGCACTGACGAATAGTCTCTGATCAAGCTAGTCAGATCGAACAGTAGCGGATTTTGTGATCTGACTAAAACACATAACAGGGTGGGCCATTCAAATGGGGCCAGCTTTAAGAAATCTTTAACCGAAGCGAAAGATTATTTATAATGACGAAACTATTAATTTTTTGATCCATGCTTATTAGGATCTCCTCTCTCCATTTAACAAACGCTATCTATCTGCTTAGTACTGAATACTGTTTTACTGTTAACTTATTAATATTGTACAGCGTGACTGCCAATTTGTACAAGGCGGCACTTTAACGAATATTTTTGTTTCACAGAATTACCATTTGTTTCGTTACCGGCATAGGCGTACTGCCAAGCACACCTTTAGTTTACACAAAAATTGATTTAACAATAACCCACTTTGTTCCACTACAGGCCTTCAAATCCTCATTGAAAGCACGTAGTCTCATTAAAATAGACATGCTTGCTTCTGCTGCTACATTGTACGTGTACAATAATATGCCATGCTTGGAAAGTGTATTGGCTTACTTGCCATTCGTATCGGTATCAATCTTCCGCCTCCAAAAAAAAAGTGTAATTCAATCCGTTGGAAGCTCATCGCGTTTTGATTCATTGGTATTTCAGTTTGCTTCAGTCACCGCAATGTTATTCAATATTGTTGGTAATTTTTTACAGAATGGTGGTTTTGGTGGTTACTTCTGCCGGGATGTCTCGCATCGTGGGCGAATTACATCGAAGAATACGATTCTATTAGGGTTGCTAGATGCGACGTACGTTGCGGTAACAATTATTCTGATGAAGTAAGTACAGCTTATTATTACATACAGCTTGCCAGTATCGAATGTTTGAAGCTTTTTGCTTTAACTATAACATACGTATATTGTTCTCTGAAATATATGTATTATCGATTTGCGAAACGACCGCAATGTCGAGTAAGGAATACTGTGATCAAAAGGAAGCATTTTCGGTCTAATTTGTGTTGCAGCCGTACAATATTTATTACACGTCTGCGATTTAGTTACGATAGCCATATACTGTAATATATGATTCTATTTGGCATATTAGTTGCAAATATCAAACTGTACAAAGCTTACCTGCGCACCAGAGTGGCCCAGTTTCCCCACCTGTAAATATATAAAAAAATATCAACCGGCTATGAAATACAACGGCAATGGTATCTTGTCGATGCGTGCATCTGCAATGCGTTTGAACGATTTAGTTCTCGTTACCGATGTATTTGGCGAAAAGATATAATTAAATACTTCAGAGTGCAATTTGATCTATGTCATAATGTATTACCCTACCTTGGAATGCTCAATGATTTATTTTCGTAGCATTGTTTAGATATCGCATTACCAGTTCTGCAACCACTTCTTATAACCCTGCAGGAACATTACACGATACACTATACTGGTCGCGTAAGAAGAAATTAAAAGTTAAGACAAAATGGCTAAACATTTCTGGGTTACAAGGAGGGCGTGATATTAATGTTAACTGCATACAAAACGTGTGCGTCTTAACTACGTCAACTTTTTTTGCACTTCTTAAACATATAGAATATCCAACTATTTATTATCCTTAAACAATGTCGTTTATTATAACTTACACGTTCGATTTGTTCAATGTCCGCGTATTATTGTGTGAGAAGTATTGAATACTTCTACAACTGTTTTGTATATTCAAGGAATAATAAACATTATTAGCTTTGTGTTTCTTTGTCGATGCATTCTAGCTTGAACTACTGGATGCAATGATTAAATGCTCGATAGTGTTTGAACATTAAAGTCAATAATAATTACTGACAATTACAGACATTCGGATGCCAGAAAATTTCGATTTTTGTGAATTTAATGCTATTTATACTACTGCTCGCGTGTTCATTTCATAACAACCGATTGAAATACAGATGTAATTGCCAACACTTGATGACGCATCGTCCGAAGTGGAACAAGCGTCCGGGGTGCCTCCATAAATAAAAGTTTCCGAAACTCCGCATTTGCATACAGGTTAAATGGACATTATTATTGCATTCGCAACGAAATTTTACGTATTTTTTGTTATTGGAAGTTATTTGAATTTTTTTCAAAGTAGAGGCGTTGCGTTTTTTATGAAAGAAATATGAAGGAGAATTGGGAATCGCACATTAACCTTTAAGGGTTAAGGCGTGTTCCCTGTATGTAATTCCATGGTGAAATGTATTATACCATACGTACGTATGTTGCACAAAAATTACAATAGATTCAACGCGGGAATGAATAATTTTTAACTGCACATTTGAGAAAACCATGTCCTGATAAGATTCAAAGATCTTTAGGACTACGTTAATAATACCGCAATTGCAAATAGGATTTAAACTTTGTTTAAACAATAATACATAACGCGATGCACGACCTACCCTAAAAATCTGTATCAAAAACACGGAGAAGAGTTTCAAATTAAACATATTCTAAGTCGGGTCACGTATAGTACTCATGCTGATTACATGAAATGTAGTATACATATTCCTGACACGCGTGCGGTAATATAATTTTAACGTTTGTTAATTTTTCCTTGAATTTCAAATAATAATACTTAAGTATACCTACTCCAAAGGTTTCTTAATTCATTGGTAGAAATTATGCGTGTACGCACACTGCTTTCATACTCTTCATGTACACTGTTTACGTATGCATAAAGATTATGTTTCATACTCTTATGCTTTTTGCACTGAAAACAATGATATAATTTACGCAGTATTACAGGATGATACTAATGCGAAGAAATTTATATATATGTAATATCACCGACCGTCAGCGCCGCAACAAGACGATCAATTTGATCGATGCGTCTAGCGATAAGAACGAATCTAAATGTAGAATTGAGCCAGCGATGGGTGACGTAAGTCAATTATCCCTTACTAAATGAATCGCAGTTAACGGCCAGCGCAAATCAATGTGATTACGTTGTACACGATTTCATATTGCTAACCCCTGGTAGCTCTATTGAGAAAGGCCTTGGAAATCATGAGACCGAAAATTATAAACCTTTTTGGAGGTATGAGCAGGTTGTATATTGTTGGATGTCTTTATTCGCGCGTAATGCGTATATCGTAATGGACACAGAGAAAATTTAACTCCCAACTTCGGTTTTCGAGATGGTTTTATTATCACTTAGACGTAGACTATGTCGGTTGAATATTTCGTATGATGTGAGCTGAAGAGTCAGGGAACCTTAGGTTTTTAAAGGGTGTTGGAAAGGATGTAGTAGGGATGGCGAGGGCGAAGTCCAAAGGACTCTGGATGGTTAGGGATCGTAGACAGTATGACTAGGTGTTTTGGAAACGGTGACTCGATAAGGTTCCATGACGAGTATTTGTGATGACCGGAACTTAAAAATATTTGTATACATGAATCCTTAGGTGACTAGTAGATAATAAGAGTAGTACAGAGATATGTCATAATACTAATATAGATATTTGGGGGTGAATACATTACAATATAAATTAACATTTTAGGAGCATTTTTGCACGTTTAAAAATATTTCAATATAAACTGTGCCCTCGTAGGTTTGCATATGGCGAAATTCGGTCGGTACTATACATTCCGTAGCTAGTAGCCTAGCTTTCTGAGAGAAATAGGGGGGTGAAAATATGTAGTATTTTCTTGATGCAATATAGTGGTTTGTACCAAAGGATTAATTGGTTTACACCGCGCAAAAAATGTTTGCGTCACATCGATGCCCTCCTTCGTAACATACAACTTTTGTATACAATACTTTATCATATTATTACATTAGAAGTGAGGGAAATATTTTGGGTGGTTCAAGTTTTTGCCACGCCCCGTACAGAAAGTACGATGCTTTCTCATCTTTCGTTCCTCTTAAAAGGAAATTATTTATGAGAGAAACGTTGAAAATTATAAAGGATACGGAAAAACTGCAAGGGCGAATAATATCCTACATACAAGCTAAGTTTTTAGCAAATAACCAAAGACCTTAAAAATCGATTCTGGACAACCTGAAATTTAACTCCAAACTCAACAAGTAACAGAATATTAATGAAAATTGATGAAAGGTTTCGATGATCCCATAGCGTTTTAGCCGCATGAATAAATCATTCTAATCAAACAATCATTATCAAAAATCAAATTGTTTTTCCTTCGTAGTTACCTGATCTGTTATCATTGGCAAAAATAAGGCAAGAATAAGTGCTTAGCTTGGCGCAAAATGATAAGGGACATTTCTCTTCAGGACCACACTTATATCGACCGCGCGGAGCAATGAAAGTGAGCATGTCGTGAATACGAGATCTGTTTAACCAGTTTCCATTTATCACACGCTGCATCATGTTGTGCATTACTGTCGAATTGCGGAAAATACATTTATCTGGCCTTTCAAAGGGTATAACAAGAAGGAATGACACTACAGGCAACGAATAACGTACGTCCAGGCTAAATAAGGCATTAAATGCTCATGATCTGCCAAACGTAAGAAATAGAGCTATTTTATTAAACTCGCGTATTTGCTGGAAAGAAAAAGAATTTTTGCAAGCCGGTAAAAAAATAAAAAAAGCAGCGTGTTCGACTTACTAGGGTTGACGTTTAAGATTTCGTACCCTATTTTGCAATTCTACGATCAAGAGGACTGACACTTATTAGTTGCGCCGATGAGTGATCCACTATTTCTTTACCAATATTGCAAAAAATGAATTTGCCTTGAGATAAAGTAATCTTGTCGTAGTCGTCAGTCGTATCGCTCCATGGAAATATTAATCTCCACATAGCAAAATTATTAAAAGTTACTTCATTTTAATCTTTCCAGAACGTTTTAAATTTCCCGGTATATTCGCTGGACATAACACACGAATTTTGCCCGACAAGTGTTAACAAAATATTCGCGTACTAATAAAAGAGCTTGGCGACTTTAACGCGACCAAATCAATGTTTCAATTAAGTTGAAATTTCAAACAAATTCTGCAAGAGGTAGAAAGAATTACTCAAGAAATAACGACGATTGGTTTGCAGTGGACTAAAAGCGAACAAGAAATAACGAATTATGTGCTTATTGGTATACCTAATAGATACGTATATCACTTTGCAACATACGAAATAGTATGTACATACCAGCTCAACTTCGTTATTAACACTAGTACTACCAAGCGTGTTAAACTGACTTGTTTCAGATTTTTTGCTTCAAAATAATTATTATACTATTATATAGGCGTGGTTGTAGCAATTTATGATGATTTTTAATAAGTCAGAATGGAAATTGTATATCTCAATTAACTGTTCATTGAACGAGTTTCGTGTTCTTAATCTGTCTAACGCATGCTATCTAAATGGTACCAAAATCTATCGGTAGTTCTAGCGTTACTTAAATATTAAACCAAAGGATGCAACGGCCAATTAGACTCATTGAATATTTCTTTTCCGCGATCAAATAACTAGATTCACATGTTTTCGAACAGTTCTTTTTACTGAAACAATTTCGATCGTTAACACTTTACGTGCCCAGCCGGTTTTGCTCGACTTGTCAATTGGGCCAATGATGTTTTGACTACATGCATGGACTGATATATTGTCGGACAATATTTCGCCATATCATCAATCGAATAGTAATTAGCTTGTTCTATACTGCAATTTCTTGCAATGCCTCATTCTTTTTCAGGAAACATATTCTACAGACTTAAACTTATTATAAAATATAAGTTTTTGGCGCAATACGTTTTCGGCATAAATATGTCAGCGTGTACCACCGGTGGTACACGTGGCCTGACTGGAAAGCTTAACATGTAAGTACCATCGATGGTACGTGGCACGGAACGTGTTCGTAATGATTATTAATAACCAATAAAATGTTGATCATTCATAATTGTCATTCCTAATCAAAATCGTTTCCACTAACAATTTAACCGTTCTACCATAACTTTTTTAATTTTGCCTGCAACAGTTATGACGTCCGAGTTTTTAGCATTCACCATCGTTGATGTTTCGCGGCTAGCTGCAATTTAAATTCGAAATAGTTCCATTGCGATCGGATACATTGATGCGTTATTCATAGAAAACGGTACGCGTGAATGGTATTTTCGGAACAATGCTTGAATCCTTATTACGAACTCCATTACAGCTGGTCAATGGCCCCGACAGTGCCACCACCGATGGCGTAAGGATGCGTTTGTTTCTACATTGCTTGTAAAAAGTAGGCCAATAAGTACGCGAACCAGTTCCTTCGACCGTTCGAATGATGTGTGTATACCCCCATTGCAACAGCGGAACAGCAGATCCAACAGCGTTTCAAAGGATTTCCTTTCGGGCAGGAGTGACTCACTCTGTCAATCGCTTGATCTCGTGAACTTTACAATTCGATTCGACATACCGTCCCTTTCCTTCTTCTTCTATTGTACTCATTCACCGTATTTTTTTTTTTTTGTTTTTTATCATTTTTCGCGTGCCCGATACGATCCTCCCTTGGCGTTGAGATCGGATTTATTAGAGGAGGAAAGTGGTAGAAAACGAGAGCACGTTAATTTTCAGGGTATAAACGTTGATACATATGTATATTTAACATTTGTGATGTGTATAATTTATGATTTAACATTAGTATGGGGCTAGTGCAAAAAAATTTGCGATTTTTATTCGAATTAGTAAATGTCGAATAACTGTTGTATGATTGACTTTTAGTTCTTTCGCTACCTATCGGGATGTTTCCCGAGAATCTGCTTCGATAATGGCCCTTTGGTTCATCATTATCAATTGCAAACGGACGCCTGCGACCCTCTTCATCTTCGAGACTTTCATCTCACTTACGGAATTTTTCAAGCCACTGTTCAGTTGCATTCTCATCAATAACCTCTCACCAAACGCGTTGCCTACCTCTTTTATGAGCATTGATGTTTGGAAATGGCCAATAATTCCGTGATGTACATGTATTACCGTTAGAATGTCATGAATGAATGAATGATTATGATACTGTTCCGGGTGAGTGTCGATTCTCTGGGATTGGAAGTTTTACGAGATAAAGGCCGATATAGATGTAATATAAAACGTATTTCCATTTAATGTATAAAAAGGTACTACACTGGCTTAAAGTATATACATATATGTATATAGTTTATTTCATTCACACAACACTAACGCTGTTCTACACTATTCTATTCCACGCTGTTCTCCGGCGCAGTCTACACCGTTTCGCTGTCCTATCTACTCTACTCTGCTACTCGATTCTACACTGTTCCGCTCCTCCATCTACACTGTACCTTTCCATTCATTCATACGTCCATTCATCATCAGTCATTCCCTAAAGGCAATCTTAGAACACCGGGACACGGTTCTGCAGGCCATCGCTGGCCCTCTAGTTGAAAACTACGCGGTCCAATAATATTTCTGCAACGTGGGCCAGTGGTGTAAGGTTGTCGTGTCGTCCCGACATGTGATGATAAAATTAAAGGAATAGGTGGCCACTAAACAGTACATATTGTATCACCTAGCTACTTCAACTTGCTGAATTTTGAATTGTTTTTGAACTGTTTTTTTAACAACCGCTCTCATATTAGAGATAAAAAGAAGTATTTTATATTTTATATTGAAATATTAGCGAGACTTTGAAATTTCTCTCTGCAACTGCACTTCAAAATAATTACGAATAAGCTTTCGGTTGCAAGCATGAATTATCTTTCCATTTCACTTATCGTGCTGTGGGAAAGAGCATTTTTAAAGTATCGTTTCCGCTGGACAACTATTTAAAAATTGCAAATGGTGTGGCTCGCTGGCCATTTGATTTCGATTCCTCCGCTTGCTCTGTAATTCTCTTTAGTTTCTTATTCAGAAAATACACTGAAAAGTATTTATTATATAAGCACTTTATACTACTTTTGTATAATAAGTCCTATAATCTACAGATGAATTAGATCAATACTATTTTTATGAATAAATACGCCCCCTTAGCGCGTTTAAGCGTATCGTAGTAAGTACAACTTGCATTAAAACGTGACAAAAGTTCCACTAACTATAAGATCAGTTGACAGTCGTGCGACAATTATTTATGTTTCACTGTAACTGCAACCTTTATCTGGTAACACAATTTATGTTAAATGTTTTCGTAAATGATCGATCATCTGTTCGTTATAAATTAATTCTCGATTTACCCTTTGCACCATCACGTCGAATCACCGCTCGAAAAATATTTCCCATCTGCTACCAAACATTTTGCACGATCGCTTGCAGTTTGTCATATGTTCCTAACAGATTTATTGTTTCGTTTCAGTGCATGGAAGATTGCTTGACATCCAATTACACAAAACCTGGATACTGTCCCAGTAAGGCGTCCATGTCACCCTTCGAAGCTGTTTGCTTAGTAGCGTGCAACGACGATTCTCGTTGCCCTGATTTGGCGAAATGCTGCAAGCACGATTGTGGTGTCACGTGTATGCACCCCATCCGGTTAGACAATACAAGCGGTACGCATTGAACTTTGTTTCATTTTGATGATCGCATGGTTATTGTTAACGTTTGAATACTCAAATACAGTTTACGCAATTTGTACTCGCGTGCCAGGATCTCGATTACTTTTTCGTAACTTTAGTCCAGACTTGATAGAGCGATCGATCCGAGTAGAAACGATTAAAAATAAATTTTTACTAAACATTTCAAGTCTGTGGCGCTTAATATATAATGCAAACAATGCCCATAATAAATTTATGAAAGCTGAGCACAACATATTGGCGTATAGTTTGTATTCCCTCGTCTCATTGCTTTTTTCAGACGTACCATTAATTCCTGAAAACGTGCAAATCAGGCAGCAGAAGAATAACTTAGTTGTCTTAACTTGGCATAATTCCAAGACGCGACATATGAATGGATCCACTACTGCCCTGGACATAAGGTACTTGGTTGAAGAACGACACTTACTTGGACCACGGTACCTCGAATCTAGATTAAGTTCCTGGACAGTTCGCCACGTTTCAATGAAGCCGCATGCAACACTACGAGAACGATTAAAAACAGGACACTGGTACCAGTTTCGAGTGGCGGCCATTAATGCAAACGGTTCCCGAGGGTATTCTCTGCCATCTAGACCTTTTAAAACAAAAGGTAAATAAGTGTGGCCATAATACATTTCTTTTTGTCAAACAATTATTTTATAACGCAGTTTTCGCGACGTATGACGAGATATTCCTACATATTGCCTCGTCGTGATAACGAATTGTCGCATGGTAGCAGGCACTGATCCACTGAAGTTATTGATATAGGAATTTGTTAACTACGATTACTATTAGTTTACAAAATAGTTTACAATAATTCACATGACTCTTACTCGAAAAACTCAATGCAGCTACGATTTCTCCAGCTGCCATTTATCTTTTTATTATTCCTACCAGCGTTAGCATACGTTATCATGTACCAAATTCACTCTAAACTGCAAAATTAACTATAAATACGCAAATATTATCCTAGCGTACAATTGCAACTTCATAAGTACCCCATTACTCGAAACACAATCGGGAACTCTTTATGACAATGGATAGCCGTGGAGTTAATAAAAGGTTCAAGCGACGCGTAAATATTGTTAACTTATAGTAGCATAAAAAATGACATATGTACAATATAAAGACTTTGATACAAGGTTTAACTTACATAACTGGTTAAAATACTCATATACTGTTGTACAGAACGTGTACATAAACTATAAGCTAAATGTTGCTAAATATTTGACACCGTATACGGCCTTCGTAACGAAAGGGTTAACCTTCTTATGGCATAGAGAACAGGGGGCCAGACAAATATCATTTAATCGCGGGGGCGTAATGTTCATTTATGTTTCACTTAAGGTTAGAGAAAACTAGCTTCAGCTTTTTTGCAGTAACTATATTATCATTTCTTTAGAAGTTACTTCATTGGTTCTAGAACCACGGAATCCTAAGGAGCCGCAAAATTTAACACTCTCGGATGCGCGACTGATTGGTGGTAAGTTGCGTATCATTTTACGATGGATGAAACCGGCGTCGGATGTGCCAATAATGTTCTACAAAATATTTTGGAGCCGACTAGTTCACGGCCCGACCAATGATTCCGTCCTCGTCTATCACAGAACAATCCTCAAAGTAAGTTTCACATACGATACATAATAAACAAGTAATTAGTAAATCGTATTCATTCATAGTTTAGTTCCCTCTAAGTATGTCAAGCACTGTGTAAAGGTTGATTCACTTGATAATGCGGTTTCAATTACTATGAATTAATATATAAATGAATGAATGAATTACAAATTAATATTAGCTAATATATAACTCACCAAATAAATGAATTAACCAAATTTTCTATTAACAGTCTTTTCTCTGTCACACCTCGTAATACCAATCGATGATTTATTTCGTTGTGTCATTTCAGATACCAACATTCATATTGATCTTCTTCCCGTTGAATTTCAGGATAAAACTTGCTACGAATTGAAGAACTTGGAGTTGAAGTGCCAGTACTTTCTACAAGTGCAAGCGGTCGCATTATACGGTGGTCGTCGATTGGCGTCCCGAAAGGCCTCAAAAGTCTTCAATAGCACAGATTACCTGGCGTACGGTAAGTTGAAACACCATTCCACCCTTCTCTCCTCTGCCACTGATATCTCTGTCAAGCCTAATAATCGGGATAACAAACGAAGAAGTGTGTCCTTTTCTTTAAGCTGCCCCTGGCAGGCGTTCGCGTAGGTGCGAGCGATACAACGACGGCCTTCATCTGCGAAAGATGGCTTGCAACTGTGGAGAAGTTAAGGTACGGCTTGTTTGGCCAGCAAGTCACGAAGCAAAGGCGTACAACGTCTCCTGGAGAGAAGAATCTTGCTCGGCTTCGCGGGACAAACTCATCTCCCGTCGGAAGAAACCTTTGTGGAAAGTTGTGGAGGTGGGTATGCACTTATGAATAATACAGAATTCGCTTACAAACTTTTAAAAACTGCTGTACCGTTCTAAGGGAAACATTTGAATGAAACGTTGAACAACGTTTGAATGTGGACTCGATGAACCGAGGAAGAGAAACTGTAAAATGGGTATAATTGGAGGTGTCAGAAGTCAATCGGTGTAAGTCCATTATCATTCGAACCGAGATAAACAAGGTGTTTACAGATTACTTGGAAAAAAGCGACAATTTCAGTACTGCCATTTATTGCTTACGTATGCAAATAGTGACTTAATTGATTGATCAAGTGAAAGTTGTAAGAATAAAAAGCTTTTTGAACTACGAAACTCATATGCAGGGAAAGTTGGACTTACACTGATTGGGTTCCGGGCCCCCCAATTAAACAGAGAATGCCGAAATCGGTTGTTTTAGGAAAAGAACTGAATTATGTGGTGCCGATAGTGACGAGTTGTGTGGATAGGAATGCCCGGATTGTTGGACGGTCGTGTGTGAGCCTCGTATTAAAAAATGACAATACAATTAATGAACTGTTTGTTTTTATTAACACAATAAAATCAACGTGAAATTTTTCAAGGAATTGCTACATTTTCTTAGTTTTTAAGTTGTAGAGGGGCTACAGACGAATCCAATTATCATAATTGAGGTGCAATATATTGTAATTTTACCTTGATATATCGCTGTAGAATATTAATCAAAGTGAAATTCTACGTTACCGTTAAATACATCTTTTGACCCCATCCACAACATTGAAAAGAACGAATAACATGATTTTATTAGAGAAATAGCAAATCCTTAAGACTAGTCAGTACATGTAGTTATGCACAACTCGTTCAATTTATTTCCATTTCAGTACCTGATACGTCGTTCTTTCCACAGTCGGTAGTTTTGAGAAAAATCAAAGCAACGCAAGATAAAGACGTGGCCACGTATAATACGATGCGCTATCTGCGACGATATTTGTTATAATGTAACACCCGATCTCTGGTAATTGGAACTCATTCTCGAAAAGTTTGCCACGCCTTTAAGCTCAGTTTCAGCTACGCTAGTACGTGACCAATCCTTGAGTCACCGATAAAATGTAAGGCCTGCGGATTCTGCTCTAGTCACAATTAACATCACTCACTAAGCTAGTAGTCATGGACACCAAGGGCCAGACTCCGCGTTGGCTAAGGTGACTCAACCAGGCCTAAAGTCAGCTTTTCTTCCTAAACATCAGAATATATATAGCAGCGGATGTCAATCGAATATTCTTATATAAAACCTCTTTGCAAAAGTTAATTGTTGCACAAAATTTCGTTTACCCCGGAATCCAACAGTGACATTCCTGAGTCTAATTACATGCTAGCTAGTATTGGGTACTACATGAGATTGAAGTTCCTTATCCGATACATACCGATTGGCACACTCGCGATTGGCAGAATCGCTAGTTCCAAAAATTCAATAGAGAAGGATCAAAAAATATCGAAATTTCTGATGGACAGACAGACAGTACTTCTGCGAAAGTATACATACAGAATTGAATGTTTTGAGCACTCCTCTCAGCTTTAAAATCTTCACGTGATATTCGATGTGATTTGCCGATACGTCAGCTCGATTCAGACCCCATTTAATGAAAGGAACTTCCACGTTTGTCGATTTCACATTATGCTTCAAAGAACTGTCCATGAATCTGCTACTGTTAACGAGCACCAACAAAATAATACTGTCGCGGAATTTTGTAATAGGGGAATGTTTGGCAATTTGTCCTTCACTTATCGTATCCCTTCCTAAATGCCAATTCATTAGCTTAAATGCTTTAAATTTTTGCTAGAGATGTACAGAAACTAATAAAGTTATATGTGATAAAAGGTCGAAGCAAAAGAATTGAATTTAACATGTATGCATTACGAAATCAAGAAACGATTGACTGTGTTCTAACTGTGTTCTATTAAAGAAATTTAAAGCAATCTCGAATTTAGAGAAGGCACATAATTTTCAGAAAGATAATTTCAATTTTTGAATGCACCACATCAAAACGAACATGCACTCTACTTGCTTCTGTACAGAAAGATGGAAGTTCAAGTTGAAGCAGAACGTTACTTTCGTAGTTAGCTACATTTATAAAAATCTTAACAAATATTGTTCAATTTGATGTGAAATAATTCAGTATAAATACATTAGCGCAGACTTCACTTTCTGTAAGCGATTTTCTTAGAATCAGCATGTATATGTGGTACACCTGTTACCATAAAACAGAAATTTGGTAAGGTCCTACATTTTCGTGATTATTTGCATTCTATCTATTTATTTTCAAATCCTCGTTCGTATGAACGGAAATACGATACTCGCATTGCTGGTATATTGCTTTGTTTCTTCATTATCTTATATATCGATAGATCCAATTAAACTGAATTTACAAAACGTACTACATATACATATGTTGATTACGTTGAAACTACATTCTGTATATCTGATGACTTATATTGAACTTTTCTTCTGTGCATATACATGTGATCATTGTGTTATCTACAGGTATCGCATCTTGAGATAAGACACCTTCGAAGTGAGTGCACGTACAGTGTAAATGTACGAAATATATTCAACGATATAACTACCGACGATCGTGGTACCAGCATAGAATTTTATACGACTGGATGTCTCAAGGAGTCAGAGGAACAAGAGGAAACCAATCTGTTGCGCAATAAAATCATACGATGTAGAAATTCATCGGTGAAAAGGAAACGACATTACGTTGACTCTCCCTGACAGAACAATTCTTTGCAGTAAGTATGTACCTGCATTTAAAATTATTCACGGTTCCGAATAAGCGTGCTTCCTGAAACATTTGTACTTCAATTACACACTGGCAATTCATTATGATAAAAGTAACAAATGTACGTTTTGTGTTGCAAGTCTCAGTACATTTACCAATTCGTAGTGCTATTTTATGAAAACATTATCAACGGTGCGAATGAGCGTGCGCCAAGTTGTTACTATTCGTGAAATTGTTAAAAGATTCTCCTAATAAACAAAAATGATTCATGTTCATTTGACAACGTGCAAGTAAATAAACTTTCCTTCATGTTTCGAACTATCGAGAACCTTATTTTTTAATAAAAATCCTCAAAATATAAGCGTGATACACAAACTATTGTTAGAATGCTTGTAGCACCTTGCAACTTCGTATAATCACATATTGTTGTGCTCAGCCAATTGTTTTACTGTAAATTTAAATATACGATTTTACATTGTTGTGGCGAGCTGGAAGGATTGAGCGAAAGTGTAACAATTGTTTAGCCCTAATAGAATATTATATGAGTATAATATTCTAAAAACAAGAGTATTCCACTCTCGTGTCTCTTGAAAACAATGTTGTCTGTTACTTAACCCTCTATACGTCATTTTATTTTTATGCTTGACAAAATTATTAATAGTTTATTATTCGAGAAATACTTGACTGTGAAAGGCACAGCTGCAAAATACTCTGGCAAGTTATTACAAAAATGAGGAAAAATTTATAAAATACATATACATAAATGGCCAGTATGCGACAGCAAAATTACACGGGTGGATAGAGGGTTAAGCTGTTTACCTGCTAATATATCATATTATATACAATTTAATGTAATTATTTCAGAGGATCAGAGCGGGACAAAATTACGTAAATGCCGTGTTACGCGAACGTTTACAGTATTAAAACAAAAACACATCGTAGGAGTAGGTACCATGTTACCTCCAGTAAAGAGATACTTGCCACCCTCTATGTCGCGTGTATGAATGTCTGTTTCTTTTTCTATTCTTTTTTTCTATGAAACATTCTGATTATAAGTTTATATTGGTCGACGTATGAATATAATTTATATTTGTTGTTACAATATGTTTGAAAATTTCCTGTTACAGTGAAGTATATCGTCAATGTGTCAAAATGTCACAGAATCTCATGTACATATTGCAAAACTAAAAATCTTTCGTACCTATTTGATGATGTAATTAAGTTTACCGTTCGAACAAAAGTATACAATAAATGTTTTGAAATTAATGTGCGCTTCTTGATATGAACGTACTAATGTATCCCCTTCAGAATTCCGTTTGTTACTGAAATATGTGACACAACCTGTAATGTGTATCCTTAGTCCTGTATATTGGTCAAATAAATTTGTCGAAATACATAACTGTTGGTTGTTCGATGTAATACTTGTTCTGCAAATAATATGTATGCAAATTAATTCGGGTGCCTTTAAAATCATACGTTTATTTAGAAAGTCAAGTACAACTTGAGTACTCGAAATAATCTCCCTCGTTTCTTCTAACTTTTGTCACTTATTATTGTTGAGGGTACGACGAAAGAATCACCCTGCAGTTTATTTCATTCACAAATTTTTTCCTGTTCGAATACTTTTATCGAATACTGTTCCCAATATACATGTGTATAAATATTACTTACCGCATACGAAATTACTTTTCTCATGAATACTTTATTCGCCGATATTTTTCGTTATACTTGTTGTAGGTACTTGTGAATAGAAAAAGTGGCAGGTGATCTTGAAGACTGAAAAATCGAATATCTGCACCGTGAAATCCATTTAGAACCATACCAGCCACGAGAAAAGAGAAAATCGATCGACTGAGAACGAAAGCACGAGATGTAATCACGTTATGATATTCACTCGCTATATTTAGAACACTGTTGATTGTTATACGATTCACATTTATTTGGGCACTTTGAAATGTTACAATTGTTGCACGAGCAATGATAATTGTACTTTCGCCTTCGGTTATTGCAACTAAATTATATCTGCAATTGCTTAAAGTATATATTTTACAAGTACTTGTTCACATTTTGTACTTTGTTAGTAGTTGCAGTATATTATATTATATTATATCGCATTATAATTTACAATGTTGTGGCATTATATTTTGCAATTAACTTCTAGCTTTGAGAAATAATAAGCACACAGAGTAGGCTTGATTTAGAATCTGCAAAAGAAGGCGAGGAAAATGTTACTAATTACTAATCATTATCGTGCAAGGCGTATTATGTGTGTAAAAAAATTTCAAAATATGAGCTACAGCTGTCTGACAACTTACCGACATAAACGACGGCAGAGTTAAATCAATAGTTCGTAAGTTGGATAATCTGCATTCCAATTTGTTAGACAAAACTATGATTGCAATAACATGTTGGAACGGTACGTCACGGTAACACCAGTTTTCGTAAAATACATCGTCTGCCACAGTTGTGCTCTAATTCAATGACAAGGTGAAAGAAATAGCGATATTATAAACACGACGGTACAGTGAAAGGATCGAGGAGTATTTTAAACTACATAAAAGTTAATGTATTTTGAGAAATTTTGGGGAAAAACTAACGCGAAAAAATGTGATATTTCGGAAAAAGTCAAACGTGCAGCTTCCTCAAACAGAAGCAAAGTAGGCCTCGTATGCAGAATATCGGTGGTTCTGACCTGTACGTGTAATAAGTATTCAAGATAATGCAAAACTAATGTAGAGACAAATGAAAACAAGTGGAAATGTCGTACGCCGTTACAAAAATATCAAAATTTGGCCCGAGTATCTATTTCACTTTCTTGTCGAATAATAGAGGGCTTTGGAAACGAGGAAAGAATTGTTCTCATAAAAACAGGAAATACCTTGAACGAAAGCCTCAAAGAGTAAGTTTAATCGTTTACGAGACCATGGAATAGCTCAAAATAAATCATAATGGAAGGAAAACGTACAAAATGCGCTTTCAATGTTTTGCTAGCCACATCGATCAAAGGCTTAAAGCGTTGACCAGTTTTAAAATTTCTTTTAAAAATTACAGGATTATATTTTCGGCATTCTACACGCTAACAAGATTGATGTAAATCCGCGCTGGCTCGGTTGGCTAAAGGCAGGACTGGTATATACGAGACGTGAGCAAAAAGTCCGTTCAATTCTTGTTTATTTAAAAAAGTACTTAATTATTCGTCAAAATTAAAATTTTTGTTTTATCGCGCTAAGGGTTTCAAAATGTCGACGTTTCATCGTTCTCCTCATTCTGGGGAACAGAAAATAATCGCAGGAAGACATGACAGGTGAATATAGTGGCTGTGGTATCAGTATTATCTTATTTTTTTTGCGTGAAATTCCTGAATCAGTAGTGACGTGCGAGTCTGAGTTCTCTGCTCTTCCATTACGGAATCGTCGAATACACTAAATCGGATGATAAACAGTTGACTGTAAAATGTAACCTAGGCAGCGAATGTCGACGAAATTTTGCAGAGATATCAGGGATGAATGTATTAATACCATTGAAATGAAATTTGACGATTGCACAAACTTCTTGATCACACCTCGCACATACATGCATGATACATGTACTTTACGCCGTGTTTCTGATGGTTCGAAATGCATGTTCCAGATCATATGACACCTGTAGTCGATGCGACTTTAATCTCTCAATTACGAAAAAGAACGAAATGATTTGAAAATCGATTTTTCTCCTTAAGGTGTTTCTTATTGACTAATTGCCCATGGAAAATCATAAAAACGTATCGCAATTAATATTTCATTTGCGTCGTTCGAGCCCCGCCCTGTGAATTATTATTACATCTGTATCGAGAAATCTTACCGCTTCCAGAAGACCTTGCATACAGTAGCACAGTATATAAAATTGCGTTAACGCACCCATTGTATAGAGTATAATCAGAAACTTTTCGAAACGCACCGTCTGGAAAAGTGTATTTTTTGTTATATAAACGAAGGAATAGGATACACACTAAGATACAAAACGCATTAGAAAGTTGAAACTTAAGATATACCATTACGAGCATACAACTCAGAAAGCAGAACCGGAAAACGTTGTTTACATAAAGAATTCCAATGTTCGGCGACAGTAATTTTTTCAACCTGCAGGACATCCTATAATAGTTACAAATTTTTATTATATTAACCACGTTCGCGTAATATGATTATATTAAGCATGATTTAACAATAAGTAACTAAATGTAAACAGTCAAATGTTGAAACATTGAAACATCCAAACAAATAAATCTCGTTTTTTTGAAAAAATCAGCATTTAAATTGTCCATAAAATGTGCATATGCGTACATGTACAAGGTGCAATGACACCCTTCGGTTTGGTGAAAATTGAGGTATGGATGGTGACGGAAAATTGTTCGTATTAATAAGAAATAACGTTCATAATTTGATCTTCTTATGTGTTGGTATGTGTTGGCATGTTTCACATTACGAAGCTGTAAACATTAACGGAGGACATTAAGTGGGTATCAATATTCCAGATGCATTTTCTACCTACATATGCAATTAAAATATTTTACAGAAGGAATCAATTTTTGCAGATGCATCGCGTCCACGCCCTTATGGTACAAACTGCACCTCTCGTTTTAATACTCTTTAATAAACTCGTTTAAATATTCTCGCGCAATAAACGCTATAGCTAGTAAAGGAATTATCGTGCTGAACGCTAAAAGATTATAATAGGTAAGCCATAATTTCGCCTGCCATGCTTGCGTTTTAACAATGCCTTCGCTGATTAGAATACAGTACTTACTCGATTACAGATTTATGATGAGAAGCTAACGTTCGCATTTCCTGTTTCATCGCGATCTCAGTCCCGTATGAGACGTTACTCCACGTAACACTGTCTTTTCTATTCTTTAAATTCTCATCTCCCTGTCGAAGTATCGTCGCGAATTTGATTCTCAAATACTTGTACTGCGCTGTCAATAAAAGAATGAAATGCATCGTATAGATGTCGAAGCTGATCTTCCTCACTATCGTGTACACACCGCCGATCATCTGGAGAACAACGCCGATAATGAAAACATTGATCGAAAAAGGCTGCTCGGATATGACCGCTGGCACTTGATAATCCGCATAATAGAATTCATCTTTCCCGAACGCATCCGTAACTGGTAACATGGTCCAAACAACGACCGAAGTGGCACTAGCAATCGTGTAGATTCCCAGCGGCTTTTCCAATGGTTTCACTGTATTGATCGTGACACTTCGAAGCATTTCATTGTCCATAGCGAGGGTATCATTCAGCTCTTCGATTAATTTTCGTAACAAATTTTTGCAGTTGTGCAAATAAATGATCAACACAAAGGCCTCCAAAGATATCACCATGTTTACCGTGCTATCCTTCAATACTCTTTCCTTCGGTGCATAAAAAAAACCCAAAATACACGCACCCAAGTACACTAGCTGTATAAGCCAGACAATGGTCGAATAGACCCTTAAGAATACAGGTAGTGCCGTTTTCTTATCCGTCATGGGTAGAAAGTTTCCCGACAGCGTGTTGACAATGACGTTTAGACGATTCAAGCTTTTAAATTCCATTGCTATTTTAACCCGTCGTTTCACGGGTCTGTGGCGAAGAATAGGATGCCATAGGAAGCGATGAAACCGTAACTGTACCACGATTCTGTAAATTGGAATTGGAATGAATTGGTTTGGTATAGAATAATTTTACGATTCGATTGCGGCTGGGATTTTTATGACAAACCTTTAACGAAAGTCACACTCGCTCACATTTGTCCCTTGCTTCCATCCTTGTACATTATCGCATCCGTCGCGCACTTGTTTCGTATATTTCTTTCTCGAGAAATATCCGGAAAGGAGCCACAATATTGTAGACACGATAGTCTGAGAATGGCTTAACGACTGATATGGTACAATTGGAAATAATACTGCAGGAGAAGGGTGATCTTACATATTATCGAGTCGCACGAACTGGTACGTCACTTAGGAAAGAAATGCATTACTAAATTTCTAACTCTGCAAGTGTCTATCCACTTTTGTATTACAAATCGAAGTAGGAACAGCTCTGTTTATTTGTAGCCAAAGTGGCAAATTTGTATTTCACCCTCGCCAAAAAGTGATCAATACGACTACGGTTAGTTACTAGATCGGCGGCTGGGCTGTTTGCATGTTCATCATTTGTACTGGCAATAGTCTAGATTCTCGGAACATACCACGTGCAATTTAACCTTCTTTCAGGTTCATGATCGATCGCATTACGTGTAATTACAAGTTCGTAAGTTGCCCTTTAATTATGTTTGCAGGATAATAACAAACCGTGTACAGAAATGAATTGTTGAAATTAATGCCAGCTTCTCTCTGTCTGCAAAGAAGTTTAAACAGAATTTTTAACTATACGGATCCCATAACGAATTCACAATTACAGAGACGCCAAAGTAATTTCTATTCCGTTTGAAATATAGAAAGGAGCATCCCTCCGTGTTATTATACTATGAATTTACAATTGTACTCCACGCGTTTCCGAAGTACAGAACTTCCAGAACCCGCAGGGACACGCTACGATGGATTTCATCGGCCAATAAGATTTCACGAGGTTCGTAGGAGCATTGATGCTATACTGAATTTAACAGAAAAAATGTGCAATTCTGTGCTTGTTTGTGTGCAGATACATCACTCATGGTTTGAATACATGTCAAATACGCTAACAATTTTTGTACAATGGGACAACGTGAACAAATCGACATGGTAAGGCGCTTGCAATATCATCAGTTACGTGCAAGTAGACTGTAATTCCAATACCACTTTTTGAATAAGAGTTAAAAAACAGAATTTCAAGAAAATATTTAAGAAATTTAAACGAACGTTTGCCAAAAGGAAAGTTATAAATTAGAATAAAATATTTCTTTTTAAATAAACTTGTCACTTTACTCTAACATGTTCCATCATTTCTTAGTGCCCATTTTTCGCGTAAGCATATACGTACCTGCAGACAATCTTAAGGAAACAGCGCGACACATTGCCTGATTTCTCCCACATTAATACAGCTAAAGTGTTTCAACACTTCGTGCACGTCATTGGTTTTTAGAAACATTAAAAATCCAGAAGTGTCTCATCATTTGGTCGCCGTTTAAAGAACAATAATTTGGTAGACAAACCTACGAGCAGCTTGTATACGAAATATTTGATAAATTTATCCCATCCAAATATGATGCTCTTCGAGACTGGTTTCTGTCGGACTGTGTTATTTCCTTGCGTAAATGACAAGAGTGAGAACTCACGTTGCTCGATTGGTTAAAATCGGGACGAAGATCCTTCGATTACGAGTCTTCACCTCTGTACGCGATACAGGTGCTTCTGCGATGTGGTGCTGGTTCAGAGTGTTACTGAAACTGTGGACTTCAAAACTTCAAACTCTCAATTCCGCAAAAGTGTTGAACACATCTGGAAGAATCGGAAATAAGTTGCCGATTGTGAGATGCATTGGACGCAACTACTTGCTGGAAACGGTCGAAGCAACGTTCTTAAGTAGAATAGGAACGTTCGTTTTTCGGGCTATGCAGGGCGTTATAAAAAGTGTCCGAGACTTTGAAGGCTTATAATACTCGCCAAGAGGAGAAAACGTGATGAATCAACGTTTGTTTTGGAATCAATCCTCTCGTCGTAAAGTCGATCTTTATCATTGACGAACGTTCGATGTCCTGAGCGAATTCCTTCATTCCTCCAAGCATCAAGCATCAGTACAATGGCCGCATATTCACCTGGAATAATTGTAAAGCCATTGTACTAATATCAAAAGTATAGACGCATAAGTTTTGAACAGAAAGACCAGATTGTTACGGACCGATAGGTAACGCACAAATTAATAAGTAACATCGCAAGTATTTATTGGCCCGACTTTTATGGCTTAACAACTGAGTTTTATACATAGAAAGCATTTGAAATATTATGCAAGGAAATATTCTTTTTCCAATCAGATTGTATACGAGAAAAAAAAATTTGTATTTTAAATGACTTTTGAGTGTGATATGTCAGACGCGTGAGTAGTTTCAGGCACTAGTTTATAGATGGCAGCACTGTAAACGAAATAATTATTAATTTTGATTAATTTTATCAACTTGTAAAATTAATTTATTAATATATTCAAATAAATAAATGAGAATATGTAAAATATATAAAAACTAGAACTATATAGGATCCTCTCCTGAATACTGGCAGAAGTAATCTGCACTTTTTAAACAGTGTTAAGCAATTTAGTTAAAGTTCAAGTTATTGCGATCATTGTTCGTCCTTATCAGTTTACCATCTCTTACTTTTCATTTAAAACAGTTCGTTAATATATTTTTAATATAACTCAGAATATAAATCGTATTGAAACTTGCTAATATCACACTTCTGAGCACTTTTAAACGAAATTAGAACATACATATCTCACAATAAATGTCAGAGATGGAACAGTTTTTACTATTAAGGATCTTGTAACTATTAAAATAGTTTGTACTATTAATAAATGAAACGTTTGACTATTACTATTAATAATAAGCGGAGTATTGTGTACAAGTAACTAGGC
The DNA here is from genome assembly GCA_948146005.1 of Nomada fucata. Classification (NCBI taxonomy): domain Eukaryota; kingdom Metazoa; phylum Arthropoda; class Insecta; order Hymenoptera; family Apidae; genus Nomada; species Nomada fucata. The sequence continues at coordinate 16,783,323 of OX411278.1, forward strand.
ACAATCAATAAATCCACCTTCAATTCGTAAAGCCACAATAATAATAATAATAATAACTAAAATATATAATTGTCAATATAACGGATAAACGATCCCGTTTTTTTTCAAAATTATTATTCTCTGTGTACTGTTACCTACACCTGTACCGATATTTGATTGAATGATAGCGGGGACCACTGTTCTACGGCGATCTACAATTGGTGTGACCCGGAACCTCGAAATTATTTTTCACATAAATTTTACTATCCTTGACATTTTGGCCTTTGACACTTTCCTCGTTAGTATATCTCCCAATTTCACCATTACAACCTATATATTTTAATTCCATAAGCATATTATTTAATATGCTTATAGAGATTAGATGTATAATTGAAAACGAGCCTGCTTGCCCTATCAGAAGCACCGGCATCGCCGATAAACGAACGTCGAACGATAACGCTTGTATCGGCCAGTCAGTGATTCCTATTGAACGTCAGGCACTGCTTACAGGTGTTTCAAATTAGAGACAACCGCTATGTGGTATGTGGTATGTGAAACAGTGATAACCGTTCGATTGATTGAAACTTCTTAAGTAAAGTATCAACACAATGGCGTGCCGACTGCAGTTTGGTGCCTTTCTGTGTCTGTTTACGATTTTGAAATCGGTTACATCGTTGAATACCTGTCCACGCAACTTGTACTTCAACGAAGACAATGATTCCGATCCATCATCGTACCGATTACCAAAGGAAGTCGTGCCAATAAGCTACAATCTTACAATACTCACGAAGCAGGACACCTTTGCCTACGAAGGGATAGTGGAAGTTCGTTTGAAAGTCCTCACCGAGACCCGGGTTATTATATTGCACAGCGACAATTTAATTATTAATGAGGACGGTGTAAAATTGTTTGTACAAAGGACGAGTGAAACGAATCGTAAGATTTGGCATCGCAGTCCGATAGTACGCCAATGCTACGATCCGAAAAGGCAGTTCTATGTCGTTGCTCCTGCCAGGGCATTGCCAAACGAGTATCTTTTGATTATGAAATTTCGGGGCGAAATCCGGGACGATGTGTTCGGGTTCTACAGGAGTTCCTACGTGGAGAACGGCGAAACGAAGTAAATTAATGGGGTTAACGTGAGAACGCAGCAATGATTGAAAACGTACCTGCAAATACATTGTCAATAATGCATTTTCTTTAGATGGATGGGCGTTACTCAATTTTCACCGACGTATGCACGACGAGCGTTTCCGTGCATGGACGAGCCACACTTCAAAGCGGTGTTCCAGTTAAATATCGGCGCTCACAATAAGACAGTAATCAGTAATACCAAAGAACGGTAATTATATTCGCCCATAATTTTAAATATTGCTCGTCGATTCATTTTTTCGTACATATAATTTCCTTCGCGGGGACCGGATTATTTGTTTATTGAACGGGGTTCGCGTTTAGCCGATCGGGTGATGTTGTAACAGTGTTCAATTAAGAAAAGGCATAACATTGAAACAGCGCAAATGATCAGTTCCCAGGAGTGACAAAAAATTGAACTTCTTACAACGTGTAATATAGACTACAGTTCCATGCACTCGTAGAAGATAACCGGCAGAAGTGGACGATAATACGGCAGGAGAAAAATACAATTTGTAGATAACGATGAACGCAGTATCACAGCTATGGTTAAAAAAAGACGGTACTGTAAAGCTGCATGAACGAAACAAGCAATCTATGCTAAACGTTCCAAAGAGAAACATGAAACTCATATTATACATATACACCTCTCCTTAAAACCAAATCTAACATAAACCGTATAACGTTTCTCTTTAACAACTCGTAAATCGTTTTCTCGCCAACCCTTGAAATATCTCGCACTGCAATATACGTACATGTACAACACGTACATAGACATTACCCTTTTTACAACGCGTGTCCAATAGTTGAACGCAAAACAGCCACGAAAAATTCAATTACAAAAATTACAAAATCGCCCCAATATTTCCATTTAGCGTATCAAACACTTCGCGTGTCACAGTCACAACAAAATCGAATACAGGACAATTCGCAGCAGGCCCTTTCGCTATTCGTTTTCAGGAATCCAACAGGGCCGTACATGCACAAATTCGTAACTCCTGTCATGGCTACGTATCAGGTAGGCTGGGCCATCCACGACTTTGCCTCCGAGGCGCCATCCAATTCCTCTAGCAATTTCCAAATGTGGACGCGAAGATCCATGAATCATCGGGCAACGATAGCACTGAATCAAAGCAAACCGATATTTCCGTTTCTGGACGAATGGCTGCAGGCGGGCAATCCCATTTCGAAGATGGACCAGATTGCCGTTCCTGACTTTAATTTTCACGCGATGGAGAACTGGGGCATGATCACGTACAGAGAGTCAGTGGTGCTGTACGAGGATGATGTTACCCCTACAAAGTGCATGATCGATGGGCTCAGCACTATGACTCACGAATATGCTCACACGTGGTTTGGCAATCTCGTTACACCTGCATTCTGGGACGTGGCTTGGCTGAAAGAGGGTTTCGCGTCCTATTTCCAATACTACGCTGTGTCCCGGGTGTATCCCGAATGGGGGATGATGGGCAAATTCGTCGTGGACACGGTGCAACCGGCATTACTGTTAGATTCCGCAAATCACACCAGATCTATGAATGGCCAGAACGTTGGAAGCCCCAGCAGCATTATGGCGGTGCTGGATTTCGTTTCGTACGACAAAGGTTTGCCTATGCTAGTGCAATATGTTTGGAAGCGTCTCAAAGGCATCGGGACGTAACGCACATCGTGTCGAACAACGAGGAGAATATTATTTCATTGTATCGTGCGTGAGAATGAGGGCTGTACGCAAGAATCTGTGATTTATTAGAAGTGCTCGAAAGGGCTACGAGATTGGGAATATAATTTGTTAATCAAAGATATCTGGCTGTGCGGGTCTAGAATTTTGCACCGTCCCTTTGGACGCAACAAAAATTAACGGATGTGGTTTTCTGGTTACCATTTTGAATAAGCTAGACAAATGTGGTAGATCCATTTGATGGCAAAAGTGTCCAGTTCAAAAAATAATGTTTAAACTTATAGGTATTAGAAGAATGATCTGTTTCAGAACGGCTGTCCTTTAAAGTTCTATTTGCTGTTACAAATAATTCTATGTTATATATATGTTATAAAAAAACGGCAATGTGATCATCCTCTGAGGATACTTGCCTTTTCGGTTTCAGTTAATCATTTTGATTAAAGTTGACAGAAATCTTCACTTAGAACGTCGTTACCATAAGATATTTCCTCTCGTTTTCGGAAAAAGCAAAGTTTGCACGCTTCCTGTTTCACTTCTTAAATGCGGATGCCATGTTCTGAGCTTAGATAGTCGGTTACCTTCGATTAACAAATGATTTTTCTTGCGCGCAGAAACGTTTTTTCCCACTTACGATAGAATAAAACGATATTCTTCTTATTGATTAATAATCTACTATGTCGAGGCAAAGGGCTTCAAGGAAACGTTTCTTTTTCAGCTGCTTCTATAATTCGCATGATATCCCATGTGATCGGTGAAAGAGTATTTCAGAACGGTCTGCAAATGTATTTGAAAAATAAGTAAGTGTTACGAAAATAAGAACATGCATGCTATATTTGTAACACGATATATCGTGCAATAGCTTTTTCTTTAAACTCTGAATCGGAAATTTTGATATAGTTTCGTTCTTGCCCTTCGAATTTCTTTTGTTAGCAAAAACATTCATTCGGTCTCGTGATTTAAGGATTATGAAAGACTGCGTCGAAAGAATGTTCGTGTAACGGTATAAATGCTACAAATAGGTAGGGTTAACATCCTTAAATCACGGTAACCAGCAACACCGTTTCGCTCTAACACGATCAGAAGTTTGCGGTAACCCTCGTACAGTACGGTTATTTACAACGCGATTTTAAATAACCATGAATGATCATTCTGCCCACGTCTATATTATAGTTTTATAGCTAGAGAAATATTATCGCAGAAGTACTGTAATCCTTTACTGTTATCGACACTAGGTCATTCCAAGCCGCTACACCGTCAGATCTATACAAGTACCTGCAAATTTCTATTAATGTTTCTGACGACACGCAGTATCCTTTAATTGAAGATGTGATGGAAACCTGGGCAAATCAATCAGGTTATCCACTGGTAACCGTCTCCCGAGATTACGGAACGCAAACGATTACGGTGTGCCAGGAATCGTTCGGCGGATATCGCAATAAGTCTTCCTTGCAATGGTGGATACCACTGAACAGCGCTGAAAAAACACTCAACGATTTTTCCTGTACAAAGCCAAGGTACTGGTTGAAACCAGGGGATATGTGCCACAGCACTGTTACCAGCATTCCAATGACTGACTGGGTGATCTACAATATCCAACAAACTGGATATTACCGTGTGAATTACGACGAGAACAATTGGCGAATGCTCACAGATTATCTGAAATCTGAACACTTCCAAAAAATACATTTATTAAACAGAGCTGCACTCGTAGATGACGCCTTCAATCTGGCTCGATGGGGTTACATTGATTACGCGACACCGTTCAATCTCTCGAAATATTTGACACAAGAGTCTGATTACGAACCATGGGTCGCGGCCGTAAATAATTTCAGATTTTTAAACAAAATGCTCAGCGGCGTGCCCGTCGTGCAACGAGCTCTTCAAGTAAGTACAATAGGACTATGGGCAAGTAAAGTTTTCTTTGCGGGAGAATATTTAGGACAGAAGAGTGTTCTACAACACATCGTACCTTTTATGCCGATAGAAATTCACAATTTTATGTAAAACGAGGTTCGCACACTTCGAAAGATTAGTATTATTGAAGTTTCTTTAAGACTTGTTAAATCAATCGGACTTACATTTTTTGTATGCTTCTTTATTTCGCGCTTGTAATTGTTTCTTGCACTTAATTACGTTTTTGTTAGTAATGGCTTCTGAATTAACGTGCAAATCGTGATACAGTTTTCGACAATCTCCGGGGGGAAGTAGGTCTTGAGCTGGTGTACTTGAATGTTGATTCAATTTAAGTTCGTGTAGTAAGTCTGTGTAGCGATTTTTGGCAAGAGGGTTTATGTGGTTATTGATCCTTGGTTGATGGCCCTTAGAGTGTCTTATTATTTCTTCCTCTACAGTTGTAATTTTAAACGTTTTCCTATTGTAGTACTTTATAACAAACCACGACGCGTTTAGTACAGACCGTAGAATGGTGGATTGAAGGTTTTGTATATTTGTCGTGCTTGATTTAGCGGCTATGCCCCGAATGCAATTTGCATGTTCATGTGGAGTTTAAAATGATTTTGTACAAAAGAGGTTTATTCGTTATAGTCAATTTGGTATTTCCTGATGTAAGCCAGTACATGGAACTCCTGGTAACTTTTACGCGTTCGACCTTTTCCTGAATATGCTTCTTCCGGCTCAATTTACTACCTAACCGAAGTTCGAGATATTTAACGGAATTAGTTTGCCGGGTTACCAAATTTTTGAGTTTAATATTAGGAATGGGCTTTTTAGAAAATGTGAACTCTGTTGTATTGATTTTGAGTTTGTTAGTGTGCCTCCAATTTTCTATTTTGTGTAGGAGATTTTGAAACGTTTTTACTGCTGTTTCATCGCGCAAATTTGTTTCTTAAATCGTTTATTATTGGGAAAATACATTTGACACGTCTATTCTTTTTGAAACTTCTATTGAAACTCGTGAATTTGTGGGTGTATTATTTATAGAAAAAGAGGACGACGTATAGAAAAAATTTCAACTTGTTAATAAGAAAAGAGTAACTCGCCATCTGGATTGCCAATATTTTATCCGCAATGATTGATTAATTTATTATTAACAGAAACAGATAGCTGATTTGTTGCAAAACATGTACCACCAACTGAGTTTCGACGAATCCAAATATGAAGATGTGAGCACAAAATTGCTGCGAGAAATAATTCTTTCAACCTCGTGTTTAGTACGCAGCACTGATTGCTTGTCAAAATCTAATACGCTATTCAAGAAGTGGATCCACTTGTCCAGTGAACGGTATTGAAAATTATCCTGTTAATATTTTTTATGAAACTTGTTTCAATGCTAGATTAATTTGTGCATAAAATGCGTAATTAATATTTGCAAAGTATCGAAGCTGCCTATATTATGTACAATTCTTTATAGAAACTTACTTGTTTGCATGAATTATTATGAATAAAAAATGAATATCTATCGAGCTACGAATTATCAGGAAACTTTTAATGAAAAGATTCATTAAGCTTTCAATTTGTCATTTCTAAATTGATCTACTACCTGTTACTTCCCTTCAATTATTACAATTTTTGCTCGCTGTACGTATAACTTTGCCATTTTAATTTATTAACAGAAATATTTTTATTCCACTTGATCATTCCACTTAGAATGTTCCTTTGACATTACATCATTTATTACAAAATGTATACGTCATTTTTTTAAGTATAAGCAATTTCGTTATATTGGTTCGTTTAATTTAAACGTATTAGTGTAATGTATAATTTAATTCCTACATTTACAGTATACCAAAGGATGTTAAGAGCTTCGTTTATTGTGAGGGAATACGTAACGGAAGCGAGAAAAATTGGTACACAATGTTAGCTAGGTGGCAGAACACCGATTTGCAGACTGAACAAGATTTATTGTTACGAGGTCTTGGATGCACACAGACAGCTGCCTTAATAAATGAGTATGTTTAAATATTACTTAAAAACTTTTCACTCTTACTGAAGGAAATATAATAGTACAACAAAATTGTGTCGCTAAACTTTCACGTCCATATGCATGATCGGCAAATCTATGACTGGCGTGCTATCGGTGCATCGAAACGTTTTCTAAAACATCTATAAAATGATTCATTTAGCATACACGTACACTGCTGACTAAAAGTTTAGGACCACGTTCTTAGTTGGACAAATATTGAGTGGCTTGACAAGGATTCGTTAATTCGAAATTATTATTATAGAGGCTGGTAGTAACTAACTTTGTTCTGATATATTCTATCTTGCATATGTTCCCAAATTTTCATCTTCAATTAATTAGTCAGTTAAGTAATGTGTGCGGGACTTGAGCTGCCTGGTGGTTCCAAACTATTGATCGGCAGTGTGCAATATACGTAAAACATTGCATAACTGGACGTATAATTACCATTATCGGAAACGTAACGCCCTGAGGCCGTTTTAAAAGGAATTTAAATCATTCAAATAATAACAGACTCATAATGAGTTTCATTAATGATCCACGTTTTCTCTAATTGGAATGTCAATACTTTCTTGCAGGCTCCTCGAGTTAGCAATATCGGACGCGAAAAATGTACGTAAGCAGCAGAGGATGATTATAATGAACGCTGCCGTAGATGGAAACGCGGAGAATGTCGATTATGTTTTGAAATACGTTGAACTGAACTTGGCCAGAATAATACGATTGTAGGTATATTTTAGAAACCTTTGCGTACATATTTATAATTTACGGTGTACGATGGATGACTTATTTGTCAAAATGTCGAATGTAACTTTACAGAAGGGGCCACGATTTCTTGAGTAAAACATTGACTGCTATAGGGAAAGCAATTACAAGAACACGACAAACAGAAACGGTACGATGAATTTCTAGTTACAAAAAAATATCTTTCAATATAAATAATGTGTCACGATTCTGTTGCAATAATGTTTGTTACTTTTGCAGTTGGAGGTGTTCATTCGACTACATTTTGAGGAACTCGGGTCTGCATTAGATTCTGCGGAAAAGGCACTTGCTACATCCATGGAGAACGTGAAATGGATTGAAGAATTCGCCCCTAGAATCGCTGATTATTTCAGATAACTCGTTGCACGATGATTAGTACTAGGTGTCTGCCGTAAATGGAATTGTTAGAAAGTAAATATACGCTGGAAAATTTGTGTTAACTGCGTAACAAATGAAAAACTATAATTTAATAAGATAAGTTTAATAGAACTTTCTTTTTAAATATCCTCATTTTATTAATTAATTTTGTTGGATTCACTTGGCTGTAATTAGGAAATAAACAGACTCAATTATTCTTTAGTATGTATATGATATTTCAAGCTTACAGTTTGTCAATAATTATTACGATTACCTATATCGTTGTTGCGTTTATTTTCTGGTTGATCGTGTTGTATAACGACCCTGCGTGAAATTCGGCCACTTCAACTTATACACTTTGCTGTATGTAAATCTGTACAGAAATGTGTGCCATAATCATTTAAAATTCACAGTTAGATCATATATTTATTGTTTTAATTTTTCTCGTGGTCGGTCCTTCATTTAATTCTGATATAATTACAGTGTATCGAATATTTTGTAATTCAATCGCAATATTAATAAAAATATTTGTGAGATTGCTAGAGCATATTATCAAATAACCAATCCGATAAGTTAATGTACATAGGTATATATATTGTGCGTATGTTGGACAATCATAAGTGCATTCTTCCTTCTGTGTAAATATTGTCAAGAGGCGAACACCGTATATAATTTTCTTCGTCTATACGCTGTCTGAAACCGCGTTGCAAAGATGTGGCTTCATGAAAAAAAAAATGTTTGTTGAAAGCGCCGTTTTATCTGTGAAGCCTTCTTATCCATGATATCGATTTTCTTACGCACTGTATAAGTACCGTGCCATTACATTCCAATATAAACTTTAACCACGATTAAGTAAATTATGGGGTAAAATAAACAAAATACAGCTTATTATATTTAAAAATTTCGATTTACTATTCTAAAATTTTATCAATTTCTTAACGACACGATTCTTAGACAGTTCATTCTTTCCCACATTTATTGAATATTTTGAATGATGTAGAACTTGTTTGCGTTATACGAATATATGTATGTATGATAAATCATAACACATGATACAAGATGATCCATCTGATGATTAAATTGCAGATATTAATTATTTATTTACGAAACCACTAAAATTGAAAATGTAGTACTGGCTTTAAGCCATTTTAACGCTCAGCACATAATTGCTTAATTGTTCCGGGCTTTCGTATAGCTATCTTTCCTAAGTAAAAGGATGCCAATTTCTAAAATATTCAAAATAAAGTCTATATTACTAAAATAATATGGTTTCATTTAGCAAAATCTAATTATACTTTTCGAGTGCATTTACAAAAAAAGAATAATACTAATTATAGCAGAATTAAGTTATATTTATATAGTTCAGTTTTGTTCTAGTAATAGTAAGCTTTGTTCTACACAATTGCAAATTGTCCAGAGATTAAAAATATCCATCTTATGTATATTTACGAGTATTCAGTGTTTGTCTATTGTTATTATTGGGAGCATATTTCGGATTTCAGATATACAAAAAAAAATTACTGTTTAGTCATGGAGATGTTGGAACTAAGGCGTTTTGCGCCGAGCTTTGAATCATTTCCAGAGAAAACAGCTATCTTATCAGTTTAAGCAGGCAGATAAACTTTCTGTTTTTGCGTAATAAATATTATAAAAGATATAGTGATATATAACTAATCTAAGTGTGAAATTATTCTTGTATAATAAGTAACATATTCCATTCCACACGTGCATACACACATCAAAGGGATCTCGAAGCGAGCTGTATTAAAATTTTCAATTTTCGCCGCTTGTTATCCATATTCTAATTTATTTGTTATACATATTTAGTTATTAGTAATTATTGCAAATAATTAAAAGAAACGTGAATGTGCGTATAGATTGTATAATAGAATGCTCGGGAAGGAATACAAATTAAGAAAGTAAAAGTCGTTTTCTACGGGCAGCTTCTTGTTCTGACATTTAACTGTTTAAAGCACAGCAAGTGAAAGCAACAACTATTGCAATATTCAATACTGACGACGATTCATTCTGAAGAATGGAGAAAAGGAAGTGATAAGGTTGTATAGATGCAAATAAATCGAAACCGTACAATATATATATTTGTCAACCGAACAAACTCTTTGTCAACTCTTTAAGGAAAGAAGAAAATGATTTGGAAGATCAATGGAGTACATGAGCACCTAATTGATATTGGGATCAACTAGGACGTGTATAACTCAGGTGCGAGCAGACTTGTAGCTCACGAGCCACTGTATTCTTATGTACAATTTAGGCGTACTACTATCGTTATCGAAGTAATGATAAAAAAGAAGTACGTACACGACTGTACCCAATAGGAAAACTGTCTTTTGTAAGTGTAACGTTCGATCACTTTTACAGATATATTATACATAACTTTATGTGATTAGCGGTTTCAGGGAAGTTTGAAATTCCCTGAATTTCTCTAATGAGAAATTATAGTTGGTTGTGCTTGATATAACATACAATATATGTATACTACGCACATTTAGAGGACACTTATTATAGCAGCATTTTGGTTTAAAAAATTGCTTCGATGGTAAGCAGTAAAGTAACAATCGTTTTCGTTCGTCGAAAATGTTTTTTATATTAAAGTGCAACATTAACTTTGTGCGTGTAACGTAGTAGAACTACTGATTCTAGAAATAATTAATGTAATATATGTAAACGATCTTGCATCATTTTTTTTTAAGATTAAGACTTACTTGTTCAAATGGTAAAGGTGGAGAAGTGCATAAGCAGGTACAAACATTATACCTATACATATCTTACAAGATTTATTGAAAGGTTTAAACGAAATGTATTTTAAAAATATCAATGGTAAGATAAAACATGCGATCTTGTCGATACGTAAGCGTCATAAATATTTATATATGACATTTAACAACTTATACTTTTGTGTCACTTAAATTGTAGTTTTTCGATCAGATTTTTCATATTCATGAAACGCATTTTGAAATCTCCGGTTATAGTTTATAAAACTATAACCATAAAACTTTAACCGGAGATTTAAGTATATATATATATTTATAAAATTATAATTTTAAAATTATAAAATTATAATATATATATATATATATATATATATAATTATATACATATATATAATTTTATATATAGTTATCTATCATGTAACTCCTTTAACATATTAATAAAACATGTACATATCAATGAATATATTCAATCAATAAAAAACAGAGATTTATTATTGCAAACGTCACAGAGTTGGACTAATCTTAACTGCACTATTTCATTAATTAATGATATACTCAAAATAAGTAAATACTTATCGTATTACCGTTCTAGAATTTGATAAGAGCGCCACAATGAAATTACGTTTTACTGCAATTATTGTGGTATTAATGTAGGATTGGTAAAAGCAAGCAGAAGTAATTTTGTTTATCCGATGTTATTATCCGGTAACATTCAAGGAACTCATTATTTTTGGAAACAGCAGTGAACAACTTGCTTATTGCATAAATTTACTAACAGTTAAGTTTCCTTGAACCCGAGTGTAAAAATATTTCTAAGAAATTAAAACGACAAGAGATAAACAAGATCTTGTCAATCCGTTTTGATAAGCAATGCTGGTTTCTCGTACGCAAAAATTAACATTTTTATGTCTATATAGTAGAAACAATTGCAAACTATTTACATTACGGTCCAAGAAAAATACTTGAATCCAATTTGGAGGATACTGAAACGCTTCAATAATATAAAAACTCGGGTTATATAATCATCTATTATATATTCAGTAAAAGTATAATTGCATACGTACAAGATACAAATTCTTATTCTACCAAGATTACTTTATGTTATGTTTTTTAATCTTCGTGAGTTTAGACTAATTATTGGTTGCAAGTTATCGTATAGCTGTCTGTTATTTTGTACAATTTTAATCACCGTAATCATTTTTTATAAATACTCCTAACTCACAACAATTCATTCGGTTTGTTCTTGCCAATGGAAGCTCCACAATAATTCTCTGATAAAGTGCAACTTCCTCCCGTTTCACGTACTTTAATTATCCTGCCTCTTCATACTCGGCATCTTTACGTGTATTTCTTTCGCGCTTATCACTCGAGGTGACCATTCCATTTTTCAAGGTAGAGCAACCTGACACAGATATTCTTACAAAAATACCTTGTTGTGTCAGGTACACAGTTCTTTGTTCTCTATACAGTCAGAACTGTATGGGCATGCGAACACTTTTCTATCTCATGTGCGCCTCGGAACGCGTTAAGTTATTAGGTAAATTTTTCTTTACAAGCTTCTTGTTTCCTGCAATCTTTAAATATTGTTATAGTCTTTGTATCAATATTCAGTATTTATAGTAGTAAGTATGTTCATACTTTCGCGACAAGTAGCACGCCATCCTGTTCGTCATTCTTTTTCATTCTTTCTATTACTACTTGCTTGTATGATATACATATTATACCTACCAGAGATTGGAACTGAACAAAGCGGATTTTCAAACTTGATTTTATATAGGTATAAACGTAAAAAGAAAAGTTGTAGTCGCGTGTTGTTGTTGTTTTTAATGTGTTTAATGTAACATACACTAATGTGCCTACTAATGTATTTTAGTGTCTTTTATTTCTGCATCAATTCAGCTGAATTGAATAATAGTAATCATTTTGCACGACAATGGAGCCTAATAATTATTTCAGGCAATATTAATTATTCGAATTATACAAATGAATACCTAAGCTTATCTTAGAATATTTGTATTTGTCTCATTATTTTTTATATTTTATGGTTTAGTTTATTATGCCAAAGAACTGATAACATCTTTTGCTAGCCATGACGCGAACTTAAAATCAACTCGAAAGAACAATCCCAGGATAATATTAATGGTAATTTATAATAAAGACCAGATCAAATATTTCTTTACTGCAACATTCTTCGTGACTGTAAAGCTTCCCATTAAAGAAAAACGAATGTCAGCGTATTGTCCAGAAGTGGCTATCCAGATTTGTAACATTCCACTCGGAACAAGACAATTTTGTTTACGTAAGTCGATAATTGACTGTCAGGTATCCGACCATTTGCAGAGAAATTTTTCGCAGGAAGTTACTTCAAATGATCCAAAGCAGTACGAGGAGACTTTCTGCAAACAACTGAACGTCTGGAAAAATGTAACATTCAAACGATGTTTCAAGGAACCATGCGAATGTACGTGTAATTAGTAAACGCTCGCTCATGCGACTTTTGTGTACGGTGGCGTACTTTTAATCTACCTTATCTCTGGCCGCAGATTTAGGTCCGATAGTTACGAATTTCCGTTTTTAGAAGGAGATGAGATTTCCTGGATAAAGTGATTAAGGCGATTCAGAATGCAATGACAACATCAGGTAAACATGGAAGGTTTGTATTATTACTCATTCCCATTTTTGGCTCAGGCGTAATTGGATCTCTAATTGCTTGAAAATATCTATCAATATAATCCTTGCGTTAAGTTTCATTGCGCGTGCATTCATTTATGTTGTAGTTAAATACCGTCGAACCTCGGTAGTATACTTTTAATCGTATCTTCTAATTATACAACTCATGATAAGGAAAGATCTACAATTTTGAATTAAGCACTTCAATGGCCGGGGAAGAGTAATTAAGATGGTTAATCGAGATGCTACTATATAAAACGTTCAAATCCCAAGTACTTTTCTCATTTAAAATTTCTGGTCCATTAATGGAATGTTCTTGCATCCTAGGGGTTAAGTTCCCCTTACCAGAGTGGAACCCCTAATGATCGAGACGCCATTAATCTGCACCTTAGAATTTACGAGGGCACTCTGAAAAGTTCTCCGCTTAACAACGAAAGAAAATTTGTTTTGTCTTGAAATATGTTTTATTTGTCAATATAATCTCCATGTGTCGGGCCGAGATCTTTTCAAACTGCCCTCGCACTAATAATGTATTTTGTATTTGTAATCGTATCTTCTCACGTTGAAATTAATTGCAAAACAGGTGCTACAGTTACTAAATGAAGCCTTTCGATGACTGAGAAAAATGTATTTTTAACAATCCCCCTCGGCCACGTGTTCCTCGCCCAGTATATCTGTCAATCAAGTTAATTTTTTAATTAACTATAGAATATTCCTACTGCAACACAGAAGCAACAAGCGAAACTTTTCTACTCAACGATTCAATGTTCGTAAGACAGTCTAATGTAAGACTCTACTTAGCTACAGTCAAGTATCCAATAAAACGGAAATTATGACAAAATGGAACATTTCTTTCTCATATAAGATTCATCGGCATTGCACAATTTCCGTTAATTCTGCGAGCTGATATGTAATCGACTGTTAATCATTTTTTTATTTATCGAGTAGCACTCGAGCGGATACAATTTTTATTAAATATAACGAGCAATACATTGCTCGTTCGCCGGGAAATGTAAGAAACGTATATAATTTAAAAATATCGCCTCTTGAACAATAAAGAATATTCAAAGAGAACCAATTTTAATGATATCGATTTCAATGACTGGCCGTATTCGGCGAAGGGGACGTTTACCAATTTATCGTACTGATAGACCGCGGTAAGTGCGAATTAAATTTCCGCAACAATGTAACTCATTATCAGCATGAAATCCAGTATTACAGAAACTTTGTTTGAACTACAATAAGCGGTATAAGTGACATTATTTGATCTAGACAGATGCGAACGAGACGAAGGAATGGATAACGCAATCAAGCTGATATTAAACTGGATCCCTACAAATGTTCTTCCTCTCGTGTTGACGAACAATTAAACCGACTTTTTCAATAATCGTATTCTATATTCTTCAATTTGCCTCTCACGTATCAATTATTGGATCGAAATATTGGATCGTCGTATCATAATTATTGCACACAAATATATACCGTTCGAAGAATGAAGTACACTTCTTTTACCAATAACGTTCAATGATCACGATAAAATTCATCGTGCTATCTCTTTTATTAAATCAAGACAGACGATTACCTAACGAAGCACAATATTGCCCAAACGACATTGACGATAAAGAAAAACGAGTGAAACCAGCGAAATTAACAGGAAGCCCCCCGTGTTAATCAATTTTGCTGCTCGTCGAGAAAATTGTAAAACATGCTGCATTATATTTTATTACACCATTGATAAACTCATAGGTCCCAATGGCTCCGACAGCCTTCGAGGCAATTTTTATACGTATACTAGGCCATTTACCGGTCACTATCCGACGATATAATAACTTTGATCGTGACAACACATCGATTGATAAGATTAGGGAAGTCAGACATACATATTTTCGATAATAGTCCCATCCTGCCTGCCTTATAAAGCACGATCATTTGTACATGTAGTCTTTCGTGGGGCAATCGCCGTCGTTCAATTAGTCCCCTGTCACCCATTTCTCACCGATCGTCGTTCATTTATTTACAAGGTATGTGGTTTCGAGCCATTGTCTACCAAATCTTCTCTAACGGTTCCGAGAGATCGTCTAAATAACAATTACGATCAATATCTAACGTGATCCGGCATTTTTAAATAAGTAGGGCATAATTCACGTTCCGCTGAATAATTTCTTCAGTCAATTATTCCATTAAGTTGTGAGAACAGCTTTCCATCCGTGGCCCTTGCATTGCCTTACCGCTTTAGCATTCGAGCGATTATATATTTCCTATAACAATAATTCTAATCTTGGAATTCGTCGCGCGTGTTGTATTTGTAAAGTAGATCCATCGTAGAACTAAATTAACCTTGCAAATATTTACACATTATATATAGAATAAGTTAAATAGAGAAATAGAGAAGCACTTGAATATTTAAACACGCATGGAACTATTTCATATATTGTATATAATTTAACATGTAAATTTGATTCGACGCGAGAAAAGACGGTGTGCAATAAGTGACGTGTTTTACGATACAGAAATAGCGAGGCCAGATCGTCCAGTGCATGCGTGTTCGGTGAATTAATCCAGGATGACGAAAGCGTGGACACCGTTGCTCCTCGTCCTGACGATCTGTCAGGCGAGTCTGATTCTTGGGGATGTGCACAGCACCCAGGCTGACGATAAAACTGAACCCCGGTACCGACTGCCAACTGTGGCCGTGCCAACGAAATATGTACTATCCTTGGAAACAGACCTGGAGAACTTCAAATTTACGGGCGAGGCAACAATCACAGTTACTGCTACACAGAACACGAATGTTCTGACCCTAAACTCGAAGAATCTCACGATAAATGATAAAGAAGTTTCCTTGATCTCTACGGATAAACCAAATGAATCACAGAAAGGTACTGTGGCTCTAAAGGAAGAACTGGAATTCCTAGAAATTACTTTCCCGAAGGTTCTCGCGAAGGGATCGCAACACACGCTCAAGCTGAAATATTCCGGCACATTGGGCGACAGCAAGAGAGGATTCTACAGGAGCAAATATTTCGACAAGGATGGCAAAACGAAGTAAGCACGTCGTCTTATGTATCGATTGTTTCAATCATCGGATCGCGGAATTATTGCAACCATTTACACCTTAAAAAAGTGTCAGTCGTTTCTAATGATCACGTATTTCCATTTCGTACGATTCTTTTGTCACAGATACGTCGCCGTGACTCACTTCGAGCCAACGGGTGCACGTTCAGCCTTCCCTTGCTGGGATGAACCCGCGTACAAAGCAGTATTCCAAATCTCCTTGACTCATTCATCTGCTTACACCGCGATCTCGAACATGCCCCAAGATGGAAGTAGCAACGCGGTAGATAAAACCAGGAGCATCACGAAATTCGCTGTCACCCCAGTAATGTCGTCGTATTTGGTGGCGTTCTTGGTATCCGACTATGGCCACAAGGCAAATAAAGATGGAAAGTTCCGAGTTTGGACGAAACCACAAGCAGTGGAACAGACTGAGTACGCTTTGGACATGGGCGAGAAGCTTCTGCAGAAATTGGACGAGTATACGGGCATCAAGTACTTCGAGCATATACCAAAAATGGATCAAGCGAGTTTGAAAGATTTCCTGCCAGGCGCCATGGAAAATTGGGGTCTCGTTACGTACAGGTAATTTATCGCGGCTCGCGATCAAAGCTGATCGAAGTTCAGCGGTTCGTATCGACTCAACGGCTCAAAGTTCACATATCAACAGTTAAGTCCGTAATAATGCCAGCGAAGTGCGGATATGTCTCCGATGAACTCATCATCCTGTTTTGAGATAAATGTAGTTCGCTTATTCAGAAATTGATGAGCATTCTTCCTGGTGCAATGTTAATTTGCGCCCGGTGTTACTAGTTCGAATTTACCCGTATTCCAGTTCAGTAAGAGACACCGATAATATTAAACCAATCATATTTAATATTTCCCATGACATTAGCGGTAATTAAGAACAGAATTGCAAGGAATTTTTTTGTTATGTATTTATTTAAAGTCGCATGCACCTCTATTGGTTATTCAGCGAATACTTAACGATTACGCAGTTGCTGTACAGTTCACGTATTTCCACTATATCGTACGTGCATCTGTTAGACGTCTACTGATTATGCTGTTATTAGATTAGGTTAAATTAATTGCACTAAATTAATGTTTTTTAGGGACTTCCGTAGGGACTTCGCAACCTTAATTTTGATCGGTTCAAAGAATATTATATATCAAATTACGTCAGCTAATATTAATGAAAGTTCGTCGTTATAGGGAACGATCGCTTCTTATCGAAGATGGTGTCTCTACGACCCGCAATAAACAAAATATCGCCACGACAATAGCTCATGAATTCGCCCATCAGTGGTTCGGTAACTTGGTCAGCCCAAAATGGTGGGAGTATGTGTGGTTGAACGAAGGATTCGCAGACTACTTTCAGTATTTTACTACTCATGAAGTAAGTATAACGGAGATTTTGTTGGTTTTACGTAACAAACTTGTCGAGTTCTTTAATTTCCATAAATAAATTAACAAGAGTGCATTGAAATCAAAATTGTACTAGCTATTCGATGCATGGCGCTAGTAAAGTATGCGTACAAAGTATTTGTACACCCATCGATTTTAGAGAAGACTATGTCTAATTGCAGGTTATTAATGAATCTTTCTAAAACAAACAGTTCGTAAATATTATCAGAGAATTACAGAATAGATATCGTTCGAGCAAAAAAGAAATAAAGGTTCGTCAAATTGACAATGAAAATTTAAAGAATCGACAGAAATACACCCGCAATAGTGTTTGCAGAGTCTTTACCTTGTGCGGATTACAAGTTTACGAGTTTACAACATAGAAGTCACATGATTGCTTCACAAAGATAATTATCTGTACGGGCTTATTTTTAAACGTTATCTCTGCTGGAAATTTTTCATAAGAAACTTAATAGTTAAAAGCGGTTAAACGCAAAATTTAACATTGCTATAGATTATTATTAATTTGCTCAATATGTGCGAAGTTTTATTAAAAAATTTCGCTGATTGCCAATAGACCTAACATCTATCGCGCATACAGTATAAATTATAGAGACGAGTTACAAGAAAGACCATGAAATAATTAAAAAAATTGGTATCCGTAGAAAACTAATGGCTATAATGATCAGACTATTATTCGGGAGATGAAACAAAATCCACAAAGATAAGAGCAATAAAAACTGTTAGAGATTTTTAAAGTAATGCAAATGTTGATCTATTAGCAACACGTAGTACTGAAATGTTTGCAAAGTTCAAAGAAATGTTCTATAAGGGAAGCGAAAGTCAGAATTAATTGATAGGCCGTAATTGCGCTAAGTTTCGTTTGAAATCGTTTGAAATTGATCGTTCCACGAATACTTTCGACGTCCACTGTAATTCTACACAACTGATTACCTTCATAACTGTTAACGCAACTAAAAAATTCAGATATATTTGTAACTTTACATTGTCTATTGCCTACATAACGATGAACATTTAATTCTCGACAAGCGTTCGAACCGATTCAGGTTCATTCGTATATTATTTCTAGCGTGTACATGAATGAAATGTTCGTTTTCAGGTGCAACCAGAATGGCGATTGAATGAGACGTTCGTTGTAGATAATATTCAGGGGACTGCTTTCGTTGCTGACGTGGCTGATAATGTGCGCCCCATGAACAAGAATGCGGATTCTCCCGACGAAATTAAAAGCTTGTTCGACGCTGTTGCATATCAGAAAGGTAAAACATAAAAAAAAATTACCAGCCGCAGATCGAGGGTATACCAATAAGATATTAAGCCCGTTCTATGATATTAAGATATCAGAAGTAAAACTCTACGCGACACCAATAGCAATAGATAAACGAAAGTATGAGAAATCACGATACCAGTTCCCTATAATTTTGTGCTTATTGCCCGATGAGTACGGTAGGAAATACCAACTAGCACGTATCACATATCTTATCTGGTACGTCGTAAAGGCCTCCGTATAAAATGGGACGTCGATCGCGCGGTCACCAGGCCCCGGTCGAGGGATTATCGAGGACCAGTTAATGACACTGCTGCTTCGCGAACGAAGCAGCTAGCATTGTTCGACTGCTTGCTCGATAGATTCATAAACACCGAACCTTCCACGTGCAGATGGCTAGCACGTTTATGACGCGCAAGTAATAAGACTGTTTTTGAGGAAATCGTTTTATATCTTTAATGCAGAAGCTACAAGCCTTCAAGTTACCCACGACCTCAGCAGTCAATTGCATGCGTCATAAACGTGAACTTCCAAAGGGGCCTCCGAGCTGGTCCAAACACACATCTGGCAGCTCATGTTTGGACACCCTGGCGGAAATTCCGCTGCATCGCCAAATTGATGGCAATGTGAGAAGACGCCACCCTTACCTCTTAGAAACGCGCTTCGGGCGCTAAGGAAGGGTGTAGCTACACCTACAAAACACGCTGACTGGTATTTTGTAATTTCTCCCAAGATCCAATCAGCGTGCAGAAGAAAACTTCCGAGTCGACGTTTTGACAACGTCCGACGAGGAAGATCAGCTCCAATCCGACTACCCTCGAGACGAGAAGAACCTTGACCTTGAGTTACTATCGCTTTAACCCAGAAGCCAAGATCGAGCCTTGCAAGCTCGATCTTGCTACTTCTCTCAGAATCGAGCCTTACAACCTCGATTTTGAATGTGCTCAAGCCCAGTATTGCATCTTAACATAGCGAAGGAACAAGGACTCCGGAGTTTGATTTACGACCATTCTTCGTTATACCTGTCGTGATCTAAGTCACGAATTTCGTGACCGATACGACACCACGTTATCAATCAATTAATACGTTCGGCCGACGCCCGAAATATTATCGGATCCGAAAACAAAGTGTGAGAGGCTCGACGATGGAAAAAAAAAATCGAGAGTCACTGTTATAAAGAAGCCCTCTCGGTGATTCGCGATACGCGTGGAATTATCAAAACGATACTGGCCGCTTTACAATCATATCGGCTGTTGATCTTGAAAGATAGATAAATGATTTAGGTAAAACCATTCGTCAGATATGAAGCTTAAAAGGAAAAAAGAAATTTGATAACGAGATTGTGACCCCTTTAATTCTGAAGAGTTTTGGAAGGAAATTTCCGATCACGAAAATTTTATTAATATACAATGATAGATCTATTTTGTACTATGTACGTGACCATTTATTTAACTGGGGAATTCAGTTTGATCAAATGAAATATACAAAATTCTTTAAATTTTTTATGCCAAAAGTAGATCAGTTCGCGGAGCTTTAATGGCTTTAACGACGTCGCGTAAATTTTGCTGAATATATTTAGTTATTCGTCAACTAAGAAGTTTAGTATTTCTATTAATTATTTAAGCAAAGGAAGATATTTATTATAGGAATATGCTTTGAGTAGAAATCGTTTTCCTGCAGAAGCAGAGAATATTTTGGACAGATTAAATAAGGATGAAGTAATATCAACAATTAAAATATATAATCCGTTGCTTTCTAAATTAATAAAGTGTGCGTGTTAGGCAGTTTTACACGTTTATTGTAAAATGTTTGAAAACGTTATACACTACATGTATATCTTTCGAACACAGTTTCAAATTTAAATATAGTCATGAAAATATCATGAAAGCAAGCCGCAGGATATATTCGAAAATATGAAGCTATTATAAATGTTACATACTCAAAATTTATCCATTGATGTGCATCGAAATGAAACGAACTCGTGTACAAAGCTATTGAAAATTATAACTTATATGTACTCGCAATCTTTGCACTATTTTCAGCACAATTTTGTAATCCAGATCTTACTGGTCAAAATAAAACCAACACATTTTGTAATAATGACAAGTGCGTATAATATACATGTAATAACGTTTTCTTTTTTATAGCTGGTTCAGTAATTCGTATGATGTCTCACATTTTGAAACCAGACGTTTTCAAGGCTGGCTTGAGGAAATATCTGACAGATATGTAAGTACACCTGTAGTTGCGGTATGAAATAGCTTACAGAAATTCGACTCATTACTTAAGAAATCTTAGTCAGACGACAGTTTCTCAAAAAAAAGAAAAGATACTCTTCGCGCGCCATGCGTAAAATTTGGATGGCATTGCAAGCTTACGTTACTAAAAAATAACGATTATAGGTCATTAAAAAATGCAGACTCGGCGGATCTTCTTAATGCTTTTGACAAAGTAGCGGACGTGACATGGGGCGACAAAGTTACTTTTGGCCAAATCATGGACACATGGATCAACAAACCAGGATATCCAGTGGTCACTGTAACAAAGAATAAGGACGCAGATTATGTGTTGAGCCAAGAGAGATTCTTGTTGAACGGATCTCCAAGTGACACGAAATGGTGGGTGCCTATTACTTATGTCATGGAAGCTACACCTGAATTTAAAAATACAACACCAGTCGCTTGGTTGAAACCAACTGACCAGAATGTGGCCGTTAAGGGTGATGGCAAGAGTAATTGGTTTATTTTGAATACCCAGCAAACAGGTTCGTAATACTGTTCAATTAAACAATAATTAATGGTACAATTAAATCCAATATACCGGAACGATTTAATTCAAAGAAATTAGCGCGGCGGGCTACCTATAGAGATTATGCAGGTTTTTAATTAAACCAATGTTCCATTACCCGTATATTAATTATCTTGATGACCGATTGGTTCGATAAGTCAATAGGAATTTCCATTAAAATTTACTTCCATTGATACCATTTCTATTATTATATCAAGTTTATATAAGTTTACATATTCCTACAATTTTTAATTGAAGACGATCGTTTCGCTTGCAAATAATTCTTACTCGTAATCGAATCAAATTAACCGTCGTAATTACCTTGCCGAAGAATTGATTAAATCTTTAACATTGCCATAAGTACAACCTACTTGAAGAGTAACAAAATATTTGTCGATATTTCAAAAGTCTCACGCAACCTGGTACTTTGAGCTTTACTTCAATGTTCGAACCGTATTATCCCTATTACTACTTCCCAACCATTTCGAGGGTAATACTTCCTTTTAAAATCGTATTACTTATACGGAAATATAATGTAAGAATATACGTAATGTCGAGTAATCTCTTTCAGAACAAATCGCGTAATCATTTACATCCAATTATAATCTTGCGAAGAACAGGTACAGATTTTCAAGCTTTATAAGAGTAACTATATATATATATATATATATATATATATATTCTAGGTTACTATCGCGTCAACTATGAAAAAGAAAACTGGGCGAATCTGGCGAAACATCTGAAAACGAATAAGGTTGACAGTATCCACGTCCTGAACCGTGCTCAATTAATTGACGACGCCTTAAACATGGCCCGATCGAACAGGCTGAACTACACAGATGCATTGGAATTGACGCTCTACCTGAACAAAGAGGCAGATTATGTTCCATGGCAGACTGCTTTCAGGAATTTGAACTTTTTGCAAAATATGTTGCGCACTTCCGACTTCTACGACATCTTCAAAGTACGTATTCACGGACTCGTAACGAATTAACTCAAGGGTGCTTAACAATCATGGTTAATCGTACATTGATATGACAAACATTTTTTTTTATCACTTGGGCGTTGACTTTGTTTAATGAGTTACCTGCAATTAAATCATATTCCACTGTAACATTGTATTATAATGCAGCGGAACGAATCAAAAGGCGGGGGATAATTTGTTTCTGTTTGGAACAGTTTTCAGAGGGGAAGCGCGATACCATTTTCACGAAAATTTTCAATAGGGTATAATTATTAAAAGCGACCCGAACATTCGCGTTAACTTTATCCACGCTGCAGAATATATGTCAACATGTTCTATATCGTTACAGCTTTATGTCAGATACATAATGAAACAAGTGACGAACGACGTAGGATTCGAACCCAAAAAGAATGAAACGGACCTTACCAAAATGCTTAGGATAAATGTACTGAAATGGGCCTGCAGAGCCGGCGACGAAAGATGTACAAACTATGCCGGCAACCAACTCAAGGATTGGCTGAAGAACACCACTGCACCGTAAGTGACACTTCTATACTCGCGTATTTCCTTCGAAAATATCTACACTTTTTAAGAAAGCCCTGCAGTCGTGCCATTCGACGATCATTTCATAAAGTATGCTTTCTAACGGCGAGCTAATGAAAATATCATTCGCAGGCTGGACGTTGACCTGAAGAACGCAATCGTTTGCGCCGGTGTAAGATCACAGGACGAGCCTATATGGAACAACACTTTCAAGGCTTTAGTAGAGTCTATACAGGACGAAGATCTAAGGAAGACTGCACTTGCCTCTTTGGCTTGTTCCGAGTCGGCTGTCATTTTGAAGAATTACCTGCTGTCGTCGCTTAAGGAAAACGCATTAGTGACTTTCGACGCCGTAGCCCAAGCAATTGTATCTGAACATCCTAAGGGTACCGACATCGTCCTCGACGTGCTTAACAGCGAATACGAGAATATCAAGAAAATGTAATTGACCGTTTCATTCAAAATTGTTTCGCTTTAACGGAAGGATTTGTTGCAATGTATGCGATTTCTCGTGTTTCAGGAGCAATGGCGATGACGTGATCAAAACGAGCATCAACATTGTCGGAAACGCTGTCACGAATAAGGATCAATTTGTTGAGGTAAAGTGAGATTTCATTGACGAAGAAGTGGTTAAATAGCATTCCTTTTAGAAACCTATTTTTCGGCTATATTTTCAATTCAATGGAGATCGAGCAGCCGATTATTAATATTATTAATACTTTACCGACCGGCAGTCGATTAAACGACTTTTTTTATTGATAAATCCGTTAGATTCGGTTTGGTTAGGCTGACAAGTAGCAGGCATTTGTTACTCTGTAGTCAGATACTCGTTGCTTTGCTCTGAAAGCAACCATATTTTTATACCGTTTTTAAAAATTTAGCCTTCGCGATGATGGAACTCAGCAACTGCATAGAAAAGGGCATAGGATTTTCAAACCGCTACCGGTCGGTAAAGTGTTAACGTAGAGTAGTCATTTTCTAATGAAAACGATGAAATTGCCATGAAACTGGTTGGCGCATAATAATTTTATACTTTTGCGCCGCGCTTGTTGACGAACATAAAACTTTCAGTGTGCGCACGTAACGAATATTAAATAATATTCTTCCCAAATAGCCGCGTGAAAAATATGACCAAGGTGTTGGTGAATTTGTCAATATTGATATTTTCATCTCGTTCTGTTTTAATTGCAATCATTTCGTTATTACTTTCTGGACTGCGGCGGTTAAGAAGGGAACGTCTTAATAAACAATTCTTCCATTAGCACATCTTGAATAAGTAGTACTTGAGAAAAACGAAATAATGTTTTTAATACTATGTTATGGTTTTTCTTCTTCAGCTGAGCACACTCCTGGTGAAACAGGGATTGAAGGGAGATGTTCTTCAAGCCGCCGTAACGTTGGCGACGAAAAATATAGAATGGATGAATTCTCACATGGGAACCATCGAACATTGGATGGGCACACACGAAACACAGTTGAACAGTGCTGGCTCATTAGCAATAACGTCGTTCCTCGTCCTAATCTCTGTATTTATTACCCGATTCTACTAAGAGCGCAGTGGAATTATCACCTAATGCATCACATCACAAACAAAACACACAGGAACGTAATAAGACATTGAACAAAATATAGGATGCTAGTATGTATACAGCAGGGATGAGCAACCTTTTTTTGCAACAAATTTAAAAGTGTTACGAAACTTATGATAACACAAACACTGAATGATGAACTCAGATTATCTCTTCATTAACAAAATGAACCTAGTATAAAAAATTATGGTATCAGTGCCTATCTATGATGTGGACATGGTGGCCACAGGTTGCTCATCCCTGATATAGAGTGCATTAAACAAGCGGCGAGGCGATATAATTCATCGGGAGATACAGTCCATCAGACTATTGTTAATTAAGTTTTAATTTAACGCGATTGTCTAATGCAATTGTAAATAGGTCTACTTCGCATAATAATATTTTTTGTATAATATAATAGACGAATAGACAATAAAGAATTAAACTTTAACAACACTAAATGTTTGGCATTTGATCTGTACAGTTTGAGCCGCTTGCGGTCATTCCGAAAAACGAATGTCATTTTACTGTAAGAAATAAGTAATTTTAAATAGGTATGTTCGTAACCCTTTATACCGCAATTTGGGATACTCTGAAAAACGTTAAAACTGTTGTGCGGGAATAAACCGAAGTTTTCTAATAAACTGTATTACCTTCATACCTGTGTATGGTTTTACCTAAAAAAATGTAATATTTGTAGTACACATATAAATTCCGTACAAGGGTTAATTAGTACGTTTTTCATTTTTACATAATGTACTAATTAGTGGCATAAGTAGTTGCAAAATTTCTTATATGTGTCGCGTATTATCGCAAATACTACTTTAATATTTCTTATTTATATAAAAAGCCAGCTAATGCTTAATTATTAACTATAAATGTACACATACGGGAAAAGACAGTTAAAAAAAAAAGTACAAACGAAGATGAAGCAGCGTCGAACGATGAGATTGCTATTAATTAAAACGTGCATAAGATTAACTTATTTTCGCATGATTGCATTTTACTTTTAAAATCAAGATAATCTGCAAGGTTAGACTGGCAAAGAAGTTTTTAATAACACTTATTTACCATGCTGCGCAAAAACGAACGTGATCCGGTTAAATTGTAATTCTGATTTGGCGCGAGGCACACATAGTATTACATAAATTTCGTACTATGATTGACAAACAGAAACATTAAATGAAATATTTAAGAAACTTGAAATCAACAGTTCCCTTCATAATTACACAATTTACAGGAGTACATTATTTCAGCTGAACAGTAAGTGCTGAATATGATTAAGTTGCGTGTGACTGTCAATTAAAAAGTTTGAAGCTTAAGGAGTTTTCTAATTATACTCCTTCCAATGGTGTTCAATCGAATGGATATCGCATAATTTAATTTTAAATATGAATTCATAGAAGCTGATTGATATTTTTTAGTTCTTAATATATCGATCAGAAAGTTAAACCAAAACGAGAACGTTTGACATGTCCGTTTCTCCTATCTTCTTTTGTTTTTCTGTTGTTTGCAAAATCTGTGCGACCTACTGTGCATTGCTGCATATTTGCTAACAATGAAGGACATAGGTTAACTGTATACATTATTCACGTAACTATTCATCACTAAAAAAAAGCAGAATATTCACATTTGTCACATGGTCTATCAGAGATGATAGTCCATTTGTTGAAAATTGTGCGGTAAATAGTGTTTCTAAGCCTGGCAATATCGATTCTCTCGGTGTAGCATTATTAATTGTTGGATCTACTTTCATCATTGATTTGCGTGAAAGACTACGCGAAAGACGCAGAGAAGACTAAATTTGCTTCTCTGATATTAAGTGTACACATTTAATTCGCTATACCTACGTGTAAGTAGAAAGTTAATCCTTAACAATTGAAAACGTTGGTGTGAAAACCGAGTAAGTCTTTGAAAGTTGTCTGATTTTTACACCAATAATCGACAATTTTACTAGAAAATGGACTTGCCTGGTTTTTGGACCGAGGTATTCAATTATCTTCTACTTTTTGCACACTGAAAATATACTACTTTTCGTATCAAATCGAGATCGTAATTGTCATAAATGTCAATCATTATTGGAAAGCACGAAACAGAATATAAGCTTTAAATTATGTTTCACTTCACATTTGACATGCACCTTCAATTCCTTGATCAAAGAGAACTACATTAATTGCAAGAATTATGTTTCATTTTTAGTATAAATTTCGCATTGGTCGCATTATTCGAATTCGCGCTAAACGAATACCCAAAATACAGTAATTGATTATAATTTAAATAAAATATATAATATCAATTTTTAACTATACTTTATCATACGCATTTTATTAAATTATAGTGGCACAAGCATGTTTATATGCAACTATATTTGCACTAACGTAATTAAAACAAATTCGAACTTACTAGAAGGGGATGCAATCTAAAATCCACAGAATATGTAGAATAAGAATTTTCAGTAGAAGTTCAGAGAACTTCAGAGACGGTTTACGCATCGTCTCTACGAACGAGAAGCATTTTAAAGACCGTCGATACGATAGACTAAGTTTTACAATTCGCACTGTTTGAACTCGCATTAATCGAGAGCTACCAGTGCAATGTTTAAAATATTTCACTACGAAATTACATCCACTGAGCAGCACTATGTAATCGCATTGAAGTGTTTGCAACTAGTCTTAAGGCGGCATACAGTTATCACGTACGATATTAAAACAATAACGTTATATTCAATTTCTTTACAGGATGTCGTACATAAAACTTCTTGTTGTTAATTTGTTTGGTATCCTATGTGTCGTTTCTGTCCCGTTGTCCGTTGAAAACGATGAATCGGAATCGAGCACCAACTCAACTGAAATCGACTATCGTTTACCGAAGAATACAGTACCCATACATTACGATCTTAAATTTGTACCCGACTTGGATGTCACTTTTACATTTGACGGCGAATCTGCTGTGCAATTTGCGGTTCAAGAGCCAACATGGGACATATCGTTACATGCGCAGAATTTAATGTTGAACGAGAGCGCCACATTATTAAGGGTCAAAAACAGCGATGTGAATTTTAGACCAGAATGGTACAAACACAATAATAAAACGGACATTCTACTGATTCATTTTCCCAGTCGCCTAGAAATTGGAGAATACATCCTGTATTTACAATTTTCGGGGGTACTGTGTGAGGACTTTGTTGGCTTCTACAAGGACCAATATAAAGATAAAGAAGGAAACACAGTGTAGGTCGAAACCATTGACTTAATAGTATTTTATCATGGGGTTTCCAGACATCAAATCGCTGTTGTTATTCTTATACATGTTTCATTCGTGCCAAACTATTTATTCTGTAATTGTTGACATGCAAACGGTATTTTTAGTTCTTTGATAATAACAATTAAACAGCTGGAAATATATATTCTACTACTGTTATACTATATTTAAATATAATTGAAAAAAATTGTGTAACTACAATATTAATTAAGGGATTCTTTGTTTTCTTATGATAGTTGACGACAAAGAATTGCATATTTATGTCACCAGGTATCATTGATCAGTGAATAACCATTACTATAGGAGACAAATATAGTAATTTTTGATAATTAAATAAATTGAAAAATACGTTATCATATTTCAATTTGCCATTTATAAACATTAAAAATTTAGAATTGGACTTTCAATGCAAATTGCTTTGCATGTACTCCCCACAAATTCTGATTCATGTTCAACTAACATTATCTTATTCTAGTAAGAAGAAAATTCATTCTTATTTTCTTTTATTGCGACAATCTGCGAGTAGAACTATCTGCCAATTATACTTTGTGTAACAATACATTCCCTACTGTAATTGCATTTGACCTGTTTATTTTCCATTGCAGTTTGAATTCTTCTGCTTCGTAAAATATTCAAACTTGCAGGTGGTTAGCTGCAACACAATTTGAGGCGATCTGTGCACGCCTTGCGTTTCCATGCTGGGATGAACCAGCTTTTAAGGCAACGTTCAACATTTCGATGAAACATCACCCCAATCGTACAGCCCTGTCGAACATGCCAGTATCGCAGAAATCAGATGTCGACGAGGTGGATGGTAAAATGTGGACGCACTTCGAAAGAACACCAGTCATGTCAACTTATTTGGTAGCATTTGTAGTTGCTGATTTCCATAATATCTCCAATGCCGATGGTACAATCAATGCTTGGAGCAGAAAAGACCAGCTACCTTATTTAAATTTTGCTCACGATGTTGCACAGAAAGCAGCGAAAGAATTAGAATGTTATACTAATAGTACCGTTCGGGTGCCGAAAATGGATCACGTAGCTCTTCCTGCACATTCTTCTGGAGCAATGGAGAATTGGGGGTTGATAACGTACCCGTAAGTTTACTTTTGTTAGCATTATATATTATTTTATTCGTAAAGCATAATCCCTTATTGCGGAAAAAGCTATTGGAGGACAATTGATTAATTTAAGGGAACATCAATCATCGAGAATTGAATTTCAAGTTTGTTATAGTTTAATTAAAATTTAATTTAACTTCAATGTCAATGAAATCTATTGCATTTATCTTTTCTAGTTTCATCTATATCGAACAGGGCAAAGTACACTGATATTGAGACATTTTTAAATACAGAAATTAATTAAATACAAAGTTAATCGAATTTCGGTAACAATTGATTAAACACTTATTTTCTATACACAGTTTTCCCCTTCTTTTGATGCTTTCTTTATTTTATTAAGTTTACATTAATCTATACCTAATGATGCCAAATTTTTAGCATTAACAGAGCTTCTTGCAAAGAACGATTGGTCCTTGTTTATAAATCACGAACTCTGTGTAACTGGTGGTGTTAGTGTAATAAAATCTTATTAACTTCTGACTTTCCTTGAACTGACTTCTAGAACTTTTGACGAAAATATTCAAATTGCACTAAAAGAAAGTTATTGCGTTTTTTTATAATAAAACGTCGAAAAATGTAATTGAAAGAATTTGAATGTGTCTGACACTTCTATCCTTAAACTCCTTCATCCTTCATCGGTCATGGTACACATGTAACAATTTATATATTGCACACATATGTATACTTTTTTTCTTTTTAGAGAACGAAATTTCGTATATAGAAAAGATACAGTTACGATCGTGCAGAAATTCGAAATTGGCTACACGGTTGTACACGAATTAGCCCACCAGTGGTTTGGGAATGTAGTCAGTCCAACTTGGTGGTCTCATCTTTGGCTGAACGAAGGTTTTGCATCGTATTTCCAATACTATATAATGGACAAGGTTATTTTTATTCTTTCTTTCCCAAATAATTCATTCCAAACACACTAACAGAAAGCGCACGGTTTTTAGATTTTTAATGGCTCAAGGATTATGGATTGCTTCGTTATGCAGAATGTTCAAGGTTCACTTTCTCCAGATATTCATTGGCACTTGAATCCAATCGATAATCGTATTAACACGCCCGAGCAAATCGACGAAGCTTTCTCTACGTCGGTTTATCACAAAGGTGCTATAGAGAAGAAAAGCATTATTACGTTTGAAAAATATTTG
This sequence comes from Nomada fucata, assembly GCA_948146005.1. Lineage (NCBI taxonomy): Eukaryota > Metazoa > Arthropoda > Insecta > Hymenoptera > Apidae > Nomada > Nomada fucata. The sequence goes on from OX411278.1 coordinate 16,813,701, forward strand.
CGAAATTCGATTTTTCGTTGCTGCTACTACAATTTTATTTAGTATACCCTTTACGCAGCTCCTGCAATCTTGTACATGCTGTCCAATATAATTTCACCGGAGGTATTTCAGGCGGGGATTGTGAAGTATTTGGATACACAGTAAGTCTTATTCTTTATACATTACCTCTGTTCGTTGTATCCTTGTATTGAGAAAAATTAAGTTTAGTCTAAAATTAACCGCCTAACAGCAAATGGTTAATAATTATCATTTAGGCAATATTAGTGATTTTTCATTTTTCGGAATAAAAACTAAATTAACTGTAACTGTACGTATTCACTTGCACGTGAAATTATTTTCTGAGTACCATACGATTACACTGCTCGACAAATTTCAACTTTCTTACTGATTTTGTAACCTTCAATAGGCGTTTCTTGCAGACTTTAATGGGCTGAACAGTTTTATCAAACTATTTCTCTTGTATATTGAATACAAATATGATTTTGTAACTTCCACTGATGGTTTCCTTAGCAGACAGTTCTTAGTTTTGGAAATAAACTGAAAGATGTCAGCCAAAATGGGTGTACTTTCAGTGTCCTTTTCACGACGATCATTATTCAAACACATTTAAATGTTTATGTGCTAATTACTAATAATATCAGTTTATTCGTGAAACTTCAAAGTATCATTTGGCACCATGGGCGACGGAATAACTATTACCGCAAAAGTACAAGAATCATCCAAAGTTGAAAATTTGCGATTTTTGTCATAACTGATATGGGCGGTGGGAAGGATACAAAATCAGACTCGTGTCGAACAGTGTTATTAATTACTCATTGTAATGTAAATTATTATGCATATATGAACTGGAAATATATGAGTCTACGTAAAAATAATTAAAATAATGCCATAATATAGGATACTAATAACAATAGGGTATACGATAAACCACGATGACGTGGTTTCGAGGATCGCAGTAATTTTCTTGGAGAAACGAGAGACATGTGTTTCTTCGCGATAATGCTATAGTAAAAATAATTTCTATGTTAATAACTATAAGCATTATTTAGCAAGCGGAAATTTTAAATGCTTGCAAAATTACTTGTCGTTTAGCGAATACAAATCTGCTGATTCTGACTGCTTGTGGAAAGCATTGCAAAGTGCGTTGGACGAGTCAGACATACCGCATACTGATTACAACTTAAAAGAAGTTATGGATACCTGGATAAAACAAAAGGGATACCCCTTAATATACGTCACTCGCGATTATTCTGCTGGGACTATGACGCTAGTGCAAAAAGACTTTAGATTAATCGACGCACGAACTCATAAAGATGATAATGAAGACAAAGATGAAGATGAAGATGCACAACGCGCGTGGTGGGTACCAATCAATTATGCAACCGAGTCGAAACCAGACTTCTCGAGTGTCAGACCCACAAACTGGCTGAAACCAAACGATAATTTGACCATCGATGGAATTAACGCAGACGATTGGGTAATAGTAAACACACAACAAAGCGGTAACTATAATATAATGATATTAAACGCACAACTCATATAAATGTAAAAACTTTTTAAAAGCGTACAGGTGTATTGAAGGAGAATTTTTAAATTTCCATATGCAACGATCCCTATGTATAATGATTACAAGGAATACTGACACAATGGAATTATTGGAAAGGCATTCAGAACTTTTGCTAAGCTGAGAAATATTTTTAGTATACAAAACTTATACGAAACCAAATCGAATCATTTGTAAAACGAATTTCCTCGGAACATGAACTCCGTAAAAGAATTTTATTCTACGTCTGTCATTCATACTTTTGCATAAGAAATTTTCTTTTGAAGACACCTTTCAGTTGCACCATCATTACAAGTACATCTTATGCAGGGTGCCGCATTTGATGTTTCGGACGCAATTGTTTCCCAATCTATATATTCTTGTTTTCTTACGTGGTGAAAATCTTCAAAAGACGCTCATTTCCCAAACTAGATTTCGTTTCAAAGAATGTTGCACATAAAACTTAGCCTGCTTCAGGGAAGACACCTTATGGTTGCCACAAATCGTCTGCAAGTGGACGTGCTTCTGAGATTTCACGGTTTCCTTGTTTTTTTTTATATGGAACTAGATACTTTTGTTTAGGTGGGCTTGTAGTACATTCCAAGGGAAATTCATAGGCTAATAGCGCATTGGTCGAAGCTTGCCACCGTTGTACACCCAAACCAAATTAAAAACCGAACCTATCCCAAACCTAGCGCAGTTCAGCAACGTAATCGGAATGAGGGAGTGCTTGATTTTAACGGCACGAAACAGCCTCGAACTGCCTTGAAAAACCACGTAAAATAATACGTAAGTAAAAACATGCTGTTCCACATAAAAGAGCAAAGGTCGCCTTGAAATCTCGGAAGTACATCCACTTGCAGAAGACTTGTAGAACCATAAGATATCTTCCCTGAAGCAGGGTTGGTTGTACTTGAAAAAGTTTTTTAAACTGGCACTAGTTAGGGAATAATTGCGTCCCAAACTTCAAACGGGGCACCCTGTATATCGTCCTGCACTACAAAATTCGTCTAAAAAATAATAACAACGATTCTACATATCAACAGGCTATTATCGAGTGAACTACGATGAAGTTAATTGGAGGAAAATTGCGCGATGCCTTCGATCCGAGAATTTCACCAATATTCATCTATTGAATCGCGCTCAAATTATCAACGATATGGTAGAGTTAGTAATGCACGGCCAAGTGGATCGATCGATATTCTTAGATGTTGTTACTTATTTGTCCCAAGAAACGGATTACCTACCGTATTATCCTATATTCCGTTTCTTCCGTACTATAGACGCCAGTTTAGAGTTTCCATCGGCCGAGCCGATCAAGGTAAAAGTCCTCAAATAAATAGCGACGAGCGCAATCAAACTAGAAGTATGACGCTTTATTTTCAGACTTTTATATTAAGCGTAATGGACAAATTAATTAACGACGTGGGCTTCGTGGAGCACGAAAATGACGGGTACCTTACGGTGCGTAAGAGAGCCCAAACGATCAACTGGGTTTGCAATTTAGGTCACGCTGGATGCAGGCAAGCTGCTACCAATATGTTCATGAAGCACCTGGAAGATCCCGCAGGAAACAAGTATTTCTATTTACGGTTCTTCTTGCCCATTTTATTTACATTTGGAAATAGCAGAAGTTGAATCAGATTGCATGGTATCTAGCTGACGTTCTTTAAAATGGCATCTTAGGAGTATTTGCACCCGTTTGATTTTTCCCACTTCAATATTTATTGGAAATCTGACCGACGCGCAATAATACATTAAACAGAATGTACAGAACGCAGGGAACGGAAGTATTTTTCAAATCGTTATCGAGATCTTAAGTAGTCCTATTGCAATCGTAAAATTGAAACCAAAGCCTATTGTTCGAAATACTATACGCCACCTATAATAATGTTTAATTTAAATTTAGAATTTCATCAAATCAGAAATTCTGGATGTACACCCAGGCCCTGCGGTCAGCGAACGAGACAATTTGGAATGAACTGTTTGTCTGGTGTGTAAGGAACGGATCGGAAGAAGTATTCCGCACGTTGAGCCTTACAGAGAATCCAACGCTTTTCGCGAAATATCTAAACGCCGCCATGTCGAACGACACGGTCATATCGGAGGACCAGAAAAAATTGATGGTAATCTATGGGGTGACACCTCATCGATTAACAGCTTCACGTTTGGATATTATTCTGAATTTTTACGAACAACGATGGGATGAAATAGTTAATCGGTAAACGATTGCTGTGCAACATAACAAACGGGGGCTTTCGTTTGTTGCAAACATTTATCCGTAACATCTTGCAGATTTGGCTACGACGACATCCCCTTTCACGAAGTCCTGTACAGCGCCTTCACCAAAGAACAACTCGAGAAGGTTAGGAAATCGTTTTTATAAACAGCGACGCAGTAGTCATAAGTATCTTTGCTTGTGGATGTAACAGTTATCAAAATTTATGTTTTCCTATATCCATGCGTTAGCTGTTACGTTATAAACGCGATAACTCGATTCTCGATCAACGGTTTGGCATCTGTACTTACGGGGGGTACAATGATCTTTTTAGTCAAAGTACAATTCAGTATTGATCATTCTAGCACAGGGTTATTTATACGTTCGTCGCTACACGATAATTCGCCATTTTTGAAATTTAAATTCCGTAGTTAACATTTTTTACATCAGCAGCTGATTGTACGTCCCCTTTAGTGCATCCTCTGCAAAAGCTTCAATTAGAGTGCTTAGTATTGGCATTGTAATTGTATTTGTTCAGTACATATCAAGCTTTAAATTGATACACTATAGCGGTAATCTATATGCGCTGAATTAGTATAATACTTATCGTTTCATGATGTTCTTCTTAGAGCCAGAAGCTGTGCACTCGTTACAATTATGAAGATTGCAAAACACTGTACGACAAGAGGTTGCATGAAATCACGCAGCGAGAGGATGCAATCAAACAGTGGATTGAATTAATAAACAATATTTAAATATTCCTGTTGCTTTTAATCAATATAATGATAAATATCATATTACAAATTATATGTTCAAATGTGAAAATATTTAAGCTTCTAATACACAAAGGCGTATGTTATTTCCCCCGTATTGTATTGTTTCCCTTTTATATATCACATATCAATAGCATGTTGCTATGCTTAATTACAGGGTGGTCCACGCAAACTGCACACCTCCATAACTTCCAAAGTATGGGTTGTAGGAGAAAGTTTTGTACACAAAAGTTGCATGGTTTAGAAGGGTGCATTATGTAGCGTATTTATTTTTTGTATAGGTAGAAGCATTTCGGACATTCGGGGGTCTACTTTGTTGTTTTAAACGGAATAGTATATTTTTTATACAAAAATATATAAGAGTGTCGAATACTGAGTAAAAAAGTGTTGACCTTCATTAGGCCTAAACCTAATAACTAACGAGTAATTTCACTTTATTTCTTGAAAATTGTCCTCGGGTAATATGAAGTTAGAGATTCAACTTTATCATAAGTTTCCGCAGGACAGCAAGATGTTTACGTGGCAATGGTAATTAATTCGACAACAACTATCATGATCCACAATCTCCTATTTTGTTCGTAATTCAGTATTGAAGTTACCCCCGGTGTTTGTGCGCAATTATCAGGAAGATAAAAGCGAAGATGAAATTTTGTAATAGCGAAAAAGTTGTTGTGCTTTTAGTTCACGGCGATGGCCGTAAAAATGCAACAAGAGTTGAAGCTATGCTTGCCCAAACGTATCCTGAACGAAATCATCAATCTGGATGGATGTTTGAGAGAATCTGTGAATCGCTTCGACGAACAGGAAGATTTAATAGTAATAAACGTGAAGTAACGAAAACTTATACTTACGCAGAAACACCGAGGGTAACTTCAATACTGAATTACGAACGTGATAGTTGTGTTAATAAACATTGTCACGTAAAAAACTCTCTGTCCTACGGAATACTGAAATGCATACTGCCCTCAAAGTGTTGGCTGCTACCAGAGACGGGCATTATTCGAATGTTTTCGAATAAGTATTTGTCTGAAATAGTTATTCCGATAAATTCATTTTAGTCGAATATTTTATCTGGATAATAATTATTCGTTATTCGTAATAAGTTATTCTTCCTATTTATTCGAATAATTTATCATTATTTATATGAATACTTCGTTTTGAAACCGACAATGAAGTGCTGACGTACATTTCATCGGTACAACACACCGATGCATTCCTCTGTACCAGTGAAAAGATTATTCAGTTATGCCGATAATAAATTTCAATAATAAAACCAAAGAGTAATAAGCAACAGATTTAACGTTCGAAGACCAGTTATTTGTAAAGGTAAATATAAAAAGAATTGAACAATAAAGTGTGAAAACGTACTTCCACGTTCAGTACGTTAAACGTGTTCCTTTATCCATTTTCATACATATACACGACATAATCTAATAAAATAAATATAATGAATAAATTGTTACGCGCGATGAATCTTGATCTGGATAAATTATACGAATAACTACTTATACACATGATTTTTATTTGAATAAGGGCATATTCGATTTGATATTAATTTCAATAATTCCTTATTCCTTATTCGTTATCCGAATAAAATTATGCTCAAACCTGGGCTGATACGCATGCCTACGTGTTAACTAAACACAGTTAACACGCTGTATGCAGTGATTAACGTAACAATGGATAGTTTAGGGTGTTTAGGATAAAAATTGACGAACATTTTGTGACTAAGAAAATAGTAATCAAAAATAAACAATGATTAAAATGAATCAAAAATCTCGTTATCAATAACATATCCATACCAATTATTACATTAACAACTAGATTAAATATATAGCGTCAACTGCAAAACAGACAATAAGCGTTCCATGCAATACACTGGGCAGAATGCAAAGTTCAATCAACACAAAGTTCGAATCTATTCCATATAATATATTCATTAACAGTTGCACGAAAAACTGCAATGGCACGCTGACCAGCTGTTTACACCATTTATAGGAACACTACTCGCCCAGGTATAATACACACGTTATGCTGCACAATGCGTGGCATAGGTCAATTTCAGATTGTTTCAGAAACGTATACGGAATGTATTAATAACGATGGCGGTGCATTTAAAGCAACGCTGCGTTGGGACCCCTCACCCCCCAGGGACTCTTTTTTTCCCCCCTACCAAGCGTTCATGGCACGTAGTGTGCTTATATCAGTGCCACTAATGCATATTCCGTGCGTAGTGCTTGAAATTTCTTGAAAGTAGAAGATTCTAGTCTATCGTATCTGCCGGCGAAACGTCGCGTTTCCCTCGCAACGTGGCCACGCGTGGAGCAACCCCAAACGATTCGCTGGCTGTCCTTCATATGAAATAAAACAATCTATAAGTCTCGCAGTCGATCAAGCACGAAATACTTCATTGAACATCAGTGAACATGGCTTGGCATAATGGCGTTCGTTTAATTTTGCTTCATTTGATCTTCATCGAAACGTTCCAACTATCTCTCGCAACAGTAAATGTTACAAATTATCGTTTGCCCAACGACACGATCCCGACTCATTATGATGTCCGTTTGAATCCGGAAATATCGGACTTCGACAACTCTTTCGCGGGTGAAATTCAAATCGATTTCAAAGTTGCAAAGCCGACGTCAGATGTTGTACTGCACTCGACCGGTCTGACGATAGACGAGTTGGCAACGAGCATCGAGAATGCGAGTGGTACTTTCAAACCGAAGGAACATGTTTACGATGAACGTACAGACAATCTGCGGCTGCATTTTGAACACACTCTGGAACGTGGAATGTACACTTTGAACATGAAATTCAAAGGTGAATTAAGTCACGATCTCTGGGGATTCTTCGTGTCGCATTACGATGATGGAAATAATCAAGTGTAAGTAAATGTGAAAAATCACGCAAAAATTAATCTCCTCAAGGTCCCGTTGAGTTTCGACGAATCCCAATTATTCGCAATTAATAATTTGCAAATGTTTCCTAATGTCAGTATGAACTGTACGAAGAATCGAACAGAAACGAAGTAGATTCAGTTATTTAAATTAAAATTGGACAATATGTGTAAATAAATTTTGCTACATATAAATTACATTGCAGCTCTGTATACATGTGAGTAATTGAATTGGCGAACTGTTGATGTTTAAAATAACAATAGTTCGATCTTTATCGGTGGTTTCGAAATTAGATATTATCATTAATTTTTATGAGAGACAAACGATCAATAATCCGTATTTGTTATGAATCCAGCGCAGCACTTGTAACTTTCTTCTTTTTTTACAAAGTTCAATCATACGTTTCACGCTTTAAGTATCCACAACGCGAAGGTAAAATTTAAATTCGTCGAATTTATAAACAGAATACGATTTAAATACATTTCAATACTCATATAGCATCCATATACATTAGGGTGGCTCTTATTTTCGATTTTTCAATTTTTTATTATTACAGTTTATTTTTGACTCCGAGATCGGTACGGGGGTTTGGATATGTCGCGTTGACTTGACTTTTTGCCGGCTGCCTCCGCGGGAGACCCGCTCGCGTTTTTATAATTCGGCGTCGGAAGGATTTCGCTGATTCTTCGAATCTTGTCACAGCTCCAACGATAACAAAAATTCCAATTTTCTAGCCGCTATTATTATAATTTATTATATATTATAATTATATTATTATATATTATAATTTTCGAAATGGAGAACAAATAGAATATAATCGGTTTTCATGTTTTTTCATTGCACGAAAAAGAGCAACAACGCATAAAACACGTGTTCTATCTAGGTTCACAAGTTTTTTGATATAATCAATAATTTCGAGGATAATCGAAAGAAATCGATTTCACGAGTATTTAATTGATTATTTCAATGCTTAAGTCCCGGGGGCACGTTTTCCCGTTTTCTTGTCGAGCAAAAACTTTGCACAGACTGTTTTCTTGTTAATTGAAACTATTCTAGTGGGGGTTGCGAAAGAAATTCTGCAAAAACTTTTCATCAAGAGCAAATGAGAGCCAGCCCGATAGTAAAAGGTCACCGAAAGGTTTGCAAAGAGAAAAGTTTGAAGAAAAGTAATGAAATATTTTGCAGGCCATACCTAGCCACGCATTTCCAGAAGACAAGTGCCCGCTGTGCTTTTCCTTGCTGGGACGAGCCTGCCCTGAAAGCGACATTCAACATCTCTTTAAAGCACTTCGAGAACTATACAGCTCTATCGAACATGCCTGTGTCCGACGTAGAATACGATGCAACCGATGGAAAATATTGGACTCGTTTCGGAACCACACCCGTCATGTCCACAAATATTTTGGCTTTCGTTATCGCCGACTTCAAACACATTTCCAATTCAAATGGCGCCATCAAAGTGTGGGCCAACAAACATGAAATTACCAATCTGGACTATTTCCTGATGGTCGCCGAAAAAGCTGCAACGGCACTGACAGAGTATCTGAATAGCACAGTTCGCGTTCCAAAAATGGATCACGTTATTTTGCCACGTTACTCTGCTAGGGCAACGGAGAATTGGGGTTTAATTACTTACTTGTAAGTGATGCGAGTTTGGTATCGAAAGTTAATGGATTTAAAGAGCGAGGACAAATATGCCATTTCATTCTTTATTAGATAATAAAATAAGTGAAATAAATTCTTTCGAGACGTCGAATTTGTCGATTTCATTAACTTTCTCAAATCATTTCAGCGACAGCAATTTCACTAATATTTAACATTGTTTATTATCTTCGCAACGGAATAAAAAATAGTGGAACTTCTTGAACATTCAGGGATTACGCCGCACCGCGGGATACAGACTCGCAATATGTGGGCCACAGGGCGAGAAATGTAATGACGGTCACTCATGAATTATCGCATCAATGGTTTGGAAACTTAGTTAGCCCGAGCTGGTGGACATATTTTTGGATGAGCGAAGGCATGGCCACGTATTTGAAGGTTCTCATAACCGATCGAGTAAGGCTTGTCCGTATAATAATTTCAACAGTTCAGCGTACACGTATTTCTAATCATTTCCATAAATATTTATTTCAGTTGTTCAAAGATTGGAGATTAATGGACAGTATAATACTCGAACAGCTCGCCTCATTTTCTGCGGATGATTCCAGATTCGCGGTCGCTATGAATCAAGATATTGTGAATCCCAGAGAGCGTGATCGATCTTCAGTTTTTGTATACACGAAACGTAAAAACACTTGTTTCATTTGGTCAATCGAAATGGAGACACGAAACGTTACTTGCAATATTCCTTTCAGCTTCGGTCATTTTCTGGATGCTGTCACACATGATCGGTGAAGAAGTGTTTCGAGCTGGTCTGATAAACTACATCGACGTACAGTAAGTAGCGCACTCGCATCATGAAATCCGATGAAATGTGTTATCCTTGGCACTTTCGTACGCGAAAATAATATTACGAACGAAGTCAAATATCTCGGAAACGGTAGGTGCGATGCAAGTAAACTTTAGTACTTTTGTACTCATAATTCGTCAGTCTATCTATGTGGAACATAAAAAATGGGACATTCTATTGAAAAAACTGAAAGTGGCCTTTGTGTCACCTTTACGCGTCCACTTGTCAAAAAACTGCTATCACTATACTGTTAACTGCTTTGAACCCTGTAACTTTTATTTGGAATATTTTCAAGCATTGTTTAAAATGACGAAGATATTTCAGGTGTACCGAGTTCGTGGGATGCACTGTGTACATACATATGTGCAGTTACATGCGATACATATATTGAAATATATCTTGCAGTAATTGCTGTATACATGCATCTGTTAAACAAACTTTCAGTCAATACAGCAGTGTTACGTCCGACGATTTATGGGCAGAAATGCAAAATGCGCTGAATCAATCGGACACGCCGCATTTAGAGTTTCAAGTGAAGGGTGTGATGGATACCTGGATAGAACAGGCTGGATATCCTTTGGTAACAGTTACACGAAATTACACGACCGGCGATGCGATTGTACATCAACAGGCAGAAACATTTGCGATGGATACAAGGAGAAAGGAATGGTGGATACCAATCAATTATGCAACAAAATCGAAGCCTGACTTTTCCATAACCCGCCCTATGTATTTTTTGAAACCTGGCGATGCGCATATTGTTATTAAAGGAATCGATAAAGACGACTGGGTAATTGTCAATTTGCAACAAACTGGTGAGTAATACTTGCAAATAATTATTGTTAGACTAGTAGTTTTCTAGATAGATTACCACCTAAACCAATGGTTCGATATCAATACCCCAATACCCCCAATACATCTTTTGTAGAGAATAAAAATATACCATCGACTCACGCATTCAAAATTATATAACATAGTCCAATTAATAAAACGTACGTTACCTTCTTAAGCCCTCGACGCATGTATCTATAGAAAAAGTAATTGCACCCGATAACCCTCTAACCTTTAGGGTCTAGGTTTAGAGTCTAACCCATTCTGTTTCCCTCTGAACCACATTTTCTTGTAAAAAGTGTAGATTATGAGTACACATTTGCATTTATAGATTGAAATGGGCCAACCTGCATGCAACAGGTATACGCGTACGATAAAATAACTTATAATAACTATCCAAGAATTAATGTACTCTTAAATGTATCATGAACCATATGCCATGAACATTATACCTGTAATTGATGCAAATCGACCGGGTACTATTTTCTTGCTGTTTACTGCTCGCTAAAATAATAGGTTATTATCGCGTCAATTACGATGAGACGAACTGGAGGAAAATCGCTGACTACCTAAACAATGGCGATCACAAGAAAATACCAGTGGGAAATCGTGTTCAGCTATTAGACACTGCTCTTAAATTACTACAATCAAGGCAAATTAGCCCAGATATTTTCCTGAAGCTAACTAATTATCTACGCCAAGAAACGGATGGTATCGTTTGGAACTATGTGATTTCTACTTTGAAGCAGCTAGAGAAATACATAAGAAGTCCCACAGGTGGTGCAGCGTTGAAGGTAAGAGCCAATATGAATACACCTACCTGTGCATTTTACCTGTATACACAATATACATATAAAACACGTGAATGGTATAATTAATTTTCTCGGCGTGATAAACCTGGTCATTCTGTTACGTTTATTCGAATCGTATTTTCTAACTCTAGTACCGGGAGTAAAGGACGAGCTACAGATTTGAGTTCACTGTTGACTTTCACTGTTTATGCAAAATTTTGTTTATTTTACGCATGTTGCATATTCGACATGAATTTGATATTTGTCAAACACTTGAGCTACGTTTACAAATTTTAAACGTAACCATTCCCATACACAGCATTGTTATTAGCAGTTTAATACGAATGCAATGAACTGTAACATTTAAGATAATCATTGTGGCGTTGAAATAACATGTGAATATCTTTCAGTCACATATACTTGGTTTAATGAGTGGTCTCCTCAAAAGTATTAATTATAACGAAATTTTCTCCGCCACATACGACTTCGCCAAAGTTACAAAATTCGAAGCTTTAGAATTGGCATGCTTGTTCGGTGATTCGGGATGCAAAGCAGAGGCTGCCGTACGACTGAAGGCATATATCGAAAATCCGGAAGCTAACAGGTAATCCTTTATAAATGTATAATGTACTTACAACGTTGCAATTGTGATAGACTTTGCGAGTAATTCCTATAATCCTTTAGTAATCATTCATCTTTAATCCTTTTCCGATCTGTAAAATCCTCAAATAGATAAGCTCACTGTCAGATAACTGTAACATCCGTTGAAAAGCTTCGTGAATATAAGGCACAACGATGCCGAAACGAAAGCAACGTATCTACTAAGATTGCATTTTTATTTGTTTCGTTTCAGAATACCGGACGTTGCGGAATATTGGGTCTTTTGTATGGGATTAGCACAAGCAAATCAAACCGCTTGGGATCAATTGCTTGAACTAAAAATTAAAGGCCGCGAGGAGGGAACTGACATACTATTGCATTATCTTAAGTGCGCTGAGAACACTGACGTCTTCGTACATTACTTAAACGCGACATTGGTGACGAATAGGGCGACGTCAGAAACCACAAATATCCTGAATTTATTGCTGGACAGAAATCCTGATATAGAAGCAAATATGGACGCGAAGATTGATTTCGTCATTCGAAACTTTGAGATACTCAAATCCGTGTAATTATATTTATTACAATTTGTTCGGCGTGGATGTTTATCCAGTTGATCGAAGATTTCTTTACGATACTTTGTTCGAAATGAAATGGTTTCACATTTATATTTCCGCAATTCACCAGTATTACCGTACTGTTGACGATTACTCGCGGTTTTTCGGGGAAGATTATTTCTTTATCACGATGCACTCACGGCTCTTTATTCGCCTTTTTGAATCAAGTTCACAGTTTGATTTAACCAGGCAATTGTTAGAGTGATACTAATTACAGAATCATATATTTTTAGTTTAGTTTAGATGTTTATTAGACTAAACGGATATGTTACAAATCTTTGATAAAAGTCTAAAGTAAACTCGGTAATAAGAACAGAAGTAAAGATTACAGTAATCCCCCAACGTATTGAGGGTTCGTATATTGTACGTAAAAAAGACAATACAATTTTGTTTGCGTAGCGCGATAAATCGGTTCTATGCAACCTTACCTAAATTTGATTTAGAACTGTTTCACAATTCATATATTTTATATATTCAGAATTATAGTACTTTCTGTAATTTCTTCGTAAAGACAAGCAAGTTATCTCGTATTGAGGAGTTTAGTATATTTTTAAAGGCAAATAAAAATGCCAAAGCTTAGTTAAATAACACGAATTCCGTTTTGGAGCGATATATTAGACGATGCATCGAATGTATCTTCTTCTATATATATATTTAATATTGTATCTTCTATCATCGATATGAATGAAATGTGTCGCTAGTATTATTCGAAATGTTCGTATGAAAAAGTTTTTAATCAATATCTCGATGATTCCTCGCAGTACGAATTGGCCAAAAAATATTTTCGAAGCACTTATCTGGAAAAGCAGCAGGCAGGATCAACTAGATAAGGTAATTCCGGGCGTTGATAACGATTTTATTGCTGTCATCATGTACCGACTTACTCGTGGATTAAGCAAAATGTGATCCTCCAATGTTTCTTTACAGTTGAAGACTTTTCTACGTGGCACGGGAATCAACTGTGACTCTGATATAAATAATCATGAACGGGCTTTGCAGGAAACCGAGAGTGAAGTGACCGAAATTTTGCAATGGCTTAAAAACGAACCAGAATAAAATTTTGAAATTATTTCGACAATTTTATTTAATAGTGAGTAATTTATCTAAATGTGAACAGTGTACCGTGTTACATTTAGATAATAAGAAAGGATAATTCAGGTTTCCAACTTAACAAGATAATAAATATTTTTGACACTTGTTAGTATGCGAATTATCTTCTCATTGATTATTCTATTCACAGAGTTGTGGAATTTGTAAAATGATGAATTAGAAAGTCGGCGTTATAATTAATTGTAAAATTTGAAGTAAGGATAAACAAAGTCTGTTGATAAATATAATATCTATGTTATCTAAAACCTTGCGATTTAAAACCCATGTCAACTAATCTTGTTTTAATGACATTGGATCAAATTAGTTCACACTTATCTTCCTGTGATACTTTACAAAATAATATAATTGATGTAACCCTCAACAGCGAAGAATCACAGGAATTTTTTTTATTATATGCTTTTATTAGGAATTGTAGTGGACGGCATAAATGTTCTGTAACTTATCAAAAAAGAATACCTAGTATTTATCCTAATGTTATGATTCATTTTTTAATTAAACAAATTGCAAGCAAGATCACGCACGAGGAAAATCTTCAATTCAACTTCTTCCTCGAAACTTACATCCTGTATATCATATTAAAAATAACTTTATCGGTGTTATACAAATTGAACGAATAATAAACAAAATTATGTAATTTGTATTGCGCTTAATATTATACGATGTTGCAGTTTGTGTATTGCGAAAATTAAAAGAATTTATTTAACACGAAAAGTCTGAAATGAATGACTATGCACATTTTTCATTTAAATGTTATGAGTTGAAATGTTTCGAAAGAAACGATACATTTCACAGGACACCTTGTCAAATAATACTTCATGAAAGTAACTCAGAAGACAATTTTGCCAAAGAATACTAATAGTTGAAAATAATAAGAGAGATAACATCGACCTCCAAGATAATATTGATTTTTGTACTTTATCTGTATTCAAACCTTCGAATCCATTGAAACTTGCAATAATAGGAATCTTGCCGAACATAACATCTACATACAGGGTGTTCGGCAATTTGTAGTATAAGTCGAAAAGGGGTTATTCCTTGCGCAAAAATAAGACGAAATAAAAGAATAAAATTTGTTCGTCAAGTACACGTGCACTTGACTAAATGTGTTCCTGTTTCTTCGCACTCAATGTCAGCCACTCCGTTCGTATTTTTGACTTGGTACGAACGGCATTATTACACTAAACACCAAAAATACATAATTTACTGAACGCATATTTATTTAGTTCTCAGTTAAAAATTGCTCAAGGTGTCTTTCGCTATGCCTCGAACAAAGTGTCGCTCGTCGAATTACAGAATTATGGATTTCTGCTAACGTGGAGCCTCCACTTCCTCTTATGCTTGCAGCATATTATACGTCATTTCGTCTCTAGTTTCATTATGTTTGGCATAAACTAATTGGTCTGCACAGACTAATCTTTCAACCTGGCGGAGGGCCGATACACTTTACCAGGGAAGTTCAACATTTTTTAAACGGGCGACGTATCAAATGATTATTGGATCATACGTGGAGGAGTTGCATTTTTATTTATGGGGTCACATAAAAGAATTAGTTGAGCAATTTTTAACTTAAAATACATTGAACCATTTCCAACTTAAATTTAAGTCAATGCGCTTTAACTAAATTATGTATTATTGGTGTTCAGGGTAGTAATTGCGACCATACCCTGTCAAAAATACGAAGGGAGTAGCTAAGTGCAAAGAAACATATGCATACAGTCAACCTTCGGTCTCTTCTAACTCGTACCTGTAACTCGATTTTCTTGTACATGAAGCTTCGAGAGAAAAAATGTTATTCTTCTTATCGACTGATTTTTCCACAAGGAATAATACCCTTTCGGTTTAAAGCACGATTTTTGTGGACCCTCTGTGTAGGTAATAAAGTTTGTATTTTCTTTAAGTTGGTAATAATAAATTTCAAACATACAAATATTAGTAGAATCGTTCGTTGTACACCTAGTGAGATATATTAGTGTCGTTTACGTTTGTCTTTATTCTTTCACACTAGCGAGCTGCGATACTCTTTATATTGTTCCTGGTTAATTGTTTTTCCACTGTTTTAAGAAAAAAAGATTAACAAAGAAGTTGCAATAAAAATTATGCTTCGGGTCCGGAAACAATCTTAGAAAAACTGGTGCCCTTCTTCCAAACCTAGCTCTGTTTTTACAAAATTTGCCTGCAATCTTATTCAAGCATCAACCTTGTAATCGCGTAATTTAAAATCTTTGCGGATGCAAATATTTGTTAAGATAAAATTTGTATCTTACTGTCTGTATTTGTACACAGCCTGTTGCTTCGTACCTGATTGATATGAACATAGTTATTCGTTTACAATACAATACGAAGGCTTAATTTAAAAACGCAATTTAAAAACAAAACGAAAATCCGTTTATTTCAATTGCAATATAATTGGTTTATTGATAAACTCGTGCCAAAGCACAAAATAGATGATACACATTGAGAGGCCAGCTTCTATTTTCCAACAATGTTGTAGATTCACGTTTGCTTTAGATAAAGTATTTTTTCGATTATATCTTTATCTTGTTCTGCTATCCAACAAGGTATACGCCAGTTTTTTTTATAAACGAATCGGTGTACTTGGGGCTAATGCAGCTGGATTTTTTCTGCATTCGTTATTCACAATCTCAGTCAGAAGTCAGTATCGTACAGAAGTCTCGTGTTCTAATCGTGGCAAACAATTGCCATTGTAAATATACATCGTATGTCCAACATTGCGTGTCTTTTAATTCTCAGCAGCTGATAAGATCAACAAAATTTGATTTCTATATATAAGACAATTTATATAAGTGCAGTCTTATGTAAATTGGTTAAATTCAGTTGCATTTCTCATGCTACCCTGTATTTTCAATTCACATACTTGGAAATATGAATCGTGTCATTTCCAATTTTAATATTCGGACAATCGTTCTTTTTATGCGTATAGTAATAAGCACTCCGTGCATCTAAGAAATAAGAATCTCTAAGAAGAACAGAGACACAGCATGTAACAGGCATGAAACAGTAAAATCGAATTAAGGTAATTAAATAATGCGTTATCATTCCACTATCTCGCAGTTGATCGCGTAAAAGCTATGCAAAACGATAGCGTTATCACGCTTTACATTTGTGACTGTCACAATCGAAGAACACGTTCTAGGATCGATGACGATTGCGTAAAAGTTAAGTACAAAATACAATCTCACCCGTCCAATTTCGCTCTCGATAAAAGAACAAAATATACGCGAGGTCAGGCAATTTCCTCTACACAAAGAACCTATAGATTCTTTTATCATTAAACAAACATATTTACAGGTTCAGCAGCGTAGGACAAAAGAAGTAATACGTGATTTCTTGCTACGAATAAAATTAATCGGCACTGGAATTCCAGATAACTTTCCACGTGATTCACACTAACAGTACGTTTCACGTAAAGGTTACTCTAACAAGATGGATTACAGTTTACGAATTATTACTTGGGCATAATTAACGAGCGATTGAATCATGTTCCAGAACCTGGAACAAGTGTTTGCGTGTAGTTCGATTCTCACAATCGGCCATCCAGTGAACGAATTGAAAAGAAAGGGAAGCCAAGCATTTAATACATTCGTATCGATGTTTAAGCAACCATCTGTATGATGATACGAAGCCGTGCGTATTATCGATAAAAGCCAGAAATATCGGCCATTGGTCAGACGATCGATAAGTTAATCGACGATAGCACATAACAAATGTGCACACGACGAAAGGGAAGGTAACACAAGTGACGAATTAGTAAGCCACGATCGGCTCGAGGACTTGTAGAAGCGATCCTAGTCACGCTTCTCCTGGAGAATTACCATTGACAAAAGTAACGTGTCCCGGATCGCGTACGATTTGTAAATTGTGCCTCTGTGTTGGTGAAAACGATTGTGATACGCGTCGTTATTGCGACAAATGACTTTCACGTTCTGAATCGATCACGCTGTTTCACCGCCGCCTGTATTCTTTTCGCGGGGAAAAGGATGCGACTACGAGGACAAGTTCGTTGCGGATATTAAAGAAAAGTAAGACACACAAACTTAATCGCGAACGCAAACTGACAGGCTGCGTTTAATCGTCTGCGGGAAAAAACCCCGGCCTCTTTTAATTTTCCACCTCTGTGCGAAGAAAATTCGGTGAATGCTAAAAATTTTGATTGCAGAAGTGTATGTATGGATACCGCGACTGATGTCATTTATCGGTGGCGTCGTAGGAGTGCATAAAGTGTATGTAAACGTAGTGCAGCAGTTGGAAATAATTGTCAGGTCTCGTTGGTAGATTTCGTAGTTAGAATGTTAGAACGCAGTCTTCGGGTTTTCATTGTATCGCCAAATATTGATAGCAGTGTAAAAAAACGGTGCGTGAGATTCGTTAGACTATTTCAAACGTTTACATTTCCTTTGCCTTCAGTGCAGAAGATAAGTCAACGTAGGACTATATTTGTTTAAAATTGTGTTAGAAGCAGTTTACTTAAATGCCTGAAAACCATCATTTCGCACAATTGCTTGACTTTATATGCACTCGTCGATAATAATTAAGAAATAAAGTGAATGAAAGTAGCCGGCTCCTGTTACTCAAAACAGAATATTACCACTGCAGAGTATATTTGAAACACTTCTATCACTTTCTAATCTGTGAAGTCATATCTTTCTCGTAGTTTATGTAATACTAATTTATTCGTTTGATAGTTGCTTAACTGTTGTCGGCAATTGTAGTGTTACACGTGCAATATTAATCAATGCTTGTATTGCGGGGATTAAAAACGAAGTGATGAGAGTTTCGTCCATATCATTAACCTTAATTCCATTTCAAAATGAAATAGCCACAAAGGAGTAACTATAAACTATAAATAAAAGCTGAATGCCAAGCAACTGTGTTTTTCATTCCTAACTTAACAAGAAATATTTATTAAAACGGAACAGATATCTTCCTAACTCGCGATAGAGAATAATTAATTCAATGAGTTACACACTTTAATAGTTTAATATTCAAATTCAAATCATACAAAAATATATATCTTGCTGACCTTAATTTGTAAAATTATTATCAATTTTTTAGCGTGACTTTATTCACATAATTATTTATAATTAATATTATCTAAGCCTACAATTGATTAACTAATAATAAAGTAGCAATATATTAACAAAAGGGTGGTGATTCTTCATAGTACAGTTACACCTCGTGTAACGTAGTCTTGAAGTTCTTAGATTTTCATATTTTCAGTTTACATACTTTTTAAAATGCATTTACAATACACTGTATCGCATAACGCGATTTATGCTGGGAGTACCACCTAACTTTATCACCTGAAAGATCTTGCTTGACTTTGATAATATTAAAAAATGTATTCGATAAAAATTGAATGATCTCGAGGAAGGCGTAATTATCTTTTTGAAGAGTGGAGCATAGAGGATACATAAAGGTCAAGTTGTTTTTTCAAAGTGGAGTTATATATGTTATTTACTTGAAAAACAAATATGCAAGTAAGAAAGTTCTCAAGAAACGAAGATTTAACGGAATAGAACTTCGCAGTAGCTCCCTAAACTAGGATTCAGAAGATTTTGTTTGTTCGACCTTTGGTAACATGGAAGGAAGCCATACGGCAGGTCATGGTATTCACCTTTAAAATGGTGTTGAAGTAAATAAAATATATAATTCCATTTGAAACAAAAATCTTACTTTCATGTAACCTGTATGCATCCACCTATCAGAAATCTAATTACACCTGTACACCTAGTTACGCTTTTCTTGACACCATTCAACTTCTATCTGAAACATTTTCTAATGTAATCATAAACAGACGAGATATTTCAGGGGATAAAGTTAAGTGGACCATGGGCCACCCTGTATTAAAGAATTCTAGTGTTTCATAACTGAACAGTTAATAATCTTAATTATGTTTTATAAAGCTAGCTGTCTTTTATATCTAATAAATATCCACCCGTTTACCCTTATGGTATAGAAATTCAATTTGGATAAGCGTAAAATAATTTCTGTTCATTTCTGTCCAAAAGTACTCAAGCCTTAAAAGAATTCAGTTCTAAAGATCAGCGTTAAAATGCACGTAACATGTATAATCTTTGTAATTATTTGTACATAATTTAGAACAGTAATCATATAGATTATGCGTATGATAATTAAAGCATCGCTTAAAATATATTTATCATCTGTTTATTACCTTGTACTTTTGATACCACCATGGAATTGCGGTGGTACATTGTTGTATTAAATGATAACGAATTCTAAATATACGTTTTCTGATACTTCATACAGGTGATCGACAAAAAAAGCACTTTACCACATCACGATGAACATCTTCCGAGGGCAATTTTCAATCATCTTTCTCTTACTCTTCGCTGGATATAACGCAGCAAATATCTTAAGTGGGAATGAAGGTAACCGACATTTGAATAAAGAATTGTATAACACATAATAAGAATATCAAGTTGTATTTATTATAATTCGGTAACTATTATACTGTGCTTACAACTCTTTACATGTTTAGTATTTTTGCTTTGATAATATATGTGCACATCTTGTAAGCTGAAAAAGATGCAGGAACTAATGAAAATAAAATTATTACATAACAACACTTAAAATGCTTCACGAAGAAAACAAATTTATTTTCGTCCTACCTTTCAATTGAACCTCTATCTGAAACATAAAAAACTCTGTTATTTTTAACAATTTTCTGCAATATAATTATGCTTTATAAATAAGGTACGGTTGAATGTTCCTTTTTCCTATTATAACAGTTTCAATTCGAACTATCATAACCAAAAATTGAATATTTTATGTAACTTCTCCAGAACAATCGTGATCGTAATCAGAAATACATTTTCATTTTACAGAATCATTTCTGCAATACGACGAAACGAATCCATCGTTTTTGGACTATCGGCTGCCGCAAACGATTATTCCTACAAACTATCAAATTATACTTGCTCCACAATTAAGCGGCGATTTCACGTTCAAGGGTGTCGTTCATATTAATGCTTATGTCCAAAAACCAACTGATACTATAACCCTTCATCATGGAAAAATCGAGATACTAACCGTATCCGTCTTTTTCAACAACGACCAGAAGACAATCGCGAGCTCGAAATATGACAGTGGAACGGAAAAGTTCGAAATTAAGCTTGCTGATATTTTGGTGGCGGGAATAAACATTACGATCAACTTCGAATATACCGGGGTAATAAGGGATGACATGGTTGGTTTCTACCGAAGTTCCTACATTGATTCCAATGGACAACTTAGGTAAGGACTAAGTACACATTAATATAACGTGAATTATACATTCACCGACAATTATATGAACTAAATTTCTAGACGCATTAAATGCCACCCGGTATCATTTTATTGTTCGCGCTAACGATAAGACGAACATCGCAATATTTGAACTCGCATTACTCGAGATCTATCTGTATATGAAGTAGGGTAGAATTATTTTGAAAAGCTATTAAAAATATATTGAAAAAGATATTAATTTATCAAAGAAAGAAAGAGAGAAAACTAATATGGACTAACAAAGACAATATTCCGGGCCGAAATTTATTTGACTAAAACTACACGTTTAGATTTTTAGGAAGATGATACAAATAATATGGTACACTAATTACACGTTTAACAATGTTAAGGTGGATGGTATCAACGCAATTCCAAAAATCATTCGCAAGGCATGCTTTTCCCTGTTTTGATGAACCAAGGTTTAAAGCAACCTTCATAGTCAGGCTTTTAAGGCCTGAAGGATACACCTGCCTCAGTAATATGCCCCTGAACAGAAGCGTAAAACTGTAAGTGATCGTACAGTTTATTACACAGCCTATATTGCACTGCTCAGAATTTACAACCATATTTTATACAGCATTTAATAATAATTAACTGTGCTCAGCGGTACCTGTGAACAGCGGTAGCAGATAGAATATTTGTGTCGATTTCCGTGCTCGTAACATTCGTTTTTGAAATTAGAACCAACAATATTGTAGAACAGAATAATTACTAACGAATGTGACAGATCGATGTCTCCAAACTATAACAATTTCTTTGGAAACAGCTGCATCAAAATAAGACACAATCGTTAGAATAAAAAGATTACAATAAATCTTTGCGTGTTTGTTGTAGAAGTTGACTATCGAACAATAATTATTGCATTACCGCGATTCTGAAATACGTAATTCTTTTCTATTCCAATCGGCAAAGTAAACTTTCGTAAATACGCTATAAATCGTGCATATTATATTTCAATAATCGTATGTTACTAAGCAACCAATATAAATAATAATAATAATATATAAATACTTTAATAAGATATAATACACTTTACGGTTATAGAAACAACGAATTCTGGGATGAATTCAAACAGAGCATACCGATGTCGACGTACCTGGTGGCTTTCGTGATCTCGGACTTCAGTTCTGTAAAAATGGGAAATTTTAAGGTTTGGGCCAAGCCTACTGCCATTGACCAAGCTAGATACGCTTTGACCATCGGCACACAGGCTCTCGATCATTTCTCCAAGCGTTTCAACCAGAACTACCAGATTTCCAAGATGGATATGGTGGCAGTGCCCGACTTTTTAATGGGTGCCATGGAAAATTGGGGTCTCGTTACCTATCGGGAAAGCAGATTACTGTACGATGAAAATACGTCGTCCGATGCTGCGCAACAGAATATTGCATCGGTGATCGTGCACGAATTAACGCATATGTGGTTTGGAAATACGATTACGCCGGAATGGTGGAGCTACTTGTGGCTAAGCGAAGCGTTCGCCAGATATTTCGAATATTTTGGCACCGCGCAGGTAAATGATCTTTTCTTTACGCGTTGTGCAGGGGGTATTAATTGATAGAGACATCGACATTTATGACATTTGACCTTTTAAATGTAAGGGGATTAAAGTAAGAAAGATTATTATTATATTTCTAAATAATTCGGATACTCAAACGTAATGAGACTGGGAGAAATTAAAATACACAGAGTATAGTAGAGTTTATACGGACAAAGAATTATTTTCCTTTCGATTTCTGAGTGTTACATTCTTGAAATTCGTCGAAATAAACAGAATGTAATGCGGTAAATAGAAATCAACTTTGTCAAAGAAAATGTGATTGCAAGCGTAATCTTCGTTTTCTCTGCATTAAGATTTTTTACATAATTTTAAATTATGTATATAACATTGAAAAAAAAAATGTCACATAATTTGTTGTGTTAATGAAACTGAGTAATTTTTCGCCCATCTTGGTATACCTTAAAATCCAGAGAAGCTTAATATTATTAAGTATGCATACTATGCATACCAACGTTCCCCACATACTAATTGTAAGGCACAGTTTATGTTTCCAATCGCGTATATAATGTATACCTGTCCAGAAACTAGATAGTTGTGAAATACACTACAGCCACGTGCTGCCTGGTCCTAAAAGTCCTATTTCACTTTTAAACTCACTTTCAATTCTACAAGATATTACGTATACATGTATGTACAGGCCACCAATACTCTGACAATATTCTCAGGCTTCAATACAACACACAATCTCTCCACTTTCATTAGAAATTCGAGATCCTGTTTACAATAATCACAGCGCCTATCACCTTTCCATAATCTGTCCATAAAATCCTATTTATTATATTGCGAGTGATATTTTCTGCAGATCGAGAAAACGTGGAATATGGAAGAACAATTCGTCGTGGAGCAACATCAAACAGCTTATGCAGCTGATGGTGTCGAAAGTTC
This sequence comes from Nomada fucata, assembly GCA_948146005.1. NCBI lineage: Eukaryota > Metazoa > Arthropoda > Insecta > Hymenoptera > Apidae > Nomada > Nomada fucata. The sequence continues at coordinate 16,837,287 of OX411278.1, forward strand.
TCAACCGATGACTCGAGACGTTTCCAATTCGTCGCAAATGGATGGAATAGCTGATACAATCACGTACAACAAAGGAGGGAGTATAGTACGAATGATGAATCTCATTTTTGGATCCGACGTATTCGACGCTGGATTAACGAATTATTTAAACAAGTAATTTCCTTTGATAATATGTACGGAAAATTCATGGTACGATAGAAGTGAAATTACGTGGATCGTCTAGCATAAGTATCGCCTCTGTTTACGAGGAAAAAAGAAACATTGTTCGGTAACTATTTTAATTGAAAATAGGTATCACTCGAGAATGGCAAATGAATTGGAAACAATATCGTAAATATTTGATAGGAGACATCTACATGTTTGGGCGATTTTTAGTCCTCCTTTATCTCGCGGTAGACTCATTTTTTGACTGATTTACAACAACCACACGATTTATTTCTTCGAATCTTGGGCGCACTGAGATACCTTTCACCCGTTGAAAGTCGCGTATATGGTAATGATTGTTCTAACAACCGTTTAATAGTATTCAAGTGAACTTCACCTGAGACACTAAACATATATCGAAAAATTATCCAGCACCATTACGTGCCTGTAACGAAATAATTATCTTTGCAAGAACCACTTGTACTTGTGATATATTCCGTATATCGAGCGGAGTAAAAACATAGTTAAATAACTAATTTCATATAGAATACCCCGTGTATTAAATATTCTAAAACACACCACTGATCAAAGGTTCCATACATTTTCGTACAAATTGACAATATCAAGTAAAACGTTGAATCGCTTTACCAATTTTAAATATATAGAAATAAAATGAATCCCCGACAGTCACTGCGATGTTAGTTTTAAAACGTGGAATTATCGAGAGATTCGATATTCGTAAAACTAAGAAACTCGCTTCAACCGTTTCGAAGATAGTACAGTTAAAAGTAACGATTAACAAAATTAATTTCACCACGCTCACGATTGCACACCCTGTAATGCATGCGTTATATATTTATTATTATAGCGAAGTAAAGGTAGCTCGCCCGAGCCATTTATGGTCGCAACTTCAAGATGAAATCAACCGTCGCAACAAAAAGCTTGCAACATCCGTCAACGAAATAATGACCACGTGGACGGAGCAAGCCGGATTTCCGGTCTTAAGCGTTTCCATCGATAAGGGGGTAGCCAAAGTGACACAGGAGCGTTTCCTCTTGAGAAACCTGAAATCCACATCTACGAAGAAAACATGGTGGATACCCATCACGTTTGCCACGAAAGAAAATCCAAATTTCAGCACTGTGAATGTGGTGCAGTGGGTGAGCAAAGAACAGGACACGGTCCGCATTGCAAACTCATCAGATTGGGTGATATTTAACGTGCAATCATCTGGTAAGTAGTAAAAGTGTTGCATTACTTACACATCTATTCTTTATATCATTAATTCTTGTTAGCCCTTTCATGGCACTTACTAAAGTCAGGGAAATTGAACAAGATATGTAATCGTGCGATATATGTGCAATAGGGAGGTTCAAAGGAGATCCTAAAAAGCTGTTGAACATTCGTGAATAGTACTTTACATTGATAAAATGATATTTGGATGTGTACAATTTTATTTATTTGATACGCGCAAGCGATATTCCACGATGTACAGTGGCTCCCAAAAGTTTCCGTACACCGCATTTTATTTTCTTTCGCACAGTACATTAAAGAAAAGAAACAATACGCATAGAAGAAAAATTCTGTAATATCCTGTTTGGCAATGTTTCGTTGTTCAGTGCAATAGCTATAATCAAAGCTCAATAATTCGTTTGCAAGAAAATTAGTGTCATTTGTGAAACGAACTAAATAAGCGCCGAAAAAGTCTCCGCTACGTTGCAACGTACGCTAATTGAAACAGTCGTGTTTTTATTTTTAGTGATCAGTTGATCTACCTTTTAACTTAATAATTTCTCCCACTCGTTTCCGCGTAGATGAATTTAATTTTAAAGTTAGAGTAACCTCGAGATTCTTCCATTCCATTAATTCGTCTTTCTAGTCCAACCTGCAAATACGCGACAGGGTTCAATTCTGTGATCGAGGAAGTGTCTGGAGTGTATGGAGCTATTCGAAAACGTTGTTCAATAAAAATTCCTTCACCTTTTCAGCTGTGACTTTGGATCACTATCTTGTCGATACATTAACGAAGACTCAAAATTTAATTTTGTACACACCATTATCTTGTTAATTTCTAGAATTGAAGATATATCAATTAGATTGTTTGGAGAGATCAGAATCGACAGATGCAAAATCTCCCTATACTAATTGGACGATGTTGTGTAATTGCAATTAAGACGGAATTGTAGATAATATTTAAGAGAAAATAACCTCGTACCATGATTTTTCTATTATATATATAATAAATATATATATATATATATATATAACAAAATATGATATACATATGCAGTTTTTGTTGTACGATAATGTTAAAGTACTAGATATCGAATGGAAAGTGAACTAGGAATTTTGCGCCATACTTTTCCATGAATACGATTAGTACTGCACGCTGATAATAATAATTAAATATAATATCTTCAAATTTGTTCCAGTTGAATCATTATCAGTGATAACTTATCATTTATGTATTTATCATGTACACTTATATACACTTGATACGGTATGTACACTTTGTACCTTTTTTTCTACACTTATGTGTATGAGATATATGTACAAGTAGAGAGTTCAACGATAAGAGAAGTTCACTCAAGCAAACGATTACGATAGGTACTCATCGTATTTCGTATCTTTCACCTCAACTATGTCATATCTTATGATACAAACAGTACATCGAATCTAATAAAAATATAATGGTAATTTCGACTGCCTCTCGTTTGATACAACGAAACACTGGTGATAAGAGAATTTGTTTTCCTGATAGCTTGCATTTTTCTTACGCGCTACGAGAATTCTCTACTGCTTTCTTCTTGATTTTACATATCTTCACGAAAGGAATAAAATATCATCCACTGTCTCCCATTTCTCCTTATTCTACTTCATTATCTGTATTTAAGTGCAACTTCCATTTATCTTACCACCTGTTTAACGCAGGATAATAACATTTTCACGTACGTTAAAAACTATCAAAAGTTTAATTGAACCCAATCGAACAAAACTAATAATCATAGATTATTCCCAAGTATTATTGCTTCAATAAACAGTATTACTAATAAACTGGAGGCACGTTCTACTTATAAAAACTATTTCGTCAATTAAAATTATTTTCTCAGGTTTCTATCGCGTGAATTATGATGCCGCTTCCTGGAACTCTATTATCAAGACCTTAAACAGTGAAAACTATAAGGACATACACGTAGTTAATAGAGCTGCTTTGATTGACGATTTGCTGAATTTAGCAAGATCTGAATTGCTCAGTTACAAGACAGCCTTCGATGGTTTGCGATATCTTACCCAAGAAAACGATTATCTGCCATTCAAAGCTGCATTTTCTGGACTCACGTATCTCGATCAACGATTATCTGGAAATAATGAATATTATAAGCAATTTCAGGTTCGACAAACTGAAATAATTAATGTACATGTATTACTGAACCTTTTACGAAGTTTGCCATGACAGTAATATAATTATATTCCATGATATACAACAGATAATTTTTATAATTTCTTAAATACACTGGGTGTACAGTCTACGGGTGCCATGGAACAACGCTATCAAGTCAAAAATGGATAGTACTATTTGCAAAAAACAATGTGTTCTTGACATTCTCTTCGAAAAATTTTTTTCATTACTGTTTGTAGCCCCGGCGATGGAAATGCCTCGAAAATATTGAAATCTGTTAGACTGTATAGCCTGTACATAAAAAATACGAGTTATTTAAAAGTAATTTATAAAACATTCAAGCTAATTATTCATCTAATACGAAATGCATATAAAAATATATTTAATTACCCATTTACTTTGAAACAGTTTAATTCTTATGGAATTATTGTTGCAGAAATTTGTCCTCACGCTCATCAACGATAGGTACAAAGAAGTTGGCTACGTGGACCGTCCAAGTGATGATAGATTAACAATATTATTAAGAAATGAACTGAACAAATGGGCCTGCAAATATGGCCACAAAGGATGCGTGGAAACCTTCACCGCAATGTTCCAGCACTGGATGAAACATAAGATAACGTAAGAGCACTATAAAACGTTTCACAATAATATTTTATTTTTCTTGCATATAATAAATGACTCTAGTTAACACTAATGGCAAAGGTGACACTAAACATTACTACCTACATTTATTTTGTTGTATGATTGTCCTATTATTTTCATTGTTGGAAACTCTATGAAGTAAATATAGAAAGTAACTGTGGATAGTCAATTAATAAGTACTCTATTTTAACCATATATTTATTTCACGTTGAATATAAATCCTTGTGCGGAATTTGTAAATATTTCACAATCATATTTTTACATTAAAGAACATAAACAAAAACCCCCGTATACAATACTTTATGCAACGCGTCAACTAAATCGATATAATAACTTGCGCAATCGACGTAATGCAATTAACTGATAAATAGTTTCGTATATTACTTGTACGCACAGAATCAAGCCAAACCAACAAGCCACCGCGTATTGCATGGGCATGAAACATGGATTTATGGACGAATGGATGTTCTTATGGGATCAGTATTACAATTCCAATTCAGCAACAGAACAAGTGGCCTTAATACAAGCCTTGGGATGCACTGAACATCCTAATATCATTACCACGTAAATATTTCATTCGCACTAATTGTCACAAATATACTACGCGCAGCAATCACAGCTCCGAATGTTTTCTTCCAGGTACCTCTCACACGCGCTGAAACCTTTCAATGAAAGCAGAATACGGCTGCAGGACAATTCTGCCGTGTTCTCCTCGGTTCACAGTAGCGGAGTGTTGGGTGCAGAATATGTGCTGAATTTCGTCGCAGAACGCCACGCTGAAATGAAAAAGTTGTACGTTTCCTAGCCCAAGACGGGAATCCAACGTCCTACCGTTTTTTATTCAGAGAGTTATTTTCACTCCTGCAAATGGGATTCTTTGGTGTTCAACAAAATTTTCGTGGCACATAAATTCGATTCAGCTTTTACAGAAATATTTCTGCATGCTTTAATGAGGTATAATAATAATAGTTAGGACATCACTTTCGGCAGTACATATTCAAACGGAAGACTGTGCAGAGAAAGATCGCATGGATTGCTCTTGTCGGATTATGAAAATTGTTTACGATTACGCAGATATTTATTTCAAATGCACCGAAACGTACTATTTAATCTTCTTCAATTAATTTTTAGTAGCGTTGTGTTCCCAATTTAACATGCGGTTAAAAGCACGTTTAAAATTCTTCGCGCAGTTAAATATCATAATTATCACAAATCTCTGTCGCCGGGGCAATTCGATTAAATTCGCTGTAACATTTCAGGATCACGCGTTTGCAGTCGCGAAATATTACAAAAATGTGACGATCCCCAAAATCACGACCTTTTGCACCAGAATACCCTTTAAATAAAAAGAACAATGATCACTCGCGATTTGTTACCAATAATACGAAATGAATTCGATTTCAGCTACAACGGTACAGGATCCATTTCTAGCATCCTATCGTCAGCTTCGCAACGGTTCTCCACGAAGGAATTAGTAACGAAGTATGAGAACTTGATAGAACAGCGGAAGGTGGAATTTGATGGCATCCTAGGATCGCTGAGAAACTCTTTGGATATAGCGAAATACGAATTGCGCTGGCTCGAGAAGAACGGAAAGGATATTATGGCGTGGATAAATGCTTTTAACGCAGAGCAGAACGTCGGCGGTACAAGCGACACCACGGATTATCGTCTGCCGACGAGCATAACTCCCAGCTCGTACAATGTCTGGTTGATGACCGATGTAAATGAATTGGACAATTTCACGTTCACAGGATCTGTGAACGTATACGCGTCCGTCGCGCAGAAAACGAACAAAATCGTATTACATTCGTCGAAACTTACGCACAACAGTATCTCCGTCCTCGCTGAAGGCAAAACAGTTACGGTTGTGAAGAGCGAGAAAAACGAGAAGTACGACTTCCTGATCCTCGAACTTGCCCAGGAATTGCAAGTCGGCCAGAAATTGAACGTTACAATAGAATTCACGGGACACTTGAACCAAGAGATGCGCGGATTTTATAAAAGTTCTTACGTGGACGAGAATGGCACAACAAGGTACAGTTTAATTTACCTAAATGTCTGTCTCATAATCCTAATCCGTTTGAGATAGGGCAGGTTCGGCGGGAGCCTTCTGCTATTTTTGCTTTTTTTTTTTGGAAATATGAGAAAACGCGATGATGAATGGTGTTATTGTTAAAACCTGGATATACCGATTTTGCGTTACTTTATTTTAATGCACTTATGTTTTTCTGTTTTGTTTACAATTTACGCGAAACAATTTATCATATATTTTGAATACAAACTTTTATGGTGGATTTTTAGGATGCGTGAAGTAACAAATCTCATGGAACGTTAACGATAAAGAGTAACAGGACTGGTTTAATCTAGAAATTAATACCTATATCACTGTTTCGTTAGGCATACCTTAATAATTTCAAACAAATTCTGATATTTAACTGTCATTAATGAAATGGTTGCATACGAAAGTATTTTTAGATTACTGTTTAAAAAGTACTGTCCATTTCATCAAAGGTTAATTAATACGTTGAATAAAATCTATTTCTGTGGCAGTTGGTTAGCTGCAACTCATATGGAACCAGTTGGGGCCAGAAAGGTGTTCCCATGTTTCGATGAACCAGCAATGAAAGCAACATTCACGATCAGGGCTACGATGTTGCACAATTATAATGCAGTCAGTAACATGCCAATCGAAAATATATATCTACATGCGTAAGTAACACTGTTTTCCTCAATATCAAATAATGTATACCGATGCTTTTAAATAAGTAATTTAACGAACAAATTGTACTTAACACAAACCGGAGTACATGTTTACTGTGTCAAGGTGAAAAGGATTCCCTGTATTAATTATCCTAAATATAATAATTGTCCAGCAATTGCATTATCCAGAAGCAATATAACAATTCAACGAAATAGTACCTACAGAATATAATTTCTTTTCTTCTTTCTAATCGAAAATTCACAAGTGCAATATTTACTAATTATTACTTAACCACAGCAGTAATTATTATCGTATAGTAATGTGCGAGTTTCGTATTGCCAGAGCGATTTAACTATTACTAATATAGCCATCGGCAACTCCAAATGGTCAATAGCAATTTCATACGTTCCTATGTCCGAACTAATTCGATATACGCGCACAAAAGTAGCAATTTCACAAATTTCCCAAGTAGACTGTACCGTGCAGGAACATTTAATAAAAATATAATTCCCAATGGAAGCAATGTCTATTGCAGGAACGAAAAGAAGACCATCGTCTTCAAGGAGACACCAAAAATGTCCACGTATTTGGTAGCCCTGGTCATTTCGGATTTCGCCTCGTTGAAAGACAACGATGAAATTTACGGAGTATGGGCGAGAAGGGCAGCAATCAATCACGGAAAGTATGCCCTCGACGTTATGGTTCAACTCGTCAATTACTATGGAAAAACACTGGACATACCGTATCAGCTTCCCAAGCTCGACATGGTCGCGTTACCTGATTTCGTGTCGGGTGCAATGGAAAACTGGGGACTGTTGACTTACAAAGAAAGGAACGTGCTGTACGATGAAGAACTATCGACCACAGCATCTAAGCAGAGTGTAATCAACATAATATCGCACGAGATCACTCATCAATGGTTCGGAAATCTTGTCAGCCCGCTCTGGTGGAAGTACTTGTGGCTGAACGAGGGCTTTGCTAGATATTTCCAGTACTTTGGCACCAATGGCGTAAGTAGAGCGTTCCGCTGCAAAAGAAAGTTCCTTTTTTCAAGTTCTTTATCGGGAACGTGGTACCGCAAATGAAATATTAGGGGTAAGTGTGGCCGCGACTGTTTAGGGACGAATTTTCAACCGTAACTTTCGCTATAATTTTTCTTTCTCGCCAGTTTTTCAACGCTCAATATTAAAGCTGAGGGGCGAAATATGAATAATAGCAAGTGCATAAAATTTGTATTCGTTGCTGGGGGCTACAATTTAATTAAAATAATAAACGGTCCATGATACAGCAACGAAACACAAGCTTTCAATCGTTTAGAAGAATGTTATATGTATTTGCAATTTCGCTTTGTCCTTTTCTACAGACGTGCGCATAAATACGTATAAGATACAATATTCGTTTTTTTTTTATTTTTACATTACAGCGCAGACCAAACAGATCACCGAAGCAGCAGCATAATTTCATAACCTTTTCCGTTAATTAGAATGTTATACAATTTTCTACTCAATATCTAATATTCTAGGTTCAACCTGATTGGTCCTTGGAATCACAATTTGCCGTGGATCATGTTCAAACTGCTCTCGAAACGGACAGTGGAGCGTCCACTCATGCTATGTCGCACGATGTCTACAGTCCAACGGAAATTCTTGGAATATTCGATACGATATCTTATGCAAAGGCGGCGAGCGTAATAAGAATGATGGAGAAGATACTTGGCCGCGATGTGTTTTACAAATCTCTTCAAAATTATTTGAAGAAACGGTAAGTTTTGCATCGAGTTAAGCATAAAGTGACACGATGGTCTCAACAGAATTCATGTCCCGTTGTTTCATCGAAAACGAAGCAGGCATGTACGTGAATTGTATTTTGATTGAAAAATTGATGCATCGATTACGCAAACGTAACACAAAGGTTCCAACTTTCATTGGTTGTTACTGGTTCTGCTATTTTCACTACAGATTTGCATCATAATTTGTCACGAGTACTTAATCATAGTATTGCAGCGTTGAAAAGAATAGATGGTTTATTTAAAATAGATACATTTATTATACTTTATCGGTAATAAATTTTCATACATAAGCACTAATAAGTTTGTAAACGTATTTTTGTCTAGAAGGTTGTATTTAAAATAAACAATTTAAGAAAGAAAGCTTCGCAGTCTTGGAGAAGGATATCAAACTAAAATCATTTTATATTAAATTTCGTTTAATGCAATAATTTGAAGACCAAATTTAAACAATTTCATAGTTACTATTATAGTAATGTATTATAGTGATTAGTAATTGTAGCTTTCTGCAGGCATTTTTCTTAATTCATATACTGATAGATTATTTTTAAGTGCCGTAATATTTGTCAATTAATTATTATTAATCGAGCAATATATAATCCAGCACGAACAAACTCAGTTGCTCTATATTTCTACTTACAAATTGCAGCAATATAATATGTCTACTTGTACTTTCCATTAACACAAATTTCGAAAAAACGGTACAATCGTAGAAACACTCTCGCCTTTTACACCTGAAATTCAAGTCCCACTAAAGAATTCAATATTCTATGCCGTTTATTTATAATTTATGCAATTTCACGTTTATTATTCGATTCCAGGCAATACGCTGCAGCCACGCCAGATGAACTCTTCAACTCTTTCAAGGAACAAATCACAGACGATGAAATGAAGAAATCATTTATCGACATTATGAATAGTTGGACGATTCAGCCCGGGTATCCTGTTGTTTCTGCTACCATTGAAGGTAGCAATCTGACACTTCAACAAGAAAGATTCTTCCTCAAGCCACAGGGTGCGTCGTCCGGAAGTACTTGGCACATTCCAATCAGTTGGTCATCTCTCAAGCAACCGAATTTCGATGATACAAAACCAAAATACTGGCTCAGGAATGCCGAGGATAGCATCAAACTACCAAACGACGATTTATACGTGCTGAACGTGCAACAATCTGGTAAGTAATTGCACAAAAATATAAGACTCCCATTATTTCCGATTGAAGTGCGTAATGCGTATTATACAGAGTTTTAAGGGCATTGTTTACCGAACCTTGGTAACGTATTCCACTGTCCCCAAGGATGGAAAAGTATCGTGTAAATATACAGAGTAACTAGTGGTAGTATCGGGAAACGTGATATTGCTGGGGTGATTCTGAACAACTTTTTCCTATACCGAAATGTTGGTTGAAGCATCGTTTTTGAATTATTAACGAAAAACAGTGGCCAATGAGAGCGCCCGTAGAACGCGCTCTCTCAAGTGGCTCTCAACTGCGCACAGACGTGGTCGCGAACCAACGCATTGGCACAGCGTGTTACATAGTCTTAAATTAAGAATAACGGGTAATTATTCGTTATTCATCAATAACAATTTGATTAACAAGTCGTTTGACAACTGTCCCATGCTTTCGTTCTGAAAAAAGTGTCTGGATAATGAATGATAGCAAAAGGTAGGTAAACAAACTTACCCTCTCGTCAAGGAATTTACCTGCTTCGACGGAAGTGGGTCCGTAGCACTTGGTCGTTGCACCGATCCCGACCCATCTCAACAATTTTATGCCACGAAACGCACGTCTCGACGATCGCTACAGATCTGACTCGCACTTGTTTCCGCACGCACACGCCTCGAACATTAACGAGTATAGGCGTCACTGTAGTGCAAACGGTCATGGCGTGTCGGAGGTCTTCTCGTGGTCGATCAAGGGCCGATGCCGTCCTGCGTGATCGATTTCTGTCGCCGATTCTCCACCAAACGTGGAAACCAGAAATCGGCCATTGATGCTGCCTCGATGCTGAGAAAAATTGCTTTCAGGTTTCTACCGTGTAAACTACGACCCGACAACGTGGCAGAAGATAATCGATTTCCTGAAGAGCAATCGATTTACCGCGTTGCACGAAATTAATCGCGCTGCCATTATCGACGATTTGTTTAATTTTGGTAGAGCGCAGCTCATACCCTATAGAATTGCCCTGTCCGCGACGGAATATTTAAAGAACGAGACCAGCTACGTTCCATGGCGGGCGTTTTTCAACGGCATAACGTACCTGTACAAACAATACGAAGGAAGAGACAGCTTTGACGCGTTCAAGGTACGCAATATAAAATATCGCGTTTCAATACTTTCGCGTTTAATTTGATTCAGATTATTTTGTACGCGGGCAGGATTTAATTTTATCGCTATTGTTCGCGAGTGAAATAACAAGTGAGAGCCAAGTCTTGGTTTTTCGATTCGATATCTGAATGAAATGCATAAGTTTGCAACGAAACTCCAGTTTATTGCGAGGCTCGTCGCGATGTTCGTTCACGTGAATTGAGTATAACGGGCCGGCCCTGTCGTTTGAGTCCAACGGGTTAACGAATTATATCTATTCAAGGAAAATACTTCGCAATCCCAAATTATCACGCTAATAAAAATGATTTTCAAATTATATTTCAGCGATACGTGAGCTCTATTATAACGCCGATATACGATGAACTTAGATACGCCGACTTACCGGAAGACACTCACGTTACAAAATTATTGAGATCTCACGTTCGCTCCTGGGCCTGCAAATTGGATATATCAAACTGCAAAGCGAACGCTATATTTAGCTATAAATTATGGACTACCAGCGGTGTAAAGTTAGTATCCTTTGTGATGACTGAAAAGTATACGAAATGTCGTAATTTCAAATTGTACAGTTTATATTGTTCAATTACACTCATTCGATGTGGAAGTCTGGTAGAGCCAGAAGCGTTTCGATCTGACTTTTATATAATTTATTAACATCATTTGTATCTACAAATGTAATTTGTACTACTAGTGTAATTGTCTTGAATTTCTTACACTTCTGTATAAGTGCAGGTAAAACAGAACTCTGTACACGTCAGCTGAATATCGAAAATGGGATATATCATTTTTAATGCAGGTCCTTCTCTAAGATTATTCGCAGAAGTGGATAAATTCAAATTAACGCTTGAGCCACGTTGCATGTAATCGCTAAAAGGGCACAAACCATGGAACAATTTTTACATTGTTAATTAGTTTTGAACGAAAACTTGTATCCGAGTAATATCTAATCGATGTAAATTGTAACTATTCTATTTTCAATCCCCGTCATTAAAGTCGCATTACTTGTGTCGTTATTGTAGAACGAATATACTCTAATTGCGCTTTGCGTGCGCAAACTATAAAGAAATGTTCAGTTTATCTTTTTTTACAGGATACCAGCGAACTCCCTTGGTGTTACGTATTGCACAGTTGCTCGACGAAACGATCCTTACGAATGGGCGGCTTTATGGAGAGACTATGTCGCGGCAACGTTTTCTGCGCAAAAATCGTTAATCCTTCAATCCCTAGCCTGCACAACAGACAAAGAATTGCTGACCACGTAAGCTCGCAAATATTAGTGTCAACTACTCATTGACCATGTACTCATCCAAACATTAATTCCTAATCCCTTGTCTTCCTTTCTTCTATATTTATTTATACATTATATGGAGAAACATATATGTACAGTTCAAACGTTTCTGCGTTTGTAAATTTATACAATTTAATAATTTCTAAATCGTAATTTAAATCATCGACGAATGTTTGGATCGGTTCTGATTTCTTCAGATAATTGTACTTTTTTTTTTTAATTGGTCGCAATTAAACGACATAAATTACTTTGACATATTCGCATTTGTCTGTCAAAGGCTCCTGAATAACGCGATCTCGCGAGACAACGACATACGGTTCCAAGACAGTACCAGTGTTTTCACTTCCGTCATCAATGCGAGCCCGGAAGGAGTTGAATCTATAATCGATTTCGTTAAGGATAATTACGGAAAAATGGTCGACTAGTATGTACAGCACTGTAAAGTATATACTTAAAGAGTTGTCAAGGTATGAAGATTATATTATAACAATTTCGATTTTTACAGTTTCCAAGGAGTTTCTAGTGTCAACAGTATCGTGAACTCGATTGGAAGGAAAGTATTCACGGACGAGCATTACGTTAAGGTAAATTCAATATTCTTCTACCGCAATTGTTTATTTTCCAATTATATTAAAGTGCTATTTCCTATAATAGAAACACGTGACAAGTCTATAATGTAGTATACTATTGCAAGAAGATCATTTTTCTTGGACTTATTTAAATTAAGTAGTAGTAAACTTGTTGTCAATTATTTATTAGACTTTCAGGCATATCCTAACTTTGTCTCCTCAACGTCAGAATAAAAACAATAAAAAACAACCATCGTATTATCGAGATCTTGCGCGAACCAATGACCACCTGCTCAGCTTTCTGCTTATGAAAAACCTTGCTAATGTCCGCCAAGTCTAACACAGTAAAATCAAAGTATTTAAGAACTTGGAATATAAAACCTACCAGAATGATGGGAATAAACTACAGATAACAAGGACAAATATATCATTAATTATTTGTAAAGTCATGCTCTCTTAACGGAATATTAATATTTCACCACAAAACAGACAGAAACGTCCGATGTATCCAAATTTCAACATACACAAGACTACACATCCTATCGTATCCAGATTACGCTAAACCGGAACAGTATAAAATCCTGCAAAACTATATCTTTCAAAATTAAAGCGCAGTCGCCTGTCCCTTCGTGTTCGTCAATTCCTACGGTTCTCTGTGCAAAGAAATTTCACCTGCTATTATATTATCTTTGCAGTACGTTCACCTGTTGAATTGGCTCGAGGAGAGAATACCCGCTGGATATTCCACCGTAAAAACTTACGCAAATCGAGCGAATTCGCAATTGAAATGGGCCGAATACAATATACCAAAGATTAACAGATGGCTCGAGCATAATTACCCAAGGATGGATTATCGTTTACCAAAGTCGTTCCATCCGTTCATGTACAATCTCTCCCTGGCTCCATATTTTCTGGAGAAGAACTTCAGGTTCACAGGAAACGTCCAGATACAGTTGAGCCGCAGAGCCAATTACATTTCTCACATATATCTTCACGCGAACACACTCAGCATCCTAGATGTAGGGGTGTATCATTTGAATTCAAATTCGACTAAAGGAAAAGCATTGCCAATATCGGGCGTTACAACAAATAGCGTCACACAGACGCTTTCGATATTCACGACGGAATTTATCAAGAGCGACAACATCCTCCTGGATATCGAATTCAGGGGTACTTTGAGCGACAATATGTTTGGCTTTTACCGAAGTCATTATGCCGACGCCAAAGGGAATACTCGGTGAGCGTAAATAGGAGAACAATAAATATATAGTATATGCAATTTTCGAAAGTAATAGAGTCAGGAATGGCTGTGCAACAGAATGATGGGCAATATTTTATACGTTTTTCTCGATAATACAGTATACCGGAAAGATTGGTCAATTAAAAGTTTATACTTATATTGCCAAAGTGTTGTGGATCAGTCGAGCTTATAGTATCGTGGAAAATTATTTATATATATATATCGTTAATTATTTTTGTTTACTTTCCTCCCTTAGTTGGTTGGCTGCAACGCTATTCCAAGCAACTTATGCCAGAAATGCGTTCCCTTGCTTCGACGAGCCGTCTTTCAAGTCAACGTTCGCGATCCACATCGAAAGGCCGAAAAATTATAATGTGCTCAGCAATATGCCTCTTCGGAGTTCAACGCCATCAGAGTGAGTACAAAAAACAGAGAATAGAAATTGCAAATATATTCGGGAACAATTAATAGCGACAGGAAGTTATTTGGAACAGATATACAAATATTAATCAATTCAAAAGCTTGTGCATATTGCTAACTTCATAAAGATGCTGAATGCATGTACAATTTCGAAACATGAATATTTTTGATAACTATAATTATCGTTAGCCTCTTTTTTATTTTGCTTCATTTATTTCGAATTTAATGGAAACTGGTCGATTAATAGAAAATTATGTGCGAAGTGAATTAACTGATTACAATTGTGAAAAAATATCGTGGAAAGATAGCAGCATATTAGCATAAATCTACGAATATTCTGCTGCCAATATACAGTCTTGAAATTTTTCTTGATCGCGATTAGTGCAACTTTCTAATGTTGGACGACATATGAAAGTAACAAAATTGATAGATCTTTTCTCATCAGCATGACTATTATAGACTAGTCAAATACATGCTCCAGTAAAATAAACGCCTTATTGCCACGGAACGATAAGTCTCGTTGCCCTGTTAACTCGTACTTATGCACATTTTGTTTCATTCACGCTTATTATCTTTGGTGTTCAATTAATTTCTACAACCGTGCCATTTGTACACACAGGTCTGCAGGACGGGTGTGGGATTCATTTCAGGAGACATTGAAAATGTCAACGTACATGGTTGCATTCGTAATCAGCGACTTCGTCCCCGTAGTAAGTCCGATTGAGTATGTGAACGTATGGGGTAGACCCGAGATCGCTGGAAAGGGTGAATTCGCGCGGGTGGCTGCCTTGCGTGCTCTCGATTATCTTTACATGGAAACGGGTCACAAATACTCCTTACCGAAACTAAATCTAGTAGGTTTACCGGATTCCTATGTAGGCGCTATGGAGAATTGGGGTCTTGCGACGTTCAGGTAAATCATGCTTACTTGCAAAAAGGTAAAAACACTTGCCTAGGTCTAAGTCAACTAATTTCGAATTCACCTTTCGACTTTTGTCAAATTATATTTCCTGTATTACAGCATCATGACAGTCTCACATTTCGTAGAAATTTGTTGGTAGTAAAATTTCGTTCGATAAATTATTCTGAAACATTCTGTCTATAATTATTGCTCGCTTGGTACCGCATGGTAACGTGAATCTAATAGAATGATATAACTTTCGCAGGGAAAGTGGACTCTTCTATGACAGAAATGTCACGACGGCCACATACACGGACAAAATAATCACTACAATTGGGCACGAGCTTGCTCACATGCTGTTTGGAAATTTAGTTACCTGCGAGTGGTGGGAATATATATGGTTAAACGAAGGATTCGCTACATACATGCAATGGCGTATCGCACACTTGGTGAGTCTCCATAAGATACCTCATAGGAAAGGCTTATAACGAATATGGAACAACACTAAATTGGGTATTACTAGTGGCCATTACAGACTGGTATTAAATACAGCATTAATTGCAGTTACAATCATTTCGCCGTTAATATTAAATACTAAATTCATCGATACATTAGAACACAGTTGCTATTGAGAGATTTTTCGGAAGAATAAATTAAAGGCCATTAGCTCCTATTATTTCGAATTACGATATCACTTACCCTGCCAAATAATACAATGACAATTATAAACAAAAAATTCAATACAGTTCCGGCCTACTTATGATTTCGAGAATCTGTTTGTCGTTGA
Source organism: Nomada fucata (assembly GCA_948146005.1). Taxonomy (NCBI): domain Eukaryota; kingdom Metazoa; phylum Arthropoda; class Insecta; order Hymenoptera; family Apidae; genus Nomada; species Nomada fucata. Next base: position 16,853,500 of record OX411278.1, read on the forward strand.
CGAACTTCAAGCGGCGTTGTTGAGCGATGGCTCACCGACAACGAAACCCATGAATAATCCCGTTCAAACACCTGCCGAGATCGAGGGAATGTATACGACCGTTAGTTATGGAAAATGTAAGTAACTACATAGCTTGTTAAATTTTTAAACCCAACGTATTGAAACTGGTATTATTGCGACAATTTCCGATGAACACGTGAGTAATCTTTAATTCCATAATTCATTTTTCTCTATATTTTGTGCTTCTAATGGTTTCTTGCACTTAATTTCACTTTTTGTACTGTTTGCTATAATAACATGGGATTCTCGATACAGTTATTGAAAATTACCAGGCAAAGGGTAGCCTTAGAACTGATGTTCTTGACTGTTAGGGATTTGATTCAGGTAGACAGAAAGGATCAGTGCTACTTTTTTAATATCGAAAGCAAAGAAGTCTCTGCATCTCGTTCACTTGCAACAAATGAATCAGCTTGAGTTGATCTGGCACAGGGAGTTGTCGCAAAATCGAATCTAAATATCTATAAATTATGCTTAAAACTTTGTGCAAATGCCACGACTTTTTTTCCAAAATCTGGCCAAACTATCCCCGACTTGCCTTCACCCATGTTTGCTAATTTGTCGAAAAATAGATACTTTTATTAATGGCGAATATTTTTTGCAGCGTCTAGTGTAATAAGAATGTTCCAAAAGTCAACGAATCCAGGTATATTCTCGAGAGCTATGTATCAGTACTTACGTCGTTATCAATTCAGCAATACTACTCCGAAAGATCTTTGGAAAGTTTTGGACGAAGCGATCAAAGAGACGGGTGGTTTAGGTGACTGGATAATGTCCACGGAAAAAATTATGGACGGTTGGACCAATAAGCAAGGCTATCCCGTTGTTTCCGCGACGTTGTACGGAAATCACTTGAGATTGACACAGGTAGGTACTTTTAAAAAGTCAGCACTTAACAGAAAGGCTTCGAAAAAATAATTTTCAATATACTAGTTGCGCTGAAAATTTGTTACACGATGCGTATGATTGCTAACATTTTCTGCGAAACTTGCAAACAATTTTATTATAACAAATCAATTATATTTTCCGCGAACGTAATTTTTGAAGTTTGTAATTTAACAGACGATTTTTTCGAGATCTGATTATTTATTCTGAAACAGTTTGCCGGGTTATATAACATGTAAGTGATCTACAAACTAAGAATTGTGTTTTAAAATAAATCGCGAATAAATGTCCTATTTTCGTGGACAATAATGAACGAATTGTATTAAATGGTAATGACGGCGCAATTCTAGAAAAGTGCTTTCAAGTTTTCTAGTACCACGTATTTGCACCGTTAATTAAAATCAATCAATTAAGAACTCTACAAACTCATTGAACACCAATCAGTGAAACGAAAAGCTCCCAAAAGAACTCCCAAAAAGTCTATTTTCATTTTTCATCCAAATTTCTGTTTCTTGCAAACACGATTTTCATGCGTCTCTAAACTATCACTAAAAAAATATCTCTTTCACCTGGTTTCTCACATTGTAATACATTCTGCAAAATTTATAAAGCAAGCACATAGACATGTCAGATAACGGGACGCAACAAATATGCATTCCAAATTAAAATACAAAACGAAATTTGCGCTCAATCCGAAAATTGACTTCCTTTCGACAGAAAAGTTTCTTCACGTACAAAACCATCAAGGACTTCATGATTCCCATAACGATGACAACAGCTTCCGAAATGAATTTCGTTACCACATGGACGGATCTGTGGCTAACAGACACGGCTCTGGATATATATATCAAGAATCCATCCGAATGGTTCATCCTGAACATTCAGCAGAGCGGCTACTATCGTGTGAACTACGACGACAAGTCATGGTCACGTTTAATCAAAGCGCTGAAACAACCGAGTCACAGTCTCATACACGTGACGAATCGTGCACAAATTATCGACGATCTTTTGAACCTGGCACGAGCCGGCTATGTTGATTATGACATAGCGTTGAATGGCACTGCATACCTGCAGAAAGAGACGGAACATCTGCCATGGAAGGCATTCCACAACGGCATCAGTTTTATTTGGCAGCGTTACGAGGGCCAAAACGACGAGGAATTGGTGAAACAATATTCTCTGCTACTGGCGGACCGTCTGTATAAAAGACTTGGCTTCGTTGGCAAACAGAATGAAACACATCACGATCAGTTGAACAGAGAGTTGATATTGTCGTGGATGTGCAAACTCGAGCACAACGATTGCATAACACAATCTCGTCAGTTGTTCAACAGTTGGCGCAAATTGAATAAAACGTAAGATCTTTCTCCTCGTTTTGTTTAAGCCGCATTGATTAATTATTACGGCTGTTTGACTATCGGAGGAAATTATTCGCTTTGTATGTTTTTGGCATTTCTTTTACTAACTCCTTTTTCCTATTCGCAGTTTTGATTTTAATTTTAATTTTTTTGTCATTTGTTACTATTGTTTGTGCCTGACTGTTTCTGTTTAATTCTGCCGGCAATGTTCCTCGGTATTTATCAAGTATGAACTCGGTTACATCGGTTGCAACTCGATTGCACTTCGAGGAACAGTTAAAGTAGATCGATATAGAAGGAGAAATTAGTTCAACTTTCTTGTTATCAGGACAAGCTGTGATCACTGTCAAAAAATGGGGCTCTATTTTATTCGAATAGAACATAGAGCAACACATGTTAAAATCGACTGAGAATTTGTTCGAATTTTGAAATGCAATACTGTAAATTAATTGCATGTATGGTATAACTATAGATTAATTTAATCTACACGAAATTAATCTCCTACCCTTTGTTAATTTCAGCAAGCTTAATTTATTTGTCATATGTTCTTTCAGAATCACACCAAATGCAAGGCCAGCAGTTTATTGCACCGCCATAAAGTACGGGACCAAGGTGGATTGGGACTTCCTGTGGCAACAATATCAAAAGACAAACTTTGCATCGGAGAAGCATATCATCCTGAACGCTCTTGGCTGTTCGAGGGACAAACAAATATTGAATACGTAAGTTTAACTTAGACGACATTTGCATTACTAAATATATGAAACACAGTCTCATCGCGTAACCATTTCGGACAACTCATGTCTTACAGATTTACACCTCCTTCCATGGAATGAATTTCAATGCATTGGATGTAACTGGCCATTAAATTCCCTTGCATTTTTCAATTTTGTTACAGATACATTCACTACGCTTTAGAGAATCATTACACTTCTGCAATCCGCAAGCAGGATATTAGCACCGTGTTCGCTTCCATCTATAATGCTGATAAATTCGGAGTAGATGTAATATTGAACTTTCTGGTAAAGGATTACAAAAAATTATACAGCCTGTAAGTAAAACAAATATTATTAATGAAATTACGAGCTCGTGTCTAGTCAATGGATAAATGAAAAGTATTGGACAAATTGTTATCTTGTAATGTGATATTTTTATACTAAATAAATAAATGTCTGTTTGACTTTGCAGTTACGGTAACTGGGATGGCGTTGCGCAATTAATCTCTAAAATAGCACCTCGCCTATCCACTCAAGATCAAGTAACAACGGTACGTTTTACCGATCTGCTTTTTTTTGCATGATATTTCTTAGTTTCGTGCATCGAGTATTCGTTTGCATATGAACATTCCAAGCTGCATAGATGTTTGAAGGCAAATTATTATTTTTACGAATGTTCCAGCTCGACGAACTGCAGACCAAAGAGAGCAAGAACACAGTCCTGCTAAACGCAATTAATTCCGCGATTGACGTTGCGATAAAAAATCTCGATTGGTACGCGAAACAGTCGCTTAAGATTAGTAACTGGATGACTGCTAAGATCTCCATGATGCAGAAGAAAAATTCAGGTGGCAGAGTGAACCCAAACAATATTAGTATAATTACAACAACAGTATTTACAATAATCATGTACATATTGAGTCACTGATTAACTTGTATTATAACTGAACAGGGGCAAAAGTGTCAAATTAAATTGTATTTTAGGCAACTTGCGAACATTAAATGGTCTGTATAAATTTTGCTATTGTTAAATAAAGTTACGTTATATTAATTCTTTGAGATGATAATAGTAGGCGGTCTTGTTTCTATACCCAAACACAATTTAAATAAACTTTAATAGTAAAAAATTCTTCTCTTAAGGTCTTGTGCAAAAACATCTAATAGCCTTAGGAATAGAAGAACGATATTAATTCATTGCATTTTAAAATATTTTTCAGTCACGTACTGATATAAGATAAATGTTTTTAAAATTTCACTCTTTCATTCTGTAGCATTTTTAATAATGCACGTAGTTTGCAAATTCATTAAAACTGCACCTGCATTTATATGACGTTTTAATTGTAAAACATTTTGTTCAAATTTTACTGAAATGCATCTCTACCAAAAACATTCTTTACTCTCCTTTTTCGTCACCTTCTTCTTCTTCGTCTATTCTTCTATAAAAAAAGGTTTATTATTCTATTATACATATATTCTGTAAGATTCCAGTATTCTTATATACTGAAACAACGTTACTTACAAGATGACAATAATTTGTAAAAATTAATAACTAAACTGAAATCGTTCCACTGAAACAAAAATTTCTTTTCTAACAGAAAACACGCGTACTGGAAAATTAACATATAGCTCCCATACCATTATTTTCGTGGTATGCAACACAATGCAGCATATAAAAATCGATACAACTTTATTATTCTGAAACCGAAATACAATGTTATTACACAATTTGTTACAGTCGCAGTTTCGTAACCTATTTTTTTTTTTCGTTTTATACGGGGACGATCTTGCTCTACGAGCAAGACAAATCTGCAATAGGCAGAGCTATCGATTTTCGCTTCCACGTTCTATTTTCTAAAAATCGTACTAACTTTGAAAATATGGCGTACAGGGAAATATACATTCACGTATAAACGGGAAGAGGGACTTTATCAAGTATTTAGAATATACATATACTGTGCGTGATAGAAATCGAACATCGCAATAGAAAATCCGGAATAAACGTTTGTCGTACAGGTACATATTATCATCCATTGGCAACTATTTCTTCGTAACAGTTTAAGCAAGCTTCGCCGTTAACCACCGTAACTAATCTCGCCCTTGTTAAAGGTAAGTTGAAACGGTTACGAATTCGACCAAATAAACGATAACAGACGCACAATATGTATACGATACGAAATTAATTGACAGAATTCATTGAACGAATCTTGTTCATTCAAGCCCATAAACTGAACGAAGACTCTGCATCGAATCATGGTACACCGCCATCCTTCGAGATCCATTACGGATCTGAGATGGAAGGCGACTCTGAATTATCCGTTAAATAATTTACCGTGTACAATTGAACCGCGCGAACAGCGCAGAATACTTGAACATACATTGGCGCGACACGGTCTATCCTATCTAATTATCTAAACAAACGTTCCGTTACGCGTACAGTAATTACGCGACCCGTATTTACAAAAACATACAAAAACACTTTATACCTGTTTCATAAGCGTGGAATACAGGCCGCTTTGCGCGATTCATGTTTAATTGAGATGAAATTGCGAGCTAGTTCCTGCCGAGTACAACGTTTGTGACTGTTGTTACACGTGCTCGTCAACGTTTCGACGTAACGGGGCAAACTTGCATCGCCGTTCTGAACGTCGATGATTATTTAGACAACGTATTCGACGTATTCACTCGATTCTCCGTTGCTACAGAGCGTTCTTATCTAACCAATCGTGAATTGTAGCGTGGTTGGCGTCTACCCATCGTATATTAGCCTCGGACTGTTCTATCGCTTGTTGCACGGATCTTGTTGCACTTCCAAATTCCTCCTTATGCTCGCTGGTGAACTCCAGCAGCTGCGGATAGAGAAAGACAAGTTTGCTTGTAACGGTGAATTCATTTTGATTGGTTTGGAATGCGTAACAACCCAGTCAGCCAAACCTGCAATAGCAGATTCTGCCCGGATTCTGTTAGCAGGTTTTGTAAACAGAATGACTGCAGATTTGATGCAAAACCTGGTGAACAGAATCTGATGGGAGATTGGCAGCAGGAACCGAGCAGACCCTGCAACTTGAACCATTCAAATGGATTTAGATTGCCATTTTAATGACTCCAGTTGCACGGCCTCCCCGGTTCCTGCTACCAATCTGCATTCAGATTCTGTTTAGCAGGTTCTGTTTGCAGAATTCGAGCCAAATGCGGACGCAGATGGCCACGGATCTTTGGACAGAATCTGTTAGTTTTGCTGTCAATGTGCAGGCAGATGGCTGTTAGGGAACAGTAGTGTACAACACTTACGTCTCTGAGCTCGTACACGGTGTTTATTCCTCTCGTCGCTGATTTCACCACGTTGTTGAGAGTTAGCAACGAAGAGCCAAAGCTAAAACAAATGGAAGCACAAATTTGCAGCTGCGTGTATAATTTAAAGGATCCCTGCGAAAAAATTTGTTAAGGGTGCGTTAATGCAAAGACAATAAATAACATTGAAAGAAAGGAAGGCAATAAAGAAATTTGCTATTGTATTTGTGCATAAATTCGAATATAAATCAATTTTAATTGAAATATTTCTCCGTCAGTTAATTATTAAAGGTTTTAAACTTCCAGGTCCATGTATCGTAGAGTTTGAAAAAAACTTGCTGATTCGTCTAAATAAATTTATGGATCGGAAGGTTCCATATATTCTAAGAAAAATCGTAATAAATGTTCCATATTTTTCTAGCCTTTGACAATTAAAACGTTCCCGAATTCTTCGCGTGAAGAAACACGAAAACGTGAAACGTTTTCCATTTGAATAACAGCGTGAAAAACGATAGATTGACGTGCAGTCAGGAACTTACTATTCTCGTAGACGGGCACATTTATTTCTGAGGAAGTTGAACGCAAGCGGTTGCCCGATGGGATTACTGGCGACGGAATTAAGGACGCGGCTGGCATCTTGCTTCCTGATTCCTGAATTTTCCGTGATCGTCCATTCCAGGTAGCGATTTAATAGCCACGTTTCTCTGGTGCAACCAAGAGCGTGCAGAAGTAAATCCTTTTCGGAGCCAACGTTCGTTTCCAAGTACCTCTGCCAAGCAAACTCCCACTCGTGTTGTCCACCAGCACGAATGGCCGTACAGTAGACGACCGTTTTCAGATTTGGCGAAATTCTAAACACATTTTGCCGTATCGTTAAAAAATGTTATACCTTTAAATTAACGATAAAAGGAATTGCTATTTTCATTCGTGATAACTATTCATAATTTTTCCGAAATAAAACATAGTTTTTCATGCGTAACGTAAATTACATTTACAATTCTACTTTGGATATCTAAGTTATCCAAGTTGTATGTTCCTGTAATTTCAACAGGATTACGTTACTTTCAATTTGTTTCATAATTCAACGTATTTAATAATACGTTCTGAAACGTTCGTTTTAAGGAAGTTTGTCCACAAGTTTATCAATTAATTTAAGTACGTTTTAATGATAATTTTGTTTTCTGTGAGGCTTGTACTATTGTTTCTGCTAAGGTTCGAACAGCGTGCTTAATACGTAGTATAGACGAAGCTTACGGATTATTTTGATTTGGACTGGGCGTGTTACGCCAATTGTAGAATTGCTTGACTGCGTTTTGCACGCAATCGTCGTGGCCAAAATTGCAAGCCCATGTTAAAGCATCGATACGGGTGAAAACCGTCAACTGAGGATCCCCGGGACTATCTTTGAAGCCAACCTCTTTGTACACACTGTCGAGCAACCTTAAGATGTAAACCTAAAAAATATTGTAATTATACACTATCTTCTCGCATAAACGGCTGGTAACAATAAGTACACTGTATTTATCACGAATTACATCATCTGTAGTGGTTCTACTGAATCGGTGTACAATGAAAATTCACAAAAAAATTCTTATCTGAATTCGTGGCTTGTAATTAATTTAATACGTTTAGACTATAATCCGCAATTGGCTAGAAGGTTTCAATATTCTTTCTTTCTCGAACTGTAGAATTTGCTATTTTCAAAGGACTAAATTTACGATGTAGAACTTGTAAAGAGCAATTCGTACCAGCTTTCAATTGTGGTTTCTATTATTTTTACTTGGGATTGAGAAATTTTAACGGCTGAAGTTAAACAGACCTTTGAACCAGACGAATAATTTCAAGATAATATGGATTTTGTGTATTCGTATTTACTCGGAAATTGTTGTATCCTGGAAGCTTGATCAACATGTCATCCAAATAATGCATGGCAGTGAAAGCGGCCTTCCATGGTAAGTATTCAGACTCGTGAGCCAAGTATGATGTGACATCCAACGCAGTGGAGTAATCCAGTTTGCCAGCCCTGGCCAAATTGAGCGCATCGTCAATCAACTGTGCACGATTAATCGTTGGGATATTTCGGAAGGACTCTTGGTTCAGTTGCTTGATTATCATTTGCCAATTCGCCCTGTCGTAGTTTACTCTATAATAACCTGAAAAAACGATTTCAAAGATTAATACTTACTGCGAAAAGATTGATAACCTTTCATGCTATATTAACAATGCGGACAAACATTTTGAACGTGTCTTATCAAAGAATTTTGTAGTGAAATATTTCTTTTATTCGCATTTCGATGCACTGCAATAAATGAGAATTAATGTGTGTTTAATTTTTCTCCTTATTTTTTAGACACAAATTAAGTAATTTTAATCTCCTATTCGAGGAAATTAATTGAAATGGTATAATGATTGCAGCATCATATGAAAAAGTATATGAAAGAATGCTCTAATTAATATTTAAATGAGCAATACAACGCTGAAACTCTTACCAGTTTCTTGAATATTGAAGATCACCCATTCTGTGGGATTCAAGTTCAGATTGGACAACATGATTGATTTCACGGCTCTCATCCATTGGGAAGGTTTAGTTGTGTTAAAATCTAATTGACTCGCCGTTGTGTACGTAATCGGTATCCACCACAGTGGTTCGAGATGAGACGTGGTTGTTATGGTGCCATTGCGAAGCATGAAACGCTCCTGAAACGGAAATAATATAAAGAACATAACACAATACGATAAATATGAAAGTCATTCATTTAACGTGATCGTTCTATCTTCAACCTACCTGTGTCAGCATCACCGCGCCATTATTATAATTTCGAGTAACGGTGACCACCGGAAATCCAGTCTGCAAGGTCCAGGTGTCCATAATTTGCTTTATCGTTACCGCGGAATCAAGAACTTTGTCCTTATGTGCTTGTTTTGTTAACGCGTCCCATAAATCATTTTGCTCGGCGTTTTGGTACGCTCTGATTTAAATATAAGAATCGTGTTTTGTTAGTAAATCGAAGGGCGGGTGCAATAGAATACAATTTGAAATATACTTTCGTTCTGCCAGCACTTTAGAAGCACTTCTTAATTTGTTTATTAATTACTTTTCTCGAAAGGGATCGTAGTTTCTCGAACCGTGTCACAATTATTTTATTACAATGTAATTAATATCATTATCGCGATCAAACACTTACTTTCCATTCAAGTAATTTGTCAAGCCCTGCTTGAACACCTTGGTAGTAAGGAAATGATCCATCATTCTTATTATGGACGCACCTGTTCAAATGACAACACGATTTTTCCTTGTATTATATTACAACAAACGTAGATACAACTGTGACCGACTATTGCCAATTGTCGTTAATACCTTTTCCGTAAGAAATCCTGTCGAAAATTTCACTGATTTCATCAGGATGCTGGACTTCGATCGATATCGGATGGGAGGATTGCAGAGCATCCAATCCAAACACGTTCTGCAGATCGTGGACAACGAACTGCTCCAAAACCTTCCACGTCGGTTCCACCTGAAAAATTCAACCGGCAACGCACGTAGTATGCAATTAATATATAAAAATGTATGTAGGTCTCATCGACTACATAGCATTACACCTACAACAATAAAATGTTATATTGGCATGGAAACTTAGGACAATCTAACTTATTGTTGGAAAATGATACATCAAACACTATTAACTAATAAAAACATCTGAAAAGCAATTGGGCTAAATAGATTCGGATTAAACCATTTCTAGACTTCTACAAAGCACACGCGGCTTTGTAACTTTATTCAAAAGAGTTCCAAGAGTGTGTAATATTATCAACGTATCTTGAAAAATGAAAAAATGCTATATAAGATATTTTAACTAAGGAGGACAGCAACTGTGGCCATCGGCGACTATATTTTTACTTCCCTAATAGTTTTATTAATAAATTTTATTTCCCTAAGCCATCGTTAAGGAGACCTCAGCCGGCAAACTATATTGCCAATAATGTTGAGAACCTAGAAATATTGACAATATATTCTATTGGCCCTCTGAGGCCTTCTTTAAAGGACACGAAATTTGAAGAAAGTATTTTATTATACCCCAAATGGCCTTAAATTGTGCGTACGAATTAAACGAGATCTGCAAACTTACTGCGTCCATACCGATGTATTCTACGTAACTGGCAAAACCTTCGTTCAACCAAAGATCCGTCCACCAGCTCGGTGTTACCAAATTTCCGAACCATTGGTGGGCAAGTTCGTGAGATATTACGGTCGCTACTCTTTGCTGGTTGCTACTTGTCGAGACTCCTTCTTGATATAACATGGCAGTCTCCCTAGCAAATAAATCATATCATCCAATAAAATATTCGACAATTATGCGAATAACAATACAGCTTTGATCTTCAAAAGTAGCAACGCAAGTAAATTAATATCTATTCGTTCTTCAATTAACAAGAAGAAATTCTTCCCAGTTTAAACAATTTTCAAGAAAATACGAACAATAGTATACTAGTAACAAGGGTTCAACATTAAACGTCGAATAATTAAACGCTGTGTAATGAAATTAAATCTAAATAATTAAACAAGCTGTTCTCTGTAAACGCTTGCATATTTTTTTTACCGCAGAAACAATTATTCTGCGAGATTCACCTGCAAGTAATCAAGCCCCAATTCTCCATAGCTCCTGCTGAAAAATCGGGTAGAGCGACGCTGTCCATCTTCGGTAAGGGAAACTTAATCTTGAAGTAATCTTCGAAGTATGCAAGTATCTTTGGGCCAATATCCAAAGTGTAACGCGCTTGTTCGATGGCCTCGTGCCTTGCCCAGACTCTAAACTTGCCATCTTGAGACTTCAATACATCGAAGTCCGACACAATAAACGCCACCAGATAGGTAGACATTGGCACTGAACGCTCATAATGGTCCCACGCGTAAGACGGCAAGCCTGGACTGTGAATATTAATAGGAAACGTTACGATGCATTCCAGTTGTTCCAATATAATAATAGTGTAATAAAATGTAATTAATTGCGTTCGACTTTAAAAAGAAAATATCAACATTCAGATAACCAATTTTGCAATTGTTGAGACAATTATGCTTGATTCGTTCGAATTTATGAAATCATTGTTGCGCTAAATATAATGTCTTTTGCTTATAGAGGATTGATTGATCGTAATATTTAATTAATATTCCGCAAAATATAAAGTTATAAGAGGTTTACTAAGCTGCAAGTCGAATGAAAATTTTAAACGGTAATGTTATTCCATCCCTTCGCGATCACGAACAAATTTTCGAAGCCTGAACATAGAAACAGTAGGGCACAATTAACTCGAAACGTACGTCTAGCACAAATAAGTTGATTAATCAGTTGATAGGCACGAACTTGACTCCTTCTAGAAATTACCTCTACGCTTAATTTCCGGAAATAATAGAAGTGTTACATCCGTCTCATGTTAAATTGCCAGTTATACAAGCGTCACGCGTATTTTATTACGAAGATGTCGTATAACTGACATTTAACAGATTACGTTTAGACTATTCGGTTCTGAAACTTATCTAACAAGACGAAAGTTTAGCATACTATATATTTGCAATACATAATGAATCGAAGTAAATTTTATCCCCACAGTAATATTCATTCTCAGATTTGACTTTGATATTACTGATAATATCAAAGTATCTATTGGCTGAAAATGACACACGCGCACAGTACTTTTCGAACCCTCTCTCAACAGTGCATTTATATTCTGTACAATATCCCCCATTTCTTTCTAACCACAGAATGGGTTGGCAATGCATAATCCAAAACCTAACAAAGGCTTTCTGTATTATTATTAGTGCATCCTGTTATAACATAATATCAAATTCTTTGAATATTTCCTGCGTTTTTTCATACCAATCGTTTCGAAAATTTATATCTACGCTTCACTGTTTCAGTCAAGCAACTGTCCCACGTCCATAGGATTGATCTTGCCTTAAACTTCCAAATGACACGCATTACTCAAACTATTAAAATCGTGGTCGCTGGACGGATCTAAACTAAGCTAAAAAGCTGCAGGGCGGTCGCAAAAGCACGTAAGGCATTTGAAGGGAATGCAGTTAGTGATCGCAAATAACAATTTTGGTTCGCGTAGTTTCGAAACGGAGTTGAGACTCTGTAAGACGATCCACGAAATGAGGCATTACCACTGATGGCTTTATATGACAGCAAATCTAGTCGGAACCACGGAGAAAACCTATGCAGAATTGGCGAAAAAATCAAGAGAATATCTGAAACAGCAACGCGAGATCACTCGTGCATTTACTCGCCCCTTCGTCGTAGTCTATTAAAAAACGCGAGGACCTTTCGAGGTGATTTTAGTTCCAATTCTACGAAGGTATGCAAAAATTAAAAACGTAGAGGATCTTTTTGTTTCACTTGATTTTGTTGCTTGGGATATCGAAAACCCTGTCTTCTGTGTTATGGTCCACAATCTTGCAAAGTCTGCTTGTATTTAAATTAATGGTAGATTGTTTAGCTCTCTGTCAATGCCATACCCAGTTTATTTATATTCAGTACTCCGCTGTTTGTCTGCGTCAAGAAAGGAATGCGAGCAGTGACACGATCTCTGCATTGGAGGCAAAACTTGCAGTGATTATTTGTAAACTGAAGCAGCAATATGGCCATAGTTTTTGAAGTGAAAGCAAAACCGACGAGTGAAAGGTAGGGCAGAAAAATAAAAAATCTACATCAGAAATTGTTGACGCGATTGTACCAAAATTAGCCGTACTCGAGATCGAGAAGTTTGTTCCGCGATGAAATTATAAGCTCGTTAAGAGATGGCTATGGTACATAAAACTAGGAGAGACACGCGTGCGTCGAAAAATACGTAGCATATTATTCCTGCGGGCTCAAACAAAAGTATCGATATTTCAATTTCCCCTCCTATTTTCCTCAAAGCTTCCAAGACAATGAGGCCTCAATTGAATCGTGAAAGACCGCAAGATTAACGTCATAAAATCGTCCCGTCGCTGCACCGTGACGAAATTGTAGATTCGATTCATCTCAATTGCACATTTAACCCGACCACGAGAACACTCGAACGTCCGCGTGAACGACGACCCAACGTCGAAGTATGAGCCAGCCGAAACCTATCGCGTGTCTTGCGAAACCCTCGCCGCAGCAGACTTACAAGCAACCAAAGTCACTCACACTGGCATGGGTTCCCCTTTCCTGGGCATGTTCGAGATGGACGTCATGTTCTTTGGACGAGCGATGCTGATTTGGAAACTGGCTTTCATCGCCGGTTCGTCGAAGCACGGGAATGCTCGTCTTGCATCTGTTGGCTGGAACTGCGTCGTCGCTATCCATCTGTAATGTCAAGGGGTGGAAAGCGTGGATTAGAGATTTCGAAAGGTCCCGAGGAGAAATAGTTCTGCTTGTGACAGTGACAGCGAGTTGTGCGCAGGCTGGTGTGAAAACGCGACGATTATTATTGGTAGAATTGGGTGACATTGGAGCACATTGTACGGGATTGCATGGAACTGGGGAGAGGGAACATGGGGGTAGAAGAACTGGTCAGTGGCAGGAAAAGTGAAGGGGCAGAAAAATGGTTAAGGGAGGCGGAAAGGACAATGAAAGAGAAAATGAAGGAATAGAGAGTGCAAGAGTGGGAATGAATGCCAATGAATGCGATAGAGAGAAAGAACGAAGATAAATACAATAAGATGCAAGTTAGTGTGAGGTGGTCGGTATAAGGGTACTGATAATAAGTAAACGGAAATAAAGAAATGCAACGTAAGGCAGATGAGGGTGAACGTAATGTTAGGTAGAAATTAAGAATGTAAAGGAAGTTTCTTTTCATGGCTGTGAGACCGAAAAGTAATAAAATTCTATTCTATTCTATTCTATTCTATTCTATTCTATTCTATTCTATTTTATCCTATTAGTGGTAGAATCATCGTACTAGAATGTATGTATTACTATACAGGGTGGTTCCTATAATTCAACTATTTAAATATTTGTTCTCTATGCTGACAAATTGACTGGGTTAACATTTCATTATATTTTAAAACGTTCTAGAGGTTGCAACCCGCTTATTAATATTCTTAATGATGAATTCATGTACCAGACACGCTATAACTACGAGAGTCGCATTGTCTGGCGTCGTTGTATGACGAATTAGCTGGGAAATACTACAAACGTGTAGTTTGCACTTATCGGCCAATTGGTAGCTGACAGAGTTTGCAGTCTGCACTCGTCAGGGATATAGGCATTGAATTTGCACAACTTTAGAATAAGCCTCTTGGTTATTTTATTGTTGGAAGTATGTTTACGAGGTTTGAAACAAAGCTTATTATGTGTGCGGTCCATAATCGCATTTGCAGAAATATCGCGGAAGCTAACTGGCGTTAAAAATTAACAACCGGTAGCGTAATTTTACTCCAACAGAGGAACCTGTGAATGTGGTATTTTTAGATTAAGAATTCCTCTGCTTTTGCAATTTTAAATTGAAAAGTAAATTCGTCGAAAATCACCTACTCAAACTGGGAGATTTGTTTGCGAGTGTATATTATGATTAGAATATTCACCACAATTAAAAAAATAGTAAACGTACCCATTGCAACTCGGCAAGCAAGTAAGAAAATTCTGCAACAAATTTGGAAGCGAAACGAGAGCTATTCATTTAGCTTGCTGAATGTTTTTGGTTTTTATTCGCCGTCTTGAATTCATTTTGACCGTAGCCAAGGAATTAGAAAGCACAGTAAAATGTTTTAAATAAGAGCAAATAAAATGTGGAAGAATGTCCTTAACTTGTGAAACGATAAATTCCACGGAAAGCGAAGAACCCGAGTGATATCTACGTGCAATAATTACTTGAATCGCAGTTAAAAGTCGTGACATATGATATACTTAATACTTTAAGAACCCAGCATCTTCTGCACAACAGTGGTTAACATGTCCTTGAAATCAACGGCCGGACATGTGCAAGGCTGACCATTATGGTTGCTGGTTTAACAGACTGGGTTTTCCGTAATTATGAGCGATTAGTATGCTGTCGCACAGTTTACCTGACCGCTGATAGGCCGTCGCACGACGTGTGTGCACTGTGGCAAAGCCACTTTGCAAATCAGGAACCGCTGAAAACGTCATATCGATTGTCTACGACTGTCGATCAACTAGAAATATATGACACTAGCAATGGTAACAAGTATTTCGCGACTAAGCAATTCTGAATGAAAGCAAACTGATACCATACATTTTACAGTTTCTTCGAAAATTTCGATTTTGTGTCTCAACATTTGTTTAATAATTCTGGAACACGATCCCAAGATAATTTGTTCCTCGTCCTCGCGCATAATAATTCGAATGGTGCAATGATAAACAAGAAGGGAGTGTTCTTGTATCGGGTTTAAAATATGTCGACCCAATGTCTGCGAAGGACTAATACTACATCATCTTTCTTCTTCGCCATTCGTATTAATTTACAACTTATACTCTGCTCGATGTCGAATTTGTATATATACATTCTTCCCTTCGATGAGTTAGAATCTGTCTCATTTTTACCTCCCTTCATCCATCAAGACTGGTGCTTTGAAATCTCTTTCGAACCAAGACCAAGTACGCTAACGACCAAAACTTGGACGCAATTATTTAAACAATTCACCGTTTTAAAGACGAAATTCAAGTGCTGTTTGGAGCCAAAATGTATCGAAACAGAATTAATTACAGTCGGCCCCTGCAACATTAATTTCGACACAATAAACCACTAGCATGGCATTCAATTTTTCTAAACCTGCGAAAGTGGTTTCAAAATTCTTCGCCGTTTGTGCACGTCTGCAATTTTCTAAGTTAATCAAACAACTACACCCCGGCTGGGAGTGTTATCAGCCCGAAGATTCACGAGACACGGTCCGCCATTCAACGTTCTACGATTTAAGGGCAAACGCTGGAGGAAATAACGTGGAGCTGTGTAAATTCACGGATGTTTCGCGCACCAAGTAGATACACCGCCTCTAGGGGTGGAAAAAACTTTCGTCGAGCAGGCAAGAGACTGGGATTTCATTCCTTTGAAAACTCTTACGCTAAACAGGAAATGTATAGAGTGAGTGGGCCGCACAATGGTTGTAATCGCGCAGAAAATTCTGTATTTATCCGCGTTTCTATTCTCCTGTTTTGGTTTACCTTCGGATACCTTCGTTTTATAACCAATGCTTCGATTTTTGCCCTAAATAGTATACATATATAAAGAAATTTTAACTGAATTGCTGTAGAAAAAGGAATGTACAGTACGACTTGCACGAAAAGTAAGTAAATCTGGCAAGACTTGATTCAAGCACTTCAATGTCAATTATAATCAACAATATAAGGCAAATCGAATTAGAGATTTTGAGTTTTAATGAATAATATATTGATTTATGATCAATTTCGTGGTGGTAAATTTTATACTGCCAGCGTGTACGTGTATATAAAGTACTACAATTTAATAATGCTATAAATTGCACGGTATTTTAAGACGATTGCACGTTGGTGTAACTAACTGTGCTAAAGTAGACAGTATACAGTGTTCTGATCCTACATGCAAACGAAAAACAAACACAGTATCTTTCATACTAATTGTAATGGGAAATTGCGCGAACGAAGTAATTTATATAACCGCAATAAATTTAATGCAATATTGTCTGCAGGATGAACATAAATAGCACTTCCTTCGGCAACTATCTGCAATTAACTGTGTGATCTAACATCGAGAACGGCGGTCCAGGAAAAAGCCAACACCTGTTAACGAAGAAGGAAAATATTGAACAGTCGATTTGCATATGATCTTTCCAGGGTCACAATTTTACTCCATTCTGTGAACGTAGTTCTGTAGACGTATGCATAAAAGTACTTTGTATAAATTAGCAACACGTTTCCATAGAAATATATTATTATAATAATAGAATAGAATCCACGTTAACTAGACATGACACGACTCTGACATTCTATTGTGGTTTGGGTGCTACTTCACCTATTTCCTTCAATGATTACACACGTTGCGTGTAACTATCTCCTTTACTGTCAAAACAGTACTCACACAGTGTTTACGTCGTTCTTACAACTATCAATATGAATAGTATTTATATTACTTTGGCGTTCAATTGACATCAAACACAGCGCTATCTTATTTAGTCCCACTAAAAATACATAAAGCAAAGTTGATTCCTCATTTCAATTTCAGCCAGCAAATTCCTGTCATCTTATAGTATTCTGTGCGTTAAAATCAGAATTGCGATCTTTTCGGTTAACGAAGGGGGTCAAAATATCGAAAAACTCGAAGAATTTCTACCCGGGTGCAAAGAAATGTACACTTCGCTCTGCAACCAAGACGAAATGAACAGAAAAAGACGAGATGAACAGAAAAAGACGAGTAACGTTTTAAACGAACCGTAGAAACAACTATTATTCTCAATGTCTAATTAATAAAGGAGCAATGGAAATATCTTTCCACGATC
This sequence comes from Nomada fucata, assembly GCA_948146005.1. Classification (NCBI taxonomy): domain Eukaryota; kingdom Metazoa; phylum Arthropoda; class Insecta; order Hymenoptera; family Apidae; genus Nomada; species Nomada fucata. Next base: position 16,871,256 of record OX411278.1, read on the forward strand.
GGTCGTAGATACCAGAGGCAACGTTGGCATCTGTAACTGCACAAGGACCGCAACTTCGTGTCACAATACTTGTACAAAAGAATAGGCGAGCGGAATTCGTACAACCACCTAATATCTCGCGTCACTACGTAGTGCTCCAAATAGATCAGTCGACTGGCAGATTGCAGATATCGCTTGATAAGGCGGTTTAAATTTACTGCGTACGAATAGCTGTCACCTACAGAGTAGAATTAAATTGCTGGGGCGTTTACCTCGTCTCACTGCCAACGGTGTACGAGCTTCTGTAGAAGCCCTGCAAGTAGTCGTTCAGATGTCCAACATACTTTAGATGCAATACGTATTGCCTGCCCCTTTTCAACGTGTCCGACGTTCTAATCACGTAAAATTGCCGCTCGGTATCGTTTCTCTGTTCTACGATTCTCATCGCCTTGTCCGTTCTGTTGCTGCCCGTCGAATATTCCTTGATATTCGTAAAACTTTGGTCTATTTCCATATCCACTGCGTGCAAAGTCACATTGTACGTGTCTTCCGTAACGTTCACCACTATTTTCACCTGGAAACAGAAAACATTTGACGGGTTCATTAGCGTGCAATCGTTTATTGTTGTATCAGCACTTTGAAACAGATTTTCTCTTGTCCTTTTCTGTTTTGCAAATTCTCTGTGTATCAACTGATTAATTATTTCTGATGAATCTACTCTGTTTAAGTAAGAATCATGTAGATGATTAAGTTATTTCAATTTCAGCGTACAGAATAGCATGTTGTATTGCTTCCACACGCCTCAATACACATTTATGCGGAACATTTGAATTGAAACGGTGCTTGTAACAATAATTTAGTAAAAGAAATTATTATAACGGTTGATAATAGTTTGAGAGATAACGAGGAAGAAGACAGCAAGCTTAATAATAATTTGTGAAATTAAATTATTCAGAGCGCAGGCGAAAACTAGGAACGAAACGTTTGAGTCTTTAAATTACACTAAATTTTACTGTTACTGCCGATAGAAATATTAGGTCACTCAAAATTTGTTGCCATATTATTGTTAATCAAATGGTACGAATAAAGGGATGGAATTTTCTATGCGGGCTTTTTCTCGTTCAATCCCGGCCGTTCGATAAAGGCGATCAGATTAGCAACGAATAAAATGACACTACGAACTTTCTACTGAAACTCGTTACTTTCACCCCTCAAGAGGAACTTATAATCACCGACACGGGCTTCAATACTTCTTGTGCAAATGCATAAAGAAGATAAAACGTTGGGTTATCATTGAAGACTAAGAGTCAATTATTCACCTCTCGATCTACATCATTTGACTTAAAGTACATCTCAAGTGGAAAGATTTATTTCACCTTTCATCTGTCACAGAATAAAGCAGAGTAAAACGATCCCTTTGCCAGAACGTGCCCCAAGTGTTACTAAAATTTCAGGAAATTAAAATACCAGAGGATTCTCGAGGACAAGGGAGAACTTCCATCGAATACAATAACTGAAACTTGCTTTCTGGTATATCGCCAGCTATCATTAGTTGCTGAAAATATTATAAACACGCGACAGGCATGGTCTCGCTTGAAAGTAGAAAAACAAACCAATACAGACGGCAGGTTTGGGATACGTAACACTTCTTAAACCGGTCAGCTTTCCATAGAAAAGAGCCACGTTAAAACTGCAAGACGAGGAAAGAGGTATAGCCAGTTTCAACGTACTACAAAGATCATGAATATTCCATACCGAGAATTAAAATCAATGTATTTAAAACGGGAACTTTCTCCCATCCCTTTCGTCGCTCAAACCCTGACGGTTTTAATTTCCGTATAACGCTGAGCCAACGGTTCTATTTCCTCCCAAAAAAAGGAACCCCCCAATCCACTTCATATTTAACAGTTACGCCGAAATAACTGAATCGTTCGATTCACTTTCCCACTAAAATCGCCATCTCTCGAAAGGTCTACAGCTTTCTTTCGGCTGAAAAAAATTTAAGAAAAAACGCCCCAGGAAGAAAACATCGATTCGCACCGTGAATCGCCGCGAGGCGACTCTTACGAAATCGAGTCGAACCGACCGTTCATTTTTACCTGACCGATGATACGCGTATGTTAAACAGACCGCCGTTCGTGTTCGTAGAAAGTTCTCGTTCAAGGGTACAGTGAAATATTAGAAATGGTAGAATCGGCGTCGTCGGGGCCACGGGGAGAAGTTTCGATATACGTACCTCGCCGTGGAAAGTGAAATTGCCAACTTCTATGAACGGTATCAGATTGAGCTCGTAAGAATCCGGCACCACCGATCTTGGCAACCGAACGTCCAGCCTCCTCTTGCCCATCGTGTCCGTGGTGAATATTCCGCGGGGTTCGAATGCCGACGTGCCGGGCTCATTGCAGGATTTGACGAGCTTCTCATCCAGGCATGGCGCGAGATGATAGACCAGAAGTCCAGTTACCACCAAGGATATAAGGAAGGCAGCTCCCAAAAGAAAAGCGCCGCAAGGGGACAGCGTGCAACCCCTTTTACGACCGAACGTTGTTGTATGAGCGTCCATCATTGCCAAAACCTCACGGGACTGGGTCATATCATGCGTGAAACTGAAACCATGGAGTAAAAAGAAAAACGATGTTAATCTTGTGTGCCCGACGAGTTAACTGGTTACTCGTGTTTCTGATATTATTTTATCGGCAACGGATTTGTTCGAAAATTCTCCGGCCATTTCAATCGAACTTTCCATTTTTAATAGAGCTTGATTTGTTCTAGGAACTCATTGTCGAATTTGAATTTGCCCAGGTTGGAGTATCATATTTCAGTATTAGCGATCTTTAACTTCTTTCTTGGAGGAGGTATCTGATTGAAAGCCCGCTCGGGGTTAATATAATTTCAAAGTAGAAAGGTGTTGGATGGTGATTAATCGAAGCGTTAAAGGAGGTTGAATTATGATCTGCTTATGGTCTCTGTGCTTTTATGCTAAACTTAGTATTTTTCTTGGTAATTTATTATCAGTCGATAATAATAAGGGTCTTTTGTTTAAAATCACGAAGATCCTTCTGCATCATTTACCACGAAATATAGATTTCGAATTTCGATTATTACCTATATATCAATTTTAGTCTGTTAGGAGTTAGTACCGATTGTATGCATACACAATTTTGTAAGATATTTTTTTGGAAATAAAAGGTATAATATTAATTTCGTAATAATGACGAAGTTAAACAATTCACAAATTTTCGGATATACTAATTTTACAAATTGCCCTGTACACTACATACGTGTCTACATGTATCTTGACGTGTTACCATATTACTCATTCATATTTATATGCACTGATTCACAACTATGTGTTAAAACAATAATCAACGTCTATAAAAGAAATACTACGTCAGATAGCACAGAATATAAATTCACTAAATCGGTTGATAATTACAATATTAAACGACAATCACGTCGGTGAGCGAAATAATCAACATTCAAACTAAAATTATATCAGTTTCAAATGATATGCTGATTCACACACGAGTAACTTACTTAAATTAAAATGTGTCACCGTCAACACACGTTAAGGATATCAAAACGATCCGCAAAATACGCGATAATTTCATGAAAACATAATGAATCCATAAGATGTTAAGTAGATAGCGCATCGCTATCCATTTTTACAATTCCTCGATGCTGAGAATTTTGAATTCGAACCTAATTTGAATGTATTATTAATACATACTAATACGCAAATTGTACCATCGTCTCGCACCTTCGACCAAAGTTACGTTTCTAAAGCTAAAACACACAATCGGGATTTTCTACCCGTCCCAGAATAAGCAGGACGTTCGATAGTAAATAAACGTCGATTTTACACCTGTTCTGTTTACCCGAGATTTCAATCCCACGGAAACATTTTTTTCCATCCCAGCCGCCATTCCATATCCTTCACACGTTTATGTACACATCGTTATTAACATCTATGACGAAATATACGAAGGCTGTCATTGGAGCATTGTCCCAGAGAAACTTCCTCTCCAGCTTAAACAGGGTGAAGGCGAGCGATCATTAAAAGTAATTTCACGTGCAGAATGAACGCGCCAAGGAAACGCGGACGGCCTTAAAACAGCCTGAAAGGATCTTTCTAATCGGCCGCCGCATCTTATCAGTAACGAATCAATTAAATAGACACTGCGAGCTCTGTCCAATCAATCTGCAGAAACATCACTTGCTTCGATTAATACGAGTGTCTTGATACAAATGTTATTGCAGTAGAACTCCGTTACGTCAAGTGCTACTTGTTGATTGAAAAATGCAACATGCAACTGAATTATTAGCAAGGCCTTACAAAGTTCAAATATATTCTTCGACAGGGAAAAGGACGGGCTGATTCTTGATAACAGTGCAATGTGAAATTGCATATTTATTATGGACAATGGCGTATCGTAATAATATGACGTTACGAATGTAAGTGTTTACATATTATTGCAAAGTATTACTGCAGGAATATATTATCATGATTAAGGAAATTTAAGATTTCAGTATTGAAGAAATAAACGTGACAACGATAACAGAAGAAAACGGGGATAGCGAAATGTTGTTTGTAAAAAAATTAATAAGTTTAAATATAAATTGGAAAAAATTATCGAAATTATTTGCATGCAGTACAGTTGAATGTGGACTGAAATAATCTTCTACCAGAGAAAATGAAATGTTATGTCTCTATTTTCATTATTTATCAATAAATCTAGGAAGGAGAAAGTAGAAGTACTTTGGAATATTCCAAATGGGACTGAGCAAAAGTAGTATAAAGATTTACTTATAGTATGGTATCGGTAATATGTTCCTGTAGCTCTTGAAATAATTAAAATTAATAACTGAAAAACAGAATTAAGTGCGTAGTATTTACAATTTCAGTATAATTTTGAAATATAATAATTATCTTAACTTTCTCCATTTAAGTGAAATTTCGCACCAAAAGTAACCAAATCTGTTGAATGCAATCAGAAATCAATTCAGTCAAAATGCAGACTCAAGTTGAAACCTCAATTTCACTATATTCCGATATCAAAATAATAATCATATTATAAAAAGTCGTATGTTATGTCAAATATTGAATAAATATCACTCATGCATAGTTGCAAAACAAGTCATTCACAAATATTGTTCAACGTACTACAAATGCATATTCGAAAGTCAAGGAGACTAAAATTCCGTAAATATTCTTACTTCTATTTGCATCCTAGTGTGCTAATAACAATTATGCAAAAATTCAACGCCAACCATTACGTTTATTTACATAGACAGTAACTGCTAGATTTCCTTTCTTCGCATCAGAACGGGCCGGCAACTGCCTACGGCATGTCAATTACTTCGAATACTTCCCAAGAATTCTTTAACATGCCAAATGTCGCAACGACGATTATCACGTTAATTCAAAGCTTCTCCCTATACTCTCGCTGGTATTTACCGAAACTGCTTAAAACTATTTTTATCAATTATGAAAGAATTTGTGCATTTGCAGTGAAAAATATTTGAAGTGAAAATACTAAAAACTATTGGAAGTAGTGGTACGATAAATCTCTTTACGGTACTAACTTCTCAGCTGCTGTTTATTTCCTCTTATTAACGTAATTGCCTCAAATTGTGTTTCGTAAGAAAGCATTGTCATCGGTGAGGCGTGACAAAAATTAATAGTACTAACTTTAATCGGAGACACAAGTTTGAATGCCGTAAACGTCTCGCACATGAAATCCGCCTTTAACAGTATTCGAAATTAGAATGAAACTCTCGTTTCATAGTTGAATCGAAAGTACTGTCACTGTTACTACGGGCCGTATTACCTTTCAATATTTCCTGCAAAACAGCTCGACAGAGTATTAACCGAAGACACATTTTCCAAGAAGCTTTTCATTATTGAAATTCAAAACCTCCTTTCAGCAAAACAATGAATAATAAACTTCGTTTCCATAAAAATCTGCTATCCTTAAATCATACATTTCCCTCGAACACACAATGCACTGCCAACAAAGCACGGGCAATTCGTTAAATTGATAAATGTACGTCAAATCGTTCAAAAAACAGCTCCTTCAATTTTTTCTACAAACAAGAACAATTCGCTAACCACAGTCACACAAAATATCGCAACGAATAGGTACACGGCCCAATAAATAGTAACGTGCTTTACCAAATACCATGAACCAATCCAATACCAATAATATCACTCTTGCGCGACAAATTCTGTCCTATCATTTCCTCCAAGATCGAATGCATAAAATTCCAGCGTATCATTTACCTATCATGAACAGCCACCGGGGGGAATAAACCTCTCTCAATAAACTGTCAAAAACGTCGTAGATCTATGAAACCGCGGCGAACGTCGACGAAAAATCTATCACAGATGCCGCACGAGATTTTCCAAAACGTTCAACGTTGATTTTCGAACGGACGCTCCGATACACGACGATCCTGAGCAGAGATTAAGAAGAACCGGCGCGGCGCGAGAAATCAGCCGTTCCACTCGATGGTTTGCGCGCGACTACTGCGAACCGGCGTTCATTCCAGCTTGGTAACTTCCTCGATCCTCTCCATGCCATCCGTGCTTCCTGCACGACCGATCGGCTACACGTCGGCCGCCGTATCACCTTTGCCTCTACATCCTTGCACCTGCATACCGTCTTCCGGATCACGCGAAACCATACGATCGTCTTCCGTTACGTCGCAGACGGGATGTCGACCAGTCGAATGTATCCTCCCTGGTCGCAAGTTTGCTACTTTTGCGGTGTTCAGATTGCACGCACAGCCGAACGTGCGATTCACGACGTGGACATACGATAAATGGAGAAGCGAAATTGTAGGGTTTATGTGTCGATGGATACGAGATGAATTGTAAATAATTGTCATTTTTCATTTGACTGGCGAGCTTAAGTTGGGGTTGAGATTTATCCTTGCGCAGATATATTTGGAGGTGTTACGGGAGTTGAGTGTTTTACGTGTTTAACGGGAATCTATGGGAAATATTTCATTTTTGCGGGCTACGTTGGGATGCAAGCGGTCAAAATATTTTTGACTGAAATTATTTTATCGAAATTGTGGCTTCGACCCTTTGGAGACGCCAAACATACACGCGATCCATCAAGTTTAAATAGAGCTACATACCTCTGATCGTCTTCTTATGACAAGCGCAAGATTGAATATTGATTTATGCGAACGTGCAGCTTTGCACTTTATTTGAACGACGCAACTTTATTTATGGCGTTAGAATATTCCGAGCATATTAAATACCGGTCGGAGTAACTGGACGGATTAAAGTGCATGCCAAGGAATCAAAAGATCTCTTTGAATCTCGGTCCGGCAATCGCGTCGACCGATTTTTTCTCCTGACAGTTGAGCGATGTCGATAGTGGAAAGGAAACCCGGTGCACTTTCACGGTTCATACATATGTGCAACATTATGTAAGCAAGCTACAATAAAGAACGATTCAAAACAGGATTCGTAAAAATAATATTTGCAGAACAAAAATGAAACTTTTCGATATCATTACGTTTATATTTATAAATATACATTAAACTGTAACAATAAATCATCTGACTTGTAATATCATTATGTTTATAAAAACAAATTTTGAAAAAAGGAATGTGCAACCTGCAATCAAATATTTAATAATATACGATGACATGAAAATCACTCTTGAAACAAAAGCAGATTACTGTGCAACACACTAATAAGAAAAGGTACGAATATCTTTACAGTTTCGAAAAAGCTTGTTACAAACTTCAATATGTGAACACATACTATACTTTAAACGCGCGTCACACCCATGACGGAAAAGTTTAAAATAAGTTCAATATTTGATATTTGCAGTCTGTCTCATTGTGTCCGCGTATCGTAACGATAATTATAATGTTGTTCCCGTCGAAGTACGTGCTAAGAACGACGAAACGTGATGTGCGTGCTGTTTATGAAGCACGATTTAATTCCATAGCACTAATTCCAACGAGTTACATACGACTAGTTAATTCCAAAGAAATTAGGGCGCAACGAGTTATCGCGTTTCCATAGAAATTGTCAGCAATGTTTGCACAGGGCTAATGGCTCGGGCATATTTCCCTGCGTATTATTGAAATTGTAAACAGATCACGGCAACGCGCACTCGTTCGACAAGTAAACGGCAACGTTCACGGGGCAGAATTGCATCGATCGATCGAGGTGTGCCATCCGTGAAACAGCAATCACCATCGAAGACGAGCGTTCCAGCGGGCTTTGCGGAATCCTAACACCTGTAAGCTCGGTGCACACGGTTGCAGAGATCTTAGCACATTGCTTGAGCCGAATTCTGCAGTCCCGCAGCACTGTGTACCGTTTGCGCCACGTTTGTACAGGTGGACAAAACATTCGGGATATTTGTTGTTCAAACTGTAGTGTAAATTGAAATTATAAATAGTGGTTTATTTACTACGGTGTTTGTAGTGAATCGTTATGTAAATACTGATGGCATCTGATATACTTTATGCTCAGATAGTTGTTAGCTAAAGGTAATATTTTATTTGTGAAATTTTTTCATATTTCATGGTTTTATGCACATTATTCTCAGAAATATTCCAGTCAGAATGCAACGTTCCAAATCAATGGACAATGCTACTTTTCGAATTTTATGTAGGTAGATAAAGTGACCACTAAGTGGTAAGTTAATGGTGTTCCTTAGATTCCTTCGTGCTGTTTAAAACGGACAAATTCTTCGAAGTATTTGATTAATTTTCACTTTAGATAATCAGAAGTGATTATGAGGGCTATTAATGCAATGTATAAACCAAAGGACAATGCTAAGCTAGAGTTGCTATAGTATAGTTAACTCTTTAGGTCATTGTTCATGTCGTAAACTCATTCAAAACATGATCTAATAAAAGGATTAATTAAACATGAATTATTGTTGTTTTTATAACACTTATCTCCTTATCTTCATTTTGAATCGCATTTTAAAGATGCACACGTATGATTTCTTTGATAAAATGAATCTAATGACAATTATAATCTTTTAGAATACAAAATAAAAAAATTATAATCGTAATAAAGCTGTAATATTAAATATTATTCAGAATACGTTCTATAGTACTTTCGTTTGGGTTTGACAATATAGTATTCATATTATTTTGAACACGTAATTTATATAATAGTTCCATTAGAAGTAAGCTCCATTAGAAGCGAACTTTCTAAATTATTTTCCTATCATTAAGCTTACATTTTCACAGAGGATGCAATTTATTATCTTCAGAGGAAGAAAATTAAAATACGCAACGCACTCAGACGACAGACTCGCGTTCAAAAATGTTTTATCCCCTTCGTCACAATCTTACGACACTGATAACTTGGGAAATAAGGAACATCTTCATTCACGTAACGCCCTGTGCGCCACAAAAACGTGTAATTTATTATTGCGCCCGATTTAATTCAGTGATACCTGTAGGAAAATTCTGAATGTAAGTTTATACAAACAAGCGACTAACGAACGGCAAACTAATTTTTTGTAATATTCTCTCATACAAAAAGCGAAAAAGATCAGGCGCATTTAGTGTAAGCATTTAGTATTCATTTATCTTCGATTTCAATGCAGAAGCGTCATTTAGAATCGAGAAGCACATATGTACGATAATCTGAAATCCTTTACGGGACCCGGTATTATTTACTTCGCGAACTTTATTCTCAAACGGTTACTAAAGGCCACTGGCGAAGTTATTCCTCTTTTGTACATGAATAATCTGAAGAAGTATTTCAGCATGCAGCATATTAAATTTTAATCGCAACGATGCACGTATATTTACTTTCCCAATTAAACATTTATGGATGATCAGACTTGTGTGTACAAGTGCACAATATCTATTTTTAACTCGCAAGAAATGTTAATATATCAAATTCTGCGATCGTCGACACGTTTTAATCACTTATCGTCATTAAATCGATCTTCAATTTCTCTACTCCTGCATGAAAATTTTATTTTTCCCAAAGGAACATACCTTAAAGACGGGGAAGTTAATAGAGTACATATTACGGTCAAAGATAACAATTAATTTAATGCATCGTGCAAAGGATGCTTATTCATATCCTCCCTATTAATTTTAGTTTACTTAGAATCACATTACAGTTGTTTGCAGGAAATGTATATTTCATTCGAATTTGATTGCATCTGGTATTTCTTCCTTAGTCATAGGCGCACCAAGATTTCGCCTTTTGATTTCTTAGAAAGACGAGTGTTTTCCACTGCGTTTTTCCTGAGACACTATTCATCCTTGTTCAAGCCACAAGATCTCTTAAATGGTAGACGATGAATCATTTCCAATGGAAATTCTTCCATCTTCCACATCACGATCTATTTCAATGACACACCTCTGAGTCTATACAAGGGGAAATCGCGTCACCATTTTCCGGTCTACAACTTTTCTTTACAAGGAATATAACAGAAATGATCTTCTCCTCGTATTAAAGCGAAAAATGAAGCAACAAGGAACGTATCGTATTACACGTAGGTTCGGCATAGAAAATTCCTTATACAATCATTCTAATTTACTTTTATACAATCGAACAAAGTGATTAAAAAGAAATTCGAATTACACATATTAGCATTTTTACTTAGAAATGACTTGCACTCGTTTCAGATATTTGCAATGCACTCGTGTTAATTAGAAATTGTCAACATTTCATACCTCTTAAGGAACAAAATTGATTCAGGTGGAATGAAAAGATTTAATTCGTCATTGAAGAAGCAATAGCACGAGCTTATAGTTTAGGTAGCAGGCAGCCAATAATCCTCTAAATCAGCAGGAGGTGGGTAATTGATTCAGGCGCGTGTCCCTAATTGATTGAAATCATCCATGCCACCCGTGGCTGCTCATGATACATGAGTCAGTACTTAATGCATATGCAGTGAGTCTCGCACTCAAACGAAAGAGTATTCAGTTAAATGATCAATTCGATCATTACCCGTAACTAATGTATAATATTTCAATTAACAAGCACTCGAAATCGCGACACGATTTTTAATTAACCAGACGGCAATTTTAACTAAAAATTTACCGTGAATATTTAAATTAAAAGTTATATAAAATTGGAAATGTATGAGTTCGCAAACACGTAGCTGTATCCTTTGCCACCTAATTTCGCTGATTTTAACCCAATGTCGACATTGCACGATCGCCAATGTTTACAGAGACAAATATTAATCCACGTTACTATGTCCAATACCAATTGAATTCTCATTGCCCCGAATCACATTAAACACTACTACAATCACAGTAGCATCAAATGAATTACAGGGTGATCCATAAATTTACAAGCATCCAAACACGCAAATCCCTCCCATTATCATCAAATCCAGCCCATTGCCATTTTCCAATCTCACATTACTTTTCGAGAGGGAAACGTTTCGTTTCGAATAATTTTACTCTTCCATGGTTACTCATACTTCCATGGTTACTCTTCCATCGAAGATTATCCGATCGATTTGAATGGCAACCGATTTCCATGCACAACAATCGAACTCACGATTGCCTGAAACCAACTAAATTAACAACAATTTCCACCCGCCCTCGCGTACTTGGTTAATCAAATTTCTAGGAGGACGGGACATCAGATTTCTTCTTGGGAAGTTCTCAAAGCCTGTATGGGGGCGAATTAAAAATCCTGCGCGTACGTACGCGTAATTCGATCCTCGGTGCAGGACGTGCTCCATCTACAGGACCAGCTTATGTTACGCTTCATTGTGGTATACTCTTACGGAACAAAACACCATCATGTAGTATTGTAACGAAACGTGGCGCACACTCGAAGGCGTGCAGACGAAGGAGATTCGTACCGCGGCCACAGAAATTCGGCGGGCTTCTTCCGACCGGAAGTAAGCTCCTTGGTAAGTGGATCGAAGCCTCTCATCGTGCAGATTCGTTTCTTCATTCGACAGAATTTTTTTTATACCCTGTTACGTTCGATGGCCGCGCAGGTAGTATATCGATATCGGAAAATTGAAGCGATCAGGAAAAAGCATGCCAAATATTTGCAAATCAATTCGTAACAAACGCCAAAAGTTTCAAAAACGACGAGGCTTTCGCAATTGATACAATTAATTCAGTACGTTATGCAGTTTCGATCAACGCGCAGTACTTAGTATATTTAATTCATGCATTGTTATATGATGTAATAATATTACGTTATCATTCGTTGTCAATATTAATATTACACAATTTATTATTATAATAATCGATAATGACCCTACGAGGAGCACGATACTCAAAATAAATATGATCAAATAAAACATCGGCATCGTTGCTTACCAATACACGTGTGGGGTTCCTTCGAATCTTACCTCAGCCACTTTCGTTATTGTTACGTTTTCCGGCAACGTGTCGGACGATAATAACATCAACGTGTACAGAGGAGTTCGTTGTCACATTGTTCCAATGTGTTTAAGTGCATCAGGACGACCGACGAATATTTTTCTTCGCATAAACAATTGTGGAATATTGAGTCGCGAAAATTTGTGTATCCGTTTATGCGAAGGTTTCCTTCGTTCCTTTCGCTTTAGGGCCGCTGTTTGGTCGTCGGAGTGCGTACAGTCGAGCCAGCCCTTTAGCGGTGGTGCAATTACCCAGACCCATCAAGGAAACCGTTATACTTTGCCGAAAGTTTCCGTGGCCACTGCCATCTTTTTAAACAAATTTTTTAGCGCATAAAGAGCACGAGAACTGCTCTCTGCGACTCAGTATTGAATCCACTTTACAGTCAGACGATACTCAGACTCGGCGAGATCGGGTTTTAACCCATTTCGAGGAACTCTTAGGCAACTTCGAACCTAAATTATATGTTCTCGTTTCGTAAAGATTGAGAAAGGTGGATACTTAGTTCCGTGACAATCCGTATTGCACCGCCAACTGTACAATCTAAGGAATTGTGAATAGAGACTTGCACTTGAAACTGAAGCGCGTTAGCTTAATACATTCCTGTAGCAATCGTTTCCAGTAACGTCCCGCAACAGATACGCTTTAACCACTTAACGTGTATCGACTTATTAAAATTTACGAGGTCGCGTTAACAATCCAGTGGCACCCAGTGACGAAACTAGCACTGTTTCGTCCACGACAACCTTAGCCTTCCCAGTGGCTGGCGGTGATGAAATAAGCACCGGTTGCACCGAGTAACTACCAAAATGTAGTGACATTTTTGCAGAACTTTTGAACCGTAAAAGATATTGATACGAAATTTTGGACTCGATAGTGTACTGATGTTCGGTTACAAACGGGTTAAAGAAGAAATGATACAAATTTTTGTTTAACAATATTTTATTTGTAATATTATTATTATTGAATTGTTAATTCTTCGCGTTCGAGGCCAACATTTTTAATTGTTTTAGTATATAACTCTATTCGCTTGTTTTATATATATGGACCGGACGTTAACAGTAATCGATACAGTATGTCGTCGTTTGTGACTAATCGGGAACATTTGCGCGTGTTCTTGTTTCTGTTTCGCTTAAAATCTTTATGTCGGGCTTACTGAGCTTCCTCAGAAAGCTGCCCAATTGGAAGCAACGCATGTTGTATAATTTCTGCCCCGTGCAACAATAATTTGTGCACAGAAGCCGGCGTATAATATCCGTCATAATATTTGACGTAATAACAGTAATAATTGGTAAAGTGGTTCGAGACGGGAAATGGTTCTTGTGCCATTTTGTTGGGAAAAGTATGCTGAAAAGAATGTAATTTGTTTGACTGTTGAACTCGGTGAATCTTTCAAGATATTCCGTGTCAATCGTGATGGATGTTGCAAATTTTCATTAGTTCGTTAAGCATTATTATTATATTAAATTAGAAACGATATTTCTTAACACAAACTGTGATTCTTAACAGAAAGGTATTCCAAACAATTAAAAAAGAGAACAGACGAAATTAATAAATAGGATCCACAGGGCGCCACATTAAAGGGAAGCAATTTTTGTCGTGAAAAATACTGTCCGTAAGATGTCCAACTTTCAGTGTTTATTGCAACTACAATATTTATTAAATTGGCCCGATTTTTCCATTTCCGAGGTCCATGGACATTAAGGAAGAAAAAGTTCATTGATTAGATATCGATACGAGAAAGTTCGGTTGTTGGCAAAATGTCACCAAACTCGATCCGAACCACTGTAGGCATCTGCTCTCGGCTCGTAACACGAAGAAAACTTATGCCCGATTCCAAGATATTATCGTAACGACATACATACGTACTTAAACCAATTTTGCTGCACTTAAATTCTTAAACTAGATCCACTGCTGCCTAAAACATAATTTGTTTCCCTTAATAACAAGAGCGAATTTATTAAACAACTGTACTTTCCGGTAGGAGTAGTGCGATGCATGCTTGCGATAGTATATGTATGCTGCGTAAAAATTCAATATTTCCGTATAACTGTGATATGCGGATAGCTACCAGTTGATATTTATTTAATCTTCTGTACATTTGCTACGATAATGCTTTACTATTCAACGGTTTCTGCGAATCGAGAAACATTCTGCCTATCCCAATTTTCAGTTCAATCAAGCAGGAAACAGATATGTCAAATTCCTTCCAATTTTCCGCAAACGAGGAACGTTTAATGTTTTCAAGCGCGTTTTATACAAACTGATCGATCGCGCGTTCCCTTCAGCGATTAATCAATTCCAGGTGGACGAAAAACAATTTTCCGCGGTCGGTTAAACAGAGTTTTAAAATACTCCCCCGTGAAACAGAAAGCTTGTCCAGATTGTGACACTTCGTTTGTACGAAAGTTGTCGTCCTCGAAGCGCGAAAATCATTTTCCGGGTGTCTGTTTAAGTAGGACGTTCTTTGTCATAGGCGACACAGATATTTCGGACAGTCTGGACAGCTTCAAAACCACGGCCGAATTCGTCAAGCAAAATACTTGAAGCCAACGCTAAAGCTCGACACTCCGCGCTTTTTAAACCGAAGAGATAGCAAATATTATACAACGGGCGGACGCTTATTAGATAATCTAACTTGTTGTGCGTCACAGCGTCGACGGTGCATGGGCAACGATTAAATAACGCGAACTTCTTGCAAGGAAGTCCGTGCAAATAATTAGTGGACTGCATCGGTTTGGGGTAGTGTGCATTTCTGAAGAGTACAGTTGAATTTACGAAGTGCGTAAGAATATATTGCATCTATTGACGCGACTACGAACGCGAACACTGTACGAATGCATAATATGAATGAGCACTGTGCTGAAAGCTTGATGGGAGAAAAGGGTGTACTGTCGGAAAGTTTGGTGGTATTAAGGCCGAACCTTTGTCACGGATTCTGCGCAAATTGCTGCAGTATTTAAAAAGACTGCCGTGTGTCTTTTGATTGGTTTCCACTCCGCAGTGGTGGATAGGTACACGGCGACAATTTTTGGAGAAGTCAAGGATGTCTCTTGGGTACGATAGCGAGAAAGGTTCGCGAGTGTCCGTTATTTCCCATGGCCGAAAATGCGAAACATTTTATAGTATTGTTGCTTTGCGCACGTGGTGACTGTTCGGGTGGTCCGAACGTCGAAGATTTTATTGGTAGAGTTTCTGTTCAAAGTAGCGCCTAATCCGCCCGTTAGCTGTATAAAGTGTTTTACGACTTAACATAATTTGTGGTAAACAAAAGGATTGGAGGTAAATATAAGAATAATTTCTGAATAATGTGGTCTAAACTTTTATTCATACTCGGCGCTGGGAGCGTTGTATGAACCAGTTAATTACGTCAATTTATATCAATTTTTCATTTCAATATCAATTTTTCTTTTGAAAACTAATACTACTGTATAGTTTCATTTGATTCATTTTTATCAATTTTTTCTGGGTTGAAAAAGTGGAATTCTATCTGACCTTTTAATGTGACTCCTAAGGAAAAGCAGAGCATGCTAACTTTCTTCCTAAAACGTTTATTCGATTTATTTATTTACGTTGGTCGAATACTCATTGTCAGTCGACATTTTATTAAACCCCCTTCTGTGGTTCGGTAGAACAAAATATATCCAAAAGTTCGATGCCATTCCATTACGATAAGAAATGTAACCTATCAACCCTTAAAGCCATAAATTACATTACCGTTCTTTTTCTACCACAATTCTCGTTCCGGATACTTCAAAAGTGATCAAACGAGATACATTCCGGGTCGCAAATATTTTTTACATACTTTTGATCAAAATTTTAACGCGTCGGAAGACTTGAAAGAAGTAACCTGTACCAGTGTCATCCAGATTGCAAATTCACGGCAGCATTGTAGCACAAGCGATACTGCCGCGATGTACCGCCACGTAATAAAGGGTTAACATGCTTGCGATCAAGAATTTTGCTACGTCTTTTCCATTTTTCCTGTACATTTAAACACTTGTATCGATTACGATTGGCTAAAGGACCGTATTTACCGTTTGCAGCATGAAGTCGAGCCGCGCTGGTAATCAACAGAAAAAATAGCCAAGAATATCCTGTCGTCGAGGCGTCGATTATGGTAATGCATCGAAAGATCCTGACCGGACAACCGGCGTACACGGGACGCGGGTAGGTAAGGTCCGTAACGATGACACTTGGTTCGCTGAATAACAGATAAACCAACCACGTATCTACCGGCGTCATTATCCACTTAGGTCTCCCTGCTCTTCTTCTCTTCTAACATTCGTTACTTCCACGTACCGTGCGCGCTTGTAAAGTAAATCGCATAATCGGATAACGAGAGCCACCACGGTTCCTTGCTGACCGAACGAATAACCGGTGATAACTCGATCCTCAAACTGCATCTAATGCATCCTCATCCCCAATTTTCTTCTTTGGTTTCGTCTTCGCGGATTTCGATGCTGGTTGCCCCTGCCTCTTTCCCTTGGCTAATGATGATGATTGTGCACGGGTTCAGTGAACCGCGCGATCCAGTCATTTCTACAATTTTAGCGGCGCTCGCGATTCGCGGGGAAATGCAGGTCAGTGCGGAGAGAACGGTCCGATTGACCGCCTATCTGTTATTTTTATGTTTGCACGGGTCGTCGACTTCGCGACTCGGTACACGTATTCCAATCGTGTATCGTATAATTGAGTTAATTATGGCCCGCCCGGTGATATCGTTCTCTTTGTTTCGTTGGGCGGAAATAGTTTTCGTCGAAGTTTCTTTTATTGATCGAGCGTAATTAGAAAGCGATGTTCGAGTATATTTTCGTAAAAGTTTTGTTTCGTACGAGAGACAGTTACGGTATACGCGTGTACATTATAACTGTTCGACGGATTGAAGGAAGAATTTTTGCTCGAATGATTATGCAGAATTGGGTTTTTTAATGTGCGATACCGGTATGTCGGTGATGTGCCGTAAACTTATCTTCTATCCTATTTATGTTCAAGTTTCCTTCATTTCCTTTTAACGATCGGTAATTATTTTTCATGACCTATGAACGATGACATTCCAAACGTTTTTTACGAATACTTGCAACGCTATAATGTATTCGTGTAGTATCGCAAACAAAGAAAATGAGGCTGGATTAAAATGATGAAAAACGCCCCGAATCATTTAGTTTTCTCAAATAATTGGAAGTTGAGAATATTTCTTCAGATTGTTAAATCATAAGGAATATAGCAAGGTCAAACATTAAATCTCTGCTGCGAAATAAAGTAAAAGCAACGAAATCGTGAATACTTGCTTGTGTTATTTGTCTTTCGCGTACTCTCATTTATTATGTCAAGATTAATCTGTATTTTGTTGATTTGTGAAACATTTCTGGTAATTAACATCTTGTGATATTTTTGATATTTTTTTCATCCCTTCGTTCAAAGCTTTCAGTGTCAAATGATAATTCAAATATCTTAAAATAAATGTAATAATATTAATATGCTCATGCATTTAAGTATCACAAGAGACTTATTTATATATCCTTGAATATTTTTATACGATATTTGTTATTATTTGATTAATCAATACGTTACAAATCAAAATTGAAAAAGGGAAACAACTTAAATAAAAATTCAATGAGTTAACTCTTCTACACCCTTCATTGATTTAATCTTCGAGGTGATCCATACGTAAGAGAATACCCTACTATCTTTATTGACGATAGAATTATCAAAGACTATAGAAAGCGGTACCCCTCTTCTGCAAGATCCATACTTTTGAAAATATATTGAATTATATCTATGAAACATAATTAATAAATTAAATAAATATACAATAAATCTTGTGACATCTTTTATCAAACAATTTACAGCCTTAAAACAAGAATAGTCAATGTATAACAGTTTCATGATCCGTTATATAGAATATTTTCTAAATATAAAATGAATTAATATTCAAACTATTTATAGAGACATAAAGTTTACGTATCTTTTCGCACACTTTAAGATATTAAACACATTTTTTACGTGACGATACTGTAGCAAGAAATGAATAACAAACCATGCTTAACGTACTCTGTATTGTGTTCTACATTTCTGTATGCTATATATGTATGTACATAAAATGCTAAACAGTTACTGCATTTCTTTCGAGCTCATATTTAAGAAACATAAAAACAAATTTCATTTTACACCTAATCCTTCATGAACAACTCAAAACATCTGCCGACGACTAAAGAAACACAATTTCTTCCTCATACGTTTATTACAACACGTACGTAGTATATTGACTCATATAATTACCAACAATTATGTAGCCGTTCACGTTTGTATTGAACGACACCATGAATAGTCGTATATAAAAAGGAAATAAATTGTAATAGGAGAATAGGTACAAATGTTACGTCTGAAACTTCAGCGCTTTAAATTTATCACTGTTAGCAAAAAGAAAACTATGCTATTTACTACTCCATTCACTCTTCGTTGCTCAAACTTTAAACAATTTTTGTGCAAAATTATTGTCATTTTCCATATTGCTTTTCTTCCAACTATTAATGAGTGTCAGACTATTCAACCAAACGCCCGTAAGAATATATTACATAAACATCGGCTGATATTGAATATAAATATACTCAGTAGTATCGATCCTTTATAATTATATTTTGAGTGGTAAAAATATTTGCAGTTTCAATTCAATTTTGCCATTACTTGCTGTGCTATAAATACATACAGTTCCACGCAAAAGTATTCGCCCATGCTTTAAAGCAGAATAACTTATTAAAAATTGCATCAAACGACTTGAACATTTTTAAGCAGTTGGAACAATTAGTTTACTAGATGATGTGCAAACAGAATTTCGAAAAATTTCAATCCGTCAGAATCGCAGCAAAAAAATAGTGAAAGTACTTTCTGCAACCCTTTTCCCCGCAATGATAATTTAAAGAACACGTCTTGTTCATTTATTTATGTCAGTTACATGTATGCTGAAAACTTCAACGAAATCGCTTAACGCGCGCACGAGCTACAAACGGTTAAATACAGTGAAAGTCGCAGAATCTCGCGACTTTCGCCATTCAACTGCAGTAAATCTAAAGGTTCTTACGTCCTGCGACGCCTATCTCTTGGTTTCCCCATCAAAATCAAATCGTTTGGTCGAATTTTAAAAAAGGTTTTTCATTTTGAAGGGTGGGCGAATACTTTTGCGGCGGACTGTACACTGGTTGGCCACAAATACGAAATACTCGTAGAATAGTTAAACACTAGATTCTGTCTACAATAGTGTCAACACACCCATTTTGTCATCTTATCACCAACATTCAGTAATCAATTTCTTGAATAACAATACAAATATTGACACCGTCTGCGTCACCTTTCAATATCTTTCGAACACTGTTAAACAAGAATGTGGTTATCACATAATCACGAGAGAAATTTCAATAATTCTCATCATTGCGATACGAAATCCAAACACTTCTCGAGAGTACTTTTAACAGACAATTTTAATGCAACTCTGCACGCGATAACGTTAGCACTTTCACTGCTATCATAAGACGAATTAAACTTAGCAACCATTCGATAAACACTGAAATACTAAAATATTAACTGTCAAACATGGATGCCACAGGCCACCCACCACCCCCGGTTGCGCCTCGAATTCTCTAAAATTAACCATCGATTTTCATATAAATTACAATAAAAAAGGAATTAACTCGCATTAATTGTAAAACTATCTATCCGTTCCACGACTATTCTAGCAGGACTACAAATACTGACAAACCCATAAATATTCGCATCCTCCCCGTCAATAAAAGAAATCAGTTGAATTGGAGCGATGTGTTTGCGGTGTGCCCAATAAACTCCGCGCTACAACTGAACGCGTACTCGTATAAACGTAATTTTAGCACAAAATCTACACAAAATTGAGCAACCGATAAGAGAAGTGTACGAATATCGATCTACCTTTAAACGCGTGTTTTCAATAAATTTCTCGTGCGAACTTCGAATACTTCGAATACTTATGGACCAGGCTGTTCACGTATGCAGAAAATCAAACAGAGATACGGGCGAACCGGCCGACAGTCGTGTAGAAACAACGACGAGGCAGTATCTGCGACTATCTGCTACACATTCACCGAAAAAGTCTAGCAGCAGCGGGCAAATTTTAATTCAACACCGCCATGTCTTCATTATCTTATTCCAATAAGAAGTACACGCTTTGTTCGCCAGAGTGCTAGTAGGACTCAGATTCATCGTCAGACGGATGTCGTACTTTCGGGTGCCAATCATTCCGCTCCTCGATCTGCGCTATATTTCAACACGTATCGCGCGGAGCGCCGCAGCCGTGGTAAGTACACGCATTTTCACTGTCGTTCACACTCTAAGAAGGAAACGAAAACGGAGAACGGACAAATCGGTGTTTCCCCTCGAGCTCGTCGAAACGGTACCAAACGGAAATCGGAGAGCACTGTCGCCTCGTAGCTTGGCGAACAGTTTAGTCACGGCTTACCGACGCGTTTAGTTAATAAACATTTTCGAACGATACGCGAATGCTAAGCGAAATTGCGTAACAAGCCTACGTATATGCACGAAGGCGGAACAGCTGGAGGAAGCTCGAAGAAACGGAAGAGCGACGAGTTTCCTCGCGGTGTTTTACGAGGTCAGGACTGTAATGCAGCCCGGGCTCGGTTATATTTTTTTAATATTCGTCGCCTCGACGCTGGTTCTGCGATACTGAACAGATATCGGCTGGATGGAACGGCGCACGATAATTTGTGCGTTCCCGATGCAACAGCAACCTCGAAATCCGTTTAAGCATATTGGATCAGCTCGCTGGGAGTCACCTGAGCGGGTGGTCTCGCTTAAAAATCCAATATTCCCTTGGAACGGCACTTACTGAGGTAGAGGGGCCTCGTTAATGCTCGATTCATTGGTTTTTTTTCTTTTTCGTTCCGAGCGGGGAGAAAATATCGTGGCACCTAACTGATAATGCATTAGAGCTCGTTAAAGGTTGCTCCGCTTTTCGGTTCTCTTTTTTATCGCACAATGTCGCTGACGCGTTGGATTTCATGGGAAATCCACCCTCGTCGTTTCGTATGGCGTGAAACGAATTTTCAACGGGAAAATACGACAAGTTTGTTATTTTTCTATACTATTCTCAGCTACGTTGGTAATTCAAATAATAGATGAAACCCTTGCGCTATTTTTTTGAAGAAAAGTAACTTTCTCAGACGAAAGCAGCTTTTTAAGTTAATTAAGTTAAGTTTAAATGATTTGGTAAAGTTATAGCGTTCCTTTCGCTTTCGTCATTGGTATGATTGTTATATATTGTATAATTTAGAATTTTTATTTTTATTTCATTTTGCTTCGAATTATACGGGTATATCTTACGTTCGTGTTAGATATTCAGTGTATATTAAGTTTCGATACGGTTGCAGATTAATGCTTGTCGTCGAGGCCTTCCGATTTTTAATGAATACGCGTCATGAATTTAAATTCTGAAGTTTAGACTCGAATCTAAGTGATACTTGTATTCCAGATTCTCTTCATTGTCGTTTTCACTTTTTCCGTTTTCCATTATTTTCGCCCTCTATATTTAACAACGTTCATTCTATGGGTACACGACGTACCTGCTCTCTTTTCGAAAATTATGTTTTTCTTGCGAAGTACAAGGACAGCATTGGAATACGAATTGTTCATACATATAAACTTTGTGAACTTGATATTTTAAGTCACAGCTATTTTGTTAATGTAGCAGTAATTTGTAACGAATACAAACGTGCTTTTTCGTTGCAAGCACATAGGTATTTCTAGAGTAACGAGTGCAAGGCTGCTTGTTAAATAGATCCAGACTTTATTAAATTCTTGAATTTATTTACATTCCAAATACTTATTCCATTCCATTTCTGAACTCAGACTTATTTAAGTGAATATGGGTATATAATAGACAAATGCTTTTCCCAGAATAATATGAATGCTTTCATACATTTTAGCAATCGGTACACCAGTAATTCTTCATACGTTTAAACGCCTCCTGTGCCTGTGTGTATTATCGTTGTAAAATATTCGTCAGTGATACAACATATCCAACATTTACAAGCTTTACAGACATCCTGTAAATGAATGTGTCTTCATTGCGTTAATGAATGCAAATCCACTGTTTGAAGAACAAGCTGTTTAACACTTTGCGGACCATCGAATGTACTGTGCCATTGCGATCGGGGAACTTTGATTTTAACGATATACCGATACATATGTGATTGTAAAGAATTAGCAACATGAAAAGTAAATGAACAGCAATCCTTAACACTATTTCTACCACGATTTTGTGTATACACCTATTTCGACGGAAAGGTGTCTTTTGACATCTTTGCGTTTGTATGCAAATAATTGAGAGAATTGGCAGGATTTTAAATTATCAGTTAAATATGAATAATTCGAGCAATATATTTATTGACACGTTGCTGCATATTTATTAGAGGTTACTTAACTATGTTGTAAATTGTAGAATTAGTCACTGCAATGATTTACACTAAATTGCAACATGGCAGAAAATCAAAGTTATGCAGCAACACTTTTCTTCTTTCTTTCTTTAAACTGATTATAATTGATATGATGCAGTAAAATGGTTTAAAATTATAATTTGTTATGAAATCCTTAAGGTGTCAAAGAACACCTCATGGTAGAAATAGGTATACCGTGTGCCTATTTTTAGATCCAGGATGAGCTGGAGGAAAATTATGTCGCTGAATTAATTTAACACTAGAACTACCAAGCAAGTCAAAACGACTTGCTTCAGATTTCTTGCTTTACAGTTATTAACATATAGGTATCGTTGTAGCAATTTATGATGAGTTTTAATAAGACAGAATGACAATTATATATCTCTATTTAACGTCCATTCGACGACTTTCTTGTTCATAATCTGTCCAACGTATGCTACCCGAATAGTACGAAAATCTATCGGTAGTTCTATTGTTAACAACTATTGTACTAAAAGTCATCAAATTAGTAGTGGGCAAATGATTATACTTAGAGAATAATTTAAAGATAAAAGTGGAAAGGTGTGTTTTGACACCTTTTGGTAGGAATACTGTTAAGAATGCTGAAACAATTGACATGCTGTTCTGGTCTTCGAATGCGCTAATTTCAATAGCTTTATTTAGATATCAGCGGTTACATCAGGGAAATTAGGAAAGTAAGCGTGGTCAAGTATATAAGTCTTATTCTTGCGATGAGTTGAAACAAGTGTTAATACCACTAACGTGTCCCATGGTTACTCTGATTTGCGTAAGGCGTACCCAAAATATCTGCCGTGTTATTACTTAAAAGATCAATATGGTTCGTATCAGGATGACACTTGAATTTAGAAAAAAAATGCTTAAAATACTCTTCAACTTCAATAAGGAATACAATTAAATACGAATTATCGTAACATTTGATAATACATACAGTATACATACTCAGATAATACATGCACGAATTTTAAATGTATATGACTTCTAAAATACTATTCGAAATGTAAAGTGTTTAACGGCAAATCATTCTACAAGAAAATTCGCTTCAAAAATATGTTTATTTTATAGCTCCAGTTAACAATAATTAATTGCAAAATACAGGATAAATAACATAAGAAGTGCAGATCTTAGTGGGCAAAAAGTATTCACACAGCTACCGTCGACACGAAAAATTTTAACTGAAAGACATCTAATGAGGGAAATCCAGATTTCCATTTGTTTGAATGTACAGTAAACAATCACATTTTGATCACAATGAGTTTTCAGCGCAATGGAAGTACAATAGAAAAAAGAAATATCATGGTTGAGTTTTGGGAAAGTGAAAAATCGTTAGAAAATTTGGAGAAATAGTGAAATGAACTATCCAGTGTATAGTCAATAAGTATAAAAACGCAGGCTTAGTACAAAATAAACGACGTTCACGAAGAGCAACTAAATTTAAATAACAGAGACAAAACATTTATTGTACAAAAGGTAAAAAAAAATCCATTCAAAAGTGCACCTAAAATTGCAAGTTAATTATACTCAGTAATTGGCAAACAAGTCTGTTTCAAAGCAATATCCAACAAACTTAAAGAAGTAGGGTATTTTGCACGAGTAGCCGGGGGGAAACCTCTCATCAATAAAGTAAACAGGGAGAAAGGACTGCAGTTTGCAAAAACTTTATATTAATCGGCCACTAGATTTTTGAAGAAAAGTAACTTTCCCAGACGAGAGCAACTTTAATATTTGGTATTCGCATGTAAAGAAATACGATTCGAGAAAGAACCATTAGAAAGAAGCATTAAACAATAAGGATATCAGACCCACTGTAAAGCATGGTGCTGGTATATCAGCCCCCCCCCCCCCCCGGGTGTCTTTTGACGTTAACCCCATTGACCACCTATGGGGAAAATTAAAACGCCGTTTGCAAAAATATTTAATTTCAAATCAAAATGCTTGAAAAAGTGCATTGTTGTAAGAACGGAATAAGACAGTAGAAAATGTAACAAAAACGTTAGTTATGCCAATGCCCAGACGTTTGCAAGCGATTATTGACAACGAAATATTAATTGTAATAAATACCATTCATTTATTAGGATAAGCTTTATCTATGAATACTTTGTTCCCGTCAATTTCATTACCATCTTAAGTTATTTGTCGTGCATTTTATAATTAATTGTTACTTGAGGATCAAATAAGCATATTTTTAAAGCCAAGTTCTTGTGGAATAATTTGCCGTGACACATATTTTTATTTCGAATGGTATTTCAAAAATTATGATCATTTAATCTCGATAGTTGACGTTGTACGAATAATTTCGTCGATCACTGTATGTATTTCCCTTGGCAATCAATATTACCATACTCTAAAATATTTTAAAACATGTACCAAATAGTTTCTATATTATTTCTACTATCCATAACATTGTATAGACATTACAAAAATTCATTAGAACTATGTTAACTCCGGGAATGCCGTTTAAATTGGGTATTAAGGGGTAGTGCGTTAAAACAGATAGTTTAAAAGGTAAACTATTCTTTTTTCAGCGGATAGAAATTAAAAATTGGGTACGTTTCGTGTATTGTTATAAGATTCGTGTACACGTTACAGAGAAACGGATCATGGAGCACAATTTCGCCGCAGACAGGATCGTTATCTAACTGAATTAGTAATTATAACCCATTACATTACAGCTTATTGCCAGATTATAAGCATCGTTCGAAAAGAATTCCATTAACAACCCAACGCAGTACGAGATAAACATGCGACACGTTTCGATAAGCATGTGTTTATGTTGTTCGATGTAAATTCACTTTTTATTTTGATTATTGCTGCAGCTTGCAATTGATCATTGAGAAATGAAATGGAGATTAAACCGTTACGCAACGAAATTGATTCCGTGCAGGAAATGTGCAAAACAAAGATTTTCTCCACTCTTATTGGCATTGTGTTTACAAAGAATACATTATAAGAACTGATGCTCAAATTTTCTTAAATTATTCCACCGAGAAAGAACGTTCGCTTCTAAATAAAATAAAATAAATAAAATAGAAGATAATTCCCACTCTAACTATTTTCTAACTATTAGTACATTAATATAATTATTAATATTACTTTAAATTTGTTAAGCACAGTGTAGTCAAGCAAGACAAGAGAATCACTCTCATTTCTTCCTTAAATTTTCGTCAACTAATAAAAACGCTTTCAATATTACCGAAATAATTAACACGAAACGAACACGTTACCATAAAATATACATTATTTAAAGAAACACCGCACCGAGAATCGATAGAACCAGGAAGGTTACAAAATTATTGTAACGACGTTTATAAAAGCACACTGGTTAAGTTGTAGATTTTTCTCCAGCTGTAACGTAAAATTGCGGACGGAAAATTTTATGTAACTATAAATCACGCTTGGAAACGTGTATACGCGAAAGCTACGGCAGTTTAACACACGTTGGCGAAACCTCGCGAAGATACGACGATGAAAATGTGGAACGCGTGAAACGTCACAAACTGGTAATAAGAAAAGAAGGCTCGCAGCATTGAAGTTGCAGCATGCCGTATTTGTACAGTCTAGCATTATGTACCGGTGAACGTCTTTTTGCTTTTACCAAGCAATTCGGGCAAACCTCCTTTTGCAAATATTTCCTGCTCAGCAACGGTCCCGAAGTCCCGAT
This sequence comes from Nomada fucata, assembly GCA_948146005.1. Lineage (NCBI taxonomy): Eukaryota > Metazoa > Arthropoda > Insecta > Hymenoptera > Apidae > Nomada > Nomada fucata. The sequence continues at coordinate 16,897,761 of OX411278.1, forward strand.
ACGTAAATGGCATTACTGTTCTTGCGGGATTGTCAGCCACGCCGACTTAATAATACGCTTGTTCTTTCATATTATGATTGAACTCGCGAATATTTCGATTCGACATCGCGGAATTAAAATACTTTCTCTATCATGAGAAATCATTGTGCACATAAAGTTCGTACCGTTGCAAAGTATCTCTGTGACTGATTTTGTCGGCGATTCATTCGTTGACCGTTCTTCGAAAAGTATCGTCACAAATTGTGGCGATTATTTGGTTACCTCGATGTAGATTTTTGAGCGAACAATAATTTAGTCAAGAGGTTGCACGAAGATATAGTAGAATAGTGGCATGAAATTGTTTAACGATATGCAAAAATTTAAGGCGTTGGTAAACGTGGATTAACGATGGAAAATTATATAAAGCATTACTCTATCGAATATTTCATCATTTTTTAAGTGTCGCCTTCATTTGTTAGTATATATATTTGATACATTACTTATACAGTCTATTTTTATTCATGTCTTTTTAATGAACTACTGCTGCTGTTTTTCGTTAAATCTGCTATTCTGAATTTAAATATAAATTGTATATATATATTACTAATAACGAGAAGTAAAGTAATCAAAAAGAAATATAATGTTATCTGCACAGTGTAGACTCAAATTTACGCGTGACTGCAGGTGCCTGATATTATCGGGGGTAGGAACAAGTATTTGATTGCAGAGATGTTACAATGCAGCAAGATTCAGAGTGAACAAAATATGAAATAAGCAAGAAGAGCACTTTGTCTTAAAGTACAGAGATATATACCTACGTGTTTCTGTACAGTAACCAGCATTTTCCAAACGCAACAAAATATTCTCATTGCAGCAGTGCATAGTATGTACTGTTTCAAATATCATCAAGTATCAAAATTATATCTTTTCAATTCAAATCAACAGTACTTGCAATGTGCATAGATATCATTACACTTTAAGAAATAAAGTATCAGAAGGTTATTCAAATCAATACTTTGTAACGTTCACATATAATTAAATCGTCGTATAATTCGTGAATATATAAACACTGAACAATAACTTTCACTTCGAAGAATCATTGCCACACGCTTGTAAGAAATAATTCGCCATTTTTCATTTCGAAACAATTCACTAGTCACTAGATAGATCTGGCAGAAACTTGTGTATTAATAAACGAGCAATATACATCAGATTTTATTTATAATTTATTATGTACCGTGTTACTTCTTATTTCACAAAATATTCAGAACATTATTTTGATATTTTCATTTCAGCATTAGTATTTAGTCTAATAGTTAATGGCAGTACAACACCACGAAACACGTGCAACAGCATAAAAATATGCTCTCGCACTTTTCGCTAAACTGAATCGTTTTTGCTACAATAGAAATGATTTATTATTCATTTCCCCTTTATTCTGTACGTTGAAAATGGATTCCATTTTCGACGCAGCGTGTTAATTACAAATATTAAAAGTGAAAATGAAATACACTAACAAAGTACAGCAATCATACATATAAAATAAATCGCAACACGTGTTAAGACAATTTTTTTCGCGTCTAGTAACTTGTACAGCTTAACAAAAAGATATTGTGCAACAATATCACCTCCACATAGGTACATATATATTTGACAGAGCGATGCACGTCCCCTATCTATCAAAATTCATTCGAAAAGATTTATAATCTCCGCATAAATAATAGATTACATTCGACGAAATCAATTTTCTATTAAGTAAACGAGTATCGTTATAAACGAAAGAAAAAATGATGTATCGTTTCCATTACAAACAATTACCAATACTACATATTAATTACGTCTACGATAAAACTTGCGGAAAGCTTCAATTGAATCTCATGTTCCTCTTGTGCTAAGGTAGTCGCATGTATTCGATATGTTTCCCGACAAGATACTTACAGATTACCCGAGACAAATATTCGTATCTTTCAAGTAGTTGTGGTGCAAAGGGGGAACATTACACGTGGTCGAGCACGTAAACCTTTTATAACGGTTTGCTCCAATTTATTTCGTACCCAACGCATCAGTCATACGACGCTCTTCGATGCAGCAACGATCACGCGACTCGGCCGCAAGGCAGTCCACCTTCGCGTTTTCATCAATTAACTTCGAGGTTAAAATTGGGAACGTTTCATAATTGAAGAAGGGGACAAGGCGACCAGCTTGAAAAATTGTTGGCGCTGTAGATCGTTTAATTGGCCACGGTTCGACTGTACTTCTATCAGTAAACGGCTAGCTCAAACAACGACCGCGCGGCCGGACTGACTTCAGAGTTACGAGCAAGTAAGTTTCCATAGCGTTTTCATTAAATACAATATTTGCAAAGTATCAAGTGATTTATGCAAGACGTCGACGTGACAGCGAAAGTACTTCAGAAATTGTTTAAAACTATCTGTAACAGATGTCAATGGGCTGTAACTTTTTATTAGTGTTCGAGCTATTCGGTGTTGGAGAATATGTTTACCTATAACTTCTTAGGAAATTATCATTTATAATTGTAGCTGATAATAATGATAAAACGTGACAGGCTTTGTGCGAAGAATTACAAAGAAGAGGAATACTATTAACTAAATGTAGAACTATAGATGCGCGTAAATGTACAGTGTACCTTAGAAATATTACCAGTCAGAATATTTCGCACAAATATGTTCATTCCAACGAATCGCTAAAGCGCCTGTAAATTTCAATGACAGAAAATTCCCAAGTCTGAATTTTTCTTACCTTACCTCTTGTGCGCAAAACGATAAATCAATGTGCCTATTGTTTTTCCTACCGTTACAAATGTCTCACAAAGTCTCACTAACTACCGACCGCTACGCTATTAAAAAATGCTGTTCGTCTACGTTCCACAGAACAGACATCCGAATGAAATAATTTCTATCAAACCTCACGAACAATGACTCGTTTATCATTTATCTCAGAACTATGTCACAATTTATTCATACGTAGGATTTCATTCAATAGCAAATTTAAAAAAATCTACGAACTCTGACAAAACAATCGATCTACAATTGCACCTATCCCAACTTCCTACAGAGCTACAATTAATATACAAACCCTCCGACATCGCGTTACGGAATTCTCGTTAAAACAACGATTATTATTTAACTGTCATTCAACCTGATGGAAATTTTGCGTCCGCCGAGACGTTCGTGAATTCAATTGAACGCACGCACGTATATACGAGCCGCTCATTAGCCGAATCGGTTAGCTCCACTTTTTGACGCTCCTTAATAAATCGACTTGCCAAAGCGCTCGATCGACTCTTAACTCTCTATATTTAAAACGAATCTCCATATTTTTGTTTTGTGCAGTTCACCGATTTGGCGAACGAGTGGCTCATGTAACCAATTGCATTCGTACATCGGCGTGATAATTCGCACGAGGTCAGCTATTATACGCGACACCAGTTCATTTCGTTTCCACTTCTGCGGTACGAGTTCGTTGGCATTGATCAGACTGTTTCCTTCTATACCTCATAAGGCACAAGGCGATCGTTGGACAAACGATTCCTCGGCGCGACACCGAGTCGAGAGGAATACATATCTCGTGAAAGTGACGATCGCGAACCGCACGACACTACGTCGATCGTTCAAACCGACGCAACGTAGCGTCCCGGGACCGTTCGCCAGCTGGAACAACCGAACGGACGAGTTGTCGAAATTTTCGTAACACGTTGACCAGTTTAAAAATAACCCCTGAAAATTCGGATGACGCGTCGGAGCTGGTTCTTCGAAAGAGGAGAGGCCCTGAAAACCTACGGCAGCGTTAAGGTAGGAAAGTGTTCGTCGCATTTAAACGAGTGTGAAACCATCGAATAGCTTGCGCCTTAAGAGAGAAAAAATGATGGAGATCTTCAGCTGAAGTGAATTGTGTTGTTAATGACAGGGGATGATATTTGCTCGGTATGTTTGGAACGTGTTACAATTATTTTATGCAGAGATGGAGTGGTTTAGAGTTGTAGGCGTCGATGATTATGTGGCGTTCGTGGAGGGAATACGATGCCAGTGATTATTATAGATTCGTCTGGGGGATGCAGTTTCAGAGTTATTGTTCCAAGTTCCTTAAAATTGATTGAGTTAATTTTGGGTAGATGAAAATAATGGTTGCAGACACCGTGCCATTTAAAAAATGGATAATCTCGATCGGAGTGGGATCCGGTTAGCAGCGTATCGTATTTTTCTTGCCGGAGCTGCCTCGCCACTTTTAATTGACACCGATGCATTAATCATAACACGATATTGGTTCACGAAATTTTACGATAAGAGGTACGCGAATAACGCAGCATAAATTAATAGCGACAGCGTTCGAAATTAATTCTACATTTCCAAATACCGGACACATGTTTCGGAATTGTGCAATAATGTTACAGTTATCTCTTAGCAGCGTGCAAGAAATATGCTTGAAACGCAATCGTTGCACGATCGTTATTTTAAATACAGTGCCGATCCGATTGCAAATCGGTAGTGAACGTTGAATGCCCCAAGTTTATCGGCTCTATGCCTATCTGTGCTTTCCTATTTAAATGTATAAACACTCATCTTCAAGTACGCTATAAATATCCGGGCGTAATCAATTTTTTACAATTCTCCGCATTGAATTTCAATGAACGTCCTACACATGCGAATCATTATTAACCGCGGCAAAGTTTCCGATATTGCGTGACAATAAGCACCACGCCAAATCATATTTTATTTCCCACCGTGACTTACAGTATTACGTAACATCGAGAGCTACAAATTAGCCGGAAAACATATTTTCCACCGGAGATATTTTCACCGCGTCAAACGATTAAACCGCTCGCGTAACCTTTTGCGGCACGATTGCTCGATTATTTTTTACTGCCCCGAAATCGTAGAGCTTTCGTCGCTTAATATCGCTTCGAAGGATGCAATAAGTAGCCAAGCGTGCAAAGATCTTCAAAAGGAGAAAGAGAGTTGTGTAAATACGCAAAGGAAATTTTCTAATGCCTAGCACAACGATATCGTTCCGCATGAACTATTGTGACACTCGGTGTATCGAAGCTTATATAATGAAAAAAGCTATCGAGTTGTGAGAGCTCTTTCGAAACTAGGGTAATCAACCTCGCGGCTTGCGGCTGTGGGAATCAACGATATCCACGCGGTGTACAAACGATAAGGCATCGCGCGTACGAGCTGTCACGATTATAACGCGATTCCATGTCCAGTTTAATGCTGCACACGCTGCGAGGGGTTTTATAAATTATTTTCCGATACAGTGTCCCGTGCGAAAATAGAGATTCACAAAGTATGAAAAGTGCAAATGGTGAATGTTTCGTTCGAAGGTCGTTAATTCGATCATTAATTCTAGTATCGTAGAAGTTCGAAACGGGCAGCGTGATATACGTAAATCGTTCGATTTCTAATGTTATCGAAATTTAATATTAACGATATAAATTATTGGGACGCCGTTTAAATGAATTGGAGTTCAAATGGCACGCGATTTAAAATTGACGAACTCATTGAACGAATTATCGTTTCATCGTGGAAAGTTGTGATTATTCTCTTTCTGTTTCACAGGATTTATATATTATGTATATTCTATTTTTGCAAATTCAGATATATAAATGATCTGCGATATTGGAAAGTAAGTTTATACTATCTTATGGAATAATCGTATTTTGTTCAAATATGTGTACGCTAAATGACCATTATAATGTGAAATGGAACTTTATATTAATTTTATCAACGATATTTCATAAGTTCATATCGATATTTAGAATTAGATTAATATTTTTAAGCTCGTTCGATGTCATATGAATAGACTTACGCACATAGATTAGGACAATAAAGTTTATACCTTCTACTAAATGAAGTATAAATTTAGTTAACAAAACAATTTACTAATGCATTTACAGCCACTTTCTGTAATATATTGCCACGCCTCTGTGGTCTTGTTCCGTGAATCAGCCATATGCGTTACGTGGTCTTAAAAGCAGGCAGAACAAATATTTTCACTTCGCAATAAATTTAGTTAAATAAAGGCAAGCATTATTGAAAGTCTTCCTTAATATAAATTATTGATATCATTGCGTTTACTTCTTTTTTTCTTTTCGAAACTACCATGGAAATACAGGATACTTCTTTGATGTTAATCGAAGAACAATGACGCTCGAATATTTAACAAATACCAAAATCTTATATTCTTGAACATTGTCTAAATGTTATATTATAATAATGTTGACGTACGCGCGATATATATTTTCCGCGCAACAATTTTTCCGCAATTCAAATATTCTGAAACAGTTCATTTTCACGTTGATACCAGCACGTCATATTAGTGTCACAATATTCAAGAAATTGGTAGTAGGAGTGAATCAATTACGAAAATATTGCTCCGCGTTTGCTTTCACATTTCAATCAACTAAAGGCTACTTCCAAGAAGTTGCTTTTGCGCAGGTTTTGTACTTGAATATTTCCACGCGAATCAAAGGCGTATTGAAAATGCAAAAAAGAAAAGAAAAACAGAAAGAAAGTAAATGGTAATACTCGTGCTATTACTGTATCAACTTTCTAGCATTTTTCGTACGAAAGTTTAACCCTAATCGCTTCGTATCTTTTCCAATTCAATTCACGTACAACAATTTGCTGCTGGTACGGAGTAATAAATATACAACCGTAATACGTTTCGATTATCCTATGGAAGTACGAATTCGTTAAAAGTGCAGCTCACATGCAATAATTATATTCGTCAATTTTGTCGCTGATTTCAGAGTACGGGTTCCCCAACATTATCGCCTAAAGTTATGCGTAGAACCAGTAACCAGTAACCAAGGAGGAAAACATACGCCGGCGGAGCAAAAACCACCATAAACTTTGCAACAAAAAAAGGAAAGGAAGAAAGAGTACCACGCATTCTCCGTATACGAAGAATCCGTCCAGTCACTGTTCGCGTTGGCATTTCCACTCAGTTATTCAGTTCTCTGTGTGCATTAGAGCAGACCAGTTCGTGCGTTCGGATTACACTGCTTCCAACTTTGCCGTGAATTCGTCTCGTCTCATCAGCCGTCCCGACAAACGACCTCCTGACCACGATTAACTAAAGCAGTGAGTCACGCTTCAATATCCGAGGGAGTACAGAAGTAAAGAAAGAGAAAACAAACTAAACGAAATTATTTATTCAAGATTACCCAGCGAAGAATAATCACGACCATCGCCCGACTCTATCAATTAACGTGCCATTAGGAGCATCGAGAATGATCTCGAACGATTAAGATAGGACATGCAATTCAATGAGCAAGTCGACTCAGGAAAAGATTGTATTCGAAGCGATTGCGATATAAACGAATAGCGATAACAGTCGTCTCGCGGGGAACCAGTTTTTTCGAGGCGGAATACAGCGATCGAACATGGCGAGCGTCGACAGAAATCTCGAGGAGCTGATGGCCCATCTGGGCGAATTCGGGAAATACCAAGGCTGGCAATTCTCTTTGCACATTCTCGGCGCCCTGACCGCCGGCCTGCACATGCTGACGCTGTTGACAGTCGCCGCTGTGCCGCCACACAAATGCAACATTCCTGAATCCACGTCGATTCTAGACTCGCTGAACTTAACATCCTCTCCGTGGAACTCGTCGACGACCTTGGAGATACTTCCACGAGTGATAGATACGTGCCACTACTTGGACACGAATAACACCGTGCAGAAATGCGACTCTTGGACCTACGACACGCAGTACTTTCAATCGTCCCGCGGAATCGAGTGGGACTTCGTTTGCTCCCAAAGATGGATGGGTTCGGTGGCGCAGTCCTGCTACATGTTCGGCGTGTTCATCGGGGCGGTAACGTTGGGCAGCATGGCGGACAAGTACGGCAGAAAGATAATATTCTACGTGTCCGCTGTCGCCCAACTGATCCTGGGCGTAGCGGTAGCTTTGGTTAACGAGTACTACATATTCCTCGTTCTGAGATTTCTCTACGGAATATTTGGCTCCGCCGGCGCCTATATAACCGGCTTCGTCCTGACGATGGAATTGGTCGGAGCTTCGAAGAGAACCGTCTGCGGGGTGATGTTCCAACTGGCGTTCGCTGTCGGTTTCATGCTGGTAGCCGTATGGGGTGCCGTGATCAAAGATCGTATGTGGCTGCAGATCGTGTACGGTCTTCACAGCGCGGTGTTGATCGGCCACTGGTGGCTGATGGACGAGTCCCCGCGATGGCTGTGGGCCCAGGGTCGCGTCAGCGAGGCAGTGGTGATCGTGCAGAGGGGTCTGAGGATGAACGGAAACAACGTGGACATCGACACGGCGAGGCTGATCAGCGAGGGCAAGGTGCGACAGGTGGACCAAGAGGATCGATCCTACGGAGCCCTGGATCTTTTCAAAACGCCGAATCTCAGGAAGAAGACGCTGAACGTGTGTCTGAACTGGTTCGCGAACTCTATCGTCTATTACGGGCTATCGTTGAACGCTGGTAACTTGGTGGGCAATCCGTTCCTTATGCTATTCCTGAGCGGACTGGTCGAGCTGCCCGCGTACTTCTTCGTGTGCTTCCTGATGGACCGTACCGGAAGGAGGTGCATGGTCAGCTCGTTTATGTTGATCGGTGGTCTGTGCTGTATAATTGCTTCCAACATCCCGAGCGGCACCGACTTGGCTGCCACAGTAACTGTGACGATCGTCCTCTTCGGGAAGGCTTGCATAGCTGGATCGTTCGCTGTCATCTACAATTACACCGCCGAATTATTCCCCACGGTGGTTAGGAACACCGCTTTGGGGATCGGTTCCATGTGCGCGCGTCTCAGCGGCGCTCTGACTCCGTTGATAATGCTTCTGGACTCTTTAAATCCCAAAGTGCCCGCGGTCCTCTTCAGTTTCATAGCCCTGGTGTCCGGATTTCTGTCGTTGTACCTGCCAGAGACGGTGAACCAACCGATGCCGGAGACTATCGAGGACGGTGAGAGTTTCGGGAAGCACGACACGTGCTTTACTACGTGTTTGGGATCCCGAAGGAAAAACAGCGCCACGTACGAGGTCACGCTGAATCAATTGGACGAGAAAGAGGAGAAGGAAAGGTTGAATCAAGGGGAAAGCTTGAAGGATAATTCTAGTTGAATTTGGTTGAATCCTAGATCGCTGGTGGGTGAATCGATCGGGATGGGACTTCGATTGGCGCGGGTATAGAATATCGGCGAGTGGCTGGATCATTTTTCTTCTAGGGTTTATTTTATAGTACTACGCGACACAGTCTGTAACATTATTGCATGTACATCCTTCTTTGCAGATTTCTTTGGTTCAGCGGCTACCGCGCGACCGTTTCGGCCGATTGATCGTTGTTCGAAGTACGTTTCTCTCTTTAAGTGCAACTGTATTTGCTGACAATAAGCCTTGAATCGTGTTTCATTCTCTTTTTATGGTAGCCGCACTTGCTCGCAGCATTGTAATCTAGCGTTTATTGCGTTGTAAAAAGTGGCGGAACGTTTGTTTCAGCTTTGATACTTTTTATTCGGCGCGATGAAACGTAACACGCGAAATTTCATGTAATCCGTTCGCTTTTCTTAAGAAACCGCTGAAAAGACTGAAGGCTTGTGGAAATCTTGCGAATTAAAGCCTTTCTTCGGATGTGATGATATATTATACGGTTTCCTTCTTTTTCAACAAAAAGAAGAGGGTTCAATTTTGTAAATTTTGAAAAAGCTATGCTTCAAATGACACTGTTGTTTCATGCATTTATATAATAAGCCAGAATTGCTTCTGATTAAATATACATTTCCTCTACTTACACTGAACGAGATGTTTAATGTTCCTTTCTAAATACTCAAATCTTTCTAAAGGTCTAAACACGTTTTCAAATCTGAATTAATCAGAACTTTTGAATAAAGGGACGAAATAAGAAATATGTTTTTAGTCTCCTATTGCTCTTATTGTACTAATAAAATATAAAAGTTTGAGCATAGCCTCAATCCTATATACATAATTTATTATAATACTATAAATCATTTACGATTCTGAAAAGCGTTCGATTCTCTTACGCCGATGCTTGAAAATTAGAATTTCAGGTTACTATGGGAATTTATGAATAAGTGGAAAGTGAAAATATTTTTCTAATATAACTATACGAGATAACAAAATATAAATAGCATATATCTACAATAGTTGTTTGTAGGCAACTATAGCCAGAAATGCCTACCAAGAAATATATTATTAAAATATATCTACTACTAAATATGTGATGTGCTAAAAATCTGCTGCTTAAAATATTTTATATAAAACTCGTGTTTAAAATTCTTGGTGCTCCTTTGCAAATAGTGATCGAAGATTTTGGTGGATACCTTTTCCTCTCGACGCAACAAAGTGCTTCGAATCTTTGAAGAAATAGTGCCTAGAACACATCAAATTATTCTGCTAGCGAAAAAAAAGACGTGCCCAAATTGTAATTCGAAATATGATAAATTCGACCATCTTGTCTACGCCGAAACGCGGACAAAAATTCTTCTCATACTCGTTAGCACGGAAACTAATATTGCGAAAAATCGATTGTCGTCAGTATACCCTTTACAATTGTTCTGCTTTTTGTTTCTTGCTTCTTACTTGTTAATGTATTATTCATATAGTAATATCAACATATTTGTATTTTTACAAATCTTTTTACAAATAATACTAATAACTATGCTGATTGAAATTAACTTTTAGTCGTGCGTGTGTTTATTATTATCCTTGTGCCTGATATCCTTTCCCCAAAAGCTTCACTTCCACTGAATTAAGATATAACAGTCATTCAGAAGTTATCAAGTATACATTATATTCGTTCAATGTAGCACAAGGTGCACAACTGTTCTTTTTGTTCAAAAGTAATTATTTTCTTCAGTTTTCTATACTGATCATTGTTCTGCCTGTAACGAAATTGTATGCAGAAAAAACTGTTACGCGTGACTACCATTGCGATACTATAGAAAAAAAAGTAGGATAGTTGAGCAATTGATCAATTGCTTCGTAGCATGCGCCGCGCCTTTTCAAACGTGCAGCGTATTCAGTTTAAGTAAGAAGCTGAATTTATCGGAATCATTTGAAGTGAATTCAAATTATTCGAATTATCTTATTTTTAATCTTTCTTATCCTTAGGAGGGACACTTTGTATTCTCTCATATGATATTAAAAAATAAAGAATTCGAATAACAATCATTGTTGCAACGAGACAACATCTAATATTATTAGACTTAGGAACGGTTACTGAAGATTCTTATATTCATATGCTCCGCGTATGCACATGCATACACGCGTGGTCGTGTTTAATACGAGATAACAAAGTTTCCATTTAGCCCGTGTACCATCCCATCAGTGCAATGAGTTTAATCGCATTACATTAAGATAAGGAACTATATCAGGAGATGAGGTTGCATTGTAAAATTAGATGGGCAAATACGAAATAGGCGTACCGTATTTGCGAATTTCCATTAATTCGTTAGGTCAAGTTAGATGACGTCAAAACGGTCGATGCATTCCTTGTTTCATGGCGTAAAATCATTTCTTGATCTCTAAATTGCTATTAAATATTTTAAATATTACTACTTCGCGTGATATTGTTCATTGAAAATTGGTAAAATTTTTGTCTGTTTTGTCTGTAAGGAAATGTCACCATTCATTTTTTTAAAAGAAACTGTTAACACTTATACGAAGTATAAATTTAATCGCATTGAGCAGCGATTTATAATTAGAAAGATTTAACAGTTTCTTATAAAAATTGAATATTTCTATACATAGATATGTCTATGAATTTTCCATTATTCACAACCTACACGAATTTCATTCGCAATGTGCATTTTATAAATGGGGTTGTAAATTTCATATTAAGTGTAAATGAAAGTAACTGTTGATACAAACTGTGTGCACCCAAAAATATTAATCTATTTGTTATTTTTTAATTATTTTTCTAGCAATGAAAAATCTTTATTTCCAAAATAATGCATACTGAAAGACAAGAATTAAATACTGTATAAATAAAAATTTTATACGGTTACATAAATAAGGGCTGCGATTGCACAAATTCTGGGATAAAATAATATTTTTAGATACGACCATGTTTTACGTAGTACAATCGTTACTAATATGTCCAATAATGTGCATTGTATCGGGTTGTAACATAAATAACTTCGGTTGCAAACATAAACATGTACCGAACGTAACCAAAATTTATATTACAACCAATACATACTAAAACAAAGTATACATTACTATATATTACTACGTATATCGCTAGAATGATGCATATTTCGTCCTAAACATATTTATAGTCGTGCATTAGTACCTTCTACTGCATTCTATGTTAAAAAATGAACGTTCTACCCGTTATAAAATATTCATGCGTTCTATTCTAATGATAATATAACTGTCCCTTCATGGTTGAATAATTTGATTACTTTTCATGCATGTCGAGGTATATATAATTGTACTTATTAATACTAAATACTGTAGTTATTAATAAAAGGAAAAAGGAGTATCTTTTACTGCTCCAGACATACCAAGCATGTAAAAATAATGCTCCATCGTTAAATAGAATTATGTTAACTAGCCTGAGCTCTACTAAAATACCTAGTAGGACCGTTGAAACATCATTAATGTCCCCTACTCCATACAAATTATGAACATTATTATATACAGCCTTCATAATAATAAAATTAAGAACGTTGCGCCTTCTGTCAATTACCAGATGTCAAAATTAAATGAGTATTTAAAAAAAACATGTATAAGTTACTCAAAATTATTAACATGGTCAAGACCACTTCGATGGCAACATTTATCGATGTTCTTTTGGACGCAAACAATAACTTGTCGTGTATTGGATGCAGTGCGTTAAAGAACATGAAAAGAAATAACACAATAGCGTGCAAAACTAGCGAACTATTACGGTGAATTTAATTTTTGCCACTGTGTTCATACCAAAGAACATGTAAAAGTGCCTCGATCGAACGATATTTGTAATTGCACGCACTAATTATTTCTTGACACAGACACATAGCACGGCCAACTGTGCAAACTCAACGAGATGACAACATTGATTCCAATATTTTCGAGAACAAATACGCGCGGACCGAATGCAAATTTCAGTTGGCAAACACGATTACGAATGTAGCAGTCATATCATTTTAATCAAAGTTTGATTTCACGAAGACCTTTTTTATTATACGAAGTTGGTTGCAAAAACATTGTACAGTTGGCCGATAAAAATTTACACTTGTAATAAATTATATATAGATTTACATTATTCTCTTTATAATTTTTCTGCTTCAATGGTGTTCATTTTACACATGCTATATTCCGTTCGTGTATTGAGACTTCTATACACGGAGAAGGCTGCATATGTTCTTCTTCAGAATGTTTGTGAAATTTGGCACGAATCTTCGATTTCAATATAGCATTCAATGCGCATTGATTTAATTAACGATATAACTTGTGCGCGGTTACAGAAATATATTCTATATACTGATCTATATGTAACAATATTTTTATATTTATAATTTGTCATAAGTTAACGCGCTATTATATAGTATGAATTGTTTAATACATTTAATAGTAGGTATATACTGTTATAATTTGGAAAGTATAAATCCAATATAGTAGTAATGTGTTATATCGTGTTGCAATGTGTCTTATAACAAAATATAGTCTATTAAAGCATCCCCGGTGATCAAATGAAATATCTAATGAACTATACGACCTATGTAAATTATTTCAGCGAACATTGTAAGTACAGAATAAACCATATGGCATGGGAATCATTATTATTTTACTCATATCCTTTTTTTTAGAAAACTTTCGAGGGCGCTCTCAATTTCCTTATACATATACAGTTCTATAAGTATATACTCTTTTGTTCCTCTGATGCACGATGTAATCTTTCAGTTCTCCAGACAATAAATTGTGAGAAAATGTCACGTACCTCCAATACCATGACAATGATTCAGAAATGACTAATATATTATCCTAGAATTCGCGTTATTTTATTCGTATATTATTGCAATCTTCAATCGCACAGAAAGCCTGCGTGAAAAATGCTGCTATAAACGACAAAGAAAATACAATCGTTTAAAAGAGAAACTTAAATACTTATTATTATGTACTGATTACAAAAGAACAGCATGCACATTGCTTATGCATAACGAAACGGGGTACAATAAAGAGCATGTTGAACGAAATCAAATTAATTAATGTGTGCGAGTGACAAAACAAAGGACGCACGAAGAAGCTTGGTTAGAAAGAGCGAACGATCAGTATGATTTTTCATTGACAATTACTACAGCAGCGTGCGAAAGTTTTCGCCTTGAAGACGTTTTTGGTTACTTTATTTTCTTCGATGAACTGAACATTTTACACTGTCCTCGAGTATATCTGCATTTCGACCAGGTATGTAATATTAAATGTTTGCAATATCCGAGCTACACTTCAACTTAAACAACAGCATTACTATTAACGAGTGAGATGTTTAATTTTCTTCGCTCCAACGTATCTCTGCGATACATCATATCTGCTTCTTTATTAGTGCTTTTCCTTTGAGGGAGAACTTTATTGTAATACAGCTTGCTTATTCAAATTCGAAGCGCGGCTACTTCAAATACAGAATGCAAAAGACAGAGAAACGGTGGTGTCTGAATATTTTGCGGACACCACGCTATGTACGTACGTATCTTAGCAAGTATTTTGGTACGTATTAGTACGTATTTTACGTACTTTGCATACCTTAGGACGTGTTTTAGCAAGGCGTCAATATATGCCATCAGAATAGGATCGTTTCTTTCACTTCAGAGGCAATAGAATAAGCTAATCGCTTTGGCGCGGTCACCTAACGGTGCTCCAATCGCAAAGTTTGAAAAGTGGTCTCACCACATAATATTCATGCTATTTTCCGCGCAAAGCAAGCACTTATCGAACGGGCAAACAAGGAAACGATATTACCTGACCATAAAATATATCGGTGAATGTATTCCAGTTTCAGAGAAGGTATCGGTCGTGTCATGTTTTACATTTTTAACAGTACACTTTTCCTTATTTTAATGAGCACTATTCGATCATTACTTATTCGCAACATTTCGTTGCGAGCAGTGCCGGCGTAAAAGTAATTTATTCGAACAAAGTGCGCAGTCTTGTCTATGAATATAAGCGGAGTAACAATTACTATTTTCCGTGAAACCTATTTACAATTTATATTTGTCGCGTTCCTTAAATTGGAAAATAGAAAGATAGTTGTATTAAATGTTAATGTATTCAAGGAAACGAGTCGGTGTTTTGGCTCCGTTCCAATTGAACCATACACATACATATTTGGAATTCAGTCGTTTGATAAAATCGAACCCTATTCGCTTTATGTCTGATATTCACACGTTCACCTTTCTAAAACTGTACTTTCAAGGTTCCTTTCCCTTGGGACAATCAATTTACAACGTTCGTGTAATCCACATGTGTAACGCTCATTAATTCCTTCTCATATTATTGACATTTTCGATCATTGACAAGTGGTCTATCGAAATTTCCGTATCCATTTAAAATACATCAGATTAGACTATCGTTAAACCGATTCGACGTACAAAATGTCAAGATAATTCAACTAAACCATCTTGCGTGAATATGTTGACATAAATCAATATCAAACACGAATTTTTGTGCAGGACAGAGATTATGAATTTTCTACAAAACAGTCGACGCAAAATGTACAGAGAAATTTGCGTCTTCCTGTTCCAACGATTTTTACGGAAAATCACACGAGACATTTACAGTTTACTCCAATGCTATGCATGTAGGATTATTCTCCAGAATCTCACGTTGAAAATCCCCTTAAAGGTGAACGGACCAAGTTCGCGTTGTTAAACGGCGAATGAATTTCCCTACGTCGTTTAACGTTCGTCTTAATTAACAAAAATTGTGGCAAGCGTGTAATTAACGAAAAATGACAAACGTTATTGTGCAACTAAACTCGCATATCTAAATGTGTGCACTTTAGATTTACAAGGCCATTAGTAAATACAACGGGAAAATACTCAAGGTAAACGGTTTTCGTTAACAAAACTTCTGAAACAAATGTAACAACAATAAATACAGTAGCACGTCGGTTAATTGCCTTACTCGTGCGATGGACCGATCGAATAATGGTGTCGAAACAAATTGATTTCAAATAAATTCATTCCAAGCATTGATAGGCTTTATTGCAAATTGTGTAATAGTATATTTTCAGGATGTACGATTATAAATTTATTATTAGCACATTTCGAACCTCGGATAATCGATGCCATGGATAATCACGATCCTGTTAATCGAACGTCTACTGTATCAATAAAAGTATAACTCGTTTAAAAAATTAACTGTGAAAATATTTTTAATTTATATGATATGAACGCGTTCATTTCAATATTCTAATGTGTTTAACCCGTCACATTTAAAATAATCAAGACGCATCGATTCGAAATTTAATTGAAAATTAACAAGCTTTATTTATGAAACTTACGTTGCTGCGTCACACCATCATTTCAACAATTGTTTAATACTTTTTCACGTCAACCGAAGAACGACCGCGTACAAAGTACTAAGCACTCGTCGAAACGTGTATTTCAAATAAATATATCCTATTTAGTTTGCATTCGCAGTGCCTTGTGAACAATTTCGAGGCGCCATCTATTAATGGAACTTACCAAATAAGCTGAATACGAAGTTTCGAAATGTCTGTTTGCCGCGAAAATCCGTAAGAAAGCGCGTCAGCCTCGCCACCGTGCTTCCTAATTGCTAATTTTTTGTTACTAAGTTTATTTCATTAATAAAGAGATAATTTGAGTTCGTCATTCGGCGTTCGTATTATCATAAGTTTCTCACTTGCGGCGCGCACAACATTTTTAAATTTATCGCTGGCCCGTTGTGAAAAAAGGTTACTCATCCCTGGCATAAACGATTTCGTTCATCATTCTCGAGACACCTCGATATTTTCGTAAACGTGAAATCAAATAATTCCAAGCACTGACTCACTTATCTAAAAAAAAAATGTACAAATCGCCTGCCATCGCCACGCTTATTCAATATCAAATGTCATCGGAGATACAAGTGCCCTTTGCAATTATCTCGTTGCAACAAATCACTCGAGCGAACGCCGTAAACCAGAATGATCAACTAACAACAATCGTATCCGCGCGCGATAAATCCCGGTATTCCTGATTTACAAGCTCGACCGCGTGATTTATAATCTCTGAACCGTTGCCAACCAATCCGCGTACCATCGATAATATCGAACCTGTGAATAAACCCGGCGGAGGGAAGGAAAAGATTGAAAAGACGCGACGCGCGAAGGGTTAACAAAATGAACCGATCGCCAAAATGGTTGAACGCGCGGAGAGGAGGGCATTTCAATTTCGACCGATCGCTTGAAATTTCACCGGCGGTGATCGCTGCGTGCACGTGCGTAACTGTGTGTACTCACCTGTGTGCAGGTGAACGCACCTTGGAGCACGCCTGGCCACGGGACACGCGTGCGTTTTCGCGTACCGTTCACGAACGCGCCACGCCGACTGAACCCGCGCCGCATGTTCGCCGATTCGAGCGCAGAAATCGTTGCAGAAGCGCGCGCAACTCCCTCGAGTTCGTCCCGTTCGCTATAGAAAGAGTTCTGTTGCGTCCCCGAAGAGAAGAACAATTGATAATTACCCTGAAAAGAAATTGCGGTGTCGCGATGTTATTGAAACTTTTTTGCTCGCCCTGTCCGACAGCCTTGCGCTTACCCGCAGCGAATCAAGCTTTTTATTGCTAGTTGCGTTCGCGATCAGCTACCGCAGATATTAAATTGGTGCGCGATGAGTGACCGATGTTTCAGGCGTGGGAGATCTTGAGGAAATTAGTAATTTAATGTGCTGGAAGATTATGCCTTCGTTTTATCAGGTCTTCGCGTAAATAAGGTGATTCTCCTGAGGGCTGAGTTTAAAACAATGGTAACCGTCATGATCGTTACTTGTCCGTTTGGTATGTATGTTATTGTAAGCAGGAATCTGTAAAGGGCCCGCAGACCATCGCAATATACAGCGCTGGCCAAAATTGTATGCTCCCCTCGTGTTTGGGTGGTTCATTGGAAATATTGTTCATTTCGTTAAGAGGATTATGGAAAAATGTACGAAAAACAATGCTACGAAGCGACGTTTCGCAATTTCTCACGTAAACAATGAACTGTAACTCTTTTTACGGATAGCGCTGTTTATAGGTTGAATAAAAAACATAAGTAGATTTTTGTAAAAGAACACTTATTTGCTGATTAATTGCAGTGAAAATTGTTTTTAGCAATCAGTTACTGTACTGTCGTTTATGCCTGGTAATAAGGATACCAATTAAATTTTGATCAATTCCTTCCCAAGCTTCAGAAATTATTGAACCTCTCGAAAATATTTGTCTTGTCTTCCCTGTAATAAATAACGCAAGTGCAGCGGTCGCAAAGGTATTTGAGTTGAATGAATCAATTATTATTTTAAACAAGTGTCAAAGATGGATAAAGAAATTCCAAGTAATTTGTTACTGTATCAAAGATAAACTTCACACCGAAAGGGTTGAAGAGTTACATGAAAACGTTTTATGGGTTAATTTACCCAAAAGTTCAATTGGACACATTCTGACTTTTCACCAAATAATTGTATATTTTTATCCAATACACGTTCGTCAATTTAAAACTTGAAAATAGATAAATGCAATGCGGTCGATGGTTTGTTCAATTGTTCCACCTTAGAATGGTAAACTGTACATCAAAGAAAAGCACGGGCAAAAATTAAGTTCGCGATCTCTTCTGGTATGAATCTAAAGTTGGTCACGGCACGGTAAAAGCTGATCATAATGTCAATGCAACTGTCAGAGAAAGCGCAGCAACTGAACGTGTAATCAACCGGTTTGAAAAATTTTTATCCAGAAATAATGAACATCGTAAGTTGCCGATGAAAACGCAATGAAAAGTGTTTTCGATGACTTCCTCGCGTCAGCAGATAAGCAAGATAACGGCAGATATTGTTTGTAATGAAAGGTTTGTAATAAACTTATTTTTCGATGATGAGAGTACTTATATTTCAGTCGAGTTATCATCTAACTTTCGCTAGCAAATATTATTTTCCACAAGAATATAGGCACCTACGGTTCCTTAAGAATTTCACAATTTCATCTGCATATAATTGAATGGGTTCGTGCTGGGTAGAATATGTAACAGCATGGAAGGTAAGAAAAGACTTGCGATTGGTCATAAACAAATATGAGAATTCTTGTGATCCATCCATAGTGTATGTATACGGGAAGATAAATTAATTCGCCGCACGAGTTACCGGCATTTTTCATGTAATAGTTATAATATTTTATACAGAATTTCTTTTGATTTCAGCAAAGAGTAAAATGTAACAATTTAGTATCAGCAATTGTTAACTAGTCTCTGGAACGAGGTTCCCGATTGACAGTCAATTCATTAAAAATTGCAACGCTGTGGGTTGCACTGAAAAGCTATATTTAAACTTAAAAAACTATACAATTATAAAATAATTGGTTAATATATTAATGCACAAGTGATTGTTGCTACAATAAGTTGTAGCAGTTATACAAAATATATGTTTCATATAATATTGTAGATAATACTTGAACTATATATTTCAGCTTCAGTTACGTAAGTTATTAAATTTAATTAAAGTTATTTATTTTATTTAATTAGGTTAATCATTCCGAATACGACATTCATCAGTGAACGCTAACAGAGGATTCTGTAAATACCTAATCTAGTATTGTAGATGTAGACTAATAGTTTAGAACACGATCCATTTGAAACATAATTAATTTGAGGCACGGTCGAAAAGAACGAACTAGCGCTTTTTTACGCAACGCTGGCGTGGAACTTGATAAGGGTAAATGTTAAATGGCTTAATGAAGTCTATCACTCTGTAGCGTCATGTTTTTCAGGCAAACTGATTCAAGGACATGTTGTGCTCCGAATTATTATCAATTTGTATTAAACAATAAAAACAATCAATTTAATCTACGCGCGATGTTGTGAAATAAAGTCAGAAACAAATTTCCTGCAATACTATATTTTATTTGCTTTATTTAATCAAATACAATAATAATATTGTATAAATAGTAATATTTGTGGTGCTTCATTATGAATTTGTACAAACTATTTTACAAAGCTATTTTTATATGAGGCCTTAGGATACTTTGCACCCTGTATATTTTACTTCATGAGAAATGTTCATAGGTGAAAGATCCACCTCTGTTTCTTGGTTAAATGTTGAACTAAATGTTCATAAAATACATAAGAATGTATTTATTCTGTGGCAAATGAAATATCTAGAAATATTTTGGAAGGCCAATTTGCCAATGACAGCGTTACTGCATTATTAAAGGTAATAGTAATTAATTCAGTGATTCAAACATGCTCGAAAAATAATAACAATTCTAGATAAGTCCTCCCCTTGTACGTAAACAAACATGATTTATGTATTCCATACTTTTTCATAGAATTTATTTTATTAACAATCATACAAGAAGCCACATCGCTATTCATATCTTTTTATTAATATTTCCTATTTTAGTAGTACGCTCCAGCAATAAGTGAGCATATGAAAATTACACGCAAGCATTAATTTGGCACCGTTCGTTTGTTCGAAGTTTCAGATGCAATCAAACTTTATCTTATAAATCATTATAATGTGAAAACTCTGCACTTCAATCTAAGGGAGTGCAATCCATTCACGCTTATCCAGTCTACCGTTCTCTGCAATATACCAAATTTAAACATCTTAATTGCAAGAAATATAATCGTTCATATTATTTATTCACTTTTAATAGCCTTCGAAGATAAAATTCACTACTTCGAATGCAGCAACCAAATATTATAGAATTATAGCTCACGAAATTATGACAATAAGAGTTGTCGTAAGAAGCAAATTAAAACGCACTTTAAAACTTGCCATTCTACAAGTCGGCAAAACTGTATAACTTGGGCGTAAAAGTTTTCAGGCGTACAGTTATAAAGAAATTCGTTAATTTTTTAATTAAGAAATGTCCATTTAAGAATTTTTCGATTTAGTAATATTATTCTTAGAAAATTATGATCAAATACGAAAATTACGGTCAAAAAAAGGAAGATTTGTACCAGTAGTAAAATGAAGAATACCATCTTACGATGACTTTTACCTGTATTTCAACCCGTTCTTTAAATACTTCGTTAAGTTCCTAATACGGCGGGACAGTTCCGCTTTTATCAGAGTAAAACTTGGTCTCCTATAAATAGTTATGAAGATTGCATTACTAGTCTACTTCTATCACTTTCATCTGGAAATTCTCAAAACTCGGTAATCTCACGTGCTACTGACTTCTACCTGACAGTATAACATAAACTTCTCTGTGTAGAAATGATATTCTTAAGCTTTATTCCTACCATTGAAACATGAATGCAAAGGAAATAGCGAATAGTAATAAATTTCCCTATGTAAGTAGAGACTACAATAATTATTTTATCTCACGAATATATTGTTGACTCCGTTGACATTGTAACTAACTAATTAACAATTATTTACTAACGACTCACTTGTTCTTGACATAAAATAAAAAAACTTCTCTTAAGTTCACTTCAACATCCTCTCAGAATACACGGACTATAATATATGTACATACGACGATGACATAGAAGAGGCGTGTGAGACAAAAATTTTGCGTTAAACTGCATCGAGTAATATTTGTACAATCTGAAAGGTGCAAGACGAGCCACGCATTGCCTCGTAAGCAAACCGTGTGTCGGCCGTTTGCTTCAGCTCGTGTCGCGTGTACAAGTTCTTGAAATAGATGCAGTTGATTAATAAAAGGGAAGTGGCGCGAATAAGTGGCAAAGCACAAACCCGTCTACACAGCGAGCCTGAAAAATGCCTTTGATTATCCGTTCCTTGAAGTGCACGCTCCTAGCATCACGCTTCCACTGTTTCATTAGCAACCCTCTCGAGTATGTAGGAAAGGTATGTATCAAAGAATCTCCTTGCAGTCTGAACACCATGATTGGACGGTTAAAGGGGTTGACGTCCTGACATCGTAGGTGTTACGAAAATCTGTGGTGCAACGAAGAAAGGAATAGTAAGCTGTAAACGAATGGAAGACAATTTTTCCAGTGTGAAATCGCGTTGAATGATGCCGTACACTGTTTTCTATATATCCATTGTAAAATTAATTCATGAGGAGAGGCACGCAACGTGATCAGCTTAGATTGTTCTATTGTTAGCGGATTAATTAAAAATTTATTTACATGATATAAATGGCTTAATGAAAGACTTCTTTCGAAGTTTTTGAGGTCATCTTTAGTTGTTGTTTTTCAAACAACTTAGTGTAATCATTTTACAGCTCCGAGTAAAATACGTTATGACAGATAAAAAAAATTGTCCTTCGGTCCAACAACAACAAAATGATTGGAGTTCATCCAAATTCCTGTCCTGTATAATGGATATTTAACGCGCGTTTGAAGTGTGAATTAATTTTGGATTACATAAAAATGGCGGTGGTACAAGTGTTTTACGTTTATTTATTTCAATGAGCTCGATAATGGGAAAAGAAAAGGAAAAATATATTTTTTGAAGGGATAATATTAACAAGAGAAGAGTAATCATTTGAGAGGAGAAGTGTAGTCCATTTCTAGCAATCAAGGCGACTATTCGTTTTCTATTTCTCAAACCATGTAATAGAATTTATGTCGTAAAAGTTATGTCAATATATTTACTACGCCACAAAATACGTATATATAAATCCGTGAAGTAATTTAACATGGAAATTTACACAGGTGATTTAATATTTCAAAATTCAAGTGTCATTTAGTTCCGAAAAGGCTTACATTGGAAAAGTAGGTACAACTGTTTCACGAAATATACGATGCTTTATTATGATTATTATTTCAGAGTTCTATTGTAGTAACTGAAAGTATTTACAGATTTGCTAATACTGTTTAGTATTTCTTCGTGAACTTATGTGAACTTCAATATTCTGGCATAACAAAGTGTAGGTGTATCATTACAGTGCTATCAATAGAACACTAAATAATCGAACATGGTTTAATCTAAATGAAATAGAAATAGAGGCACCCTTAACCGTAAAATTTCCCTGTTAATATTAAATGCTAATATTGCTCAAATGCTACAGGTAAATGAATAAAAAATAAAAAGTGTTACTCTAAAATATTAAGTTTGAAATTCTATGCAGAATATGTGTACTGCGAAATATCAACGAATGTGACGAGTATCATGCATGATGAGAATCATGTCACTTGTCATGCCAGGTTGAGCCTTCTTCATCTATTCTTATGATAAGAATCCAAATAAATGGATAACATCAACCAACTAATAAGACATATCACATTTTATAATAAGTGTATCATCCTATTTGAGTGTTTGGAATAAGTGCAATTACTCGAACAAAACTAAAAAATACAATTGAATATTTTTGATAATTGTACTGATTCACGATAAATAGTAAGAAATGATATTAATTTATCTTACAACATGGTCCATATTGACAAGTTTCGGATATTCATATTTCCGCATTAGTATTTCTAAGATTATTAATTTATAGAATATTTCAGTCAAATACTATAAATGCTTTAAATATATCTCAAATAATGATAATAATGATATAGGGCTCTTGATATACGTATATCGAAAATAAACATTCTAATCCATTATTCTTGATATTAATTTAACAGAAACATTGCAACCATCTTAACTAAACTAATTATAACAATTTTGTGTGTATTATCATCAACTATACTCTTTGGAGAAGAGAGCGGTTGAGATGAAATGAGATGGAATAAAATTAGCACCAGGATTTTGGCAAAATATATTGTATATTTTCATCACTCTCTTTTTGGGCATTATATTAATACCTATGCTGAATACAACTCTAATTACGCCTCTTCTTATTATTCGAAGGACGAATACTTTTGGCGATCATTTTCAACAATTTGTACTCTAGTAACGTAGAATGTACTATTCCCACAATGCTTCTCAGGTTTCATTGTTTCTCTTTATAAAATTGTATAGAATAATAAAGTGCAGACATAATATACAAATATATTATATTACAGTAGTCAATATTACTATCGTAGTGTCATATTTTCGACAATGACCAATGGAATGAACAAAACGTATACTGATCAACGATATACCCAATTTAACTCGAAACACAAATTTTCATTCTAAATAATACCAATATGAATTTAGAACAATTGCACACTTTATTTTTTTTTACTATTTTTACGACATTTTCTCGGTGAGTTACGCAATTGCTTGCGAATCCATGAAAAAGATTGCAGAAAGAATTTTATATTAATTATTATTATTATTAACAATCTCTCAATGCAATATAATATTTCCACATATTAAAAACAGTTCCACAATTAATCGGTAAACACTTTCCTTGAGTTCTGCGATTTAAAGGGGAAAAAAAACATTCCAGTCATTTTGCAACCGTCATATAGATTATTTAAATTGAAAATCCTTCGCCGTCGATATTTTGTTTTATCGGCACATTTACGAAATGAACAAGTGCGCTGCTTGCGTATGACATTTCAAGGTCCAGTATACACAAACTAATATTTCCATAATAGTGTACATGATATAATTTTAACCAAAGCAGTTGGTGAATGAGATAAATCGCGTAAGATTTACAGTACCTCCGTCCGAAGTTTATCGAAACAGTATGACAAACGCCTATCTTAAGTATAAATTTCGATAACTGATATGGGACACATTGAATACTGTCGCCTTACGATTTTAGAAGAAAACAAATAGGAACGCCACAATTATCTACATCCCACGACTGCGTACATTATATTTACATGTCATTTAAACATAATCCAGTTAGTTGTTCAATTTGCAAAAGGTATTTTACAGATTTTTCTTAAATCATATCTTTCGAATACATTTAGTTTCATATTCTGGAATTGTCGATAAAGTGAAAACAAGTCTTTCCGCATAGCGCTATAAAAGTATCTAATTAGAATTATTGCACGCGATCAGTGATGATTTTTATTCTTCGATGTCCTCCGCATCTAAAATGGTTTTGAAACAGAATGGCTGAAAGGCTTGACCTTGACCGTCGTAAAATTTGCTCATGAATTCCACCCTGAAATAAGTTGGAGAGTATACTCGTAAAACTAACATTATCTGAATAGTACAATTGGCATAATAATGATAATAATACTAATAATGATAATAATAACAATAACAATAGTAGGAACTGTAGCAATAGTAGCAACAGTAGTAACAGCAGCGATAGTAGGAATAGCAGCAATAGTAGGAATAGCAGCAATAGTAGGAATAATAGCAATAGTAGGACTAGTAGGAATAGTACCTATAGTAGTACCAGTAGTAATAGTAGGAATAGTAGGAACAGTAGAAACAGTAATAATAGTAATAATAGTAATAATAGTAATAATAGTAATAATAGTAATAATAGTAATAATAGTAATAATAGTAATAATAGTAATAATAGTAATAATAATAATAATAATAATAGTAATAATAATAATAAGAAGAAGAAGAAGAATATCCCATAGTTCACGAGATTATTGTGCATTTCCAGATGAAACGGACACACTGGCTGTTGTACCATAGAGCAGAACTGTGAGATTTCAAGGGAAGAGTTGAAATAGAAAGGGTACAACTGATGTGCATAAAATAGACGCAGACGTTTGCAACCAAGATTACCTGGAACTGGAGGAAACAAAGGGAGCGAAGCTAAGAGTGAGAGCAGGAGTTGGACGTTGGAAATTTCCATACGGTATATGTGCAGAGTGATAAAGAGAAAATGATAGATAATCCTGATACGTCTCTTCAGTCTTTTTCGATTCACCTTCTTTCTTCAAGAACTTTTACAGTTCCCCCAAAAAGTGTATCCAAATTGTTCTGAATATGCTTGTTTATTCTCTTAATATTACATATATTAAAGGCTCATTGTACCCACTCAAATGGTATGTTAGTACAGTAGAATCTCGATAATTGCAAACTCGACTGATGCAATTCGCTGGCACGTAATAGGTAATGGTCGCGTAGTTACAAGACAACAATGGATAATAGAGGGAGAAGCTAGGACCTAAGGTTTACGGGCATTAGGAATCACAAACGTAAATTTATGACTGTAGTGGGAAGTGTGGTACAAAGTAGGAGATTTCTTGCAGCTAATTATTGGTTACCTCATTCGTTGCATGCACCTCGATACTTGCATGCATTTTAAGTCTCGCTTTCGCGCAAAAATCAAGGATCTACTGTAACGGAAATAGCTACATACAGGGTTTCCAGAGTCTTCTTGGCCCCAAAGTAAATAAAAAATCTATGAAATGATACAAACCAGTGATCAGAGTGAAACATTTTGAAACCATGACTGATGATAAAGTCAGAAGGAACGTTAATTAATATATAATATTGGTTCCAAATTTCGTTTCTCAATAGATAAAGAAATTTACGTACTTCCAATTTAGCTATAAAATTACAAATGCGAATGTTCGCGTATTCAGGTTTTTTAGACCCAAAGATGTTAGGTGTATAGTTGAATCGGAGACCAAAGGTCTGAAAGGAATGGAAACGAGTAAAGAACAGATTAGAACCAGAAACGAGGAAGAAAAATATCTGAAAAGAAATGGCTCGTGCGATTGTAAACCAAGTCCAATTCTTGGCTGAAAAACTGAATGAAACATATATTACTATTATTATTATTATTTCATATCATTACCAATATATGTTAATTTACTATCCCAACCATTTGGTTTTTCGATAAGTAACAAATTGTCGACAGTTACCGATAAGTTGCTTTTTACATACCAATGAAGTCGAAGAGTATGGAGGAAAGCTGACAGTCCTTCCATCAGCACAAGGATGGCAATAGTGAAGAATGCCCACGCGGCGAAGGTAACGAATAACATTATAGCCTGTACATAATTATTCTCGTGGGCTCCCAAACCTTTGCGTAACACTATTGTCCACAGTACATCGGAGAGTTGTCCATGGGCCAATGATAAGGCCCACAGACGTAGATAAGAGGCAGTGTGAGATATCGTTGAAAGAACATATTCTATGGTGTGAATAGCTTGGAGGATCATAACTTCACCGAACGATTCGCCATCGTGCTCGTCAGGGGCTTCGTTAGTAGGAAGAACGCTTTGCAGCCCTTCGGTTTGCAATTCGATGTCTTGAGACGTCGTTCCATTGCTCTAAAAATAATTAAAATAATTTAATAAGTATTACGTAATAATAAGTTTAGTAGTTGTATTAAAATAAATAGTAACAGCAATTCTAGAGGTGATGAAAATAATTGAAAATAATGAAAATAATAATAGTATTATTATAAAAAAATTATTATGTAATTATTATTTGCTTTCGGCTGAACGCGAAGAACATGTTCAATGTGGTCTAGTGCCAATTGGTAAATTAATAGTTAGTGGTTAGTATTAATAGCGGATAAGAGGGATTGAGCTTTGTTGACATACATTACTTTCGCTTTCATTCGCATGAATCTATTAAAATGTTGACAGTTGTGACAGTCTGTGACAGTAAATCGGTGGACAATTGAAATTTAGTATAAAATGTACTCTGTTAATGTAAAAAGAAATAAAAATTGGTCATATGGTCCAGGTCGTCACGAAGCATCCGGCCACGTTAGATATTCAATAAGTTTTACACAAAATTATTTGCATATAGTAAAACGTCGAATAGCTCGTCACCTATTTTTAACAAATATCATACAGTTTATGCTGACACGATTATAAAACACTGTACTGCAATGCTTGCTACAAAATAATTGAACATTAAACGAATAAAAATCCTTCGACCGCCGAATAACTTCAAGAGCATTTTTATTTCTCTGCTTCGACCGTTCTAACTTTTAATTGCAGTGGTGCAGGACAGTTAAGGCGTGAGAAGAATGTCTAAAACAATACAATTGCCCATTTACAGACATGGCGAGAAGTTCGACAAGTTTTACCCCCGTTATACATAATAACAATAAAATGTCTTTGTCACGTCTCGCGCACCGCAATTCACAAATGGATTTTCGCAGGATCGTAAACTCCAGTTATGCTAGAACGCTGACTCTCGTGACGTTATCACTTGAGCCTCGTTTGATGGCAGCGGTGGTCGAATGTAAGGTACAATTAACGTATGATTCGTGTTTAACTATTCTCATCGACGTGTTCGTAATGCATGGTTCGCGTGTTCTTTCGCACTCGTTTATAGTTTTGATAAAGCACTATGTATGTCGTTTTCTCGTGTTATCTCTCGTGGAGTGGTATAATCCGGTGGTTTCGTGGTTTCTCGATTAATGTCCTTTCAGGCGGCTCGCTGCCGGCTTTTCTATCCTGGACGGTAGATGTGGGGAAACGTGGTAAGTTGTGGAATATTTTGTGTGGACTGTTTTATGGCATTTTCAGCCATAAGGGCGCAGGGCACAGGGTTGCTGTGTTCGATTTCCGCGACCGAACAGTCTTTAAACGGCAAAGGCAGAGATTAGTAGATTAGGTTGCGAAATAAGTTCCGTCGTATGTTCAAATGCTCTACGCATTTCGTGAAGTAAAAAAAGAGCGATGAATTTTATGCTAGGGAACATTTCTGATTACCTGAAAAATGGTAGAAAATCATTGAACAAAATGGCATATTTTGATATCTTATCGCCTGTTAGGTTCTAAATAAGCTTAGTAGTATTTAACATTCTTGTAAAGAATCGCGACAGAACTGATTACACTAGCTCTTATCCGGGTCACCTTACCAATTTCATTGTCGAATCAGCTTAAACAAAATTTAACCGAAATGATCGAATTCATTCTTACAGCCTGCCAATAATTTGTACATTTATAAATAACAGTGCGAGACAAATGTACTCACCACAATTTTCCGCATTTTCCTATTCCTCCTTGATATTAAAAAATAAATGGGTTTTCCAAACAGCATTACAGGCACGCACAATATTCCAAGTAGAACGCAAACTGTTTGCAAGGTCTCCTGGCCAGGGAACATATATTCTGAACAACCATCAGCTACATCGCTATGACCTCTTAGTATCATATTAATGAACGTGATTAGAACTGATGGTGCACACGTAGAACCGTACGCTTTATCTGCGAAACATTAAGGAGTATCGTTTGTTCAGTAATTAAATAACAGACTACACATAGCGATTCAGAAAGGATATACACACCTGGCGAACCTGCGTCGTACAAAACCCATTTAACGAACATCAGAACTACCAGGTAGAAAAATAGTAAAACAAGGAAGAGCAGTTGTGGCAAGAATACAAGGAACAAGTTCGCGTATTTTTTGAAATGCCTGAAGAGAAAGAATACAAACGCAATTATCAAAATGTTTCCCTGCAAAAAGAACTAACTATGCACACCAAGTACAGCGATAATGTAGAAATTACTGATAACTCTCTATAGCGTGTAAAACACGCGTGTAACAGGATATAAAACGTTAAAAATGAAGGACAATTTTATTAGAATGGATCGATAGGAAATCAGAATTAAGTGAGAAGGAACTGTGCACAAAATTAGGAGGTCTAATTTCATTTAAAAAATCAAGAAGCACGTGTAGCACTGCAAAACTTACATAATATTGGCGACACTCATACAGACGCCAAATATCATGTGCACAACGCCGAAGATGATGGATAGCTTCATTTTGTAGGAATTTAAAAATATAATCCTATTCTCAGCTTGCACCCAAACTGGATCCATGCCCATCGGATAAGGGTACTGTTTATAATCGTTGGTAGCCGGATCCAATTGGAGAAATGGATTCTCCAAGATTGTCTTTTCGTTGTACGTTATGTACCAACTAGACCCGAATATGTTAAATGACTTTGAGAACACATCATTGTAGATGAGGCCAGCGTAAATGGAAAACAAACCCATGAGAAGGATAATGTAACGTCCGGCGAAAAATATAGTCCAAATTTCAGACGACGATTTTTGGGCCAGAAACTTCTTCTCCTTCACGATCATGAACACAGCGAACAGGGTCATAATCAAACCTGAATCGAGAATAATCATTTCCAATGTATCAGAATTGTATTTCTTCGCCCGCATTATTCTTCGTTTTCATTCCAATTTACTCTAATTACTTTTCTGATGGGTCGCCGCCAATAAATGGCACCTTGTCACAAATCATAATAAATCACGACACATTTGGTATTAATTCGACCAATAAAGATGCGAATACAAAAAGATTGAATGTAAAAATACTATCACTTTGGTAAAAGAAGAAAGAAAAATGATTTGGACGCATTAAAATTATGGTTCTCGTCGCATTTGTCTGCAATTAAATATTGTACTACGCTTTGAAACACTATACTCCAGACAATTGTTCTAAAGTAGATCAATTTGGATCTCATTAAAGCATTTTAAAGTATCTATAAAATGTTAGAATGCAAGTATTTAACAGCTGTGCATATTCGTGCATAGTATTAAAAATGAATTCATATAATAGCAGTTAACGTGGACATCGATGTACCGAAGGTGACTATATTACAAAATTTCAGCCTGAAGAAATTGTCGTTCACTTACCGTGTCCAGAATCGCCGAACATCACGCTAAATAGAAAAGGGAACGTGATGATAGTATAAAGGGCCGGATTAGCTTCGCGATACGATGCAACGCCGTACGCGTCGATCAAATTTTGGAAACCCCTGGTGAATTTATTCGTCCTGTTGAACGTCGGGGGATTTTCGTCTGTGTAGATGACATTGAGGAAAGATGGTATCGAGCTACCACAGAGACGCTGGAGAAATGTGAAATATTAACGAAATTTGGTTAACACGTAACTGGACAAATATTCTCATCGATAAAGAAGAAAGAGGACAGTTGTTCGTTTAAAAATCACGAACAGGTGTCAATGGAATGTCCAGCGATTAAAGAATAAAACTGTATTGTAAAGAAGGAATGCAATTTGAAAACCAACCGATCCTTCGGTAAGGCAGTTCCGAATGTTGGCGAGATCAGCCATAGGTACCCAACATTCTCCAATAAGGCACTTTTTCGTCACGTCC
Source organism: Nomada fucata (assembly GCA_948146005.1). Lineage (NCBI taxonomy): Eukaryota > Metazoa > Arthropoda > Insecta > Hymenoptera > Apidae > Nomada > Nomada fucata. The sequence continues at coordinate 16,928,785 of OX411278.1, forward strand.
ATGTTGAACAGGTTCATCGTATGATAAATTGCCTTCATCTTCCGTACCATAATTGTCCAATTGGGCAACTCTTTAGCCACGTTATGCAACACGCGTTGACGATGGTCCTGTGTTTGATTTAGAACCTACGGCACGAGAGGAAGCGTGACACAACTGGTGTTCAGTATCAGTGCAACGTAATGGAAATATTAACATATCGGAATGTTTGATTAAAAATGGAGAAATATCAAGGCAATAAATAATAATTTAAACATTGAACAGACGGTGTTTTGAAATGTTTCTGGGGGTATTTATGTGCTGTTCATTATTTCACGAAGGAACGTTTTTTGAGCGTGGAATGAGTGAGACGTATGCAATGGCCGCGCGGCGTGGAAAATAAAAAACTAGCGACTGCGTATACTTAAACTGCCTTATTATCATTATTATTAGTATTCTTATTGCGAGATGCGGCTCGCTGGAAGAATGAAATAGGTACTGGGAGGAAGAGGAAAAGAGGCGCTGTGGATTTTCTAGTCAGGGAGCGGGTAACCTAGAGCACATGATAAGAGAGTGCAGAGAACTCGAGAGGGGTGTCAGCTTAGAGGAAGCGATGGGCGAAAGGGGAAGAGAAAAAGTGCAGAACTGGCTGAGAAAGCTAGAGAGGAAAGCAAAGGAAAAGACTAGGGGGATGAATTTAGGATAGTTAGGTATTAGTTAAGTATAAGCTGGACAAGATAGGGAAAAGCCAAAGAGAAAAGACGGATGGATGTGGAGTAAAGTGTGGAGTGTGGATGGGTAGAAGTCATAAAGTGTAAACCAAGTCCCTTCTTTTGGCCGTGAGGCTAAGAAACCAATAAACTAAATTAGTATTCTTATTATGATATTACAAAATAAACATATTTTACCCAACGAACGTGTTCATCGAAGTGTAATCCTACAAGCTTCCCTACATTTATATGCTGTTCATTATTGTATGGTTTACAGTTTACACTATCGTAAGAAATAATTGTTAGAGATAATTATATAAGGTAAATAATTGTGCAGAATCGAGCGAATACGACAGGAAATAGTTAGATAATGAAATCGAATGAAGAACAATAATTTGTATGCGCGCATTACGCACATAGTAATGGAATAATTATTATAGGAATAACATATTTTTCAAAAGCTGCACTTGATTTTATATTTCATAACTGAATGTGGCTTAATTGCCTTAATACCTTTGCTAGTCGAAACTATAAAAATATTAGATCGCATAATGCATTAAGTTAGGTACGAACGAAGCTTCATCCCCTTCTTCTTTTCATTGGTCCCGCCATATTAATAATTCTCACAACATTATCAAAAATAAACCATAATGTCGATAAAGATAACAGTAAAAAGAGCCCTTTAAAACCGGGAAACATTTAATGATTTCATTTTTGAATGAAACCGTTGCTGTACTACGATATTCACGTATATGTATAGGCCTTACCATGTTTAAATCCTCCAGTCTTGTACCAACTCCTTTGACCATTTCTGCACGATCCGCATGACTATGGGGGCACGGGTACAAAGAAGCGTGAAAACCGCTGCACACTTTCTTGATGCGGCTCTTCAGTTGTTCTCCTTGGAAAAACGCGACGAAGGCCGTTTTGTACATCTTGTTGCCCTAAAATAATTCGAAAAAACTCATGATGCCGGGTTAGGTCATCCCGTAAGTAAGTAGACACATTGATCCTACAAAAGTCTTCAAAAATATACAGGATGTTCGGAAAATTCTGATGCAAGGCGAAGGGGCGTTATTCCTTGTGCAAAAGTAAGTTGAAAAAAAAGAACGAAAATTTTTGGTATGTTCCGAACTGTTACACTAAACAGCAATAATACGTAACTTAGTTAACTCGCATTTATTTAGTTTTAAGTTAAAAATTGCACAAAGTGTCTTCCGCTGTATCTCGAACAAAGTGTCGCTCGTCGAATTACAGAATTATGGATTGCGGATAACGTGATTTGACCCTTCACCTCCGCGAATGCTTATAGAATATTATATTTTAATTCGTCTCTAGTTTAATTATTTTTGGCGCAAGCTAGTTCTTTTAGGCGACCCTACAAATGAAAATCTAATGAAGTGAAATCCAACGATCGAGTACAAGTTACTGTTCCTCCACGTCCGACCCAACAATTATGCTGCCTGTTTAACAAATTTCGAACTTCCCTGGTAAAGTGTGGCGGCGGACCACCTTCGTGTTAAAAAATTAGTTTTTACACAAAAATTAATTTATGCGAAAAATAATGAAACATTTTCCGATCACCCGGTACATGTACATACATATGTACTTTCCAAAATACATCCACCTTTAATTTAAATGGGATTTCTAGTTTTTGCAGAGTGATATTTTCTTCAATATAAAAAGAATAGCGTAAGGAAAGATTGTAAGTGAAGCCAAGCTACAATGTTATACGTTGCACGAGCTCTGATTTGAGTATGGTGTAATTCAAATGAAAAATAGTTTGGGGTGCAAGGAATAGCTAATTTAAAAATCAGAAACATATTAACTTTGGTTTCATGTGTTGCGAATATATCTTAACGACAATATACAGCGTGTACGTGTATTGTAATTGAATCTTACCGGAAGATGTGCATTAATTAGTGGAGAAGACAGATACGATTAACAATGATAAATTCATTCGAACCAATATTATGTAAAACTACAAAATTCTATTATAGTGCAAAGGGAAATCTTTAAGCATCTTGGAAACGCTATTGGTAATGCATTGGCATCAATTTGTGTCACCGTTCATGCAATACGTACCTAATAGGAATAATATTAACCGTAATATATAATACAATGAAACAAACTCAATTAAAAACCAATTACCCCTCGTATTTTCTGTAATATAACTGGACGCTTACAAATAGAAATATATAAGAAAAATCTTCTAGCGTCTTATACGAGTTATTAAACACAAAACTATTCCGTAAATTTTCTACAAATTATTAATTAGTTCTACTAAATTAAAATTGAAAACAAAAACCTGACCGCTACAATTAATTCGGAGACAATAATACTACCACTAAGAATAACATATGAATAATGCAAAATCTTACCAAATCCGTTGAATTCCTCTGTACGTGATTTTTTTTTATAAATTTAAATGCATATAAGAATGATGAAAACAAACACAACATAAATATGTTAGCAGAAATAAAAAATAATGTTAGTATGATAAATTAGTTACGCATCGTAAATTGTATACGAAAAGGAAAAATATTAGTAATTCTTAGGAAAATTAAATGAATAGCAAAATCGCAAAAAATAAGAAGAAAACTAACAGTAGCTGGATCCTCTAATGGCTTCTCAAGCTCCGCTTGCCGTAAAAATACGTTTCCACGAGATATTCGCCACAGCATTCTCTCGAAAGCTGGCACTCGTTCTCGGTTTATAACCCCAGCAACGAATCTACAAAAAGAAATCGTCAAATAGAACAAACATTAAGAAAATAGATTCGGCGCATTTTGGAAAACATTATCGATGTACAATTGTAACAATTTTCATTAATTATCCACAGTAGGATAAATTTCATCCGATGGCTGTATAGAAACAAAATTGATCATAACAGTCATTATACGTGTAAAAGATTGTCTGGTTCTATATGGTTAAAAAAAATATTTCAATCCATCGCAAAAGAAAATGAAATCTGACGAGAAATAGAATTCTGTTGAACAGGTTTCATTCATTTAGAGAAAGTCTAGCTTTCAAATGATAACTTTGAGAACGATGTAGATATTGAGAGAGATTTGTATCTTATCACATCTGATATATTATAACAAAAGCATGCAATAAAGTACAATGATAGTTGAATATGTAAGTTTAGATAATTTTCAGACAACTTTCCAAGCGCAATATGAGAAATATAAATAATGTACAATGAAATTAATAAATGTGTCCTCAATATTTGTGGCCTCAATGAAAATTTCAAGCGTGATACCTTTTGTGCCATTTAGAAACGTTTCGTTACCACAATGCTCAATGAAACATAAAGGCAATAACATTATTAACAATAATGAACTTCGTAGTCATCAATTGAGTTCTTTATACTTACAAGAAAAATACAAGATCGCGATGCTAAAGTACAAATTTGTACAGGTTTGTACACTCATGCCGGATGCACGAGCAAAATTTTCATTTTAGTGAAAATTTAAAAAATTCTATGTCACTATAATAATTCCAACATAAATCAATACGTTCTGCGATATAATTACGAATTAAATCCCTTATCGCGCCGTTTATCAATTCCACACTTGCATTTAAAGTAGAGAGCCGGCAAAGAGTTTTCCAAGATCATTTAAAAAAAAAGATTCATATCTCCACATTCAGAATTTAGTCACGCATTTCGCTCTATTTAAAAATTTTGATCATATCCTACGCAAACGAGATAATTCATTTTCCAAAACAATTCAAAACAAAAATCATATAAAACATGCCCCAAAAAAGTTAAAAAAAAATACCAGGTTCCGGCAGCTTATTTAAAATGATCGATAACTTACTCGAGACGTCCCGGACTCATCGCACTCGGATTCTGTGGTTCCTCGGTAATTAGCGTCCTCGTGATCGAGTCATTGGCCTCTTCCTGTTGATATAGAAGAAGATCTTGATTCTTCGACAGAACGGTAACATCGATTACACGAAGGAGGAGGGCGCTATGAGCAAAAGCTGCAGAACTACTTTAGCTACCTCCATAAAAAATACTTGGGTCTTCTCGAGCACGTGCCGTAATTCCGTCAACTCGAGATAGTTACTCTTGAGGTTCACCGCGTTTTGGCTCAGCTCTAATATGTCGTTCTCCGTTTGCTCAAGATGGGCCTAGAACAGCGCACAATACCATTAAGATTTCACTCTGAAATGATTTTCATCCCGTGTTCTTTGGTCTCGTGTGACTAAAGGGTGCACCTGGCTAATAAACAAAATACTGTCATTTCACTTTGCTTATCGTACCTGTCCCTTGCCTAACAGGATTTCGCAATGCGTCCTTTAGCAATTTAATGCTAAAATGGAATAGGATCTGGAAATATTGTTTCTTCGTACAGAGTGATATACATTGTATGTGTGTGACAAATAAGTTTTAAGAAATGTACGAATACGTATTGCTTTTGCTCTCTTCCATATATTGAAACAGTAGTCGATATTAAGATCCTATAAACTTTATATAAGTGTAGTAATAGGTTCTCCTATGATAAAGATAGAACCTTCTTGGAAATGAAAAATAGGAATGCCAGGAGCCGAGCACTGTTCCAAAATTTTACATTTAACAGTCGCTTCTTTTCCTTAAACGATATACAAAACGTTGTAACGTCAGCTGCTTAAACGCGCCGAAATTTCCAATAAACATTCAGCAAACTGTTGCATTTTCAAACCCCATCGAGACGAAGGCAAGCTTCCAGCACATAAGAAATTCCATAATAACGGTGTACAAAGTTATATCTGTCGCGCATTGCCCTCCGTTAAACAAATTATTAACGAGCAGCAACATTGAACATCGAGGTGGAAAATATATAAAACGAAAGAACACAATTAATGCAAAAAAAGAACATAGGTATTCGGATCGGGGCGAAGCAGGGGCAACCTCCTGTTTACCAAACGAGCCGATGTATCGGGGGAGATTTAGAATTAAGAAGAAACCGTCGCTAAAAGAATGTACGTTACAGAATAGAAGTGGAGGAAGAAGAAACACTGGAAGAAGAAGAAAATTACCTCGAGATCTATGATGGTCCTCGGATTCGGGGCACGTGGCAGCTCGGTGAGATTTTCTGCAATCGGCACCTCGTCTTTCCTCACTTCCGTCTCGATGTACCGAAGCTTCCGTTCCATCTCGTCGCAGCGGCGAACCTCGTTGACGAACTTTCGTTGAAAGTAATTCACATCGATGTTGAGCTACGAACGAATCGGCGATAAAGAAAAACACCGTTAAACGAACTCTGATCGCTCTTTCTCCTCGTTTCATTCTCCTGGAATTAAGCTCGATCGTTAAGTCCCAGACGGTTTTCGTCGACACCGATCTCTGGTTTCGAATCGGCAAGGAGCAAATCGTGATTCACGATCACGATCGCAAACGCGTTATTGATAGGCCGTGCACGAAGGCGACGAGCACAAAATTGGTTTTACTGGTTGTCATAAAGTTACGTGCACATGTCACGGACAAGCTCGAGGTCGAACGATGTACACGGTCGAACGGAGTTTCAATGAAACGTTAAATAAGACCGAGCAGGGACGACGCCCTTCAGCTTTAGCCCCGTTTCACGCGAGACGTTTTGTGTCGCCACTTTTTGTGCCACTGACTAGGGAGACATTTCCCTTAACCTTGAAACGCTTTTTGTCAAATGGGTATATCTCTTTTCAAACTGATCTTTATTAATTGAAGTTGCTGCACCTGGAATCTGTACATATTTCTTCAGGATAATCACATGTTTTGTAGTTCCATTTTGGTAAAAGTTTGGATTTCTGGGGCTTCTGAATTCTTCGAAAGCGCTCTCGATAGACTCTTGGTAATTACGGATTTGTTTCCTGAAGACAAAATCCCAGGTGTCCGAAAAGGCGAAAAGTCGTTAATTTGTTGGCCAGGTAACGCGACATTATAACCACTTTTCCAGTGAGGTCAAAATAGTACTTAAAAATTAAGATCAGATCCAATAGTAGAAATGCTGAGCGTTAAAATAATATCTCGCCCCAAAATATTCATACGGTAAAATCGGACATTTCATATGTAACAACCTAGTAATATATTAGATAATCCGCAAAGATCACGCTGTTTTTTTACTCTGAAAAACAGATTGCTACTTTGAAGTCGCGTTTGAATGTTACGAAAAAACATAGTCAACCTTCCTTTCCACCACTACTTTTCATTTCTTTTTCAAAAACATTATTAGGGATGAACAATATATTCGCTGGCCACCAGACTGTGATTGGCCCTACTTCAAAAAAGACTTGAATATTAAGAAAAAACATTTGTTTTTAACGGATCCCCTTTTTAATGGACATATTCAAGTACTCTACTTTGATGCTTCGAATGCAGTCAATATTTTGCTACCCGAATTTTTGTCAGCCACTGGTCTTAGCTCGCGCCAAGAACTATCTTTTTTCATATGCAACATATTTTCTGCAGATTATTGTGAATCCTTGATTTTACTTAATAAATTTTAATTTATTTTTAGACTGTTTGCGTTCTGAAGTTTACCAACTACTGTATCATTTGCCCCTACTATCGGTGAAAAAATTTCCCAGGTTCTTGTTAAAATACTCTTGAAGGCATTATCGAATATGGTGAATGTTATAGAATTCTGTTTCGACTAAATAAATGTTTTGCAATCCTCGTAACAAATGATAAACAGACGGCGTTATGTCTGATGAATAAAACGGGGGTTATAAAATTTCCCATCAAGATTCGTGGAAGTTTTGTTGCACATTTTGTGCAACATAGAGACTCGCCTTATCGTTGTAAAAAATGATCTTTTCTCGATTCAGCAGTCTAAGCCGCTTTACAGTTATTCGTACTTCTTTTAATTCGTCCATTGAACTTCTCGTATGACCTATGTCACACATAGTGACATACCGTGTTTCCCACGTGTTTTTGTGCTGGCTATTCCTAAGCGGTTATAGCACTTTATTCATTGCGTTTTCCGTTAATTAATAACTATGGGGGGGAATGACCTATCCAATAGCCGGTTCACAATTCAAAGAAGAACATTCTGATCAGTGACGTCCTAGGTAAAAGATTCCACCGCAAATAATATCCAATGAAAATGCCGTAAGCGTAGGACGTCGTTGTACATGGCCAAGAATGTATGACAGGAAAATAACAGTGAAATATAAAAATACGTGCTCGGTATATTTACAATTTCCATGAAGTATTTTTAAACCCTGATTGCCAATAGACTGGAGTCTAAAGAATTGTTTACTTACTTTGTTCAATACTTGATTAATTTTATATTAACGAACGTATATTTTTCGTGATTGAGGTATACAGTACTTAAGTATAATATCGACGATACTACAGAGGGTCAATGACATAAAGTGTTTCAATGTGTTCTCTCAAAACCACTGCAGCTATCGACTTCACTTTGCTTTTTAAATAAATGGCACAGAGTGATATTATTTTCAGATTAGCACAGGGATTGCCAGGGAGGCAAAAATGCATCCCTAATTTTTTTAGTGGAATAGCATATTAATTTCTTTTTCTTCGGGCAAAATTGATCAAACTGAATATAGCATTTACGTAGATCATTTCTATTGCCTATTCTGTGGGCCACGGCCTATTTAAGTGTGCACAATATTCCTGCCAAAACGTGATATCACGATGCAGGCGAACATAATGATACAAATTTGGAAGCTTTCGAAGAATAGTGGTTAACTATTGTCGCGTAGTTAAAAACGATAACAGGAGGTCGTGAATGTTAAGTCCAAAGAAAGTTAAACTCCAAACTGCTTGAACCCATTCATGCTCGTTTTCCGTGGATATGTGAGACTAGACCATTTAATCCAGAATTCCATATTTTCGATACATTTATCATTTCAGTACAAAGTTAAGTTCTTAGCTTTCTCATGAAATACATGAGTGGTGACACAGAGTGTCTCGTGTGAAACACGGTTTAGCATATTGTCTTCCAATAATTATTCGCGACAAAGGCTGTCATTGAAACCGAATATTAGAAGAGGTCTGAGTCAACTTACATCACGAAACTGCACTGTACCGGTTTCCCCAAGTTCAGAGACTGAAAGATAGGCCGCCTCTGGCTGAATGAACAGCTGGCAGAGGGCCATCTCCTCGCTCCTGAACATCGCCCCCATCCTGAAGGCGAGTTACGTTTTTTCCTGTAAAAAAACAAGTATATTTGTTATTGGAATGCAATTTGGAGAGAACGGCAAGTGGTTTATTCATTTACTTTGCGATCACTTCCAGGGTAGATACAAGTAACGGTCTCGAAAATATTCGTATTAATCTCTTGGATGTCATTACAGAATGTATTTGCAGTTCAGTTAGAACGGAGTCTTCCAGAACTATGTACAGTATTTCAAAATCATCACGTCGGTTTTATCCATTTTTGTATTTTCCATTTATTGCAATTGTAATTCCATTCTACCGCTTTTAGAAGCGAACCATAATTTACGTTTCTTTCTTAATATTTTCGGGCAATGGAATGCTCGTATCCAATTCAACTCATAATGCCAAGAAGAAATACTTAATAAAAAGCAATAAAGCTTGGAAAGTTATATAATAATTAATTCTATATCTATTTCACCGTATAACCAAAGTTTCGCATGTGCCATTGGATATAACGCACTTGTTGCCGTTGTACAATAAAAGTTACCGTATTTTATTTGCATATGCAAAGATGCATGGTACCCAAAGGGTTAATCACAATATAATCTCTAATTTCGCTGTACTCATTGACGCAAAGATTGGAACTGTGGATAAAGAAAGCAGCAAAATTCGAAGTTGTTATCCTCTTTGTGTGATATAAGGGAATGAGCACACTCTTAATGCTAATCTTGTTAAATTCCCATTAAACACAGGTGTAGGTACTCCACAACTCTGTATTAAGTAAATCTACAAAATACTCAACAATTCTACAAGGCCAATTACTTCTGCCTTACAAAATTTCTTAAAAGTAGTTATCTTTTTTTTTGACATACCAAATCACGGTAATTAATTAATATCGATCCGACAAATAGCTAGAGTTTTTACTTTTGTAATATTAAATTGTTACTTCTAGTAAACCTGTTGCGACTTGAGATTCAAACCATTTAATTAAGCATAATTTAACAATTCTGCGCCAGTGTACACGATATTTGTAAGTCTATAAAAATAATGAATCGTTATTACCCAGTATCAAGTATGTAATCATTTCTGTTATACACTTGATACTATTAACAGTTTGCAAATCAAGTGAGTAGCACCTGCGTTCAAATTTTCGCCCGGTTCATGTCAATAATTAATTTATTAATATTCATTTAATATAAGGTTATTTATCCAATATGAGAAATTTACAAAGTAGTAAGGAGTATCAGGTTCATTAATGTTATTGTTATTTGTATTCCACAGAACTCTGCAACAGAAACCGGTATTATCGCGATACGAGAATGATAATCGTATTGGATGGCACTCATAATTTCAAATAGTCAGACACTTTGTACTTGATGAGGACCAGATTCTGTAATCAGCGATAAACGATCCCCGCGATAATCCTACCGTTCTCTTCGTTTCAAAAACTTGTGGCCCATTCAGAAACGGAATTCAATTTTTATCAATTGAAAGTAACGGAATATTATGTAATAAAAGTAACGAATACTGTGCCCTACCACAAACTCAACCGAATAGTCCTGACTAAATAATGGAGTAATGAATAAAAGAAGCTAACGAAAAAGTACTTGTTTTCGTAAGTCAAGAAGTATGCAAAGTTATTAATAAAAACCATCAGCACAATGTTACTTACTGAAGGAATTCAGTTTTGAAACTATTTCTTACTAATATTTAAAGAAATGGGGCTCCTTGGAAATTGCAAGTATTATTTCAATGGATCGAACAATCTCTTTCATAACATTCCAACTTCCATTTCACTTGTATAATACAATCTGAAATATTCAAAACATCGATATAACATTTCGTATTATTGAGAAAAACCAGACGGTGACGATTTTATAAAAACCAAAAACTAAACAAAAAAGATTGCCCGTGTCGTCATATTTATGCGTACATGTTAGATGACTATTGTCGTGAACCCGTGAAATGAAGTTACTCAGAGTTGCAAAGTATTTATGTGTAGTCTTTATTTATTTTTGCTTCGAAGTGGATGGTTGGACTGTTCAGTTTATTCTGATTTTTCGGAGTCGAATGATGAAAAATGTAAACTATTACTATTGAAGGAGTGGGAGTAGGAGATCGTAGTGGTGGTTGAGAGGGTGGAAGTGGAACTGGAAGGGGTTTTCGGAATTTTGGGGAAGGAGGTACTTTATGGTTTTTAGAGGCCTTGAAGAGGTGCGTGCGTTTTCGGAGAAAGTTGGGTATCATAAAATAAAAAGGACTGGGATTAGGGCGGAGGGTAATTCTAGTCGGATTATTGCGAGGTTCACAGTTTTGCACATGTTCCGTGCACGTGTAGGTTCGGGAATCCAGGTATCTAACACTATTTACCACATTTTATGTACACCCATGCGTACGCGTTTCTCTTGATTACATCTCGTTTACGATATCAGAACTACACCTGCGTATAGTTCGTTTCATCTCGAGATAAAATTGCCTCCCGACAAACTGATACGTGGGTACAGATTAATAAGTCGCACGATAGCAGCGCGTATACAGGTCAGCGAGGCGGGAAATTTCGAGGCACCGAAATTATATGCACACGTTTCTAATGCAATCTTATCAAGGACTATGTGGAATTCTTTATCGCGTTGTTCCTACACAAAAGAAGCCAAGATACCGAGATAGAAGCGAACGCGGAGATAAAAAGTTTCTTCGGTACATACAATTGTCCCATGGTTACATCTACTAGAGCAAATCAGTTTTAAAATAATTTCATCTGGACTTGCGTCATCGTCATTCCCGTTGCAATATCTTGAAAATTCAAATACCGTAATGACCCGAAAAATTGATTAACACTTTTGTCGCACGACGTCTTGCAGTTTTGTTTACGGTCGCTTGAAAGAGAGGTAAAGATTGCAATCGATGATAAAATAGATAAGTTTCACCTCTGTGTAGAATTAACTCTCGTCGGTTGGATATTACGGGTCGCTATTGAGTATAACAATTGTTTCGAAAATTTATTCATGTGCAATCTTTGAAGTGACGGTCTACAGTGTCCTCGTTGTGTTGAGAAAACATTGTTCCTTATTAATCGGCCGTGCGTGATAAAACGTATCTGCTACGTGAGTATCGGGGCAATTGTCACGAATATCTGGATGGTATCAATACATATTTCCTCGAGATAATAGGAAAAACGCCACGCTGGCGTTCGAGTTTTCGCGTCGGTAGCTGGCAATTGACGTGATCTCGTGATAACGCGGCTAAAAACCAGCAGAAAACATAAGAACAGGGAGAAAAGAACGCCGACGACCGTCCTCCATTCAGATAAGCGCACGGATTCCAGAGCACACTCCACGACAAAAAGATAGCCCGCCGTAGAATAGCGTACTATTTTATAAATGTTAGGGAAAACGGAACACACTTGAAACGTTCCAACCTCAATCACTTTGTTCGCGTTAAGTAAACGCAGTAAGTTTCGCCATAGATTTAAATGGAAAACAGTGGCGTTCGGTATTTTGTCAACATAATAGCAGATATCGAGAAACATGTTCATTCAGTGGTCTTCGTTTATTATACATGATTTATGTATTAAATCCAGTCAGTCGTAATTCGAGATTATGCGACAGCGGAATAAAAATAATGAAAATATCCGGATAAACAAATTATTCTGTCGAGAAAATTCCCGATACTGCGAATCGCGAGCGTAAACTGATTTCGAACTCTTCGACAAATTCTGGAAGAAATATCAATGTCGAAAACCTGCGATTCTGAGAACAGCTTCCAACTTCCAACTTTACGCACGATTATATTTGTTGGGCAATAAATAGCGATATTCCGTAGATCGTAGGCAAAGTGTGTTTCAGGACCATTTAATTCATAGAGATATGCGCACGTCCTGTCGAACAGCCAAAGTGTTCCTTGAATACTAATAGCATCGTCAATTTGAACAGAATTGAACAAAACTGTCTACGCCAAAAGGTTAAAATTTCAAATCACTAATGCCTCAAAATAGTGTATCATAAAGAAGTGGGATCCAATAAAATACCAATATATTAAAGAGCTATCCAAATTCGTTTCGAACTGTTTGCCCGATAGTTTACAAGCCAATGAAGATAAAGTAAAGTATTAAAAATAATACTGACAACGTATGTATATACTCAATCAATTTTGAAATTTACTCGCGTATTAAATAAAGCTTCGTATATAATAAAAGTTATATATATATATTATATGACTATATATATATAGCTCTATAGTTATATATATATAGTATAGTATATAGTATATATATATATATAGTATAGTATATAGTGTATATATATATCAGTTCGATGTACTTCGAGACATAGAAATCTCCCTTGGCCCACTTGTGCCACGATTTACTGACCACGGTGTGTAGTGTGTCACTAAATTATTACCTAAAATATCAATGAATTGTCAATAAATTCATATAAATGTACAAGAATATTTTGCTACATTTTCACGGTACCAAGGTTGAATTATTTCTTATCATTGCCCGATAAAATGTTTCATCGTTATAACAAATGCACCACTCATATCGCCACGCGTTATATTAAACAATTCCGCGGACCTGCAAAATTGAACAACTTATCCTGTAGATTTTTTTCAGATTACCGCAATTACGCGGTGTGCCAGATTTTTGTACCAGAGTGTACAAGGTGCAAAGTGCCAGTATATGTACTTCGAAGAATCAACACTTGCAGACCGCCTACGTAATACCTGCGCTGGTGCGAATCCTCGGATGAATTCAATTGTGCGTAACGAACGATGCAAGCGCGTCGCTGATTCGTCAAAATATGAAGCAGTCTGCTTAAGGTGAACTGTGCACGAAGAAAAAACTTTGAAACACCGGCTCCCATCTTATCAGCGTGTTTAAAGAATAATCGTCTCAAGGCCCGGCTACCTATGATCCAATAATCACGTCCATCAGAGTCGGATGCAGTACCTACATCAAATGCCGTGCAATCGCGACCGACTTTGGACTATCTTTGCAAAATATTTGCGCGACACGATAGGAGGGTGTATTTTTGCAATTCTTTATTGTTTCAAGTGACACGCGTTACGAAATCGTCGCCACTCGAGCACAGATTCAGCCGAAACCAGATGCAGCTTCGAAATGATAAATGTTATAATGACCCATAAACGCAATTAAATATTTAACGCGTCGCTTTCAATTTAGTAGCTTCACAGTTTCGCAGAGTGCTTGATAACTCTTTAAGAACCGAGGCAGAAACTATGTACACACATAGCGGTAAAAAGGAGAAATGTGCAACCGCGGATATGTCTTCAAATTTTAAAGAGCAGGTACAGATATTTCAAAACAGTTCGATCATCGACGTCTGGAAAATGTGATAACGGATTACGTACAGTGCTGGATGAAAGGAAACGTAATGAAAAAAAAAACAACCGATACAGAAGAACACACCGTAATTACAATGTACCAAACTGAATTATAGAATATTTATGCGGCAAGTGAGAGGATACTCCAGAACAGACGAACGCGATCAACGCGATACAAAACAATTTCGAAAATATAAAAGATACAAATACTCCGATAATTTAATGACCGAAAGAAATCGTAGAACTTTTTATACTCCACGAAGTGGACGGGATGCTCCATAAGCTACTGACACTCGTATAAAGAAATGTCGATTCAATTAAGCTTTCTTTTGTCAATTAAGCTTTCCTTTGTTCGCCACTGAATCGTCAGTAGTGCGATCATCGATGTAGCCAGCGACCGTAGAACGATCGAGGACACAACGACGTGAACGAGACTTAAAATAGGTCTGTATTGCGTGCGAAAGTGTGTTTGAGCGTCAATTAACAGGCCGAGCATACGTTTCCTATCTACTGTGGGAAAAAGCTTCGGCTCCTCGTGAACGCTGCTCAAGCGCTGCTCATTACTGAAACACGAAATACGTTGGCGCCTAGTTAGATTCGTTGGCTTGTCCCGTTCGTTCATTCTTCGGTTAACTTCAGTTCTCCGGGGAACGTTATCCGAGCGAAAGTGTTCAAACTTTTTCGCACCGGAACATTATTAAATATAGGAGAGAGGTGTCAGAATTTTAGTTTCTGAGCAATTAAATTGCTTCAACGGCACCACCTGCCAACGATGAGCTGCATTTCGCTTTATATGTCCCAGCAAATGAGGCAATACGCGGCACAAAAAATTTCACCGGGATAAATAACGTATCCTTGAGTACGGATACTAACAGGCATGTTAGCCGTTAGCGCGAGGAACATAAATCGATCAGATCGCGTCGGAAGTAATTAAAAAGTACATATCGAACGGACAAGTCGACGCGAGTAAAGAGCAGAACGTACCGACCGAAAATAAATCGCCGCTCGATAATTACTGTTGCATTCTATCCACGTTCCTACCGAATGGAGGTGCGAGAGCATTGAGTAAAAAAAACGATTGACAATTCCACGTCCTGTCCGGTGAATAGTACCGCCGCTATTAATTATGTACCACGGATCTACGCGCGACAACGCGAGCCGAAATATTCCATCGTTAATTTCACGCCTGTGTCGCAACTGGAACGTTTGTTCGCACGATTTGCCGCTGGCAATCCTGCAGAATGTAAATATCCCCGTTGGGCCAACAATTGTTAACCGGAGAAAACCACAGAAGAAAAATGGAATCGGGGAGGGCAGCACAAATCTATATCTAATACCCATCCAAGGTACCACTACCGCTATCTACGTACGCGCACGTACGTGACACGATTTAAAACAAAAATCGCGTACAACCGGTCAGAAGTGATCGTTACCGAAGATGCAACGCGCACCGAGCTACACCTGCCAGTGCAATATTCTTTGACCCGCCCCTAAAACCATCCCAAGCGTAAAAGACGATCGAAGTGTCGAGAATTCGTCGCGATCACTATTCTACCCCGACACACTTCGAGACACTTCGACGTAATATGTTTCCCTCGATTTGCGACACGGTCGGAATTATTCATTTTCGTCCGGCGGGGACCGTGCACGATAGTGCACGGCGGCAGGCAATCGTCGAGTGAAACGACCTCACCCTAGCACAGCGCAGCGGTCCGAAGAAGAGTGTAACTCGATTAAACGGAGTGCATACGTAGCAAGTCCCCTATAAATCTTGTTATCGATACGTCGACTCACCGGTGTGATGCAGCAGGTGTACCCAGGAGTGAGCTCGCCGCCCGATGTGACTGAGAAGCGTTTTTCCGCGACGGGAACAACGAATTCGATACGCCGCGGCCGGAATCGTAGAAGAGGGAAGAACGAGCGGGGCGTAGAGGGAAAATTGCATAACAAAAAACGACGATCCAACGATTCGGCTCGATTCCACACAATACCGGACCGACTGGCGCGCACTCACCGACTTACATTACTGAATCTAATTCAACAGCCGACACAACGTCCCACCGCCGTGTGTTTCGTGTGTGGTGGGGTGGCACGATAGAGGAGCAGACCTCGTGATGAGTTGTTCATTGTACGTAATCGTACACTGTAAAGATACATTTATTCAAATCAATTCGCCGTGTCAGGTACGGTGGATGTGTAAGTACGCTCGTCGGTTGCACCCGTTTCGATTCACCGGCGCACGCGAATAATTAACCCCTTCGTGTGCGGGCGGCGTACAAATATATGTATACGCGCTGGCGTTTGAAAATATTTGTCCGACTTGGGTAAACCGCGGCGCGTATATAAATGGGCGGAAACGAAGCACAGAAATCAGCTTTCGTTGTATTTGTACGGAAAGTGTGGGGATGCTTGTGGAACGATGGAAAGGGGGATAGTTAAATGAACAAACCGGTTCATTTAAATGAATTAGGTGAAAGCGTCCGAAATGTTGGGCGTTGTGCACGTTTAATTTATTCTACGACTGGTGGGTATGTCGAAGTAATAAAAAAGATAAGGGCGAAGCGACCAGGTATTAATTATAATTTATAATTACGGTATTTGTTTGAGTTTTAATATTTTGTTACACGTTAATATTAAGTTTTTTTTTCACTAAGTATACTGTATACTGTTTAGTTGCCAGTTTAAAATGTGTGCCGTTTGCTGTATATAAAATTGAAGAATTCTTTATCGTTGAAAATTTCTTAAGCTATGAGAAATGTAGGCACTTTGCAATGATGTATCGCGCTGACGTTAAGGGCACATATTTCTTTATTTATGAGCTCTCTATGTATGTACATTCTCTTGTACGTATTATTAGACGAAACGTTTAGCACTTCTTCGAATGGTATCGTTTATGAATTAATGGCAAATTTTTGATACCGAAGTCGTTACGTGGAAAAGAAAGGCAGAAAATTATTCGTTGCACCTTTGGTAATACTTAAATACAGATGGTACCTTTGATTGCATTGGAATACTGGAAATAACAAATATATACTTTGAATATTGCTAAAATTAGTCAAAGTATTTAACTAATTATTTTATAATACATGCACACGTTCCCTGCGTTAACGTAATATTATTATAATAATTTATATAAATTAATGCACTAATTAGTAAAATGTAGTATTCCAATGTTTGCACGTTTAATGTACATCTCTTCGATATTACTTTCAAACTGGATTTATTTCACTGAGAACATTTACAATTTCGATAATTTCGTTGGAACCGTCGATTCACTGTCGACTGCAAATCGTTCACGAAACTGACGTTACTTTGGTTGCACCAACTTTATGTGAAGAGGTTACAAGGAATAGGATAGCTTTGATGAATTACAGCATGACGCAGATAGGATCGTTATCTTGAATCGGGAAACGAATGCTAAATCTGAAGAGTTCGAGTTGTTGACGCAGTATGTGTCTAGAAGAACCAGGAATATTCCTGAATGATTTCTTCTGCACTGTTCTGTAAACTTATTACTACGCCACCATTAATTGCAGCAAGGTAAAAGAGATTAATTGAAAGAGAACTTTTATTTTTTGCCGGTTATCTCTATGTCCGTACTTATTATTGAAGCAAAAACATTGATTTTCAGATAATGGTAAAACAAAAAGAACTTATCTATAAATTCATAATTATTGTAAGAATCTACGTAACTGCTTACGAATTTCTTACATGAAATTTCCACGTTGTAGGGAATATTTCGAATAAACGTAACTATGATCGCTAAATGAACGTGCCATAGAATGACGAAATCGAACGAGGAAAATGATGCACGTTTGAAATAACGAAGGCGCAATTTTCTGTCATTAAATATTTCTACGTTACATAAATGTATCAATCCTGGATTCAATAATTGCTGTAACTGTAAGTATTGCGCTTGCGTTCCGAGCTACCGTATTGAAATACCAATCCTTCGAACACGCGTAACCCAAAAACTAAAGGAAGCCGCGCGGACCGCGTAAATGGGATAAAATATTCTCAAATCTTCAATATAATCACCCCGTTCCAGAAAAAAAAAACAAATATAAATGAAACACAATCGTATCAAATCTAACTGTCACGTCCGATAAAAGATTACGCGTGATTAAAAAATATTCCATTAGTTTCCAACGTGATTTCCGGCAGGTAAGCTGTGCAAAAGTAGCGAGCAAAAGATTTCTGTTGAAAAATAAAGTATAAGTAATATGACCTTCGCGTCTTGTAACTGCAAGAACTTTTCGCTCGTATCCATTTGCAACTGCCGACCAGATCAACGTTGAATATCTGCGAATTTAAAGTGCCCACGTATTTGCTGTAACTCGCAAAGCACCAATTACAATCGTGCACAATGGAACTAGATTCGATCGGAGAAGTATGACAAACTACAAAAACGGATGTTGCGGAAGATTATAGCGACGTTCACTATAATCAGAATCACGCAGATGTCTATTTCGATCATCAGCGATTCAGTGGTCTGCTTCGACGCAACAATTGAACAAATATCTCTCGAATAAAAAAGATACGCGATAGTGCGCGTTACTGTTAATTCGATACGTTTACGTACGCCAATCGCTCAATGTCTTTCTAAGGTAAAACAGAACCATACACTTTCTGCTTACATATGTGTGCCCGATATTTTTCAATTGATCGCCACGAATAGAAATCCCAAACCTACTGAACCCGTACAACGGAGAAACGAATTGGAACCGTGAAACGTATTTCTTGCATCGACACTTGCCTCGCAGTGTCACAAAAAAAAAAAAGTAACGATCGAGGCAAATAATTTGTGATGAAATTTTTTAATCATCTTTTAAGCGGCTTAGGCTGTTATTAGATGGTCGTATTTCATATTAATTCGATCGAACTTCGCGAGAGGAACAGCTGCATTAAATGTGGATGTACAATGTGGGTAACAAACTCGATACAAATCTTTGTTAATCTCCAGATACAGACAGAGATAAGATAACAGCTGCTAACAGTGTGTGGAATATTTTCTCAGTTTCGACTGACAATTTTTCGGGAAGCAATAAGACATATACATAGTAGATACGGTAAAACGGAGATTCGTTCAGCTAAAATTTCGGAAAATTGCAGACTTGCTGCAGTTTCTGTTTCCCAACCCCTCGAGACCCATGACGCGTCCAATCGTAAGGAGACTAGCAACGCGATAACGGATATCTTCTTCTCAGTTTATTACATGAGTACTCTAAATCAATGTTTGACTTATCTAGTGATTGTTTCAACGCGTGTACCGGGTGATTGCATAATTATAACACTTGAAAATCGAACAAAGGACATCTCCAAAGGAAATAACATTTCGATCGTACACTTTGCCGCTGGTATGTCGGGCCGACATTTTTATCTGTCTCACGTGACATTTTTTTGGAGTACGTTCTAGTTATCTGTATGATAAGAATGAGAATTGGATGTGGGTACAGGGCACCAGTAAACTTTAATCGTTGCTACTTTCATTAAATAGTTGAGGATTAAATTTTTTAAGTAAACGATAGCAATAAGATTATTGTTAATCTTCGTTATATATCTCGCTCATTTACACGCGTTGCTCTTTTGTTACGTAATTTTGATTTCTGATTTAAGATAGGTTTTTAATTACTTCAATTAATTTATTATCATTCCTCAAGTTCCTTAATTATCAGTCTACGAACTTGGTAAACTGAGAAGATACAAGTCCTCGTTACTGTTACTGTACACACAGACACGTAAATATTCTGCATTTAAATTAGGAAACACTTTTGGTAACCGAATTTAACAAAAAAAATTTCGGATGCAAATTTATTAATTATTTTTATTCAGAGCAAAAACACATTGTACATGGTAGATGTATGTACATTTTTGTGTCAGTATATTTATTATTGATAACATATTTTCAATAGGGAACGTATCTTACCTTTTTCAAAAATTATTAATTTGGTGATATTTATACTTATTAAATGAAAAAGAAAATAAAAAAATTACATAAACTCTCAGCAATACATAATATTAACAATATAATACTATGTTATACATTATTAATTGTGTGCAAGCAATGAACAATAGAGAAATTAAGTAATCCATACTAAAAATTGTAAAGCTAGGACACTCGATGGCAGGTTCATTGAAACTTTTACACAATGTACACGGTTCGAGGTTGTAAAGAACGAAATTCTGAGGCCAAAACTTATTCATCTGCGGTTTTTAGGTCATTGCCAGCGGTTTGCGGTTTAATCTGTTTATTTCTATACTGTATTATCTCCTGTTACGTTTTTCCGAATAGACTTACAATTAGTAAACCATATTATAATTGAAAACTAATTATTTGTTATTTACATACGATGTTTTATATACACAATATATAAACATTACGTAATACTTTATACTACTTTCTCCCATGACATATTAAACAATTGATTTAGTTTATCTTTCATTTATTTATGTATTTATTAATTTTATTTACATTTCGTTATACATATAGTTGTACAATAAAAAGGAGAAAATTTATTTACTTCTATAGTTTTTTCGAAAAATCGCTGACTGTTCTTACGTAGAATGCAAATTTTTAACACGAACATACATACTATGCAATGACAGGAATACGTTAATCGCATAATACTATTGGAAATACTTTTACTGTAAATAATGGGATAATACATTTATGTGCGGGATAATGTATTGAACGCAATGCACTCAAGTCATATTAAACGAAATGATTTAGAGGATTACCATTATCTGCGAGTGACGCAGCAGTTTTTAATTTTTGCTCCACTATAATGCACTTGGGACAGAATTCTGTAATCTGCAATCTAACATTGTCGAACAAGGGCACAGTATGAGAATTAAAAGAGAATGAAGGATAGCGATGCCTCGTAAATCTTATTCCAAGAATCCATTTATCTTTGAACTACGTATACATCATGCACTGACTTTTCAAGAAATTATTCCGGTCTAGTAAGTTAATTATTCCGCGCAATTTCCTCTTTTTACAGTGAATTCGGATAATTCTAAGAAAAATAAGCGAATCGTCTTCTCGGGCGACTTTGACGAAAATCGAAAGTCTAAGTTAAAAATTATTTTCCTTTGTTTCCGTGAAAAACGCTACAAATTATGCATTTTTACGATTGTGCTCAATGTTGTTCATAATATCGGTGACGATAATTTGTTAGTTATGTAAATGATTGATTGTAGGAGTAATTAAACGTAGCATATTAGTTATTTCCAGCAAACAAATTATATATCATTTTTGTCAATATTTTTCACACCCATATTGCCAAAGCGAATTAACCTTCATAAATGCATTGTTGTGAAAGGAAAAAACAATTTACTATACTATGCAATAACGAATACTGTAAATTAATAAAATATGTAACGGATTAAATATCATTTTTCAAGAAAGGCTAAATTGAATATATCTCACGAAATATGTATGTATATTAAATAATAATTATCTATGGTTCCTAAGCAATCATAAATCTACGACTGGGGTGATAAAAAAAACAATTTAATGCATTTAGGGCGTAATATATTGGGTCAGTGCAAAAGTTTGTTCCTGATTTCGCATTAAAGTACAACAAGTAATTTGGCACAGCAACACTTTTTCATTGTTCAATTATACAGTGGATTCCGGTCAATTGGGACACATTGGGACCGGACCAATTTGTTCCAATTAAGCCGCTGTCCCAAAAAAAGCGACTTTCAACAGAATTATAGTTATATTATAGTTTTTGTTTCCGTTCTTCAGTATCTGTCCCAAATAAACGGCGGTCCCGCTTAACCGGCATCCCAATTAACCGCAATCCACTGTATAATCTTCGTTGCTTTGTACAATCTTCTTCCAACGTTCTGGAAGCATTCTGAATCCTCAATCATAAAATGATGTCGGTCTGTTGTATCTGGAAAAAGAACATCAGTAATTTCGAACGGCTTCGATTGATCTATTCGAAATCGAACTTATACATATGCATAATGTCTTCTTGGCCCCCTGTCTACTATATCTAACATACATTTACGTACGCTCTTTTTAACCTATTTTTTATTGCACTATTTGTCGATCTTGTTTCCCCTACTTGGCCTAATCTTTGATCCCTTCCACGTAACATCTAAAGTAGCTTACAGAGAATCTTATTTGCTATTGGTCTACGTTGCTACGTGGTTGGGAGATGAAGTGTCGGTTTTTCTTCTTCGTTTAATACCCACTCACGAAAATTGTGGTAATACAGCACTGATTGTCGAGACACGAGTGCAATCCCCGAACTGCACATTACAGGAATATATTACGGACGACGCAACTAAAAACTAACACCGTGACGGTTCCTGGATAACTACTTGCTACCCTAGCCATTGGTTTTCTATATATAAAGCGTTTTCCTACTCTTCGGGGGCGTCGATATCGATATTTGATCCTCGCTGGGTCATAAGGTCAGTCAGTTCCCTTACTCATTCTTCTATGTCATACTTCGAATGGCAAAACAAAAATAATGAGTTGCACGTGACGCATAACAACGTCTAGGCCTTGCCTCGTGCATCCCCCTTCCTCCTTCTTTGCGCATCCATACTCCTTATCCAGCTTACCAGTTTGTCTTCCGTTCATCCCTCTGCTACTTCCACTTATTTAATCTCCCCTGTCTCTAATTTATCGCTTTCCTCTATTAGGTCGTTTAATGTACCTCTACCTCTCTTGCATAAGGCGCACTTCCTTTCTTCCTCACCTGTCCGTTACTTATCGAATTCTTCAAAATTTCTACATCTGACCTTTGACTTCCTTCCATTCCAATTCTTTCCAGATCTTCCGGCCTTAATGCTGTCCGTATGTACTTAAATCTTCGATTATAGTTGACACTCTGAATTCTTACCGTTTGCTCCTGTTCTTGCACCTGCTTGACTCTTGCCTTCAATACCTTCCACATTTCGGTACTCCACCGCTGCAATTGTTCCAAACCTGAATGACTGCCTCCGCATCTCCTCAGATACTTCTCCCTCCCAAGGATAATACTCGTGCTGCCACTGTGTTTCTCCTTTTCCTTTAAGGGAGAGATTCCCATTTAGAGGGGTCAAGAAAATCGTTTTCTATCATTACATTTTCTTGAAGCATAACCCTTTGAAAATGTTCTCCCAAAACTACGCGCTGCAATCTCTTGAAGTTTCGAAGTTATAGCGTTTGTACTCGAGATGGCTATGCCGCTCCCATAAGTGGGACAGTAAGACGCCAAAGCTTTCCTCGAAACCGCGTTTCTCTAATTGGCTGCCATGACATCTCAATAATTAATTGATCAATCTTCTTCAAATTTGACATACGCATATAAAAACTACATCCTTTTATCTCGTGACCTAGAATTATGTTAATATTGACGATAGTTTTTTTTTTTTTTAGCTGGAGAAGAGTTCAATTCTAATGAATTTCTTTTTACGGCTTTTTACGGCTGCCATTTTGTAAAAAATTACTTTTTTCGCTTCATTTCTTATTCGCAAGGTAATTTAAGGTAATTTAAACAAAAACCACTTTTATGCGAGCTCAAAATCATATTCTTAGTTTTTATTCAGATGAATGCAACAACTTAAATCGTGGCAGAAATTAATATGATCAGATAATTGCATAAGAACTATATATACTCTGTTATCTTGAAATATAACCAAACATATACAGAAACTTTTAAAACCCTTACCCTATAATAGCCTAATCATTCTTCATTTCATAAATCCTCATATATTAGGATTTATAATAATTTTATTAATTTTTTTCATTTTTCAATTTCCATATAACATAAGATTGGCGGATCGAAATGGGAATACCCTCCTAAACATTCTTTCACCGAAGTATAGAACGCAATATATACTTCTGACGAAAAACACTAGATGGCAGGATATTCTCGCAAGTAAATTTACCAATTTATGTAATATATTACCGGCGGACGATCTATATTTCATCCTTGTCTTTGGGGAGCAAAGTATTCAATGATCGTTTTGTGAGGGTACTGTTGCTGAATACCATTATAATTATTAATTAGCATCCATGCGTTTTCGCGTGAGATGCAATTTTTGGAGGCCCTCTTTACTTAATAAGGGGCTTAAGAAAAGAATTTCTGTACTTTTTAAACACAAATATTTTATATGCATACGTAAGTTATGATCAAAAATTCGCGCAACTCTTTTTAATTTAGAAAATAACTTCAACGAGAAAAATCAGTTTAATGACGTACTTCTCTGTATAGGTTTAATACTAAATCTTTCATTCCATTCGAAAGGAAATATCTGTGTAAAAATTTCTTTGAATATCTGAAAAAAATATTGAAAACCATGAAACCTAAAGACCCTTGCGCTCTAGCCTTAATTTCCTCTTCCCTCGCATTTTTATCAACTTTATCAACATTTAATTTTACTTTAACTCTCTTTACCCATCACAAGAGACTTACGAAAAAATTTGCTATATTCCTCCATATAAAATAGAATAATCTGATTTGACGTAAAGATGCTGTAAGCCCCCTCAGGACACTTGGAAAAATGTAGGGTAACATGAAATGTACATGTCATACTGCCTCTCTCTAAATCTCCTTGACACTTTGCAACAATTTAATTTCAGTTACGTTACTATAAGCATTGCATAATGAAGTATTATATTTAAGTAAGGATTGCATAATAATAATTGATGAAGGCACTAGTTCATTTTAAGATGTTGCATTGCGATATAACCGTTGCAACAATTGAGCGAATGGAATTTATCTAATGCCAAGTATAATATGTTGCACTACAATTCTTTTTATAATTGAGTTGCACATTAGCCAAATCGGTTTACTCCACTTTCTGAATTTTTAAAAATATTATCGTTAAATCTTGAAGGGTTTCCGCAAATATCTCGACAATCATTAATAATAGAGCAGAGAAACAGGAAAACATTTCGATTAAAAAATTCAATTCACCTAGATAACTAACTAAAACAAATTATTTCACCATCATGCGTTCTGTTCGATATTATGCTTCTTCTGTGCGCGTAGAACATATACAACAAAAAATTCATATAACTCCAAGTACAATAGAATGTCAAAATGTAAAGTGCCTTAATCTGCCTTACCTTAATCTGCAGATCTATAAAATGTCAGGCTGGGAAAGTTTTTGAGCAAGTATTCAATTGTTTCAATTATAGTTAAAATATGATCAAAACTTTGAATTTGATCATTTAATCTATATTCATTCATATACCTTGTACGTCATTTCACAGCAATTAAGTTTTCAAGACGTATTTAATCTAGTTTTCAATCGCCAATGCAAAAGTGAACTCAAGAAGCACTACTCCTAATAACAGGATAGAAATAAATGGAAATACTGTGTGGCAAGAGCATAGTTACTCGATTACTATAATTTAACGAGAAACTAACTAACTGACTCATACATGCAAAAGGAAACGTGCGTTTTGAATCTTTGATGTGTGAATCTTTTTTCCAACAAACCATTATTTTGAGCACGACGTGTATTTATATACACTACCGTTCATAAGTATTCTGGAACGACTTTATAAATTTAAAAAATACGTTGTTTAAGACGTGAAATAAAATGTTTATTAAACCATGTTCTTTTAAATAGTGTTTTTATAATCTGCACTAACATACAGTATTATGTATTTTACAAATTAATGTGACGTTCATCGATGTGTCCACGCTTTGGGTAATCACTCCAACATTTCTACAGACTCATGTCATAGAATTAAACGCGGCATTATCTTTTATCGCTTTAAATTGCAATTGTGGTAAATTGTTATAAAATATGATATAAATATTAAAATCTTTGTATAATTTTTCGTACCGTTCCATTGTCACTCAATTACGTTAAGAATTATGTAATGCCATATCTAAATTATATTATTTCTATCGATCTTGTATTTCAAGGAAGTATAATTAATACAACTAGATTGTGTATTTCACTGTTCAGTTTGTTTTAATTGTACGTTAATTCTATCGTATTAAACAAATTTTGACGCAGGAAACGACAAATCGTCTAACTCTAATTGCTTCCATATTCTCGTATATCAATTTTACATCAACAAATAAAAATAAAATTGTTTTTTGCGACGATTGAACGAAGGCCTTATGTTAAAACTCGAATTGACATCTAATTGAATTACATCTTGCACCTACATTCTGTAAAAAGAAGTACCCGGACTTTCTGAATAAAGCAGAAAATATTTGGTTACTGTTAAACATTTATTTTGTCGCTCTCAGAATAGGCCCCATTGGTTGGAATACACGTATGCCACCGCTTAACCCAGTCCCCGAAAACACTTTTCAAACGCAGAAGAAGGTATCGCTCCGAGCTCCTTCTGCGAATTTTCTTCAATGGCTTCGATAGATTCAAAACGCCTTCACCGAAGTGGTAACTTCAGTTCCGGAAAGATAAACAAAATCAGACGGAGCCACATCTGGAGAAGGCGGTGCTTGGTCCATAACATTTGTTAAGTTTTTGGCCAAAAATTCGCGTACTCTCTCGGAACAAGCGTGCCGCAATTGGTTTCATGTTCAAACCTTCAGTCAAAATCTTGTGAACAGGCATATGCGATATGTGGAGCTCAAGAGCCGAAGCTCTTCAAAGCTCACTCAAACGGCGGTTTTCGAGCACCATTTTTTTGATTTTTCCGATGTTTTCCTCAACCGTGGACGTTAAAGGTTTACCAAAACGAGGCAGATGAGCAACCACTTCTTGACCTTCTCTCGAATGGCTTATGCCTTATACTTATACCACTCATAAGCTCGTGTTTTCGACAGACAAGAATCACCAAAGGCCTTGTGTAGCGTTGTCAACGATTCAGCACAAGAAATTTCATTGGCAACACGTTTCATGCAAACTCTTTGCTCGACTCTATCCATTATGAAAATCGCAGATGACTCTTCGGTATGACTAACATAAACAGCTCCTGTAAGCAACGCTCAGACTCTGCGTGGTAATTGGGTACAGTGCTGCTAACTTACTCACACAAAAGTTCGCTACCTTCATTGCGGGTCTGTTAAAAAGTAAGAATTCCGGGATACCTTTTATACAGAATGTTTATAGAGATTGTTAAAGTACATCCACTTTGTTAAAGTACATTTTAAGATACTGTCCTATATGGGTGCATGATATTAGAAATAATAGCCGCAGACGCGGGACTGGTTTGGTGGCCCACATTTAACGTTTACTTATCTATTCCAACAGTTAGAGTTACGTTGCATAATGTTCTTGAGTAATGGATATTCGACTCTTATATAGGCAATGTGCATATGTATGTACAGTACAGCTCATAATTATTCGGACGACACGGTTTCTATTCTTTGCTCCTACAATTTAAAGCCAACGAATGTCTTTCGTTGTATGCAATACCTTTATTATTATTACTGTACTCCCTTTAAATATTTGTTATGCAATTACAACCTACTGTTAAACAGAGGTTGTAGATGCGTTTACCCTTGAATCGGTGTTGCATTTGGTATATCACGCCTTTATATTCTCTTCAACTACGTCTTCTTATAGTTACTGACCTGGTTTATCATTCTGTATTGTTACCAGTGCGACATTATACAATTCTATATTTGTTATTACGTATAATTTGTCTGAATGTATATCATGTTACGTGCAAGATAACGATATAAATACGACGAGCCGTGTTGTCTTTTACTTTCATAATGGCACATCCATTTATGATTGATAATAATCGCTGTAACCGACGTTGCAAGTAGCACAGCCAGGCACAACAAAGGCGTCGATAAGATTGTAAACGGATGTCACGAGCAAGTACTATTAACGTTTAAACAAGTAAGCTAATTATACATCACATCTACGAGAAGATACGTACATACGCGATTGGTACTTCTTATATAAGACGGTCTATAATTGCACGTGCAATTATTATTTCGTTTCAATCATATCTATATTGTTATATGTACATTCGCGAAACGTAATTATACTACACTTTTACTAGAACTTGCTGATCCACAAGACCACCCTTGTCGCGTTAGCGAATCGTTGCGGATGCTAAAGGTGATTTGAACAAGGAAGCGCCCTGACCGTTGTCACGACGACACAGGGTGACGGTGCGCCATTCTAGCTAGACAAAAGTCATTTTAGTGGTTGTCACGGAGACCTTCAACTTTTATTGCAAGTTACTGGAAAACGTTTGAAACGGCCATAAGCACATCAAAGTTGATTTCACAAAGTCTAGTAACCTGCTGGGCACAAAATTGAGCGTTCCGCGGTTCTGTTTTATAGAGTAACATATCCCTAGTTTGTGCACCAGAAAGAATACAGTGTTCCAAAGTGCGGTTGCGATATATTTTCCTGCTTTATGTTGGATATTCCTGCGTAAGCTATGGACCTTACGATTTATTGAACAGATATGTAAGAGATTTCGGCTGCGAGCGCCGTAACTGGGCACATGGGGTACGTCAGCGCGGGGCCCGATAGCGCACGTACCCATGGGACACCGTAGGACGAAGGGAAATACGTGACCGAGGCTCTTGAAGCCATGGCGCGTGGAAAAAACCCCAAGAATGGGTCCTATTTGGCGATTAAGATGCAGCAGAGCGTTCTGGCATCGATCGTTGAACGAAGCAGTCGTGATTGCAATATAATATAGTGTAAACGAAGAAATACTTGTTTATACCGCGTAAATAGAACTGTCTTATCTATTTACGCGCAACTACATCCTCCTACGCTTTAGTATTGCATTGTATAGTTTTTGGAATAAAGAGAAATAGTACTATTACGAATATATCATTATTTCACGATACATGTGTTTCTCAATATCGTAACTTTGTAGGAAAAAATGTCGATTCGTGTCGGAATGTTTCAACTTTGTACGTATAGACCTGCAACGTGCTGTTGGTGTCCGTTGATATTTATCCTTGTTGGAGTGCACATACTTTGTAATTCATTGTCTAGGAGATGCGACTTTCATCTGCCGAGAGCTGTCGCGGGTCAAAATATTTCACTTTTCGTTAAGTGGCGTGCGGCTATCGCGCGTGTGCTAGGGTCACACGCTCGCCACTTGACACCTTGCTCTCTACTAGGCTAACAATATGATGTAATGCATCTGCCGATATCGCGATAATCAACAAAAATATAATTAGTCGATTTGCAACACTATTGTCAACCATTTCGAACGGGTACGATATCAGTAAGGACAATAAATTCAATAATTATACATATGGAACAGGTCTACTGGACGTCCACTATTATTCGTGACACCCACTATATGCCCGTGTCCGTCCACAAATTGTTATTTCGTAGTTCCTACATCGTAAATCCTGCATTTCTGCCAATTGGACAACTGTCAGAAGAGGCACAGGAAGCTAGGGCTAAGGAGTGTAGAAGATTTTGGGGAAGCCATGGAATGGAATTCCACTGCTTATACAAGTGTTTATAAAGGCTGTCCAAAAATTCACGCAGTATTTGAATGTTGCACCATTTGTACGGTAAAGTGTTGCCTACGAAATAAAAGACAGCGTGACAGCTGACAATTCAGGATTATTAAAAATTGGAGCGCTACACGAAAGAACAACTCGTCTTCATTGTTGACCAATATTTTAAATCATTTCCTGGTCGTGTAATTTCCCATTTTGGTGATCAGAACTGACCGCCCAGATCATACGATTTAACACTGTTGGACTTTTTTCTTTGGGGTTTTTTGAAGTCTAACGTTTATGCCAACAAGCCCGCGACCACCGACGCCTTGAAGGAGGAAATTGAACGCCGTATCAACGAAATTCGGCCACATTTATGCAAAACGATCATGGAAAATTTCAACAAAAGAGTGCGTATGTGCCAGCAAAGCCGTGGTGGCCATTTACTCGACATTCTATTCCGTGCATAGCCGTATACTATATACTTTATGAAGCAATAATATATTTACAATTTTTAATTATAAACCTGTTTCCTATCAAAATTACTTCTTGCATGAATTTTGGTACACCCTTTATTAAGCGGGACCGATAGGGTCCAAATGCTCATGCTTATCTTATAATTTCCACCGATAGAGTTACTCCTTTGAATAAGGACGTGCCTTCTTATTACATATATTAAAGTATTCTTTTATTAAACTGAACTGCGTATTAATGTATACATTATCAAACTTCCTCGTAATCGAGTTTTCCAATAGTATTGCAGATGGCATACTTTACTTGCATGCAAAGTTTCACAATTTTCCGAATTTCCCGGTTGCTTAACCTTGCTTGTTAGCTACCCCATTTTGTTTACCCCATAAATCGCTTAAACTAAGTTGCTCATATAGCAAAAGTACATTATTTTTTGTATAAAAACGTAAGTGTTATTGATGTTTGATACGACTTCGATTAAAAGTGACGGTTAATCCTCCCTCTTTCAGTCGATATTTCTTTCTACGACGTAACAATCCTCGAACAATAAAAATACATTACTGGTTGAATACGGATAAAAAAGATGTCTATCTTTTG
Source organism: Nomada fucata (assembly GCA_948146005.1). Lineage (NCBI taxonomy): Eukaryota > Metazoa > Arthropoda > Insecta > Hymenoptera > Apidae > Nomada > Nomada fucata. The sequence goes on from OX411278.1 coordinate 16,959,342, forward strand.
TACGACACCGTGCGTGACACCGTTTCAAATCAATTATGGTAGGTGCATGTGACCTTAAGGCCTTAAGAATTCAATTATAAAAAAAGAAGAAAAAGAAAGAAAGAAATACAACTCGGTTAATTACACGATAAAGTGATCAATAGGTGTCATGATAAGGGCTACTCTAACAAAATGTACAATTGCACTAAACGGAAAATGTATAATAAATAGTAATATTACGACAGTACATAATTAGTATGGAATCCCTGTAATATTCGATTGGCAGAAAGAAATTTGAATTATCTTCGAGTATCATTGATAGAAAATAATTATAAATATAAAGATATAATTATAAATTATTTTATTAAACACTGTGTCCCCCCTTTTATGAATAAAACAAACCAAACTCCTTCAGAGAATAATACACACTATTAACAATGTAAATTAGACAAACTGCGTAATCTTAAGCAATACAAATTATACACATAACGAATAGAATAACCACATTGATTGTAGCACGATCGTGCAAAATGATAAACAAGTTGGCATTTTATGATCAAAATAGCATCACATAACGTTGTACAACATATCCATTTCAATCCACTTCAAGCAGACAGATGTCTATAAATTCTATAAATAATTTACTGTATCATAGGTAAAATATAGGTAATAATATATAAATGTGGATACTCGTATAACGGTGCAAAAATTGAACTTGGCATCCACGATATCGTTTAACTACCGAAAGAACAGAAATGCCAAAAAGAATTTCCTCCGCTAACAATGGGATACGATTTATTAAACGTCATGGACGTTTTAAGTGAGTTTATGTAATTAGTTTGTTGGATGATGGTGAGTCCAAACAATTGCCGAAACAATTTGCAACAAGCGTCGTATTGTTCAAAAAGACAGATCGTAATGTTTCGTTTCAACAAACAGAGCATCGTCAAATGCACAACAATTTAAAAATTATTTTTAACTTCTTAAGTGTTACGTAAACGCTTTTCCTGCGTAATTTATTATCTCATATATGTTGCTGCAAAATCGTGTGTTGAAACAAAGAATTACGAAACAATTTAATCCTATACTTTTGGGCTCATGTAGATAATCGCATATCATTCCTTATGTAATCACGCATTAATAATTTTGGTAATAATTAGTTTGCACAACAAAGAATGTTTATCTGTATACGTATTAACTTCCATTTAGAAATATGTATTGTATCATACTTTTCCCTGTAGCAGAAAAACGCCAGTGAAATAGTACTATTTGTAAAATAGTATTTTATTTATTGAATACTTGTTAAAGATAGCCAATATGGTATAAGACTAGAGTATTAATTGAAATGGACTACACTTTTGTTATAACTAAAGGTAGAAGAAAATCCAAAAGAAAAATTCATTTATGAAGTTTGAATAAGTTGAATAAAAATGATGAATAAGAATACTGCGCACCACATTTACAAAACATTAACGTTCATAGATTTTATACACATTTTTTAGTTTATCCAAGAAAACTATACTCTTCCAAATAAATGAATATATTCTTTAGGCATATTGTAGGAACTACTGCGTTTTAATAAATTGCTGTTAAATTTTTAAGGCTCGAGTCGTAAATGTTCAACAGGTTCCTCTTATAGAAATTATTCTAAAGAAGTACAATAATTTATAGAACTGGTTATCGCCTCAAAGTATCCGAAGTGATATATCGATGACTCCCCTTATTAATTACTTACCAGAAATAAATTATCACTGGTGTTATCGTAAAAACACTTGAGTAAAATGTAAATAAGGGAAGATTAATGTTTCAACACTATAAAATCATCAAGCTATTCATAAAAGCCAATACTGAAAACTCAGTCTGCCTATATTTCATAAAATGTATGACTTCTAGAATGATCGCTTATGTATCTTGACATTCCAATGCGACTGAATAACCGAACTACAATTAAATATAAACGCAACGACTCGCAGCCACAGAATGTTGAACACTTTTTTATAACATTTATAGTTTAAGATTGAGGAAGTGGGACAGAATTCGGACTTTCTGATTTTAAGAACATGAATGTTATTTATAAACGATAACCTTAAGTTAAGCGAGGTAGAGTAACAGTAGTACAATATCAATATATTCAATAATACAATACATACGATACTAAAATATTTTACAACGACACCTATAATACAAAAGAAGGTGAGCATTATCTATTAACCAATCAACATAATAAATAAGCTTTTAATTCAAACAACTAGATATTGATAGCGATTACCCCAAACATTATTTACAATTGCAATATTTATTAATTAAAAATTGATATGTATTACTCAAGATTCCTCATAACTCGAACAACGTAAAAGATCGTTGTATGTGTATGTTTTCTCGTTAGTTAACTTTTGAGAGCATCTTACATTCGCCGGAACATCGTTGGACAGCGCGACGGTGCTTTCAATAAGAAAATTTCGAAAGGTAGTCGCGTTCCTCTTAAAATTGAATCGGATAACAGTTTTAAGCAACGTACGTGAAATTGTGCAAGCGATTCATTGGCGAACAACCTACGTCGGCCACACGCACGAAATGCTTAAGTAGTTGAAACCTTGGACGACAATCAGCAGCTGAGTGACTTTAATAATCGTGCAGACCATCTGTCGTACCGTGGCACACATCAAAGAATTATTCTGACTGTTGTTCAAAATAGTATCTGCAAAATCTGGAAGTGTATACTCGATTCGCATTGCATTGGGACTTCGTCAACCTTGTTTGTGTACTTTATCTAATATTTGCTGCTCGTAACAACGTATACGTTTGCGACGATATTTCTGTAACGTTTACTAGTCGTAACAATACAGCAGAAACATATTGTTGTTAAAATTGTTGTTAAACTAGGTTTCACGTGTACATCGAATAATATGTACAGTAATTGTGTAATTGACGACGGCGAGAAATTGTACGAATCGCGAAATCGTTCGTGTCTTTAATTTTAGTATTTCTCATGAATTGTTGAAAATGAAGGCCAGATGTTGATCAGAGTGCTGTGCTTGTCAATCCAGTTCTGTACGGTTCTGATAATAAATTATGATTTACATAAAACCGCCCAACTTTTATCTAGATACGCTTCTTACTTCACAGACAAGGAACCATCCAGAAGTTTCGATCGTCAATTTTAACGTTTCGTTAGTTATCAACAAAATATTTGGCAAGCTTCTTTTGTCGAGCATAGTTCACATTATGAGGTGAAAATTACCTAAAAAAATTAAGAATGTTAAGCCAAGTTGGTAAACGTAGATAATTCTTTAAGTGGTGAGTTCTGAATAGTAAATAAAACGTAAGGTAATATTTAATACTATCGGTTGGAACTTAAATATGATATATTAATAATTTATTTGCACCTTCAGCTATTATTAGTGTACTGTACGAGTACTAATGGGTAAAATATTTTGAACATTGTATCTAAGAATGATGAATTGAAAGGAAGTTATGCCCAATGCTTTGATGCGCAGCAACGAAAAATAGAGCAACGTAAGAGTACGTGCATACGTTCAGTAGTACGGTCATTGAAATTACCATTCTTCCGGTTCGTTTAAAATACGCTGTCGATCACAAAAATATTCGACCACAGAACGGACAGAACGCGTAATACAAATAAATCATAGAAAAAGATACTATTATTAAATTCAATCAATTACAGTAATGACCATGCATTTAATATAGCTTTTAAACAACATTAATACATTATTCGATGGGCAGAGAAATATTTAACACTTCTTTTCCCTGTTAAACAGTTTAACTACATTTTCCATATAATTCGCAACACAAATTAATTACAGTGCTTCGTGCACAAAACGTTTGTACGCTATCTAAATAATAGATACTATACAAATAAGTTCCAAATAAAATAACAGCAGAACTATAACAAGAAATGAACTTCAATTAATGTTCCAATTCTATCTCCTGCATTTACGGTACCTCCACATGCCAAATACATACATCATTAATAAATTTGAACGGCTCACTCGTATCGCGGATGCACGTAACGACACAATTGCAGATGCAATATGCGAAATATTTGTATAGATATACAAATATTCCAACGCACATCTATCAAGCCCACACGGTATCGAAAAATATTGTGAATGAAAGTTACTATGTATACGTATGATACTATCCCTGGCGTACTACTGTAAACGTATGACCTAACAATACGAGTGCCAACGATAATCAATGCGCACTTGACGATTTACATAATAGCCACCGGAAGAATATGCTGTTGCGATTGAATGCAATCAGATTGACTGGACGGTAGGCAGCTTCTCGGCGAAGAAATTTTGTCAAGAATTGAGTCATCAATCGGAAGCGGCGAAGAATGACTTATTGAACGATGAAATCTATAACACTTATTTCAGTAGCCTGTATAAACCGCTGTTCCCGACGACGGATTTATCGCGTGTGCTTCACAAGACAAGAGTGCAAACGAATGTGACCATAAATAAACTTCGTTACGACGATGCGTATAATCTAATATTTGCACGCATAAAGATCCTCTTTATCTTTCTTGCGCTCCGTTCTTGTTTGCCTCTTCAGATAAAACAGCGAAGCGCGGGCACAGCATTGATACGAGTGTACCCTTTAGTACGTACGCTCGTGGTTTCACGAACAATCCAAATCTACAAGATCGATATAGCCCGGTAGTAAAGTGACGATCGCCAGTTGGACCATTGTCGTGGCCGAATTGTACGATTGAATAGTCATTGGTTTAATATTTTTCTTTCAGTGTCCACCGATATTTAAAAAATAATTCTGATCGTACATCTGTGTAACGTTTATTTTTCAGTGCTTGTCGTGTAAGTGAAGAAACTGAACGTTTCGTACGTCTTAACGTTTGCTGAGTTAACATTTTTCGAGCGACAAGCAGCCCGTTTTATTTTGTTAAACAAGAGTGTTAATTGCCAAATGCGATGTAATGCGACATTGAGCAAATAAAATAAAAAAAAAGAAGTGTCGATATGAATGTTCGTATAGGTATTCGTTGAAGCTAAAATGAAAAAGTGAAAAAGTTACTTATCTGCGAAATGTTGAAGCTGCTGTTCGATTAATTCGAAGTTATTTAAAATAGATTGGACCGAGGGCGCAATTATTATTAACTTATAATCAGCAATAAATTTAGACTCTTCCTAGTATGTGAGTACATGAAATTTGCACTACAGGTTCGCGCTGTTAGTTTACCGTTCCAGTTTTCGCTGCTGGAAAACAATCAAACGTTGCTTTTGTAAACGGGAGCCTATCAGATTTTCCATGACACGATTTTCATTAAACGTTAAACAACATTCTCCAACAACAATCGAATATTTGGATACTGCCAATCCAAGTGCCGAATATCTATTTGAAAAATCGTTTCAAAAATTCATCTTAATTTTTGTATATATTTTAATTTAAGCAGTGAATTTCGTGTGTAGTAATTTACAAAGAGTAACAGAAAACTAGTATGGCACTACGTACTTGTTAGCGACAGCTTATTTTTAAACAATGGAATAGGATCGGGTGGCGAAGTACTAGGCACCCTGTGGATTATTTATGATGGGGACGCAGTCCTGCACGTGGTCGAAGAATGTTTTAGAAATGTCCGAGGATTGACATTGCCATTGCACGTCTTGGAAGTAAATGAATGGAAACAAACATCCTGTCGGCAGGCGATGGCTGGCGACCACCTTGGGTCTTCTAGCTATCAAGTGCCGAGGGATGGTTTATTATAGACAAGAGATAGAGACTTTGAGTACGGCAAGTGACCTGACGTCACATTGCTAAAGAATAGGGATTCTGCTCTTGGAGGATCTGGCCACGGAGTGGGGAAGGCAATGCCTTTTGGTAAGAGGACTGTGACGAACCCCATGGCACTTACCCCAGAACCTCCATCGCATAAGCATTCGTTTAGAAAACCTGACAATCTTATAGATATAATTATATTATTTCTAACATCAGAAGTGGGATAAAAGACCGCGTAGCCAAACGGATATTAGTGATTGTAGTATCTTTTGGATCTATAGCGCCCGTTACAATGGACGGTGGGCAAAGTGTAAACGCGGAGCCGAGTTTGGAAAATTTGTTCCGTCGGTTCTTAGAAACGGTTGCGAATAATTCAGCCGCTCCTTCGGCACCCGCGACGGATAATTCTTTTGTGGAAGCAGTGCCGGAGTTTAGTGGTACGGATATCGGTGAGGATGCTCATAAGTGGTGTGATTTAGTGGAATCAATAACCGAGAAACTTTCTGCTACACAACGATTAAGTCTGGCTACTCATGCCGTGACGGGATCGGCCAAAAGATGGTACAGAGACTGGGAAGGTAACCCACGTACCTGGGCAAAATTCCGGGAAGACTTATGTTCTGTGTTTGTGTCCGAAGATCGGTTATGTGAGCGTTTATCTCGTGCGGTATCGTACAATAGTGATTCGGCGGGATCGTACACTGAGTATGCGCGTAATAAATTAAAATATTACGGCCAAACTCAGATAGCCTTCAAAGCTCACGAGTTAATTAGTTTGGTGATTGGGCACGTTCAGGACCCAAGTGTTCGACAATCGCTTAGAAATGCTCGGTTTACGTCTACCGCTGATTTGCTGAGTGGGATGGCTCATTTTGTGAAAGAGCCGAACAAAGAAAAGGGTGATCGTTTTCGGCGGAATGAATCGCGGGAACGTGGTGGACATTTCCGGGATTACAATAGACGTTCAATTACGCGCCCCGGAACTTCGCAAGTGCATTCTGGTTCTCGCAAACGATGTTTCGAATGCAATGAAACAGGACATATGGAAAGGGAGTGTCCAAAGAAGAGGAAGGAAACGAGGGACGCACCTCGAGAGGAAGTGAAGACCAGTGACATCATCACGTGCACTTTCTGTTTAAAGAGAGGACATACGGAGTCCCAATGTTGGGGAAAACAAAGGACCTTGAGGGAGGACCAATTCCGAAAAAGATCGAGAACGGATCACAAGAAGCTGGAAGCCAATGCCCTACGGGTTAAGGCATTGGGTCTTACACCCCTTTTATTCGGTGACTTGATGGTGCACTGCCTATTAGACTCCGGTGCGGAATGTTCCATGGTGCGAGAGAAAATTGCCAAACAGGCGAATTGCAAAATCGAACCATATTTTACTAAGGTTTATGGATTGGGCGGCGGACTCGTGACGATAATCGGCCGCACGATAACAACCATACAGGCGGAAAATGCGGCAGCTGAAATTCAGTTCTTAGTGGTGCCTGATTCGGAGATGACCTATGATCTTATTCTGGGAGAGGATATCCTGGATTACGAGGAATTATGTGTCAAGAAGGTGGAGGGGGAGAAAAAGCTGCTACACTTCCCGTTACGACATCAGGAGGACACTAAGGCAACGGGATCAAAGTGCAACGCTATCAGCACGTTGCCGCCGAACATGAGTCAATTGCTGGAAGGTTTGTTGGGAAAGTATCAACAGATGATTGCAGATGGGTATAATCTGCGACCTGTAAGTACTGGCACACTAAAGATTCTTTTAAAAGAAGGGAAAATAGTGAGATATCAGCCTTACCGTTTGTCATTCGCGCAGCGTGCGGAGGCGCGACAGATTATTGCTGATTTAATAGCCGCTGGTATAGTAAGAGAAAGCAATTCACCATTTGCGAGTCCCATTATTTTAATACCCAAGGTGGGGGGTGGTACTCGAATGTGTGTGGATTATCGGGGATTAAATAAAATCACAGTTAGAGATAGTTATCCCTTGCCTTTGATTGAGGATCAATTAGACCGATTAGGGAAAGGGAATTTTTTTACCACGTTGGACATGGCGTCTGGATTCCATCAGATTCCAATTGACCACGAGTCAATAGAGAAGACGGCTTTTGTGACACCCGATGGTCAGTACGAATATCTTCGTATGCCTTTTGGATTGACCAACGGACCCTCCACTTTCCAGCGTTGTATGCATGCAGCGTTGGGAAATCTTCGATTCTCCCTAGCCGTGGTGTACATAGACGATGTAATTATTCCGTCTAAGACTATAGAAGAGGGGCTAGAATATTTGGATCAGGTGTTAAGCGCATTAGATAAGGCTGGTTTCTCGATCAACGTGGAGAAATGCAAATTTTTTCAAACCACTATCGACTATCTAGGGCGTGAAGTATCTGCCGACGGCATACGACCAGGAAAAAGGAAGATCAACGCCTTAGTCGAGTCTCCGATTCCTACAAATGTTAAGCAAGTCAGACAGTTTATGGGCCTTGCGAGCTATTTCCGAAAATTCGTGCCGGAATTCGCAGTTCGTACGGCGTGTATTACAAGACTTACAAAAAATAATATTCCATGGCAATGGGGACGAGAACAGGATGAATCTCGTAAATATGTAATTGATCATTTGGTGTCGGAACCACTGTTAGTTATTTTTGATCCCAGCAAAGACACGGAATTGCACACAGACGCAAGCTCAGTCGGTTACGGAGGCATACTGTTCCAGAGAGTAAATGGAGATTTGCGCGTAGTATCATATTTTAGTCGCCGAACTACGGACGAGGAATCCAGATATCACTCTTACGAGCTAGAAACGCTTGCAGTTGTAAATGCTCTAAAATATTTTCGGGTATATCTCTTAGGCATTCATTTTAAAATCATCACGGATTGCAATGCTTTAAAAGCTACAAAAGATAAAAAACATATTTTACCACGTATAGCTAGATGGTGGGTTTATCTGCAGGATTTTCAATTCGACATAGAATACCGTAAAGGGAAGCAAATTGAGCATGTAGATTTTTTGAGTAGAAACCCGCCTAAGGGAAGGCGTGTAAATGCAGCTCGTTTAAACAAACAACTAATATCTACCGATTCATGGATTAAAGTGGCCCAAAGGCACGACGAAGAGGTTCAGGCTCTAATTCAACGGATAGAAAAGGGAGACACGGTATGCAGTGACTTTTGTATAATTGATAGTATTCTATGCCGTAAAATATTAAGCGATAAGGGAAATAGCATTACGCGTTTTTACATACCGAAGGGGTATCGGATTTCCTCGTTGCGGCTTTACCATGATGAGAACAGTCATGTAGGATACGAAAAAACGTACGAATGTATAGCCCGGAAATTCTGGTTTCCTCGGATGCGCTATTTCGTGCAAAAATATGTAAGGCATTGTCTCACCTGCATAGTATCTAAACGTCATGCAGGGCCGCAGCAAGGATTACTGCATCCAATTTATAAAAAACCGGTTCCATTTGATACGATACACTGTGATTGTGTTGGTCCTTTTACACAGACGAAGGAGGGGTATCAACATATTTTATTAATAGTAGATGCATTCACTAAATATTTACAATTAGTCGCTCTAAAATCGTTAAGTGGTGCGGAGATGTTGCAAGTGTTTAAACAACGACTAACCCTATTTGGTAGACCGCGAGTTGTTGTATTAGATAGGGGGACAAATTTTACATTTAAACCATTACAGCAGTGGTTGAAAAAGCAGAATATAGAACTACATTACATCGCTACAGGTGCACCGCGCGCGAATGGACAGGTCGAACGGTATGTCGCGACGGTTACAAATTTGTTAACGGCAGAGGTTTCAAATGCATCAGAATGGTCGAACAAACTAGGTAAAATTCAAGAATCCTTAAACACAACAAAACAGTCATCAACTGGATTTGCGCCAGCCTATTTGTTATTTGGGAATAATCAGAACGCAGGAAATGCCTTACATATTGAGGCTGAATTACCGGAGTTAGATGAAAAAATAGATGTAGTGCAAGACCGAAAAATTGCTGCCGAGAGATTGAAAAAAAATGCGGAAAATCAAAAAGAAAATTTTAATAAAAAGCGTAGGAATAACATTGAGTATAAGTTGAACGATACTGTTTTCATTAAACCTGCTACAACGCGAGGAGCAAAATTAGATACAAAATACGTGGGACCATTTGTAATTATAGAAAGCATGCCGAACGACAGGTATAAAATCCTGGGCGAATCGGGGAGGCCACAGGTGGCACCAAAGGATAGACTAAGGTTATGGAAGGGAGAATGGTCGGGAGAAGGCGATCTAGACCTTAGCGATAATGAGAATGGGAATGATGATGAATCGTGTTAGCATTATGTAGAATAAGTTCAAAATATGTAGCGAATTTGAAATAAAACTTGTAAGAAAGGAATAAAAGGGATCATCTGTAAGCAGTTTATACTATTGTTTTGTGTTTGGCGGTAGCGTTAACAAGACATATGGGCGGTGTGCTGGTCTGTTCTCGCGGTGACGCTTGAGACACTGTGATTTGAGTGGCAATGGTCGGCAAAGAAGTAACGTATGAAAAGCGACAATTGGTGTGTACGAAATAAAGAACGTTATGTGTTCGAAGCAAAGATTATCATGGGTGACATAAGGCCACAGACTTGATAACATATTCGAAGGACGACGTTTGAAAGGTGCACAAATTGCGTTAAATAGAGGACGTTACGAATCCGATGTGAACATTGTTAACGGTCGTAGGAAAAACGACAATCAATAGAAGTACGAAATAGAGAACGTTATGTGTTCGAAGCAAAGATTATCATGGGTGACATAAGGCCACGGACTTGATAACATATTCGAAGGACGACGTTTGAAAGGTACACAAATTGCATTAATTAAAGGAAGTTACGATTCCGATGTGAACACTGTTAAGTGTTGTGTTTGGCTGAATGATCAGATTGCGTATAAAGTACGCAAGAAATGGTTATTGGAGCAATCTGAATGGCTCTTGAAAGTGACAAAATTGTTTGTTGATTTGAGCGTGTTACGCTGTTCAGAAGTATTAAATGATACGGTCTGATATTGGTGGCTACTAGCTGTTTGTATGAGTGCTTGTGCATTTGGTTGAGATACTTTGGTATCGTATGCTGTAATATACTGGCTGAATCAGGAATGGTCGAGTGGTATGATATTGGGTAGAATTGCTGTGTGAAAGGTCGCTTCTCGAGAGCGCGAAGCAGGTCAGTCTGGCCGTGTTAGCGACAGCTTATTTTTAAACAATGGAATAGGATCGGGTGGCGAAGTACTAGGCACCCTGTAAGATTACTTTGCATAAGACCGAACGAACGTGTAAAGCTTCTATTATAATTACTTATTTATTATCTCCAAAAACTATACAAATCAATACTGGAGCGTAGAAAGATATAGAAGCGTGTAAAAGATGTGTCAGGTCATCTTTACACGGTCTCGTCAAGAATTACTCCGTTTGTACTCTGTGGTTTGTCAATGCGACTTCTACGTTCGACGATCGATGCAAGAATGCCATGATGCATCCTGTACGCCAAAAAGGACGCCTTGTCGGGGTTTTTCCAGGCGCCATGGCTTCAAGGGTCTCGTTCACGTATTTCCCTTCAGCCTATGGTCTCCTATGGGTACGTGCGCTATCAGGCCCCGCGCTGACGTAACCCAGATGCCCAGCTACGGCGCTCGCAGCCGAAATCTCTTACACTCGGCCATCCTGCAAAAATGCCCGTCCTCGAGCATTCTCGTTACGCTGCTTTCTGTAAAGAATAAAACAGACGCCCGACAAATCGGATTCAGTATTTTCTCAGTAGAATCTTAACATAAATTCGGTACATGCTCTGACGCTAAATACTCTCCCCGTTTTCTCGCTCGTATCCAATGGCTAGGCGATTCAAAATTCGCCGTTTCTCTTTTCGCCATCAGCATGCAGACTCGTTCTGGTGCAATGACGGTCATCTCACGTCGTGGTCACTGCTTTCTCTCGAACAGGTGAGGACATACCGAACTACTTGCCGTTATGCCTGCAACCCTTTCAGCAATCTGTGACGACACAACGAACTGCTCGCCGTTGTGCTCACGTCCCTTTTCAACGATTTGTGACGACATACGGACTACTCGCCGTCATGCCCACAACCCGTTTATCCATCTGTGACGACACAACGAACTACTCGCCGTTGTGCTCACATTCCATTCAACGATTTGTGACGACATACGGACTACTCGCCGTAATGCCCACAACCCGTTTAACCATGGGCGGCGACATAACGAACTACTCGCCGTTATGCCCACCCCCTTCCAACAGTCTGTGACGACACAACGAACTACTCGTCGTTGTGCTCACATCCCAAACCGCATTCCAGATGATGCGAAATTCTTCTCGCCATCATCTCCGCTATATCTAGTTCAATCTGGAAAATACCACATTATTATTTCAACAATAATCCATTGTGGCACGATTCGCACTCTCGTGAGGCACTCACATAAGAGGCAGAACCGAATTCACCCAGTCAACGGCTTAAACAATTGCAACTTTTTCCGTAAAACAAATAATCATTCATCCAGCATCCAAATATCACCGTCTCAATATCAATCTGTGTCTCATTGGAAACATAACGTCCTCTATTCCACGCAATTTGTGTACCTTTCAAATGTCGTCCTTCGAATGATACTGTATCAAGCTCATGATGTCCTCGACACCCATGATACAGCACCCCTTCGAACACCTAACATTTCTGTATTACGTACCACTAATTGGCGCTTTTCATACGTTATTTCCGACACCTCCCCTCTTCCCACCGTGCTCTCCTGCCGACCATTGTCAACCACAATGTCTCAGGTATCGCCACGGAAACATACCTGCACCATACCTGTGCCCTGTGTATGCTTCTGCCAAATAAAACAATTTTCTCTCTTGCACTCATTAAGGGATAGACAGTAAGGATATCTCTCACTTACCAAGCAGTCCGCCCCCGCTTCCATTCTCTATTTCCATACTTACAGCACATGGCCCTCCTTTCGTAGCATCGTACCGTGGACGAAACTATGCCACCCGTGGTCCGCTAACGGAGCCCCGTACCTTAGCGCAAAACTTGGCAAGGTGTCCCACCCGCTTGCAAGTTACGCAGGTAACCCGTGGCTGCGTGCATTGGCGACCAACGTGTCCCTCTCGGTCGCAATTGTAACAAACAAGGGCCGCTCGCTGTACCCTTCCAGTGTGCGTCGCCGGATTCTCCATTTCCCGCGGTTCCACATCCGACATTCCTGGCAACGCCGATGCTCCGTGATGTCGATCCGTCGGCCGCGTCACCGGTCTCCGATGCTCCACAACTGCCGTCGGCATGGCGCCCATCACCATCATCGCCGCGTACAGCTCCTGAACATCCCGATACTGGTTGGATCGTATCGTTCGCGCGATACTTTCATCACCGATGCCGCCCAGTATCGCGTCCTGCAGGTATTCGTCCGGGATGCTAATCCTTAAAGCGCGCAATTTCGCGAGCTTCTCGAAGCAATAATCTCCCAATTTCTGCCCCGGCTGTGCGTCATACGTGGCCGCTCCAAGCAGCAACTTGGAAAATGGCATCGGTCTTCGAAAATGCTTGACCAGAATCCTCCTGAAGGAACTCCACGTGTGGTCGTTCCTCTGCTCATCGTGATACAACCGTCGAGCGTGCCCCGACAATTGACGCGCAATATTGCACATCACGTCATCGTCGGTCCATCCATACCGACGAGCCACGCGTTCGACGTCGCGCACCCACGACTCTACGTCGGCGTCGTCCTTCGCTGGGTCGAAACGCGGCACCAACTTTTCATTCATCGCCGGTCTGCTACGCAATCCTCGCACTTCCTGTTCCAGGCGTCTCACAATATCACGCCAATCACTCGAACTTTCGGAGGAATCACGCGACCGTCCTTGGCGTCGCGACTGGTCTCTCCAACGGTCACGCGAATCACCTCGCGACCGATCCCGTAAGCTGTCTCTGTCCCGCCGATCGCTCCGCGTACGATTTCGTGAACGCCCATGCGAACGATCGTTGGAATTTTCGCTTGCTCGTTCATCTGAGCGACTCCGCGATTATTCACGAGCACGCTTCTTTCTCGTGTCGTTGCTACGACCCATTTTCACAACACTCCACTAGCACAAACGCGTAAAAACGTCCAAATTTGCGCAAAGATCCCACTGTACCGCAAAGCACGCAGTGTATCTTTATCTAATTTCCCACAGCAGCTTCACGGACACAACGCGTAAAACAAAAACGTCCAGGATTGTGCCGTAGCCTCACGAAAAGACACGTAGTGAATCTTTATCCCACTTCTGATATGTAAGATTACTTTGCATAAGACCGAACGAACGTGTAAAGCTTCTATTATAATTACTTATTTATTATCTCCAAAAACTATACAAATCAATACTGGAGCGTAGAAAGATATAGAAGCGTGTAAAAGATGTGTCAGGTCATCTTTACACGGTCTCGTCAAGAATTACTCCGTTTGTACTCTGTGGTTTGTCAATGCGACTTCTACGTTCGACGATCGATGCAAGAATGCCATGATGCATCCTGTACGCCAAAAAGGACGCCTTGTCGGGGTTTTTCCAGGCGCCATGGCTTCAAGGGTCTCGTTCACGTATTTCCCTTCAGCCTATGGTCTCCTATGGGTACGTGCGCTATCAGGCCCCGCGCTGACGTAACCCAGATGCCCAGCTACGGCGCTCGCAGCCGAAATCTCTTACAACCCTGTGGATTATTTATGATGGGGACGCAGTCCTGCACGTGGTCGAAGAATGTTTTAGAAATGTCCGAGGATTGACATTGCCATTGCACGTCTTGGAAGTAAATGAATGGAAACAAACATCCTGTCGGCAGGCGATGGCTGGCGACCACCTTGGGTCTTCTAGCTATCAAGTGCCGAGGGATGGTTTATTATAGACAAGAGATAGAGACTTTGAGTACGGCAAGTGACCTGACGTCACATTGCTAAAGAATAGGGATTCTGCTCTTGGAGGATCTGGCCACGGAGTGGGGAAGGCAATGCCTTTTGGTAAGAGGACTGTGACGAACCCCATGGCACTTACCCCAGAACCTCCATCGCATAAGCATTCGTTTAGAAAACCTGACAATCTTATAGATATAATTATATTATTTCTAACATACTCGTATCTTGTATTGTTGTTTGAAAAGAACTGAAGAAAATTTCAGTTTCGAGTGATCAACGAGTGATTCAATTTTTTAATGCATGATACGTGCACCTACCTATTACTAAAAGATAATACGTTTGTGAGTTAAAGGTTTTTTCCTAATTCCACAAATGTATTAAAAAATATCACAGATGTAAGAGAGGTAATGCAATGTAATAAGAGCCAGACTGTTTGCGTCAATAATATTGATAAACTTAAATAAAGAATTATTCTGACGCAGTTTGAGCAAATGTAATTAAATGCAATTCATACATTGATGATCTAAGGGAAGTGCCCGTTATTTATTATTTAGAGGCGTCGCTAGTATTGAAACAACGCAACCAAAATTTATAATTTAACGAAAAGAGAATTTATCGCAAACTATAGAAGTTTACGAGTTTTGTAATCGTAACGTTCTTATCGCGCACGAACGATACATAAAACACGAGCGAAAATATTGAACGGAAGTTCATGAACGTTCATGGTCACGAAAGAAGGAAGAAAAAGAGCAGAGGTGCCGGCAAACATAGCGCATAGCTTGCCACGGGGCATCGAACTTTTACTTTTAACTGAATATTCCGCTCACGATTCATAGATGAAACGGTCAAGGAAAAAAGAATGTAAGGACGGTAGAGAAAAGCCGTTCCGAGAATATAATCACGAACGTTGGTAGCAGATGCAACGCTTCTAAAGCGTACTTTTGCAACAAATGTATTAACTGAAAAATACAATTTCACTTACTACCTGTAATCTACATAAATAAAGATAATTAATCACCCAGTATTCGCAAATTTCACTCGAATAATTTCTACAAAATTTGTATCCCGTTGCACGTTATTAATTATCTCGTTCGGATGGAAATAATCTTTTCAAATATTCATTTGTATACGTATTAGAGCGAACGAATGTCATTGAAACCGTTGGACAATTAATTTCGCCTTACTTTTCGACATGTACAAACGTTTTGCAACATCGCAGTGTAGCTACGTTCGTAATACCGTGAAAGTGATCCCAAACTTTTGGCGGACAGTGTACATTGTGTAACAGGTAAATGCGATGTGAACAATGCAATACGTTCGATACCACGAGGTTTAGGAGACAGCAAGGTATCCGCACATGGTATCGGCGAAAATACCGATTCTACAGAGAAGTAGAAGTTATACCAAAATTGGCAGAAAGAAGGCTGCGCCTTGGTAAGAATACGCAATCGGATTCCTTGAGCGAAATTGGTAAGGCCGGTTTGTACATGCACGAAGACGTTCGCTCACTAACGAGAAACGAGGACTTCGATCAGGGACAGGAAAGAGAGAAGTTTGCTGCCGCACCTAAGTAGTCGTTACCTTCAAGCGTCTTGTTAATCTTTATTTCCTTGATCGTAAAGTCTATTTTCATTTTCTTTCATTGAATTGAACGTTTCTTGGAGAAAAACGAGCAATCGATCGTGAGCCCGAATGTTAAGACGATGGACGTTCTAAAGAAACGTTATAGTGTTAAAGGTTTCATAAGTTGGCTTCGCACAATAATTAATAGATTAGTCACTGTTCAATGAAACGTTTGCTCTCTTGTCATCGAATTTTCACGGCATCACGTGCGAATAAATTTTGACGCGTGTACGAGGTAGGCAAATACTGTATGGCACTGCATCCGTGTAAAGCTCCTAAAATCCTACCGTGTAAACCAATCATCACTGTTTCAGCCATTAAGTCGACCTTTACATCGTGTCTGGCTTCTGACTCACGGCTTATTTAGGATGGGCAAAAAGGAAGCAAACCTTTGGTAAACTGGCATTTTAAGGGAGATAAATTCTGCAGATAATTTGAGATATTTGGAAAGGTCGAGTCACTGTTACGTATATACCTGATTTATACTAACTTCGTTCAGAACATCGTTTATTGTAACTATTTAGTTATGTTACAACCTTCCCTTTGAGAATGAAATTCGGCGGAAAACGGTAATTTTTAAAGATATTTCATTTTATTAATTACTGCCGTAACAAAAAAAGAGTTTCAGTATTTAAGAGGAATACAAATCAATTTATTAGACCTCTCGATAATAAAATACAATTAATTGGTCATTAATACGTCATTCACGACCGAAGAAGTATAATAATAATGGATTTTGTCTATGCCTTTAACTATTTGCGCATAGAACCGACAATAAAACTTCTAAAGGGAAAAAGAATATGCCACGGGCGCTTTTTAAAACGCAGTCACGCGCAAGGACAATACTGCACGCATGAATTAACCAGGGCGAAGGATAGTGTGATAATTAAGAAAGCTAACTATGTTGTGTCGTACGCGACAATTCAGCATAATCGGTTCTTCCGTATTTCTGTTATCGGTACCGCGCGGAACAGTACATAAAACGACTGTTCTACAATTATCTTTCAAAGAACGTCAATAAACAAACCGAGAAACCATAGGACAATGAAGAGCGAAATAATTGTTATCGCACAGGTTCCTGCAAGCCCAGCGTACAGTTTTATCTTCTTACCAGGAAAATTCTAGCGAAGTCTTCGAAACACCAGAGGAAAATATACTTCTTATGCGGCGCGTCCGAGCTTTACCTCAAAAAAATATTTTCTCAGAATATATTTAGATTTCCCCCCATTGTGCGCGTGTACCTACATTATAATCCGACGTCTTCATGCGAAACAGCAACGTGCCATAAGCTTGCAATTTACTCGGAAACAACGATTGACCTATTTTCATTCTGCATGGCGTAAATGCAGCTAAGGTTACAGAATGCTTGAACAAGACGAAGTATTGATGTAATTTTACAAACAGAAATTTACACGCAGAGTTAATTTACGAAAGTTCCTTTTTAATTGTAAATTATTTCTTTCAGTTAATAGTTGTTTAACCCGGAACAAAATTTGTCAAGGAGCACTAAAGGTTCAAAATACGCTAGCTACAAAGATTGTGAAAGGATTAAAGAAATGCAAGAAATGCAGTTTATGGGTATTCGTGCTTTGGAATGTTGGAAGTTATTGGAACATCATGTGAATGCATTTTCACCCTTTAACTCACTGTTTACGATGTATACTAATATTTGTAATAAATATTTTCATATACATAGGTATATACATAAATAGTGTTTAACAATTCGTTGTATAAAATAAAACTAGTAAACTATAATCAATTGCGATACAAAATTAAGCTAAAAGTTTTATGGAACAAATTAATGCATAGGTAGGTTACCTTTAGCTCTGCTTTACGTAGTTTGCATTCAGTTCTTTATTTTATACACTAAAGTAAAATTACAGGTAGTTTTATAGTCTATTTTTACATTCAATTCCTAGACAAAATTTTAAGCCTAATGTACAGTATTATATTAATTTACATGTTCTAAGTAAATGCCAAGCCAAATAAATATATACCAAAAATAGTGAATAAAAATGTGGTTATCGCAGCAGCAATTTGTGAAGTACAATGTACATACCAAGAAACATTAAAGTGTTGAAATAAATCAAATATTTCCTATCATTCATCTAATGCAGTCCCCCAAAAGTCTATAGTTTAATATGGAACGACAGATATTGCATTTCACAAAAATATTAATAATTTTTTATACATTTCCCTTCAATAACATAAAGCACGCAAATAACACGATTCATACATTGATTAGAAGTATCTTAAAATCGAGTTGAAGGAAAACCACACTATTTGAAATAAAATTACTACAAAAAAGGATCATTATAAATCAGCCATATGCCGTCGTAGTTGACAATAAATTGCTTACAAGCCCGTGCTTCTTATATCATTATTGATTTTCATGACACAGAACTATTCCAGCATAAAGTGAGTCGCGTGCACATAATTTCACAAGAGTGAAAAATGAGAAACATAACGAACATGCGAACACAACCAGCCTCTTAGCCGACCGTAATTTTCTATTCAACCTAATGTGAGGCAAGGCTAATTATACATACGTCTTCTAGGAGCGACAAGCCTAACATAACAATATCGGCATACCCTATTTTTATTATTGCAATTAGATGGGACTGTATCAAATTCCAATTCACCTGCAAACTTTGACAGTAACAGTAAAAAGTAAAGAAAAACGACGATTGCAACACTAAATTGCAATACAATAATTGGTACATCATTTGACGATTATAATCCACCATAAACTTGAAAAAGCAATTGTATCCAATAGATTAGAACGACCAAGAAAGCAGAAAATTGTCCTAATCATATAATTCATATATTATCCCACTTTCTTGCAGTAAAATTGAAAAAGATCGCGATTTTGCGCCGAAAGTGTTTGTACACAATTTATATACTATGATATTTGCTGTCAAGAACCGAAAGTTCAGATTTCAATAACGCACATAAATGAAAAGTGACCATTACACAGAAATATACATGAAGAACAAGAATTGTCTGAATTCTGAAACGACAATGAACATGTCGATAGTGTAATTATACCATAAAAAGTGTACCATAAAAAATTCTATGAAATTTGGTACATGTAAACAATGTATAGATTGTACATGACACATTTTCCTACAATTAAACATTTATATATTACATACAATTAAATAAATAAAGATATAATCATTGTGAAGATTTAATTTACTTCACTGTATATGTACACCTGAATATAGTTCAAACATTAAATCAATATATAATACATTTAATGGCATTTCTATTCAAAGTTATTCCACGTTGTCGAAGAAACAATTAAAAGATTAGTATAATAAAAACTGTGCTTTGCATAAAGGTGTGCATGCATAGCAACTGCACCTATCGAGAAACCGGAAACGGGGCTAGGAGATCTGCATACCGATGCACGATATGCTAAACAATCGTCCATAACTACCTCGCACTAGTAACTAATCAAATTCATTTTTATTACGTCACTTTTGCGATCGATCTAGAAAAACGATAGTTGCCCGCAATGCTACAATAAAACTGAAAATAAGATAAATTTGGTAGACGAATGCGTGTTCCATTAGAGAGTAGATATAGTGAACGTAGTACCAAAAACTGGTAAACTGTTTTATATAGATTTTTTTTGCAATGAGCATCATTCTGCCCCCCTTATTTTTTCTTGAAAAATTCTAGTGCTTTTAAGTGCACGATCGTTTCACATGCTTGAGTCATCGCAGTTTTTGTATAAAAGTTCGATGTTTGACAAAATTGTCTATACATTTAAATATGTAATAATTGATTTCCAACAAATTTAACTTACAGTTAGTACAAGCTTGTGTACAACGATGCCCAACCTTATGTTAACTCACCATATATTAACAAACGTTATGAAAATACCAATTCCCCGGTTACTCTACGAAATCTAGTCTGTATAGCTCCTAATATAAAAACAATAATTGCAAATGACTATACTTATGATGTCACGATAAATTCAAACAGATTTAAAGTTGCTTTGGCAGAGCTTGTACAATAAATATTTAAACAGAACATGTTCTACTTCTGCGGTTTCATATTAATAGTGGGTTGATGTAAAAATAATTTTTCGTTCTCCTTCGATTTAAACTTCAGCGATTATTCTGAAGTGTCGTTTTATCGCATCACATTCGTAAGCAAAGCACTGCAATAAAAGTGTGAAGCTCCATCTATCGATTTGTGTTCCGCCTTTTGAATCAATTGTTTATTGCCGTGTATGATGTCAAAGTGAAACTGAAGAAAAAGCAACTTCGAGCGATCTTATAACATGAGTTCAGATTAGGACGCGAAGCGTCAGAAACTGCTCGCAATTATTTGCCTTTCGTTACTCGCGCCTCGTCACTTGATTTCATATTTAATATTAATAACGTAAGTCAGATGTTGTTTAACATTTTTCAACAAAAGAAGTAAATGATATACCACAAATAGAGGAGCTGCGGTTGCGTGTTGGTGAAGAGAGGACGTGCGTGAGAGACAGGAAAGTAAAATAAAAGAAGTTGGGAAATAGCGGAAAGGTTGGGACAGGAAGTAAATAGTGAGAGAAGTAAAGAAAGGGAGGTGTGGAGAGAGTGATAAGTGAAAGTGTAGGATATTTGGAGGGTAGAAAGGCTAGAAGGTGGAGTGAAAAGAAAAGAGGAGAGAAAGGTGGTATAAAAGAGACCTGCAAGATCGACGGTAGACTCGCAAGAGTGAAATGGCCGCAAAGAAGAGTAAGAAGAGGAGTAGAGAGAGTGGCGTAGTACCAAGAATCGAAGGAATGGGACTGAGAAGAAAGGAGGAGGACATCGGAAATGGGGCAACAGCTCTATCCCGGAACATATCACAAATAGTAAGAACTAACTTTCGTCAAAATGATCAAGAAGCAATAGTCTTAGGATGGGTGAGATCCAAAAACATCTATTTAATCCTTATTAGTAGCACTACTTTATTAATATTTATAGACCTATAACTAACCAAGCCTTATGGTAATAATGGTAATATTTACCGAGAAGTACACAACTATATGTTGTATACGGCACAGCTTTTATTTATTATATTTAATAAATTACAATAACGCTTTAATTGAAACTTGGCGAATACTTAGAGCGGCGGCGCACAGTGGGGCCATTTCTCGAAAAGCTGGCCATAATTCAAAATTTCACACGATTTTCACAAAAATTGGTATTCTTATGTTTTTCAGGTTGCTGAATTCAAATATCTTATACAAAATGCAAAATTCATAAAGGACGATCTAATATCAGTGGTATAAACATTGATTTTACGTTAGCTTTTGTCAAAATTGACTATCTTCCGATTTTTTACTAAAATTATGTAATTAGAATGTCTAATTTAATATAATGAGGCTAATTTCAAAACTTTGTTGAAATTAATTATTTTGAAAATTTTACTTTTGCAAAATTTGTGTTTAGTAGGTCACGTAGTTCAAATGTATTGTCGAGAATAAAGAAAGGGATCTATAGGAGTATCTTTCGAATATGTCCCGATTCGTTTTCTGCCTAGATACTTTTTGACTATAAGCTCTTCTATACAATTTACACAGCTTATGACAAGATTCTAGGACTTCTTCCGTAAAACATCCAATTGGTTTAACGCAATTTTTCGTTACAGATAGCCCATGGATTAAAACTTTATTTACCGTGGGTGCCATGTAATACCAACTTCGCAGTATCAATATCATCATTTCCAAATTTTGTATAATTAATAATTCTGCCACAAGAAATAATAATTAAGATATTATGAAATCTTTCAATTATTGCGAGAGAGTGGAAGGAAGATTTGGCATTGGTTCTTAAAAAGGGTACAGCAGAGAAAATTTGTGTTTTGGGATGGGAGTAATTTATGGTCCGGATGTTGAGTTTGTTCATTCCGTTTTCCGGAACAGTTGAATACTGCTAAAAAAGTACAAAGGGTCTCAGTGGGTAATAGCGACCAGATGACTTCACGACTGGAGGTCCGAGGTAACTAACAGGGTTATAGTTTCCAGATGTGTGACAATAGAGAGTCAAAGGCGTCGAACAGAAAGTAGAAGACAATAGTTCCGGCAACAAATACCCGGAAGTACTGGTTCCTCTATCGATTACACTTTGTATACTTTCCAAGTCTGAACTCAAAACTTCGTTATGTTGTCCAATTGACTTATGTCAAGGAATCATGTTATCAAGCTATAATCTTGGACCCATCATTATTATTATTAATTATTATTTATTTATTATTATTGTATTAGTGTCTTCGATAGATTTCTTTATACCATATTAAATTTCTCACAAATATATTAACCTCTGCACGAGTTATCAGCCCTACGCTCTAGTGCGACAGACCGAAAATTCATCGTTTTGATATTTTAAATTTAAATATCTTAAAAAGGGGCAAAAAGGGGCAAACTTTCTCAACTGGATATCATAGCTGACATGCCACTTTATATCAGGACACTTGTCCCAGCGTGAAACTCCGTGAATAACATCTTTGTTTTCCTTCTTGTTCATTAAGATATGGCTAAGATTTATGATATATTGAAAACGGAATTACAATAATAAATTAAAAGATATGTTACTTTACTTCTGTGGAAAATTTATGTTTATAACACCTACTTTAATGGTAAAATGTTTCACATATGAATTTTATTAAGATAAACTTTCCCTGACGCAATTGACAAGCTCCAATTTTCAAGATACAAAGGAGCATGAAATTTCTTCAACTTTGACGGCCTATATCTCGGTAACCAATCAATATATTTAAAAAATTCAAACGGCATTAGATGCATTGATATGTATACAACAAATCTGCTATTCTGAAAACAAGCTGCTGAATACTTCAAAAATTGAGTTTTGGCCAGCTTTTTGGGAAATGGCCCCACTGTGCGGCGTACCGTTGATATTCTCGTAACAATTCGCTGAGAGAGACTACGACGATAAAGTCTCTAGTCTAAAGGAACTCCGCTGTTTGGGACGTGGTTCGGTATGTATATATGGAGGAAAAATGGGACAGTAAGGGTCATCTAGGATTTAGTAGGGAATAGGGAAAGGAGTTTGAAGTTCAAGGGTTGAAGATGGTTTGTCGCAAAGGTTGGGGTTATGCATCGCGAGGTGGTTTGAAGTATTTGTCATCGGAGTGGAAATGTGAAAATACCGGACATCTATGACTAATATAGACTGCGAGCAATTCGCAGTTGTGATTAAAGTTGACTAGGAAGAGGAGATAATTATGTCGGTATACATGATATATATAAATATATGTTAGCGACAGCGTATTTTTAAACAATGGAATAGAATCGGGTGGCGAAGTACTAAGCACCCCGTGGATCATTTATGATGGGGACGCAGTCTTACACGTGGTCGAAGAGTGTTTTAGAAATGTCCGAGGATTGACATTGTCATTGCCCGTCTTGGAAGTGAATGAATGGAACCAAACATCCTGTTGACAGGCGATGGCTGGCGACCACCTTGGGTCTTCTAGCTATCGAGTGCCGAGGGATGGTTTATTATATACAAGAGATAAAGACTTGTATGGCAAGGGACCTGACGTCACATTGCTAAAGAATAGAGATTCTGCTCCTGGAGGATCTGGCCACGGAGTGGGGAAGGCAATGCCTTTTGGTAAGAGGGCTGTGACGAACCCCGTGGCACTTACCCCAGAACCTCCATCGCATAAGCATTCTTTTAGTAAACCTGACAATCTTATAGAAATAATGATATTATTTCTGACATATATGTATAACTTTACGACATGCCTCGCAACCCATGAAAACTTAATACTGCGTCCGCCAGGTTACTCCTGAATAGAACGAAAACACATCCAGTCGCATCGTCAAGAACCGGAAGCTTTTGTTGCACATCCTATATTTCAATTTAAATATCCAACAAATAGACATTTAGCAGCGTCTTTATACGAAATTGTAATCAGCCCATGCGTGTAAATAAAGGTTAATGAGCGTGCAACTCAACAGTGGTTCATTAAACTTCGCGACGGAGTCTCGAGACGAATAGAGTCTCGAAGATGAAGAGCTATTATCGATGCAAGTCCTGGGTAAACATCTCCAGAGGTTGCAAAAGAACTAAAAGTTGATAGTTCAACAGCCATTCGCCATTTATTCGTTCCAATGAAAACTGCAATTATTTTTGCACCAACCCAACGCAATACATTTTCAACTACATATTTCATAAGTTTGTTCAACGGAAATAGATAAAATGATATGAATATGTACACAGTGACATTATCGAAGTTGATGTATTATAGATTCGTGACCCGTTTCGCGTTCAGATAATCCATTTTACCCCGGACAATCGATATTCGGATATTTGCCACTTCCGCGATCATAGTCGAGACCGACTTTGCTCGATAGACTCCACGTTCCAGTACGATCGAAATGTCGAACGGTGAAACTACGCGAGAGAACGAAGCCGGGGTCTGGAAATCGTGTCCCGCGTGCTGCCGTCAAGAATGTATTACGTGGTCCATTCGACGATAAATTCTATGTAACATTAAAGCATTCTAAATCGAGCATTTCGTTGCCATATCTAGCAAGGTGTCTGTGTAATTTTAATTATCTTCGAAATAGAATATTAGTATCGTGCATTTTTTCGTATCCGTGTGTATATTATCATCGCTTATACGTAGTCCTGTTAAAGGGGATATGCCGCAAATTGTAATAGACATTTATATGGTTATCATTAAAATAGAGCATACGTGCGTCTTGCCACTGCAATTTATTAGTATTCAGTGTTGACCACTGTTAGGTGTAGAATGGAAATATGTAAAGTCTTTCAAAATATTTCAATGGGGTTTACTGACCGAATAGAAGGAAAATGGGGTTTGTTCTGTATAATAGCTGTGTAACATAAATTATTATACGCGTCTGTAAGGTGTCAATGTCGTTAAATGCCCTTGCGAATCATTTCAATAGCATAATATAAATGAAAATGCAAGAAACATTTCTTGTGTATTTGTTAAGTATACACAACGTGTCGCACAAACTCCACCCACCTAAAAAATATCTTCATTATCTTAAACAATACGCGAAAATGTTCCAAATAAGAGTTATAGTAATAGCAATATTCTGACAGGTGGGCGCGCAATAGAAATATGAAGATCGCTTTCGTTTTTTTAAGGGAATGACTTCTTTTTTTATGCGAGACGTCGATAGAATGGTAAATTCTGAATAACAAAAGGCTAAGGTACATTTGTCCTAAAACTTACCTTTTCTGAGATGTTTGACTTCGTTGATCTTACTATTCTCAGTATAAAGCATATTCAAAACTACGCACAGTGTTATTCTCGACACTTTCATACGTAAAAGTAATAATAGGATAAATGAAGTCTTTGAATTATCTCAGAAACGGTAAGTTTTAGGACAAATGTACCTAAGTACTTTTTTATTCAAAATTTACGAATAAAAATAATGACCATAAAAATAATTTACTTAAAACACATGTCAAAAAACTGCTATTACTATACTATTAATTGCTTTAAATCCTATAACATTTATTTGCAACATTTTCTCATATAGTTTAAAATAACGATAACATTGCAGGTGGAAAGAGTTCGTGGGACACACTGTACAGTCAAAGGATACTTTCGTGGTTCTTTCGAGACGAATAAATTATAAAGTTCATTTAGATAAGAGGAATAGGACCCCGACGGTGAACTTCGAAACCTAAAATTAGGCAAAAGATATTCGTGCGTATCAATATTACAAATATTTTTACCGTTTCGCATATCGATGAATGTTAAATAAATGACGTTTATGTTTCGCGGCGGAATATTTTCGTTACGTCGCTGGTTAAAAATAAACTTTTTTAAAAGAATAAGTCTCGTCAGTGCAGAACTTTAAACCCAAAAAGAGAAGTTTAACTATGTATAATATTTTGTAGCGATTATATATCGAGCTTCACATTGTTTAAATCCTATACGGAAATGCCGTCCAGATTTGACAGAGGATTGAAACCCAAATATTAATTGTATGAGCAGAAAAGAATAAATTACATTAAAATAGTGTTACAGAAGATTGAATAAAATTTCAAGATATCAACCAATAAGCCCGTTTTATTCAAATACGTGATATTAGCTCAATTTCATCCAAAATGTTACTTAATCCTGATACATTTCCAACTTACGTGAGACGAGGGTTTAAGCAGATATATGTCCATGCACATATATACATCAAGGAAACCCCACTAACAACGGCCTTACTTAAATACCAGAATGGCAAAAAAAAACAACGTTCTCAACAGTTAGACCTCGAATTTCACTTTTCTGCATTTCCGTCGTTTCGGTTTACTCTCAGCTCTGAGAGAGTGTCGCGCAGTATGTGATTAGAAGGAAAATTTCAAGGTTTCACCCGAAGAAGTTCAGATATATCGTCATTTGATTAATCGACAACCGGAAGAACAATCTCACCTCTCAAATATGTATACATAATTTTTTAAATTATTTTTAAATATATTGTATATACATTATTAAATTAACTTATTTAAAAATAACTTATAATAATTGAAGTAATCTTCTTAAGAAACGTTATACATTGCTAAACATTTCAATCGTCAAAGCATTTCCTTTTTTTCTTTCTTAATGCTTTACGCAATTTTAGCATTCCTGAATCTAATTTTTGTAATTAACCATGCCAAGGTTGCACACTACATATTTGCTCAGAAATCATCAATTCAGTTCGTAGAGTAGTCTCAATCTGATAAACAACGGCAAATCTAAACGTCCAATTGAAAAGTTTATTATCTGCAGTTGAAGAGAAGCTATGCATTTTTGTAACGGTAAAATGGTAAAAGAGAATGCGCAAAGAATAAGATATAATGATATATTAAACTTCACAGTTTGTATTTAAACTGTGGAATGGAAATGCAGTAGATGCACACAAATTTTTGGACGACAGTGCATGCAGAATGCGTTTATACATTGTTCAATAAAAATGGAAATGCGTGAAAGTGGCGGTCGCTTATTAACGGATAAAAGCCTTCAAACAGGTAATCGACTCGATAATGATATCGATTGCAATTCCTGCTACGCTCACCCCTCTGTTTTATTCCCCTATGCTCGGAAAAAAAATCGATACCACCCGCTTTATTTATATCCTGGTCTCTTCTGTGACGGGGAACGATATTACCTGAGCAACCCTGTGGCGAATCAAAAAGGATTGAAGCAAAAGGGAAGAACGAATACGTATTAGAAATGTCGTGCAACTCGACCCTCCTAGATTTTCCTCTCTTTCGCTCTGCCAAAAAGTTCTACCACTCGTCTAGACGCTGTTGACATTCACGACCGCCTTATTACTTTAGCATAGCTGATGCAAGACCACGGCGCCAAGTTTTGTTCTGACACACGCCGGTAGGTGCATGTACATATGTAGTACGCAGGGCAAACGAGACGGTCTTCAGCTGCTTGTTCTAGCTTCGCAAGCATAGATTTCACGGCACCACGCCACACGCAAACACTGTCTACAATTCATTTACTATGCCTGTACAAAATGCTTGTTTCTATTGTGACGCATAGGTGCTCGCCAGGTAGGACACATGTTGCGCGACACCTGGTACGAAAATCATAATTGGAATCTACAGCTTTTCGGGGCTATAAAATAAGAAACGCTTTGCAACGTATTAATATTAATGTAATACGAATGCCTAATTGGAATTACAGTTTTTCACGGATGGGAGAGCAGAACATTAGCAAAGATTTGCAATTGTTTAATATTTATTTGGATTTTCGGGTTGCAAGTGTGTTTTCAAGGATTTTCTATTCGAACGCTTAGTTAGTATCTCAAGTTTGTCGGGCCAGCAGCTGCGATACTAGCGAAATGAAGGAAGAAAAATTGAATATCGTTAAAATCTGAGAGTTTTGAATAATATTCGAAGCAACCTGGATTGTGAAAGTCGCAAAACTTTCACTTTGGAACTTATGGTATTTATTAGATTGTTCCATTAGCTATCGTGTTTGTCGAACGATAAGAAAGAAGCGAATAAAAAGCAGTGGGGGTAAAATTACTAGATACAACATTTTTCTCCTCGTTGTGCATTGTGTACCATCTGTCAACGAGTTCTATATTCTTGGTTCACAAAACTAAGTACTTGGAAATATCGTTCTAAACATTTTTGTTATTTAGGACAGTCTTAATATCCGGGGGAAAAATTTTGCATTGATTTATATGCATTCTTATCCAAGAGTTCAAACAAGAATTTTCCTTTAAAGTTTCAAATTTTCTTCTCCCTTTTTTGTGGGCCGCGCCAGCTTTTTTTTTTATTTTATTGGAGAATAATTATCTTATGATTTGTGAAAATAGATTGTTAACTAAGCATGCAAGGTCGAATAAGATAAAGCCAGTTTTATACAATACGTCACAAGATGTTTCAAAGCCTATTAAAATTGCAAATTTAATTAAAGTATCAAATAATCTATACGATATCGTGCAAGTTTAATTATTAAATGTATTAGAGTACATATATCACTCGGAATAATTGAAAATCCTTAAAATGATACGAATAGAGTCATACTAGCGTATGAACTGGTTGCATATGGTTAATCTCGCATTAGCGTCCAAATTTATATTATACCAGCGTCATATGGAGCGCATTGTGACTGATACGATCTTCCGAGGGGTCAAATGTATTACGCAACGCCTGAAAGGAAGTATCTAACGTTAGTCTACGTTAAAACTACAGCAATAACGTCCAAATTCCTAATATGGTTTTTCAATTATTATACGTGCTGTCCCAGTAATCTCTCGTTCAAACAATTTTCGCGCGGACGGTGCGAAAATGACGAGGACGAAAAATTGGAAAGTAATTTCCAAATCTTAATCGTCGACACAGATAATGTCATGCGTTGGAATCTGACGCGAATGAAATTAACGTTTCCGAAATCGAGGTAACCGTGTTAGAAATTTCCTTTGGTACGTATGCATGAAAACCAGCAAGAACGCTTGCCAAAACACATACCAAGTGCTCCCGTGTGTCTAATATACACAAGAACGCTTTCTTCGGCGCAACAGATATATAAACTCAATTCGTCTCGTACGTCTATTCTTACGTTCATAAGGTTATTTACACACGGTGTCTGACACCATTTTGGTAGCAGGGCACATTACTCGGGCCAAACGGGACTATTTGTTCGTTAAAGCGCGTAAAGAGCGCCACGGAAGAATCGTGGCGACACTATTAATCGCGCAATGCGGTTCGCCTTGACCGGAAGTTAGCAGCGAGAAGTTACGAAAATGTCCGTGCGTCGCTAAGTCATAAAACTCCGATTCAACGAAGCCACAGAGAAGTTGGTATTGCGCGAAGAGACCTCACGACGAAATTATGAGAGAAGTTATCAGCGACGAATGTAATGTAATGTATGTGGACATATACATAGGGCCGCGCGAAACGCACGCGACGAGATAACGGTAAAGAGTTCGATGCACGTTTCTCTAGTTTCGAAAACCGCGATATTGCCGCGCGATATCGCTTAACGAAACGAAATAAGCGTATCGCATCGGCTACGTATGTAGCGTCCAATTCGTCGGATACTTGGAGCGATAGAACACGTTCTAACGTGCAGACACATATAGGAGAGGTTTGCCTGCTTTTAATAGAATTTCGCGTTTGAATGGTTGGCGGTTTCAATACAGACATGATATATGTATATTAATAAACCCTATGGAATATAATCGTGTATAAGAACGAGGTGTCAAAACTAGGAATTTTTTAATGAAAATAATCACAACTCACCGATTTTGCCCGATTATTCGACCAACGATGACACATTTGACACATCCACCACGACACACTTTATATCCCTGTGAAACTTTCACTGCGAACTCGCGAACGGTTACTGGTGACGAGTAACGATTATGGAAACTACGACGAAAACGATACTGACTGCTCGAAAGACTGTAAGGAACTGGCCAGTGGCCGCGACCCCACCATGCGGTACACTGTCGCGTCGTCGAGGATGCCAACAAATGTAAACATCGCTACAGCTGATCGTCGTGACATATATACGTGTATATGTGTGTAACTATCTACGTATTTTAGTGGTTTGCCGCCCCCGCTTCGACTAATCCCGTCTGCACGTGCGTATCGCAACATCGCAATCTTACGATATGTGCGAAATTAGATACATTTTTTACTGGTAACTTTCGATTCGCTACTGGATAGCTCATTTTAATTTATTTAAAATAAGAAAATATGTATGAATCTCTGTTGCCAGTTTAAATTATATATACAAGACATTATTACTATTAGTTCCTAATTCAATTTATGCCAGTTTATATTTGTCAATTTGAGTTTTAAACAGGTGAATGTATTTTATGGCACTTACCCGCAAATCACAAATACTAGCGATATTTTACATATGAACGAATTACATGCATATGAACTGGTCACATTTAATGAACTTGAAGTGATAATAAAAAGAATGTATAAATACATTTGCATCAAATTTTGTATAATTTGAAGGCTTAAAAAGCATTACCGTGTTAATTAAGAGTATGTTCTTATAATAAACGTTACGCGGATAGAAATTAGTCTGTGATATTTTATTTTCAACTATAGATTACGTATTAAAAGAATTTGTTTTTGCGACATCATCTTTCATATCGAAAAACCTAAAATAACTTCTAGATATCTGCTATGCTTCGGCAGTACAAAAGTGACGAAATGGACCTTGATTGTAAAGATTGAAAAACAAGGTAGAATAACAATTAAGTATTAATCAAAGCTCCGTATATAAAGAATGCCATTCAAAATAAAACAAAGTATAACAAAAAGGAAAAAAAACGTGTTTTATTATTAGTAGTAGTAGTAGAATTAGTAGTATTAGTATTATAATTGTAAAATGTAACAGTACTCTTATGGTATTGTCTCCCCTCTTTATTTCAATCGAAATATTTTTCGTACTAAATACTCCTTTCTCTTCGAGGCTTCAATCCTATTATCTGATTAACCACGAGATATAAAGAAAACATGCGTATTACATCGTGATTAAATATAGAATTTTGTAGGATAAATGTTATTCTACTTTTGCTGCTTATAATTCCTTTTGGTATCAATACTTATAAAAATGAATTGAATAGATTGTCAATTCTACTTGATATAACAAGCACTATCGTGTTAAAAAACATAATGTAGAAATTAAAACTTCATACTGAACAGTTTTTTAAGAAATATGTTAAAATAACTTGATTTATATCGAATAAAAATTGTGTAAGTGTAGTATGTATGCATTACTAAATAATTCCAGGTAGAATTTTTAAAAATACACTTGTGAAACTTCATTCGTTGTCTAACAAATTCATTATTCCAACCTGGCCACTGGAACGTACAATTATAATTAATATACAAACGGCGGAACATTATTTAATCCAAGAATAGAATAAATGCAATTACCACATGCAATATTAAGAAAGGAATAAATACAATTTTATAGAAATATAAGCATATATTACATATCCATTATTATAAAAACAGTTTACCTACATATAATACAGTATTTCCTAAACATAACACGACGGTGTATAATTTTCTACCAGTATTCAATGCAGAAATGAATTAATTATTACATTATATTAATAAATTATTGTATCTGTTTCCATCACTACAATGGTATTTATAGCACACAAATTTTTCGAAGTTATGTACATACATAATTTAATTTCGATATTTTTTCATTGTTATTTGTAAATTACATAGAAACAATTTAGAATTAATGTGTTAATCATGAAAGATACACATTATCAAACATACGTACATTTTTAAACTGAGTTTTTTCATAATTTTTCGTGTGTTAAAATGGGAGATATTGAGCAAAAACAGGATTTTTGTTTTTTCGCTGTAAGTCCATCTCGATCAAAACCCTTTGCTTTATTCTTCTCTTTCGCTTAATTCTATTCACCTATCCTCTTTCTAGCGCCTTTCTCTCCTCCACCTCTGTTTCCTGGCCCCACAATTCTTTTTCGAGTTATCCCACTTCTGCGGATCCCTTTCCCCACACTCCAACATCTTGTCAACCCTCTCTTCTATAGTACCCCACTTGTCCACATTTCCTTTCACTCACTTTCTCTTGCTTTTTCCTTTTCCCTGTATCCTTAATTTTTGTAATTTTTGCATACTGCTGTGTCCCGAACAGCCATCTGCGTCCGCATTTGGCTTGGGTTCTGCAAGCAGAACCGGCTAAACAGAATCTGAAGACAGCTTGGTAGCAGAAACCGAACAGATTCTGCAACTTGAGCCATTCAAATGTTCTCCCATCGGATTCTGTTTAGCAGATTCTGCATCAAATCTGCAGCCATTCTGTTTACAGAACCTGCTAACAGAATCTGATGGGCGGTTGGCAAATGATGGACACAGATGGCTACGGATCTTTAGACAGAATCTGTCAGTTCTGTTGCCAATCTGTTGTCAATATGCAGACAGATGGCTTATACTATCCCTTTTCATCCTCTGTTTATAAGGTTTGATCGATTGTTTATATAAGAGGCGATAGGGTCCCGCACACACACGAGATTGGTCGTCTATGCATTATGTCAGTTCGTTAATTTGGATGCTGTTAGATCCTTCAGACCATGGCGATAGTAAGGCTACGGTTACGGTAGATGCGTATTCGTATGAACTGGCGTTCTGTCTAATACGTCCGAACAGTTCATCGGACAAACGTGAGAAGTAGCGGTTATAGTGGATGCGTTTTCTGACGACCATATATCCGAACTGTTACAAAAAGGCAGTAAACGCCTGACATAGCCGAAACAAGTAAAGTTTGGCCTTAAAGTAGGGCCACGATGATACAAGCAGGGTTCCTCCTGCATCTCCGGACCTTTTCTACGAGATTTTGCTGATTTCCTTCCGGAATGTGTTCCGTAGACCCCTCCACTTAGTTTTGACTATTACAACTGAGAATAATAGCAATATACAATAAATTGCATTTTCTAAATAACCAATGACATGTAGGCATACATAAATAATAATTGATTCTAAAATACATATAAAGGATGCACGTTTTTTACAGATTTCTTTCAACCGGCCTGTCATTTAGATCACTTATCTTTTCATACAGTATTTCACACTATGCAATAAGACAAATAGTTTACAAGACGTGTCTTTATATATGGAATTGTTTCTATGAGTGGGCACACGCCTGTACCCAAAACCAGTGATTTGTAAAAGATCGCAGAAGATTATTTCACACGTTGGAATTTTTCACATTGCATTGGTTCTATAGATGGTCAACACATTCGAATTACATGAAACGGGAGAAATTAATTTTTGTACGTATACAATTCTGTCCATGGCTATCAAAATTCTCTGCGACGTATCACGAACCAAACTTGTTTGATTATTGTAATATGTTCTGACGCCTTCGTGCAGTCGAAAAAAACAAAATAATGCGGGCCTATATATAATTGTTATTCTCAAGAACAATTGATTTCAATAGTTACTATGGTAATATTTTGCTTCATATGTGGTAGCTGATCGAGTCGTTTCATACCACTGCATGGAGAGGTAGAGTTCGTACAATCGATCGGAATATCAAACTGTTGTCACCAATTCGTGCGACATCGGAAAAGAAATTGCATGTAGTGCAACCACTCGCATAAGAACTAATGCATTTGATTGTTCGGACGTATTCGTCAGAACGCCAGTTCGTACGAATACGCATCCACCGTAACCGTAGCCTAAGGAAGTCAACCCCAGTGCGCGGTTAATAAAGTATATTATAAAATCACAAACGAGAAAGAGTTATTTAATAAAGCTATTTCCAATAAGAACAACCTCAAGCATTTATTTTTGTCTTGCTTTACATCATTTCTATGTTTCTTTATTTTATCGGGCTTTTTTATCGAAGAAATTTTTTTTAAATTGGGTAAATGAGTATTACTTCGTCATTATTATTAGTTGAATATAAATAAGAAATTGCATCTCTCATTAACAATAAAATTGCCACAATGAAAAAGAGGATTAAAGACTTTGTATGGTGATTATATGTTACCTATGGAGAATGTTTCCCATACGTCGCTCTCAACGCGTTTTCAAGCTCGCGTCTGTGAAGGGAAAACGCCTTAAAATTCTATCGGTTATCGTAAACAAATAAAGAGGTCCTGAGCACAAGTGCGATCAGCTGCATCATGACCGAGACGGGCGTGGCCCGACGAAGGCTCCTAAATTTCCTTATATGGAAAGTTCTAGTGCGTCCCCGCATCCTTTGGGAGTATATAAACCCTTTGGTTTCTACCCTCGTTGGTTCAGAGTTACACATTCACGCGCAGAGTCACGTCGTGTCATGCTCGTACAGAGTCAGTTATATCAAGTGAGATTGGGCTTAGTGCACCTTTCGAATCATAGATTAATTTTAGTTACGTCAATATGAGTTATATTAGTTAGATTAATATTAGTTATATTGGTTAGATTAATATTAATTTGGAGTTACGAGGCAAATTAACATTTTCTGCGACTACCTGATCTCGCATCAGGTTCGTTCGCACGTCTTTATCCAAACAAGCAAACTATTCCAATCTAGTGGCTCCCCGATCTCGCATCGGGTTCGTCCACGAACACTAACCCTTCCTTCGGCTACCTGGTTTCGCACCAGGTTTGTCCGTGTCCCACGTCTCCCCGATTTCGCATCGGGTTCGTTCGTAAGTCTACCAACCTCCGAACAGCTCCCTGGTCAAGCGTCAGGTTCGTCTGTGAATAATCCAACTTCGGTTCGTTTACGAACTGCTTCATAGTCGATCCTTGATTTCGCATCAGGTTCGTCCGCGCACCTAACGAACAAGCTGATAACCATATTCCTGGGTATATACCCCTCGCCGGCCTCTCGTGCTGCCACACAGCCCGGCTCGTAACAACACAATTGACAATTATAGTATACAATTATCGTAATTATGTCATTCATTGTGTGAATTTTATTGTTTTTGTATTAAAAAAATATACATCTCTTATTACTGTACACTTAATTTTGTAAGTACATAGTTGTACATCGTTTATTGTATTTTACCTGGAAATAATGCAAAATGTAAAGTATAACTTTTAACATTATTTCGTTTATTTATACTACAATTGAAATAGGAACCCCTGTTATAATACAGTTTTTTACTAACGCGATCACTGCGGGATAACTGTATGCATCGAACGAAAAGGCTATAGCGGGATAAGGGGGTCAAATGTGCCCCTAAACCAAATTCAACTTGTGAGTTGCCATTCGATAGCTTATCAAGAAAAACCAATTCGTCGATAAAATACTTATTTGACAAAGAATAGACGGAAGTTCGCCGTATAAGTTACTGTAACACGCAAAAAACGACGAAAAAATCAGTTTTTAATTTTTTTAACTGCGGCGCACCGAATTAAAAAAATTTAAAAAAAATTGAGAGTAGTAGTATCAATAATATGCACCTAGAAAAAAAGTATAATTATAGTACCGCGATTCCTTCAATACAAAATTGGCATTTTTCATAATTTTTTGACGTTTTGAATTTTTTGCAGCTCGGGTTTTCATCAATTTAAAAGTCTGCAAAACTTCTATAATATGTGCCTCCATAATAGAAGTGTCAAAATTTGTTGTTCGTTAAAGTGAGAGATATTAGGCAAAAACTAGATTTGTGATTTTTCCCTGTAACTACCCTCCCAGTTGAGTTACAGCGTTGAAACTTGGCACAAATTGGTTTTTCTTGATAAGCTATCGAATGGTACCTCGCAAGTTGAATTTGGTTTAGGGAAACATTTTACCCCCTTATCCGGCATAGCCTTTTGATGTCCTTTGTCGCCTGTACTATCCCGCAGGCGACTGCTTTTCATTGTGGTAAAAAACAAAAACATATCTTTAAAATTATTTAATTTCAATATCTATGATAGAGAGCGTTAACATCGTTTTCTAGATTCTGTTGGTAACGTGAGTGACGCCGAAATGGTATGAGGTTTTTGGATCCCCGGGAATTCAAGTCGAAAAAGTACAGGAATTCCTATATCTCGTAGGTCAGGCCTCGGATTTAAGTGATCTTTCGGGCCGATCGGCGAGAGAAAGGAGGCGTTCCTTTGAAAATCGGCCCGAAAGATCAATTAAATCCGAGGCCTGATGCACATGATTATGTACATATCTACAATATTGGCTCCCTATTTTTATTCGCTTTCGTGCGGACATTTTGTTGTGCTCGAAAATTAAATTACATCCGCATTAAATTTAAGTTATTTTCCCAAATATTTTTTGGTCTATGCAAACGTATAAATTTTGTTGTTTACGAGGAACATAAACGAAATTTTCCGATATGCCGATGAATATTTTGCTCTTTAAAGATGCACAAGCTTCTAATAAAAACAATATATTTGTTCTAGGACATATTGAAGATCAAGATATTTCTTACTAATTAGGAATCTGTTAAATTAGTAATAGTTATTACTACACTTGCAAACTTGGTCTAGATTTTACAGTGCTACTAAAGTAACTCAACAATGGAATACCTAAATTATTAGCAACGTCCTATTATTTATTAAGCTAAATTCTTGCGTTATTTAATTATGTCATTCGATAAGTACGTGGGACGAGATACATTATACCTTTCACAATTGAAAAACCTGTAATTTCTTTTCAAAAATGCGATTTGACAAAGATCGTTGTTAAGTCATAAAAGGAAAGAATACCGCCTAAGAACGAGCGCATTAGCCGTCACCTTTCGAGGCCAATAAATTCGTCAACGCTTTACCAGCCGTCCATAAAAGTATATGTAGTAAGTCCAGAAATGCAGTAAAATTGTGGAATGGGAATTGCCGATCGGCAGGGCCGTATTTCGATACACAGTTGTAGGATCCCAGGCAAACAGATGAGAAGCCTACGTGTTAAATAAAGTAATATTATTCAACTAATTTTAAGATATTCCGAGGTTTCACCGCGCCTAGAACGGCCATCTGGTAAACGCTTGGGGGTCCCGTAAAGAAGGCCCTTGAAAGCACTGCGCCAATGATATAGCGTCGGGCATTCTTGGGAAAGCCATCGCATAGAGCGAATGAATAGCGATCCACGAAATATTGTATTAACATAGCGTATTACGAATAACTTCGAATACAACCATTAGTGAGCGGTTTTCTCTTCATTTTCGTCTTACATTATATCATGTTTGGTCTCATTTTGATTGGTTGATTGGCTCAACAATATGTTGAACAAATTTTCACGCAAAAGAAGCAAGAGACAAAAAAGTTACATCGGCGTTTTATTGTAACATCGTTCTGTATGTATGTAATCACACTGATACGCTAGCATTTAAATTTCGACTGCCTCGAT
Organism: Nomada fucata; assembly: GCA_948146005.1. NCBI lineage: Eukaryota > Metazoa > Arthropoda > Insecta > Hymenoptera > Apidae > Nomada > Nomada fucata. The sequence goes on from OX411278.1 coordinate 16,996,915, forward strand.
ACTCGCTCTAGCCTCCTTTTGTTTTACGGCCTATTGACATCGACAAAAGCGACCACATACAGACCTGCTGATAGGCGGCATCAATCGGCCGTTTCCTCTCCACTTTTTCACTTTACTTCTGGACGTATAATACCATCGACGCTGTGACGTACATCAATCATGAAACCGAATTATGTTAAACAAATAAACCATATCCGTTTCTTCTATTTGGTAAATTACATTAATAGTGAGGCATCTACTTTTTTCAGCAGTATTTATAAAAATTTAAGATAAGGTGTTAATTATTAAAGGAATTACTAGGGATTCCATCGTATCCATTTAACAGTAAGAAATATCACATTCTCAATTTAACAAGAACCTAAATCACCAAAAATATTGTAACAATATAATATATTATAATAATATTTCGCAATTATTCATATATTTCTGTAGAGGTTCAATACCCATAGTCCAAATCACTGGCGAATCTGTATCTATAGTTACTTCAGAACAATTGTCATAAGTATTCGAAGAACTTACCAAACCACCAAATTGTAAAGTTGCATTATCTAAGGAGTAAAACATTGTTTTCATTGTATCAAACTAATTGGAACATTTAATTGTCATTATAATCATTGATACATACTCAAATTCCATTTTAAACCAGTTGTTTTGATACTCTTAACGGGTGCACCAACTGGTAAAAGTCCACACCAATTATTGCTTTCTGTTAATGTTTTTGGAATGATTATGCTATGAAGCCCGGGCCTCACAATCCACGTCAATGAGTTGCTTGCTAATTGTATCACCTAACAAGTATATAAAATTTGACAAGCGAAATTCAATGTTTTCAAGACAAGAGTAGATCATAATCGAAATGGCAGCAATTACCGGTACATGTTCTATCAGCTTATCACTTCTATAGAGCGTGTTAATATTTCCCATGATATGATCAAATCTTCCAGAGGACTCTACAAATACGTATATTCCATTTAACTGTCAACAATAATTTTCTAATTATTAAACATAATTTGCTGTAACAAGTCCAATGATATATCCAATATTACATTTATATTTTCCTTTATTGTGTACTGCCCTAATTGAAGCAAAGCTTTCGTATAGTCTGTGTGATTTTGATCTGGTGTTTCAATAATCATTGAACCCATATTTTTTAACTTCTCAAGGATTACAGGCGAACAACTATCCATATCGCCAGTCACTAAATGCGGCACATATTCACTATGATTTCCATTTAACAGATCTATACCTTGCTTGTCTAAGTAACGTAACCACCTGTATGTTCCACCGTCAACAGTTACATTAACCTGAGCTGAATGAAATATATATACCTATATTTTTTTGTATAAATCATTTCTAGTAAAAGCTATTAAACGCTTATAATATTCTCCAATGAATATACTACTTCCGAAACTAAGAAAACATACCTTTCTTCCAAATTTGAAGTAAAATATCATCCTTCCAATAAAGTGGGCTATTCAATATAACAACAGCATATTTATGATGTTCACTGCAATTAAATATTTGTAATGGGTCCCACACTGTTCTATTTGAATCTGGATCACGTTGCATGCTCAGATTCGATGTGTGTTTCCTTAAAACTTGAAGAGAAATGTTTACAAGCTTTGGTTATGTGATACAATGTAAAGAACACGTAATTTGTACATACAACTTAAATGCTGCTAAAGTACTTATACGTTTAGCAACAATTATTAAAGTAATATTTGCATAATAGTTGAATTCCCCGACCGCTATTTTTGTTCTATGCCTTACGTAATAATTGTTGGACTCTATTCACGAAGAAAGTCAGTTTCAAAATAGTTCTTTTTCGATCGCACATAGCTTACATATGTATAAAATTTTGGATATTAATAATAATAGAATTATTGATTATAATTTATTCTCAATTCTTACACCATGTGTTACAAAATCATTTCAAATCACGTTGCGTCGCGTGAAGTTCCAATCTATACTGATTCCATTACTGAATGACAAGCACCACGTGCCTCGAACTTAGAAAAATGTATATTACCGATTATTGAAGTATGTTTAGCTGAAATTTTTAGATTTTGCTCGACATAAATAATTCAATAAAGATAATCAATTAATCAAAATAAGGATTCGCGGCAAGCCCCATAGAACTGCATCCATTTTAGAAATGCACCGTGCATAACGATCGTTTTTGCATAAGGGTTACTACATACATAAGTATACAGTAAAAGAATTGCATACGTAACATTGAAACGAAACGGATCTTACTTGATTACTAAATACATACATACAGAATGTTATATTTGCTAATATGATTTACAGTGCACATCACTATTGTATCTATCTGAAATAACATTGAAACATCATGTCGTCAAAAATTTGGGTCTGGAATAAAGTTCCTGGTTTAACCGGAAGGTGTAACGATATCATTTATTCACGGCCAATTTTGCAGTCAAGTCGAGATGTTCTTTTATATTTTGGCGGTGATGTTCAGGTATATAAAATAGACCCCTAGAACCTAGTTCTTAGTTAGTTTACAAAATATTCTACAAATAAACTTTGAATGTAGGATATTCAGGAAAATATGCAACAGCACGCAGACAGTAAAAAGTATATAGAATGGAGTTTACAAAATACTGCTCAAATACTTTCAATAAACTTTCCCAAAAAACATATACTTGTTGTTCGACCATCCAGGTAACACCTCTGAACAATATGTGGTGCACATCTCTCATATTTTCCTATTTCAATATACCTCTTGCATTACTTCAGGATATATGTCACAAAGTGCGCTATGTTTAGCTGTTTTGATAACTTTGTACCATCCAACGAGTGCGGTGTACCATTATTTCTTCCAAAACACAATGCCTTGAAACATTTACAAGAATTAGTTAAATCTTCATTAGATCACATTCATACATGCAATGAAGAAGAGGTACATCCAAAGTTCTACTGCATATATGTAACTATAATTGTCATTCTTAACAGAAACAAATTTTATCTCCTCAGGATGCCAATCATTTCAATATCGGGGAAACAAAACTAACTATAATAGGTTTCAGTAAAGGTTGCGTTGTGTTGAACCAACTACTGCATGAATTCAATTATTACGAAAATGCATCGAAACTGGATATTGGGATTAATAACTTTATAAAGTTCATTGAAAGTATGTGGTGGTTAGATGGTGGACATGCAGGTTCTAAAAATACATGGATTACTGAGAAATCTATATTGGAGTCCTTTGCTAAATTAAGTAATATCCTAAATTAGGCCAAATGAGCACAATAACACTTGCATTAATACATTGGAAGTAAAACAGTACATATTGATGTTACTTTAGGAATAGATGTCCAGGTTCATGTCACACCATACCAAGTTCAAGATTCTTATCGCCCATGGATTCGTGAAGAGGAAAACCAATTTTGCAAAATGTTACAAAGCATGGGTGTTCTTGTAAAACGAACTTTACATTTTGCTGAAAAGCCGAGAAGTCTGAAAAATCATTTTAATGTTATCAAAGCTATTGGAAGTTAAGCGCACTATTGTTGTGATATGTACTTTATTTATGATGATAGTATTAAATAAAATTATCTGTGATGATCTCCAATCTCTAGTTACATTAGTTTAAAGATTATTAAAATATACTAAATCTTAAATACAGTATCACATGGCATGTAATGTTTTTTTGAGACAATACAATGTCAGTTTTCTGAATTAATTGTAAGTATGGAATGTCAGATCTGCATTTCCTTATTAATGTATTAATTACATTATAATATAATTAATAAAATGTCCATAAGTATAACCACATCTGAAGTTTTAATTGCATTTCACGTTTAGTTGTTTATTACCCACATTCTTTTCAGCTCAGTATTTATATACAGTGCATATAAAATTAAATGTTGCTAACAAAGGTTCAACTGTACATATAAGGTTTCATTAATTTTAATTCTTTCTTTTCGCATCTATATACATTTACGCAAAAGATCATATTTACATAATAATTACTGCGTGATCAAACAAAATATATTTCTGGTATTTGAATTAAATAATATCCCTATGAAATTTTTAAATATAATTTTAATAGCTTAAGTAATAGTTACTTAATTACATTCTTAAATACCATGAATATCTAAGGAAAATGGAAAAGTACCCTCAATTCGTTACGCTATTTTATACACAATATAGAAATATTAATTTGAATAATACAAAGACTCGTACAAAATATTTTACATGAATGTTCAATCTGTCATTTATGCTGTCATATTAATTCTTACTAGCATTTACTTGGACATTTGGTACGATAATAATGAACTGTTAAATTTCCAGTTTCTGAAACAAACAATTGATAATTAAATTAAACCAATGGCTCATCGCATGAACATATATTTATTTAACAAGTTGTTTACCATTATTTAATTGCGGTAATTTAACTTCGGCCCACTCATCGGATCCATCGCAACAATCGCAGTATCCATCGTTAACTTTATACGATGGTATTGTTATTGCTGTTTGTTTGAAATCACGAATGATATTATTAATAGGAAAAAGATACATATACATTAATATGCAAACTACTATATACCTGTAAACTGCGAGGATGTGATTTCGCAAGTAAAACTACCATTGTTACATGCATTGGTACCAGGCTCATCGCTTCCATCCAGAGGACAATCACAGTAATTATCGTTAATTTTAAAGAAGTCTATTTCATTTTTCGAGGTGAAACAAACAAATTTTCCACGCACATTCGGAAGGTACTTTGAAATATCTTTATCACGCGTTCCGCGTAAAGACACAGTCCGACCTTCTTTATCACGAAGAAGTTTAGAATGAGATGGTTCATTCCATTTCGACTGTGTTTTACCACTAATAATATAATTAGATGATCGTACAGATCCACCGATTAATTTTCCGACAATCGCCTGATTCAGTTCTTTAAAGTAAACCAACTGATGGACAACAAAAATGATAGCAACGATAAACACACAAATCAATGTATATTTTAGTTTTTTCCGTAAAAATCGGCGTTTCCAAGATATTTCGGTTTTCATAATTGCCGGTAATACAAATTGTCTGTTGCACGTTGTGCAAGGATATAAACTCTTTCCACTAGAGTAAAATTATAACTGTCAATGCGAATGGTGACGATTATTTGCTTTTGTTTTTTTCAAACATTTATTAAACATATATTTCGCAATTGACACAAAAAGTTAATCACGAAGCGTATCGATCTTTCGCAACGGTGTCAAATCACGTTTTATTTACAAACAGCCATAAAATTCGTTTCCTCTTCTTTGAACATAGTCAAACTGTGTCGTCGTAATCTTACTATGGAAACGAAGTTGTCTGCAGTTCGTCGATAATTACAATTATCGAATACGACGACAGTTCGAATTTCGCATCGACACCTTAGTTTCGAAATCGAAATGCGAATTTCCTAATTGTATTTCTTGTTTGTTCCTCAATTGTTTTACTTGCGAGGAATTTCAAATTCCGTAAGATGCATCGAAACTGTAAGTTGCAACATTCTATTTTTAATTAACTGTCTCCGTGCGGCCGTCGCCAATCAAAACTTCTGTGGTGATTTCGGGGTCTGTGAAGAGTCCCGCACGGAGTATCATTTCAAAAAGAAGATAATTTAAGGAGGTATCTAATTAGAAGACCGTTGAAAAATGAAATATCGCAAGTGTTATTAATGTTATCAAATATGAATTACACGATATAATAGTAAAATGTTTTTTAATAATAAATAGATAGCAATTAGCAAGCAATACAGATGAATTATCATCGTTTCTCGTGTTACTGTTTAACATCGTAATGAAATCTGAAATTTAATTTCTTCCAGCGCACATGTTAACTTCATATTAAAAGTTACAATCAAACAAATAGGTTGTAACTTTATAAATGCAACTTTTAACTCGTACATATGTATAAAGCGCAGTAAAAATGGTACTAAATCGTATTTATACCAATATTAACCATTTAACTAGGGAAGACGAGCTAACTCATCGTCACCGGTTAAAGTGTTAATAAAAAAAAACTAAAATATTCGCCGTAAAATATAGTAAACTCTATTTCTATCATATATTACAATGTACGAAAAGAAGTATGAAAAATTATATTGGGTACTCCGATTATTTTTGACGATACAAATGGATAGTTACAGTACATTAGCAATTGCTTCTTAAGCTCATAAAAGCAATTTATTACATTGGTCTTCCCATGCCGCGGCCCATAGGTGCACCATCTTGACTACTCTTCGGATTTTTAATGGTTTCATCCACAGATAAAATGAGACACGCTGCTTCAACTGCAGCTGTCAATGCATTAATCTTCACAACAGCAGGTTCCCAGACGAAAGCCTGTAAATTATCGCCGATGTCTTCGGCGTTGATATCAACACCATAGGAATGCATGCCTAAATGCTGCTTTTGCCGCAATTTGTTTAAAATCTTTGTTGCATCGAAGCCAGCATTAAAGCACAATTGCCTAAAAAAAGTTACTATGTTTTTACTGCAATTTAAGCCGGGCCTTCGCAGTTACTGTTTTTTTACAGTAATTTAAGTTATGACTAAAACCAAAAAATGTATGTACATACCTTGGAATAACTTCAAGTGCACGAGCTATTGCTCCAATTAAAACTTGCTCTTTCCCCGCTATAAGACGAGAGTGATCTCTTAATGTCTTCGAAAGTTCCATTTCAATGGCTCCACCACCAGCTACATAGGCATTTGTTTTAAACAAGCGTCTTACAACCATGATAGCATCGTGCAAAGATCTTTCAGTTTCTTCCAAAAATTGATCTGCTCCACCACGAAGTATAAATGTACACGTCTTAGCGCGTGATCCGTCGTAGAACAAGTTGAATCTGAAAATAAATATCTTCGTATAATAATCGCTGATAATATTTTATTTGATAAAATTATATGATTATAATGATACGTTTGAAATACCTTTCTCCCCCAATCTGTCTCTCCTCAAATGATTCGCATCTTCCAAGATCTAAATCTTTGATATCGTGTACAGTCGTTAGGATACTTCCACCACATGCTTGCATTGTTCTTTTCAAATCCTCTTCAGGAACTCTACCTGCACAGAACAAATCTCGATCCGCGAAATATTGGGTGGCAACATCACCGATCGGTAACTTCGACAATACAACTTGTGCTCCACTCTTGTGAATTTTATCAAGTTTGTCGTACAAGATTTGCCATTCGGCATCAACGATTTTTTGATATTCCGCAACATTATCCACGCGTACTTCAGCGTTATCTCTTTCTGCTTTGAGTTCTAATTCTATGTTCAATAAAGCAATTTTGCAGTCTTGGTATTTTTTCGGTTGCATCTCAAATCCAGCATAGGAAAATGTTTTTTTAAAAGCCACACCCTTCACCAATTCGGAATCTTCCAATGCTCCTCCAGAAACCTGTAACGTTCAACAACGATAAAATGGCGACTTTTTCTATTTAATATATACTGCATAGTATTTAGAGATCAACATTTGAAGAAAGTTACCTTTTTAATACCAATCATATTAAGGGATAACATATGGTCAAGCATCATAACAGCTTTCACAACCATACGACTGAAAAACTCTTTTTGGTGATGAATTAATTTAGAACTCATCGATGTGGCTGCACATTCTTCTAACAGTTCAACCAATTTTGTTTGATCAGATTTATCTATCTTTATGCTCACTGTATTTATCTTTTCAACTGCTACTTGAAGCGCGAGACGAAGGGCTTTGATTATTATACGCGGATGTACTCCTTCCTCGACGAATGGTTTCATTTGTTTCAAAAATTCTCCTGCCAGCAAAACTACGCTTGTAGTTCCATCACCAACCTGCAAATATAAAAGGAAAAACTTAACGAGTATACCAAATATCTTTGGTTTTTCTGTGAACTGTAACACACAATGCATGTATAAGGTAAATACAAATAAAATGTTTGAACATGGTTGAGGTAACTACGTGTCCTTAAGGTGTTACTAGTCTATAAGTTCCTAAACATACTCTTCTCTGTAAGCAAGTTGGTAGTCTTACATTTCAGATGCATTACTCCTTTATAGCTTTTAGCAGAGTCAATAATATTTAGAAAGTATTACATACCTCTGCATCTTGGGATTTTGCAATATCTACTATAGTTTTCGCTGCTGGATGAACAACTTCCAAGAGCTTCAAAATAGTTGCACCGTCGTTTGAAATCGTTGCCTTTCCATTCTGATCAACGATGAGTTTATCCATTCCCCGAGGACCCAAGGTGGTCCTCACTGCGTCTACTACAATTTGACAAGCATTTATGTTCGATACTAGCTGCTGTTTCCCTTGAGACGAGTCTGTGCCTTCTTTGAGTAAAATTATTTGAGGTTGCTATAACAAACAGATATATAGATAAGTTCCCTACATTTATTCGGCATACTACACAGATAACAATGATAAGAATAACTATAACAATATACTCTCATATATCGCCCCATTTTTAATATTTTCTTCTCAAATGTGCATGTGGCTTTTGTATGAATATGGCAGCTCAAGGCCTCCTACATATGAAGTCTGTCAAATTTCTTAAGACAAATGAATTAAGATCGAATTTTTTTGTTCTGTTACTATGTAATACATTTGTTGTAAATAAATGTTGTTCTACTTCCATTGCGCTCGAAACGAGATATGTTCTGTTACACGTGAATTAGATTGTTTCCACATGCACATTGTGGGAGCAAGCCGAAATTAATCTCCATATATGGTTAGAAGAGCTCAACCCTATAATACGTATGTTCGTTTCTTGTATCGTTATTTATTAAGATTTTATACATAATAATACAATTTTGTATTATTATTATTATCAAAGAGAATAATTTTTGACGATGTAAAATATTTTTCTTTTTAATAATCAGTTCTATCATATTAATAATGCACATATAAAATTATATATGTCAATGAAAATGTTATATTTCCTGCCATTAAATTATGAATTTCGTTTCTTCCTTACCATTTTTGTAATATATCGTGCGGTATTTTCCGGCTTTTTCGAAGTTTAGTCACTGAGCCTGGGCGCAATTACTTCAGTAACCTGTAAATTGTATTCGAGATGATTCTACTCCTAGGATACAAGCTTTAAGTTATGTTCACACTAAACGGAAGTGGGTTTTGTTAGAAATGAAGCGACCAATGAGGAATGAAAATTCAAACTTACGGACACTGTGAACCGACGTTGAGGAAATTTGAACGCTAACTTTTCGAATGCAAGAATAATATAAAAATTTAATAATTAAATACATGCAATTAAGCATAGTTAACTATACAACATGTTTAAAACAAGTGTTGCATCAGCAATATAATAACATCAGATGAAATTAATTTAATGTAACCTTAGGCATTAAATTGATTTATCCTTAACTTTATTAATTTTTAATTTTTCAATATATGATTCTTTATTAAAGAAACGACTGCGAGAAATCATTGAAAACGTGCGGAATCATTTTCAAGTAAATTTATAAGCATTCCATTGCTTAATAATACTTATATTTATATAATATGATATCTAATTGTTCCCAATTATTGCAACAATTGTTTGAGTGGGACAAATAATATTTATACGCGCAATTCCTTTTTTCACAGCCTTGATTTAATTTCGTACACTCCACCCTATGCTCATAATGATAAATTCAAGAGTGCAGTAACAGACAAATCATAAACATTCTTGAAAGAATAATTAGTAATTACATTTTCATATTTATAATACCAAGTTTTCGTAAAGACAACGATAGATGGCGTTGATTTAAACAAAAAGATTGTTCTCAAACGTTGAAAAACGGGCATGGGCCCAGGGCTGTTATTCAACGTTGCGTGGGGGTGGTATAATTTGTGACCTAATTACATGAATAGAAGCTCGGATTCAACATTTACCACATATTTATTTTTAAGCACTGTAACTGTACACTCTGCAGACTCCGACTGTATAGATTTACGTATATATACATACAACTATTGCTGTACAGTCAACCTTACCCTGGCGGGTAGCCTAAACGTCGAACTTACTCTAGTCGTGTTACAGCTTTTAAGCGGGGCGCGCAAGTTTCTGAATTTTATATCGGCTCGTAACAGTGCCAGAAAGTGTATACCTTGTGTTGCATAATATTTTTAATTTTAAGTGCTTGCCAACAACGTTGTAAATTCGCCTACACATCGGAACAACATAACCGTATTGACGAGGTAAAAGAAAATAAATTACAAACTCGAAGAATTTGTAACACGGCTGTCGAAGATAACATCTGATGTATGCGTACCCTTTTAAATTCGTAATTTCTTACATTTATGAATTACCGTATTTTGATTCGATTTAATATGGAAATCTACATTAATGATCGACGAGAGGAATTTAGAGATTTTTCATTCAGATTTACATGTTCAATATTGGGTACGGTAGGAAGTTCGAGGTGGCAAGGGTGCGAGTTACACGAACTATATACATATATGTATGCAGTACCTGACCAATCCATCTTGCTTGCAAGATGCTGACCTTTATATTCATCGTTGCACATGCGTAAAATAACTCCCACCTGATGACCATGGGCCAATGACAAATCGATATGTTCGAAATTTTAACGCGTAAGCTTTGACTATTTCCTGCTCTCAGTAGTTAGGAATGAAATCTCGAGTCTGTGGGGTCTTACATAGTAAGTAAAATGGCCACGTGTATTTCAATCTTTAATACAGTATTTATAGTAATCATTTCAAGTTAAAACATATTAATACGATGTATAATCTTCGTGGATCCATACGATCGCGCCCGCATTTATCGTTTACTATTTTTTTCGCTAGCTCATTTTTCGTTTCAGCCCTTTTGTGCGAAATAAGTAATGATTATAAAATGATCAATACCCATCACGAGTACTTACTGTAATTTTTAGAAGTTGTATTTTCCATTGGACGTCAATTTGAATCGGAATTGCAATTTTCATACATGTGCCATGCTTTGAAAATCAGTAAACGTTTTGTGTGTATCTGTATTTTTATTCGAATAAATATCTATGGTATATCTGTACTAATATACATATATATAATGCACATGGGCATTCGGCCTTACTTTACGTAATAATAACGTCATACGTGTACATAACAATAAAATTGGCGAAAAACTTATAGAGCATTGCGTAAGATTGTTTTCACAACACTGAGGAAGACATTTTTCACGGTGGCTTTTTTATATAATTTAGTTGTGAACGTGTCGATTTTAACGTCCTCATTACGAGCTAATCTGGAATACTTCTCATTCTATCGTTCGAATGACATGATATCTCGATGAAATATCAATTGATTTAATAAATATCAATTGCATAAATTAAAAGAGCAATTGCCTCAAACGTTTTTAAAATCGTACCAGTTATCTTTCAAATGCATCCCCTATTAATATAGAACATATTTAAAAAGGGAAAATAATAATAATAAAGAATGCTGTACCTTCGATTACAAGTAATGAAATAACACAAATGGGATTTTTTTTATAAACATGGAACATAGATTTTTTTTTTAAGGCCGCGGATGCTTTAAGAATTTGTAGGAATGTAAATATAACTGAAACGTGAATTCGAATATCTACTGTGTGTTTAGGAAAATCCTTTAATACATAATATGCACGTGATATTGCAAATACAGGCTGAAAACTATTTATAACACAATCACGTAGGTGATCGTAAATTTATGTGGCCACTGGGCTGTACCTAATGCTTAACGTTCAGTCTTATTGCGAAACGTCCATGTATGAAAATTGCTTCAAAGTTCAAGGAAAGTATGAACACAGAAGATCATAATGGTTATTGATCGAGAGGATCTAAATAATAAGTTAACGTATCCTCATGGCGATCTAACGGTACAAGATGGCTTTAGAAATTGTAGAAAACTTTGAAAAATGGAGGCAGAATTATTTTTTCATAAAATTGTTGTTAAATTTAGTCATGTTACATTATATAGGAATTCCATAAACTTATTTATATGGAATAAATTTGTGTGGTTTTTGTACATTTTTATTATCCGTAGGAACAAAACATAAGTTTGAAAGTTTGATTGAATTCTCACTTAAGTTCAAAATAAAAGAAGATGTCTCAAGAGTTGAAAATGCCTAGTTATTATTTATTCGAGAATTGAAGGGAAAGTAGAGGGAAATGTTTGAATAAACAAACTGTATTACAATTAAACACTAGATATTTGTAAATATTCATTAAAACGTAGATTTTACTTTTATCGCAGACATAACTTTTTAAAGACATTTAGACCAAAAATGGGTTACTCATTGGTTACTCCTCTGCAGCAACGAGTATATGTATGATAGTCTATAGTCTATCGATAGTCTATCGGTTAGATCTGACACATATATATTTACACCTTGCTGAACATACCTGCTAGTTTGTTAATGATTATTTTGCTGATAAATCATTATTCGAAGAAAAAAAATGCGAAATATATCAATTGGACAAGTTTTCCAACAGGCGATATTTCAAGCTTCACGCGCATTTTTACAACATTGCTTTCACTACCTGAATAATAAATAATTATGCACTTTAAACTCATTAAGACTTACAAAAATGTATTCAGCAAACATTTTTCGTTGGTGCTCAGGTCCGAAATGAGCCTATTTCTACCATCCTCTCTTGATAATTTCTTTGTCATTACTCGACGCAATTGGTATTTAAATAAAGAAAAGATGTGGGAAAAGTTCGTAAAATCTTCACGAAGTAATTACAAAATTTAATAATTAATTTAATAAAAGAATTATATTATAAACTGATTGAAAAAGTAGAATAGTATAATATGTATTGGAAATTTTAAATTTCTGCTAAAGAATTATACTTTTATTAATGTCTTTGGTATAATGTATATGTAAGTAAAGTATTCAAGTATGTCGTTAATAAATTATTCTTTTATATGTGTCGTGTACAACATTGGTAGTTGGATTTTCTTCATTCCACTTATAAATTTATTATAGAAATAAATGCAACGAAATTCCGACTTGCCGTTTCAAAGTATTGTTATAGTTAATACAGTAGCGAGATCGCTTACAATTTTTGTTGGAATGTATTAATTAATGTGTACTGCATTATTTTCAATCGAATTTTAGAGAACGACATTGACACATTTTTTTCCAAATCGTATAATATAATAAACTTCGCAATATTTCATACATTCTTCTGAAGACAAAGAAACTATTTTTCGTACATACACATTTTCTCAATTATAAAAAGTGTAACCAGAATGTCTAACAATTCAATAAACATTAATAAGAAATCGTAAATAAATATAATTAATTATTAAGTATCAGATTATTAAATTAATTTTCTCATTATTCATAACTGTTTTGAATAGGATAATTAATATTCATAATATTTAATCCGATATTTGTAGTAACATAAATTGAATTCTCGTTTTTTTATATTTTATATATAACGTGTAACCTCGTTGTCCCTCGCCAACATTTAGATAAATGAAAAAGATTAATTTTTGTATAATCCTTTGCAATCAGAATTTTGCCTGCTTGAAGAAGCAAAGTTAAGTTTAATTAAAGTTTATCATTTTCTTATAAAAAAAAAACGGCAATTAATAAATGTTAATGTGGCAATAATAAAAATATCACAAAAAATACTGTTTTGTTAAAATAGAATACATCCCGTACCAAACATGTGAAATAACATGAAAGTACAAATAATACAAGAATTATTTCAAACAATACACATGCTGATCCAATTTCGAGATGAGAGGAATATTCACGATACATTCTCATTTCGATATCGACTCATCTCAGTTTATTATAATGAACTAACTAGCTGAAAAAAGAAACAAAAATTAGCAACAATCTTCTTTCCTGTGTGCAAAATGTATATCACAAACCGATAATATCACTTTCCTTTTCTCCCCAATAATTGCAAATTCGTTATTGTCTTGTTTACAAGCATTACTTCATCCATGAGACATTCAAGTCCGAATTGTTTGAACATGTTTTAACCAAACATTCATAATGCGGCGCAAAATTTGACATAGTGAAATTAATGCACAAAAGGTGCATTTTTATTAGGGCAAGGCACGAACCAGAATAGAACCCAACTGTAGTCTATATATTGAGGAAGAACTTCTTTCATCGAAACCGTCCGACAATTTCGAGAAAATGAAGACTGTTTGGATTATTGGCGGGCCAGGATGCGGCAAAGGAACGCAATGCGAGCGAATCATTGAAAAATATGGATTTTTTCACATAAGCAGTGGCGATTTATTGCGCGAGGAAGTCTCCAGTGGTAGCCCCAGGGGAGCCTCGCTTCAGGAGCAAATGTCCAAAGGTCTATTTGTCCCAACGGTAAATAGCGTTTCACCCTTTCGAAGAGGACACACGATTTAATGGAGATAGAATACGACATTATTTGAACAGTATCGTAGTTAAGATTTATTGTACGATTTACTGTGCAAAAGTTGTAAGATGCGCTGCGATTTGTCGAACGACTATGAAGTTTCAACTATGAAATTTGAATTAATTACTACTCATACGTAGAATATTTTCTGTTGATTAACTGGTTTCAGCAGTTCTTCGTGGCTGCAAATTGAATATCACCTTGCTGTCTAAATTTATAATAATAATTGAATAATAATGTGCGAGCAACTCTGTTTTACAACAAGTAAAGTAGGTAGTAAAGTAGAAGGGAAGATAACATAATGGAAAAATAACATATTACAAAAAAGTATTACAGTTATTCGCAAAATATAAATATCGCTTCTTATTAGGATGTTGTCCTGGACCTAATAAAGGAACGAATGGAGAAAGCAAAAACGGAAAAAGCTACGAACACTGGGTTTCTTATTGATGGATATCCTCGAGAATTAGAACAAGGCCTCCTGTTCGAGAAGAAAGTAAGCGTTAATTCGACAGCTCTCGACTATTGCTTATTGTTACAGAATGCAATTCCCAATAGGAATATTATATAGACATTAACTGAATATAAGGGAGTCTTTACAAAAAGCCTAATATTTAAAAAAAGATTAATTATTAATTAATTCTTGTGCTTTTTCTCTTTGCCAAACGCGAAATGCTTCACACATATTTTGCATAATTGCATATAAATGTTTATAACGAACTCAGGTGTGCCCAGTCGACTTAATCATTTTCTTTGACGTCTCAAATGACACGTTAAATAAGAGATTGCTAGGAAGGGCGGCCATATCAAAACGTGCCGACGACAATGAGGAGACAATCAAGAAGAGAATCGAAATATTTAACGTGAAGAATGGGGAGATTGTTAAGCATTATAAAGAGAAAGTTCTTACAGTAAGTATTTTTCATTGCTGTCGCCTCCCAGCAGACACTGGAAGCAATTTCAACCTAATTGGAAATCGTTCTGTTTAGATAAACGCAGAAGGTAGTGTGGACGCTGTATTCGCCGAGGTTTCAAATGCACTCGATTCTTTATTGGCGTAGATCTTCTCTAATATACTACACGAGCTCTCACTTACAGCAACCTAATTGTTCGAAATCATTTTTTCTGAGATTCAGCGATTGAGATTTAATATACGTTTCTGGTCTCTCGCCAATGAAAATTCAATTAAGATGTTTTACTTTCGTAGATTTCTAATTGTAAGAGACGTACAGTGATTCAAACACGATAATTTGCTCGCACAAAGGTCGAATATTTATTCGAGGGGATTTTATTAAGTAAAATTATCCTGAAAGAAAATACTTACATCTTATTGAAACGACAAAGAATAAGGATGGAAACGTTATCTGAAAATTTTGAAAGCACTGTGTTTGAAGTTATCAACGTTGTAATGAACGCTAACCCGTGACTAATTGTCGATGACATCGCGTGTATATTGCAAACTCTAAGTACCTGTTTTTACTAGCAATATACTACTTACAAGGGATCATTCCGAAGTATCAATTACAAATTCCAATGAAATTTTGATAGAAGGGAGCACTAACTGAAAATTATGATACTTGAAAATCACCATAAAAGTTGGAGATAGTGAACCTATTTGATCTAATATCTAGGAAATTATGGTAAATAGAAAATCGGCACGAATGGTGGAATTTAATGCACTGCTAAGTAGTATAGGTCAGTCATAAGCTTGGAACACGTGCTGTTCCGTGTACTCAGGACCGCACGCCGAAATTTTTACACTTTGAGCGATACTTTCATTAATTTTGACCAAAATTAGTAAAACGAAATGCAATACAAACGGGAATCCATGAAAACTATAAATTCTTCCAAAGATACACACCTATAGACTTCGATTCTGCACAAAATATATTATATTTCGAGTGCAAATATCTTTTTTTATTTTGAAACAAATTTAAATCCCATTTCATCTTCATTTTGTGCTTTGATTAATGGTTAACGGTCACAAATTTCTGTGAAAATGGATATACACTACATGATATAAATTATTGAGAAGCACGTGTTATATTTAAATAAATCAGCTTTTATCATTTGCCTAGCTGAGTTACCTATCTAAGAATACAGAATAACGATAACAAGATATTATACCAATATGTTTTCCACCGCTTTGATATCAGTTTTCATCCCCTAAGCGTGTATCAATGCCTGACAAAAGTATTTTGTTGAGTACTCTTTGTATCAAAGTTTTGTGGAAACCATTGATTGACATTTCGGGGTGGTGCGTTGTTAATGATAATTAAAAAGACAAAAATCTGCAAACCAAACAATTCGATATGCAGCAGAAAGTAACAGCCGATTCTGATTGTTATATTACACTGTTCACAAATTTAACGGTTTACTGAAATAATAATAATAAAGTATATATTTTACGAATTCAGCGAATTCATTTCTGAAAAACCACTCCCCTCCTTCCATCGAACTGACGAAATCAATTGTTCCTGTCTAGTTTATGAACTTCCTGTTCTATGAAACTTTAATGCCAGTCAGTTGCGTAAGTTGAAATCGCGTTTGCATTCTGCTTATATTCAAGCGGTGTATTGTACAAGTTAATTGACTTTATCCGACATTGAATTACGTCTCTGTATTCAAAATTACAACTGATCAAGCACGAGAGGGTTTCACAGTTGTAGAAGAAACCGTGCATGTACAAACGATTGATTGAGTCCTTTGGCTACCATAAAAAATGAAAACAATAAATATTGTTTTAGCATATGTTGTGTGCTTGAAACTGAATTTAATCGCGAGTGATATTTGTTGGCGAATTAATTCAAGACAATTACCATATTACAAACTGATGAAATCGAACTGTCGTTCAAATGAATTGATAGTTTCAAGAACGATGGTCCAAAATGTGAACGAGTGTACAAAATTCGCCAGGGTCAAAAAAGCTCTGGCATTTAACTACGGTTTGGAAACTGATCTTCACGGTAAGACAAACGATACGATTGCAAACATATCACATCTCCAACGCGAGAAGTGTCACAAGTAGAAACTATTCGTTATTCGTTTCATGGCGAAAAATATCCTCTACTCTGTAAGCCTGGTAATAATGTCTGAACTTGTAATTCAGTACATTAATGTCAAACAGAAATGTGAACAGTTGCATACTTTCGACTTATGGCACTTTTTTTGTAACAGTGTGATCCGTAGTATTTAGTGAACGATACTTTAAATATTGTAAACACTATGCATACCAAAAGACTTTTGTATTATTATAGAAAGGAATATTGGTATTCGAAATAGAGGTAAAGCAAGAAACGTATGTCAAGCACTCGAGTGCCCCGAGACTCATAATTTCACCACTCTTGTGCAAGATGAAAATTATAAATATTACAGCACGTATCCTACATTCATCCCAACTGGTAAACGAATAAAATAACAGAAATACAGTTGAACCTCGATTAACCAGCTTCGCCAGGTGACAGAGAGGCAGATTAAGTTAGATTTTGGCTTGTAATGATTAGAAGCAAATTTCGTACCAAATATTCGACAAGGTGGTTTGAAACAGTCGTACCTTCTTTGCGATTAATTTTAGATTCAGAACATACGTATATTAATAAATTGAAGCTCCCGGATAATTCAGACTGCAAATAATTACGAGCCGGTTCACCGAGGTTTTATTTTGATATCCAACATATACTTCATATAACACACGTATGTTATAGAAAATTACGATTTTTCGTACGGCTTAGAAAAGAAAAATTGTCGTCAAGCATAACAGTGTCATACTGAAGCGACAGCAAAAAATGATAATTTCTTATCGTCCTCTTTTTCACGAACAAACTACTTTCAGGTTCTAACTACACACTGGCCTGCATCCCTAAAATAGGGGTATTCGTGTTTTCAAGCAACACTTTGAATTATAGCCAAGCACAGTCTGCTTGCCAAAAAATGAATGCGTCGATTGCTCACATAATTAGCGACGAACGTACCAATGGGCTAGGAAAATATATCTCACTAAATACACCTACTTTCGTTGGGCTCAGTAATCGTAACAGCGAGAAGCTTTGGAAAAATGAATTTGGTACTTAATTGACACCGTGCTGCAGAAAATTTAATCCGTGGAAGATAATAAATGAAAGCAGTAACTAAAATGATAAATATTATTATTAAGTTTTACGAGTTGTTGGTACAAATTTTTATTTCAATCGTAACTTTCTTGCAAATTATTATTTAAGGAAAGCGCAATATGCGTCTTATATTGCTAGGAGGGCTTTCAAACACTAAACAATTAGTATTAGATGTTAATAATGTTCGACTAAAAACTTTCGTTTTGGATTGCAGCGTAACGTTACTTTCTTCAATTTCAGAAACTAAAGGAATTATTAAAATGATTTGTATAATTTTTAGGGGAACCGCTTTCGTGTTTTAATTATCGAGCATGGGGAAAGGGACAACCATCGAACTCGAAAGGATGCGTTAGTCTTGTAAAACCACCTACATCGATACCTCGTACTTTTTGGAAAGTTGAACCTTGTGATAGTACGTTACCCTTTATTTGCGAACTCTCACCAATGTATCGACGTTTAAGTAATAGAAGAATTTGATATTTATCAGCAAAGTAATACTACGTTACTTAAATCGCGATCATTGTTTTATTGCAAATTAATCTAACTATATTATATATACTGCACGCGCGATAAATAATAATTATGTCAATTTAAATAGTTTTAATATAGATACCGAAGTGTATCGTTTATTAAATGATACTGAATAAATAAATATTTTGTAGTAAGAATAAAAGGTTGCAATTATTCGATTTGTAAAATCTTTGAAGAAACAAAATATATCTAACATTAGAACGGTACCCATTAGATATACCTTAGAATATTAAATCGCATAATGAAAAGGATAAATCGATGTATTAAAAACCCAAATATTAATTAAATACAGAATTTTAATTAATCGTAACAAGTATTTATGCTTGTTATTAATGAAAACAAAAATTAGGAAATTATTTACATTAAAATTGTTCAGAATATGATCAGTAGGAAAGAAACATACATTTCTCACTCTTTGTTGATTATATACACGTATACAAATCTGGGACTATAAAAATTGTTCCTTTGTATTAATCACTTATCAGCTATCACATGCTCTTTAAATTGATGGCATAATATCTAGGATGCAGCCGATGAACTGCGTCAATACTCTGTTTATAACTTTAATAGAATACAGTAATAACGTATATATAATAGTAACAATTTGATTATACAAATTGCTTATTAATATTCAATACTCGCAATACGCTGTAAATTAAGAATATCAATTTTTGCATATATTACGTAAATAATATAATTGATACAATGCAAATCATTTATTACGATATATATATTTTCTCCACCAATAAATATTTGTAATGCAATTAGCTGTTACTTTATTTTTAAAAAACATATATATTCCCATCATTCCACATCCGCTAATCAACGAGAGCTTCGATCGAACTCTAACTGATTCACTTTCACGCAAAGTGATTGATTCGAAATTATTAAATAATCGGTAATTAAAAAATCAGACACAAGAATGCAGCAACATGTTCATGCAGCAAAATTCCCAATTTTTTTACAAAGAAATTATTAGCTACCAATTTCTTTGGGCAAATAAAGAAAATAGATTATACACAAAAACAATAACAACACGATTTTATTATACTAACAATGAAAAGATGTATTACTTAAACAGTTATTAATTGGAAGCGATTAACGTGCATTCTATAAATTCTAAACGTTCGATATATATATATATATATGTATTTATGAAAATAATCGTTTCTAAAATCAAACATTCAAGATAGGACATAACAAATTCAAAATGTGATATAAAATATTTAAGACCGTTGTGTGAGGCAAGTTTCAATAGTCACATTTGTACAAAAATGCATGTTAATGGCACGCAGACATTACTCCATTTAAAATATTCGTTGTTTTCTTTGAAACTAATATTGCGAATAGTCTATTATAGCATCCGTTTTTAAAGGAGGACTACGTTCAATACGCAAGATATTCATGTAGGTAATCTAAACGTTTTACCTAGGTTTACTTTACACGTGAATTCTATAGCAAGATACTGAAAAGAAAACAGTATGTAAAAATGGTAATATAAAATTAATAACGCGTACGAAATTCTGACTTGCTGTTTACTTAGGACTATTATTGTCACATGTTTTGCTGCAAGGATGATGGAAAATATAAATTTGTAAGTAGAAGTGTTGATTTTATAAAGTGTCAACATATCTTTACATAAAAGTCTTACATTTCGTTTGTGATAATATATAAAAGTATAAAATGATTTATTTCTGATATAGGTTTGTATGGAGTGATATCAGTATTGGACCTTTTTCGCGTGTGCTCAGTGTACCTTTTTTTTTTAATTAAATTAATTTATACAAAATTATTGTAAATATATTACAAAACAAAATTATATTAACAAACATGTCTCATAATTATGATACATAACGTAAATGTTTTTTTTTGTTTTTGTTTTTATATCGAAATATAAACAAATTACAAAATCCTGAAGATATTAGAAAAATTCTTAAGTTTAAAAATTATTTTTCAACTATTACACATATCGAGATTAAATTTATCCACACTGCCGAATTAACATTTTATTTCGTACTGTGTCCGTTTACTGCATTTATACAACACAATTGATGCGAAATTAGATATATGGATACTTAGCACAATATCAATATGATACACGGACATACAAATTAACTTTATATGTACAATAATAGTTATACTATTAAAAAAGAACTACGAAAAGCTTTCTTAATACGTACTAATATAAACATCAGCTTAACTGTTAAGAAATACTTGCAGAACATAATATTTTGAATTCTATTATGCCACAAATTTGTGCCCTCATCTTAAACTTGGGGACGGATGCTACATAAAAAATACTTTCAAATAGGACCTATTGCATTTGAAGCATGATTTAAGCGCAAATTCTTTAATAAGTTTTAGCACACTGATAATTATGACATTATACAACGTATATAGACATTTTATAATTTTTGTATGTAGATATAAACCTTTCAAGGGGCTTGTATCGTACATACTCATGGCATAATTATACAAACTTTTTCAATACTTTAAATTGCCCTACATTTCTATAAGCAAATACAGACGCATCATGCGTGCAGTTAATGTTATTAATAACCAATTGTATGAATAATTGTATTAACAAAACGAAATACCAATTCATTGAAAAAAATAAACAAATAAAAATACATGTAAATATAAAGCTGCCCAAGTTTCATATTGTCTAAGACATTTTTCTTTTTTATACACAAAAGAACTGTTTGTATTTAATAATTATTTCACTCCGTTTAATTATAGTTATATTCTTCTTGAATAAGCTACATCCAGCTGAAATGTGTAAAAATTTTATACAATACTAATATTCTTTATATATTACATCAGATATACTCCAAAATGTAACGACAATTTCGTGAACTATGCATCAACGTACTATTATTAGATACTGATAAAGGTATAAACATTTTTTAAATAATAATGGCATTACATGTTAAAAGATTATAAAAATAATATAAATTAAAACACCGAATGCATATTAACATTATCTACACATCCCTTTTTCGAAGAAAGAATTTGAATTTTAGAAACAAATTTTTGATCAGAAACATCACTTCTTAACAACAGATTGCAATTAGAATGGACTTATTACTTCTTGAAAGATATACTTATTAACAATGACATTCATAGTGACAGTTTCATTGGCCCTGGCACTTCAATCCTATAACCACTGTAATCTGCTTGAGACTAGAATTTTTAAGGTGATATATGCAACAGCTAAATTGCAAATTGCAATAGGAATTTATTAATTCGTTCAACTTATGCATGATATTGGGTATTTACATATTCGCATATAGCTATAATCGTATAAACATATACGTATAATCTGAAATAATGTGATTATGATCAGAGGAAAAACTTTGTAATTCCATTCGTTCTAGATAAAATGTTTAATATATTTCATCAAGTACTGATATAAAAAATTAAATATTATTCTGCTTCTATTTACTTCATATATATATTTAATCACCTTGAAGTATACTTAAAATTTTGTTTATTTAAAAAAATAAAAAGATTTGAACTATTCAACAGTTTCGTGATTACATGGAACAAAGTTATCAATATGTAATTTTTAAAGTGATCTTTAACATGTTTTGTCATACTCTTTTATTTGAGATAAAAATTGTTCCTTATATGTTGCTGCCTCATGTAGTCATATTGCAACGTGATATAACGTATCACAAGCATTTTATCATGTAGCACCATTTCAAGTTAATACATTAAATCTATTTCGTTTCAAAGGGGTACACATAATGATTTGTTTAAAGTGTTATTTGTCGGAACTAAATACTGTTAATGTTTCCATAATGAAATAATAAATTTATGCGGGGGAAATTAAATATATTGGCACTTGAACTATTTAATAAACGTAAGAGTAATTAGTATCGTGTTGCAAATGCGAGGCAGCATTTTGACAAAAGAAAGAAAAAATATATAAATAATACAGCTTTAGTAAATTTAGCAATTTAAGTACAAATATACTCTTACAGTTTCAACATACAATTTAAAAAGATATATCAGAATGATACATCATATTTGACGAAATACTGGAAATGCTTTAACATAATAATCTACATATGTATGTATCAGGTATCCATTACTAAATTTTATTTACGTTTAGTTTAGTTAAGTAACGAAATGATGGACACATCTCCCTAAAGTTTTTAAATGCTATTTAAAGGTGTCGCGAAAACACCAAATCAGACAAATCTTATAATCAAATAAAATAAACTATCGCAATTCAGGACACTTTTCCAAGCAAGGAATGATACATGGAATACTTTGTTTACAATCAAATATAAATAAATACTGTTACCGTATTGGCGAAACAAAAACTAAATGTGACATCACTAAAACGAATAAATACAATAATTATACAATAATCGTAAACTACTATCCCATTTATAATGGAAAATGAAATCGAAATAGTAGTATTCTGTAAGGAAAAACATACTGTAGAATTTGTGTGTTGAGTTTCATTAATCTGGGATGTTGATCGAAGAGGCGAGAGGTACGAATTGTTCCAAAATCGTCCCCATTGTCTGCTGTAGCATTGCATGTTTCTCTTCTAAGGCGACAACCTATTTCAAATTGTTTTTCTTATTAATTATATATTTATAAATATGTACCGAACAAATAATTCATGAATTGATATATTTATGCAAAAAATATTGAATTAAGAAAATAATTCTTAACTATTTTTATTTTTCTGTACTCACTCTTTCTAATAATTGATTGTAAAGAGCAAATGGAACGTAAGCAGGAGTTCCAGGAGGAGTTGATGTCCGTTCAGCGTGTGGTGATGTATCAGGCTTCTGACTTTGACCTTTGTCTTTCGGTTTAGTGTCTTCACTTTCCGCTTCTAATTTATTAATGCATTCAGCAACACTTTTTGTTGATAGTCTGTATAGTAATTCAAGATTATATACAAATATGAAAATTTATGTGATTAATAACTATTAATAATATTCATTTGTTTTATAATTCTTTTTGGTATTTTGTTTTTTTTATTTGCATATCCTTCTAAATAAATCTATTTAAAGTAACTTTACCGTGAATAACTGCGTTCTTTTTTCTCTTCCGATTTGTCAACACGATCAACGGATGCGGTTTTTCTCCTTTCTAATTGATTTAATTTTAATTCTTCCACCTAAAAAAAAACAGTCTGTTATAAATACACATTATATACTTACATAATTACGAAGGGTAAGATTTATTATTGCAAAGTGTGGATACAAATAGACAAGATCAATTAATATATCGTGGTACAAATGAAGTGGGCGAAACTATGGCTCAAAATAAGTTGTAACTAGTATACAATAAATTGTTTTCGTACGTAGCATAATTTCTCAAAAGAATAAGTTTTAAAATCAATCAAACACGCGTACACCTGACTGATGTCAAACGTAATAGACTTCACTAAACACCGTTATTATGTCTGTTTCTGTACATAATACAATGTCGGAGTTCGTTTGCTGCATGCAATGTTGTACCGGTATTAATTTATCAGTTTCCACTGAACAAGTAAGGGAACGCAATACCGTAACGAAAAATATACAGTTACTTATGTGCATTTGCTACGGCGTATTATTATCGTAAAAAATTTACGCCCATGGTCTATATAGTATTACCCAAGGTGCTTTTCTTCTTGCTTTTACAGCCAATCCTTCAGATTCTTCTTCTCTCAACTGTTCTAACATAGTATCTGCATTGCCGTTTGCTAAGTTATCCTCCTATTATAATAAGGATTTTATATTTAAAACGGTACAAATAGTTTGAGGTACTCTAGAACATATAGTCAAATACTAGAATTGTGTTAAGAATACTAACAGGTGTTGTGCTTGTTGTGGGAACTGTTGGTCCGGTACCGTGACGTCGTAAGCGTTGCGACGAAGGTGGTCGTCGCCGTGGTGCTTTAGCACGCGAAGCTGTCAGATGAGAAAGCGGTGCACCTTCTCCCCTTTCTACCCCATCTAATTCTTCACCCAAAGCTATATTGGTGTTTCCATTACCATTGTTGCTTCCTACTTCACCCACGAGCCGTTTTAAATTCGATGCGATTGAGTGTCCGCCTATACTCTTTCTGTCTATGCTACTTCCTCCGACTCCTGGAGAGGTTGATGTTGCGGAAGGTACGGGTGCTGATATGGTTTTCTTAGTGATATCTACAGTTAAAATGTAAATAGTGACAGAGTATTATAGTACAGTATACCGACTTACTTACAATTTTTTATTTTACATCGCATTTGTTAGAACAAAGAAATGAATAAGTACCGGCATGTACGTTTCGTACGTCCAAACTTTTTCTAACTTGAACTTTCCCATTTTTCTTCAACTGATGAGAATGTTTCGTAAGGGATTTAATGGAAGCCTTGTGTTTTTGTACGAGATCTTGGTAATCAGACGCAACACCGATTACTTCGACAAAATTGTCAGGGAATAAACCCACTTGACTATCTAACTCTCCGATCCACCAACCCTAGAATTTATTTCACATTTTATTCATCATATCTCTCAACTTGTATTTTTAAATTATTCAACAAAAATCTGAACAAATTGTTCAAATGGCGCATGAATTTTCAGCAGTTTGTACCTTATCTGGAGCATTCCTGGAAAGAAGAGTTATTACATCTCCTTCATTCAAACTTAATTCATCCACATTGGTGGCTTCGTATGGAAACAGTACTTTACACAATTCTCTTTTATCTTGATCTTTATGTTTATCTGGTTCTTCGTAAACTGGTGGAGACACAAAATTTGAAGGAAAAACACCAACTTTGCCTTTAAGCCTACCCCTCCACCATCCTTCCTCCACCTCACCCAAAAATTCTATAGAATCTTGAGGTACTAAACTTAGTTCATCTTCATTACATGGTTCATAATTAAAAAGTACTTTACAAAATCGTCTTTTCGATGAGTCATTCTTTATGGAAGCATCTTCGGATTTAGTACTAGTAGGTCCTTCGCTTGCTCCGCTCCCTGCACTTCCAACTGTTCCGCAAGAGGGGGATTCTAACACCTATATTTAATTATGACCTTTATTATCATTCATATACTTATAACAATATTCAACTTGCATCAAATGCAATTTGTACCAGCTAATATGAGTGAAATTAGCCGGAGATATCAATCGAAAAGGTACCTTCACAAAATTATCAGGAAACATGCCACGTTTGTCCCTTAAGGTACCCTCCCACCAGCCACCCATCATCACTTTAATCTCCGTGATAATGTCACCCTTCTTTAGCGTCAATTCGTCTGGTTCTTGCGCCTCATAGTTATATTCTACGACTGCCTCCATTTTTTTTTTATTCTAATAGTAGCTTGAATTCTCTAACGCATAAGTATCACAACCTTGAATCTGCAAGAAGTACTACGTTAAACCGCACGAAACCCACTGATAACATTTAAATTTCTGTTTACATGTACAATAAACAGAACACTTAAGTGACATGTATATGTAAATGTCAGAACTTTTTCGATCGAGTCACACATATCGTTAAATAAAAAACTGTTTAGAATGAATTTATTTACGTAGGGCAGGTCAATGCGGGACCTTTGGTCGTTTCCCTTTGCAGCGAGTTCCCGTACGAAACGAAGAAATTGCTCTCTCGCGATAAAACAGACCGAACACAATACGTAGCATACGTATGAGTTGAGACAAGTTGCGCGACCGTAAAAGTCATTTGTTCCTTGTGCATCCTCCACCTTCTATGTCACTGCACGAACTTAATAGATTCATTTTTACTGTAATGTCTAAGAGATATGTCGTTGAAAATTGAAAATTTAGGCGTATCCCATATTCGGTTAACAGCTCGATATATCTGTCATCGCGGCCATCTTGGACACCAAGCTCGAGTGAACTTTCAACTTCGAGATGCAATTTCTGTTACGCGCGCATGCTAACCTATCCCTGACTGAAAGAACGCGGCAAACGTAATTCGTGATTCATTTTGCGCGAGTCTGTCAATGAATACAGCTTCGTGTGATGCTCGATTACATGTGAACACGTTTATGAATCATCGATGGTGATATTTCATTGATGATTTAAATTGCGACCCGTTTGTTTCCTATGTACTTATCTATATGTATGTATTTACACACGATCTATGCACTTCACTTTTCAAAGTTTCCTGGTTACATACCGATATTTATCGCGCTTCTTTTATGCAAAATTTATACATGTTTCAAAGAAAATGATTGTCTAGAAAGTCATGTGACTTATCGTTTATTTTCAATGCTGCTGATTCATACTAATCGGATGGCTGTTATCATAAAGACCCCTCACGTATCGGATATGCGCAGAGCATACAAAGTTTTCCGTGTACCTATCGTTTTAAGTCACACCTGAACGAGGCCACTCCATAGAACGTTTTATAGTAACATTATCTGATCGAGAAGATAAGAAGGTATAATTGGAAATTTACTAATCAAAAATTCACGATCGAAATACGTTTTGTAGCCCTAGTTCGTCAATGTCCTATCTCACCTAGTTTATAAACTAATAAGAGGACTATGTTGAAAGTTTATGAGACTGGAAAACCTTCGAAGTTTTGGAGTTAGGGCTTGAAAGGTTCGAATATCTGTTACTTTCTAAGTAGATTTATCATCGTATTATCATGAATCTGTATCCTTTATGCCAACGAGACGTCCGTGCGTTGATTAAGTAAATTGTTTTCAAAATGGAGTTAGAATAGTCGAGAACTAGAGCGACGGTTTGCAATTGTTTAATTGCAAACTACGGTGTTTTATGTTGAACGAAGGGAGGTAATTGAATAGAAATACTCGGTCATAGGTAAAAAGTGTGCATCTTTATTTATTACCGAGTCAGACATTAAGTTGTACAGTAGTTTCTACAAACTCAAACGTTTATAAACGTATATATGTATATTCATATTATTAAACTACTATTATCAGTCAAACTATAGAAACAAAACACGTGAGGTACTCTTATCGTTAACGGTAAAGTGTATAACGAGTAAAGAAAACTGCAGTTAACGCTTTTCAATATATCCATTATATTTCAATATCCAGTTATATTTTTAGTGAACGAACAGAGCGCTTTTTAAAATCATCTACTTCGTTTTTCAATATATGCTTTCATTTCATTTTCTGCAACGTTACACTTCGTTCCCCCGCGATAAACATTTCCCCGTGTTTTATTGTTTTATTCCACATGAACTTGTCTGTGCGTCCACCAAAAATGTATTTCTTTCTTAAAAAGGATAACAATAAACTAAATAAATAATTATCTCAAGTAAGACAAGCTTTTGTGTGATCGCAAGTTTTCCATAAAAAGAAATTGTTTTTATTTGGTATGTTTACCGACGTCGATGTAGCGTTAGAACATTTTTGCATGCAAATATGGGTCGCGTCTAGGTATCAGATAACATCAACCAAATCTTACAAAAAATGTTTCTGTCACAAACGTTTCACCCAAAGGCCCGCTTCGGGGAAGAAAATTAAATGAACCCATGAGGGGTCATGGTATGGGTTAAAGTTAGACGATCCAGCGTTGCTTACAAAAAAAAATAGTAACGACTCTGCTGGCCATAAGTTTGAAATTGACTTCGGGACCAATTATAATTTTTAGCAGAATCGAAACATTTTTCTTAAATTTTGCATATGTTCGAATTAAAGCTACTGAAAATTACACAATTACGTGTACCTATACATGCAATAGTGTCTTAGTAACCGCAGTATATTCGGAAAACGAGGGATGTCTTATAACAAAAGTCGAAATTATGGAATAAAGCTTTGGCCACTTGTTCTAGAGACTTGTACAATAATTACCTTACCCTCGTTTGAGAAATAAATTCAGTCAAATACAGAATAAACGTGTAGAAGTTGGTGATATATTATATCACATATTCAAGTACGAATGGGTATGTAAGATCTCATTGTTCGTGGCTTCCGACTAGTAAATCTATTTTCAAAGTCGTTTTCCTTGAAGCTAAAGCTACAAAGCTTTTCATATAGATGAAAAAACTTGGTTCTTTAATATTAATTTATTTTTTCGAAAGGAATCATCCCCTTCCCCGTTGAGCCACGATTATTGGAACATTTTTCTGTTATGCAATTAATATTCGGAACACAATACTTGCAAAACTTCCGGGTATAAAACGAGTCGTGTTGGGAAACGATTCGATTGTTCCGCTAGTGGTAGTTGACTCATGAATTGTAAATTGCGGTCGGTGATTCATTAAGTACTACGTATGAGCAAGAGAGGTGTTAAATTTCGAAATTATTTAAAATCTTTAAAGGCCATTATGGTGTAGAACCGAATAATCAAACATTCAGGTATTTGATAACGATGTAATATGTGTAAATCAGTAGTAATAACTCGAACATTCCTTTCCTGGATATTTCAATTTGCTATTCAAGCTGATAGAAAATAGTTAATAACAATTAAACGCTACTGCTTACAGCCATAAAAAAGATTTTAATCGATAAACGATAAACAACTAATATTAAAAATCCCTGTTATGGGAATTCAACGCTTCCCAAACACCCAAGTGTCATTATTACGAAGAAGATATTTATAAGCTTCTCAAAATAGAAGATTATCAATTGCTAAATATAAATTTCGAAAAAAGAACTACCTTCTTCGAATAGAGTCCTGTCTATTCTGTATACAGTCGGTCGAATAAGTGTTCGTACACCCGTCAAAATAAAATAACTTTTTTAAAATGGACCAAACGTCTCGGATATTTGGGTGGAAGTTAGAAGGATTATTTTAGTAGATGATGTGCAAACAAAATTTGGAGAAAATTGCAGTTAGTCGGGATCGCAAAAAATACATGTAGTGAAGGTGCTTTTTGCAACTTTGTTGCCTGTGTCCCCAATGAACATTTAAGAAATACGTTTTGTTGGTTTGTGTCAGATACATACATACTGAAAATTTCATTAAAATCGGTCGGTTCTGGACCAAGCGACAGCGCTGACTTCTCCAAAAGATTCAAGCCGTTTGGTCCAATTTTAAACAAGGTATTCCGTTTTAAAGGGTGTACGAACACTTATGCGGCCGACTGTATGCATTATATATTTTCTCGTTTCGAAAAGGGTCTTCCAATTTCCGTAATTTTGATAATTCAATAATTTATATTCTGAAATTCAAAATTCTCATACAGCAAGCGAAATACGTTGGTGTTGGGCAAATATAGTCTCTTCATAATTCAAGTATAGAGCCGAAGACAGAGCCAACGCTCTACATCAAACTGAAAAGTGTAATCCTTTGAACAAGGAGTCTGAGAAGCGTTACATGACTTCCATCGTCGAGTTGCTAATTTAGCGCTAATTAAAGATTTGCTTGAACACGACCAAGCTGTCGAAGTTGTCGGCGTTTGTACAAGTTCTTGACGAGTTGTAAATATATAAAAAGCAACGAGGGTATACGACCGTATCGTGATTCTCAATTAACGTGTACGTGCACGCACCATTGCGCGCGTGTACATGCATTAAGTACTGACAAACAATATACATGAAGGAACTGATATAGTGCAGTTATAAACTAAATCCTGACGTGGTCGAGTCACCCATTAATGTCAGATACCCTCTAGGTCCGTACGACAGTGCTTTCCAATACTTTTCAGGATTAAAACACTTTTACATAAGCTTTGCCGGGCAGCAAAACATGATCATTAGCATAGGTACGTAGAACCTTTCAGACGTGTCTCTACCATTGAAAAGTAATGCCACCATGTGTCATTGTCAGTGGATCGTCATGTCGATGTATTTGTTTAACCATAGAACTATGTATATGCCGACAATTTTTGGTATACATATTTAAGTACACGTTAAACAAAGCACGAAAATAAAAGTGGTTGAATGGAAAGTAAATATACAACTACTATTCTATCTTACTAAAAGTCGTCGGAAAGTCCTGCAGCAATATCTATATGATATTCATCATTTTAATGCAAGAAATTTGAAAACCGTTGTTTCGACCCGTTTCATAATTCTAGCGTTAAATGTATGCAGGCGAAACGAGCCTTATAACATCTCCTTACGACCTTCTAACATGTGACAGATTCTAAAGTCGCAGTATATCAATTCCTTCAATTGTCCATACGTTTGTAGATCGTTTAGCGAATAAGTACAAAGCCATACGATTGTATCTGCGTTACGGTTCACGTCGACCCGCGTAACGATACAGTTTAAACAAACGTCACGTTATTATCGGTGTCGTGTGCGAATTGTAAATGATTCATTGAACGTTTCGCTACGAAATCGACCCGATTGAAAAGTATAATCCGCGGGAATTGAGTCGCGCGTATCGAATAGTCGCACCTTGATCGCGACGCAGGTGAAAAAGTACGGAGAGCACGCGCAATAAAATTCGTGAGATTCATTGTTGATACAGCTTGGTAATTGTGCGCGCATATCGCTGCCGTGTGCGACAATATTTCTTGATAGCAGTCTCATTTGTTACGTTTTTCCTTTCTCTTTTCGAATTCGAGATCTACCGCGATCCATTGATAGATTCGTTTCTATCAACCGGCCCATTGCTTGAACGTTAAGACCCGCGTACGGATATCGATTTTGCCGTTCGCAAGATCGTTTTGTCAGATCTATCCTCAGATGCATCGGTCGTGCGAATAGCATGCCGTTTACAGGGGACAAAGGAAGACTAACTATAATATTGTGAAACAATAATGATACGTTAGAGAAAAAGTACAAAGAAACGACGGATAACGGAATGTCTGTTGAAGAAATGTATTGTTCACTTCTCAATATTGGAAATTGATCGAGATTTTATTCTTATACGCGACACGATTATTTAAAGGCGAACCGATGTAATTTGTTTGGATTGATTTGTAGAAAGTATTTTAATGAATAATGAAACGGCGTTGCGTTAAACGAATGAGATATGGACGCAATATATTTACGAATGATTACGAATGAAATATTTTAGGGCGACTGGATAAATATTTATAAGGAAGTGAAAAAGTATCGTGAATAGTAAGAATAACAGTGCATCGTTTCCATTTTTGCAGCAACGACAAGAAATAAATAATAAATTTCAGACACTATCGAGATAAGAAACATCGCTAATAAGTGTATGAATATTTCGGTATACCAAAATATTAGGTAACGTCTCCCCAATTTTCCTTAAAGCTACGATTCTTCACACTTCTGTGCAGTTCGCGAATCAAATCACCAAATACATATTTATGTTCACATTGAAGTCAGATATTTTCTTTAGCACCATCTGATTTCACTGTAAGCGCACTGTATTCTGCTGTATGTATAAATACAGCGATTGGTCAAAATATTTAATCACAGACTATTGTCAGCGATTCTTTTATGCTAATTTCATCCAAATTAAAAATCGTAATTCACAACGAAAACTCAGTTACGACTTGTAACTTAAATTTCTTAGACAATTCAGATATCTGGCGATAGATCTAACAATTAATCGGACGATCCATAATGATCTGGGGGGGGGGGGGTAATTATAATGTAATTACATTAAAACCCCGGAAATATTAGTTCTGTTTAATCGTTCGTAGAGGAACGCGGTTGTAAAATCTTCGCGCAACCCATGCACCCCTTTTTCATGCTCCGTTCCATTCGTTCCTTCTCTCCCTAATCGTTGGTAGGCACAATAAAGGCTTTATTTTCTTCTTGCCAGCGTAAACGAGAAACACGTGAACGGTGATAATAGTCTTATTAATCAAGACGACGACTGTATCTATGCACCTACAGAAGTATTTTGTGCGATGCTTGCACACGCTATTATCTGTGCCTCTATACGTAAATGATTACCGATGAGTTAATGCATCACTCTAAAATATATGTATATATACGTTTTGCTCGAGCGCGCCATATAATTCTATCATTTTATACGAATATCTTTCACTATATCGCGCAGAATAACACGATTCTGGTCTCGAACGAGTAGCGTAATCGTTTTTCAGCGCTATATCTCCTAATCCTCGGCACGCGAACAAATCTAACGATCGATTGCATCGAAATGCATATGTTTTTTTGTTTGCTTTTTGCGTATATTCGAACGGAGCAACAATAAATCTGACCCTTCGGTATTCTTTTATACATTATTTAATGGTTAACTCTGCAATCGAATTCGCCAGCTAGTGTCCGTAGTGATTATCAAAGCGCATTAATCGAAAGTCGATATCGCGTGATTTTCGCATCCACATTTCTATTGACGTACAGACTCTGTTGCCTTCTGTTCTCTTTGCACTGAACGAAACGATGCAAATAATCAACGCTCCGCGCTGCGGTTTACTAATAATTTCAATTAGAAGACCGATAATAGTTATTCTGGTCTCGTTTCGTTTGAAATACAAAAATAATTGTGCCACCGAAACGAAAGTTTAGTGCGTTGCCCAATAAGTTCGTGCGGCTCTTATATTGCAATTAATTTATAAATAATCTAAACAACATTTGCTTATTCGATATTTATTATACAGCGGTCTGATAGATTTTGCGTTCCTCTTTTAAAGCTCCAGCGAATTGTTTCGCATTTCTTTGGTGGCAGAAAAGTTTAATAGCATCGGGCTAACAAAAACACAAGTTTAATTATTATGGATTCAAAGATCGTGCTGCCTGAAATGCTAGACCAAACCCGATCTTTCCCTTTCGTGCATGAAACATCTTTGCATTCACAGTGCTCCATACTCTGTAAGAGTTTCCACCAAATTGGTGTTGAAGACACGTAACGTTCCATCGTTTATAAAGAAACCACACGAAGTTATTGTACAATGCAATTAAATATAATGTATCAATATCCGCACGTCAAACAACTTTGATGCAGCTAGAAATCACGCACGCTTCCCTTACAATAGAAAAGCGATGGTCCTCGGTTAATAGTGTTGGTAGTTTGGTAGTGTTCTCGTTTGTCTTGCGCGCACGCGTATGCCGATTCATGCCGGTAATCACGATTGCGCTATAATCAAGTATCTCTCATAGGAATGAGATTACATGCTCGAAGCAACAGAAACATGCCGCGTCGTTGACAGGAATATCTGTTTGTTAGGCCTTACGTGAACATTAAGCGAGACTAGCTAAATGTTTGTACTGCTTATGGTATTCGATCACTGTGTATACATATACGCGTAACACACTGGTTATGTATAATATATTGAATGAATATTTTGTAGAAAGAAAGGAACATCAATACCTAAAATAAAAAATCATACGACGATAACAGGTGTTTCGAACGCGATCTCCTGTACAATATAATAATACGGTGTGTTCGTTTGTATTGCAATTAATTGGAAACAATGTAACCATTGAAACAACGATAGTAAACGTTGAAACAGATATAGTATACAAAATGATCAGCAGTTGGTTGAAGTAAATGTTACGTCTAAATCTGCGGTTTATTGCTAACAAGCAAAATTGTAGATTGGTATATTTTATCGTACGATAAAGTTTCGTTTAAAATTTTATAAAATGTTTGTTGTACAATTGCACCGTATGCGTCGCCCGTTAGCACAAACGCCATACATCTATCGTAAAATTGAAATGCTTCAGCCTCTTGAATTTAATACGAACATTGTCAATTATTACAAAGCTTAATTGAAGTTCCGTTCCGTTCGTATCGTAGTAAAACGATGTCCACCCATAGATACTAGAACCTTACTTTGTTTCCCATCTAACACTAAATAATCAAATGCGATTTCGTTAACTATCACTTGTTCTCGTGACGACAACAGCGATAGTGAATCGCGTTAGGTGTTCCACGTGTATATACATATAATGTTTGTCATATATGTATAAATAGGGTCGACTCGAATTATCTCATTGCTCGTTTGCAATTTGTAAATAGACATCTATTGTATCATATCAGAGTTAATTTGTAGCTGTTTGGTAATAACATCAAGAACGAAATGTGAGCTCGTTAGCGCAGCCCCTATAGTTCTCGTTACGTCTGAGCATATATGTATGTATGCATGTACATATGTATGTAACGTCGAGGTAAAGTACGAGTCTCTTTAGCAATATCGCTTAGCATAGAATATAATTGTGCAGTTGTTTCTTGTGTATACGATTTGCGATGTTCTACTTGTTAATATGCGTGTAATCGTACGGCGACACGCGAACGTTCGTTCGCAAACGGCACGTCAAACGAACTATCACTTGCGCGGCGCCTTTAGCGCCATTAAAAGAACGAAGGTGCAAAAATTTCTGACAATATTTGCAACAGTTCCTGAAATATTCGTGGCAAGTATTATTACAGACGGGCTGCATCCCTATACACGTGCACGTAATATTTACTCTTTCGATCAAAAACAATCTCATTCTACTTCGAACCGGTTCGTTCTATGCTTGTTTCTTCGATGCACGTGCCATTCGTAAAAGTTTCGTTCGACAAATTCATTAGCATCATGCGTATGTACACTTACATATGTATGTATAGAAACGACGCGTCTTGTCCCTTTCGCTTTCTTTTCTTTTTTTTTCGCTGCCACGAAAGATAAAACCTTGCCCGTAGTGAATACTTCGAGTTTGTCAATAACTCGAAGCACGTCTCGATTCCCATAATTATAGAAACTAACATGTGCACCTCCAGGCGTCACCCTGTTGAGACGGTGATTGAGCCTTGATCACACTGTCGGCTCCTTCCCTTTCGGAAGCTTCGAACAAACTAGCCTGAAATAGGCAAATGTCTTTTATTTATTTATGGAATAAACCCTTTGACAATTGAGAGAAAATGAAATAATTTTATACGTGGATAAATTAAGAATAAATTGGTATAAGAATGTTTCAAAGATAATAGGATTGATGAAATAGATCAACTTTTTGATGGGCGGTGTACAAATAATCCTACGATTTAGACAATTAAACCGTAGTAAGTGTAATGATAGTTACATTAGGGTTATTAAAGAGATAATTCTCCAATTCGTTAGCTTTGTGTGATAATAATAATTTGTCGCACATTAAAAGAGAACATGTACTATAACTAGGTCCCATTGTGGTCCACATATGGAAAACTATTTTCAATTTCAATAAAAAATCGCAAGTGTCCTTAAGTGCAATCAGTCGGCAGATATTTTATGAAATTTACGAAAGAAAGTTTTTGTTTGCTGAAAATATATAATGGAGCGTGCTTTAGGGAAATCGACAGTTGCAAGCGAATGTAATATTCCTAATGGTAAGTTATGCTTTGCACGAAGGTTCCGTAATGATACAGTTCCTGGCGTTTATATATACTTGACAGAATGTTGATTTTATACAATTTTTAAAAAATACTTCTCTCAACTCTCGCGTTTCATCTCCACCGATTTCATTATATGCGCCATTCCATTATAAAAGTGAAGAACTTTGCTTAATTATTTAAGAACTATAGGAAGATAATAATAACGTAGCTAAATACGTATTTAGAAAACACAGTAATATACCCGACGTCCTCGTTGTTCTCGTATTCTTCTAGCTAATGTAAGAAAGGCTTCCTCGATGTTAATGTTCTCTTTGCAGGATACCTCGAAGAAAGGCATGTCAAAATTGTCGGCTATTTTCTGTCCTCTCTCGGCGTCCACAGCTCTGTTTGCAGTTACGTCACATTTATTTGCCACCAACACCTTCACAACATCCGGCGAGGCGTTCTTTAATAAATAAGAGAAACAATAGTCTTGGTCATTAACGTCTAATTGAAGAAAAATCGTGATAAATTGGTTTCAAATTTTCATAACATTATACGGTAGAACTTTTATTATCCGTGTATGTACTGCTTTTCCAAGCAGTACCTTTCCCTCAGCGATGAGATATGTTGTTTGCGCCTGTTTATTTTCACTAACAAGATAAATACAGACGTAGTGTAAGAAATAAGTAATAGTACAGGTATTAGTATTATCGTTATTAATTATCACGAATAGAGGATCAAGTACGTTTTTCCTTTATTGAGAACAAAATTGTTGACGCCGTCCGTCTGCTATCAATTCAATCAAATTCACAAACTTATTGTCAGCCGGCTGAATTTGGTTACACAGCGTTTACACAACGAATTGATAACTTGAATTTTAGTTATTAATGTTATTAATTATCAATACTCGTAACCATATCGGCACAGTATATAATTTATAATTTTATTGAGAAAAATCGTTGGTTTGTGAACATTGAAACGTATCGAAGGGCTCCTTTACACCTAGGGAATGACGAATGTGTATCAAATGAAGAAAGTAAGATAGTACAACGTACTAAGAGATACCGAATATTACATTATCCGAGAATTCTATTGTTCAAACGATTATGTTCCTATATTAATTTTACACGTTGAAGTTTTTACTGTGTTTCAAGAAACAATTGATTGCCGAAATATAGTAGATGCACTTACTTCTTGAATATTTCGCAGCCAGTAGGATAAATGATTAAAGCTTTCTAAGCTAGTGACGTCATACATCAGAAGAATGCCCATAGCACCTCGATAATAAGCTGTGGTTAGTGTCCTAAATCGCTCTTGACCAGCAGTGTCCCTTAAGAAATCGATAGTATATTAATAACAGTAATTAGTACAGATATCGCATAGTAATAATAAATCGCACGATGATAACTAGTTAATCTGATGCTCGCGGTACTACAACAACTATACAGGAATAAATTAATCAAACTTTAAATGTATGAAATTAGCAAACGAGGTATTCAATAATGTTGCAGTATTCTAGTTTTCCATTTCACTTTAAGGTGACTTAATACCACATGTTATTGAACGCTCTATACATATTGAATATGCTTGGGAATCTTTCGTAATTAATTGTATAGACCTGTGTAGACTTGCATTATAATTTTTTTGAAGTATTCATTGGTAACTTTGGACTTCATGATTCGAGATTTAATTATTAATTTCTAAAGTACAATACAACTCGGTGTTTTATAATATCGTGTTAGAGTGTATATTAAGACAGTGTTTAGTAGACGACAAGTACCGTACCGACAAAAATATACTTGCTATTATTCTTTTAGTTTATTTATGGAATAAATCGTAGGGAAAAGTTTTGTATGTTTATTAATATACCAGATATATTAGATATATTATATATGTGCGCGAAAACTTGTTTAGCTTAAACTGCGAGTAATAGTTTACTTGTAACGATTTTTTTATGAAATAAAATTTGTTTCGTTAATAATTACGTAACATAATTATGCTGATAAACTTTTAAAATTGCTTATGAATTTGAATGCTTGATGAATTTTATTTCAATATAAATTATGTAAGAAATAGCATATTTTGGTAAATACTACCATAAAACTGCATGTGTTTAATGAGAGTTGTTGTTCTTCAAGAATATATTTACAACGTCAAATGGTAATATAATATTGTTTGCGAAGAATAGTAGCGCAATATTTCATTTGTAGACTAAAACTGTGGCATGTTTTTCCTCAATATATATATATATAAATTGTGGTATATGCAAAGTACAAGTATATGCAAGTGCATCGAAATGTACTTATAGTGCTACTCCTCTATGTTGTCATAACGTACGATAATAGTTTAACATGAAATGAGTTTTCTGTTGTATCTCTTTTTGTGCTCGTCTATTTATAATAAATTTCGTAGCACATTAGTAAGCCCCCGGAGTTGTTTTATAAAGACAAAGACAAACTTTTTCATAATTCCACACGCATATACTTATGTATAAAAAAAAATGAGAGTGGTACTGTATAGGAGTAAAATAAAATAATCCAATCCTTTCTAAGATAAAGTATTCTGTACATTTCGAAATACACTATTATATTTCAAATAAAATTAATATCATGAAAGTTCATACATTTCATATAATAACATGATAATTATATATGTAACGCCTAGAATAAGAAAACATGTAACACTTACCAAATTTGAAGTTTAATTGGTGTTCCATCCAGGTTAATTATTTTTTGTTTGAAGTCGATACCTGTTGATTCATTATTTTTCAAAATCACAAAATCTAGATTATCTTCTTAACTAAATGTTTGAGACGTGTTATTTGAAACATTATTTGGAACACTCGTATAACACAAAGGAATATAATCAACAGAAAAATGTCCCGTAGACATTGCTACCTCGACAAATATAAAGTTGAAGAGTTGTATTGACGTTATATACTCAAATAAGGTTTATTAAGCATACTTCATTGTAAAAGTCGGATTAAATAATTTTCTTATGCATTATACTTAATGATTTCTGTCAGACAAAGAACGATTCTACCTAATCAGCTGATCAATGACGTTAAATTTATTTCAAAACACCGCATCGCGATAACAACTTTCCCCAACAAAGTAGCATCATTTATAATTCCTCCTGTTAAAATCCTTAAATGCGAATGACCCTGCTCCACTGTCCACTTTTCTATTGGAAGGAGCACAAAATTTGACAGAAAAGAATGTACGCTATCAAAATGTTCCACCGATAACTCAGACAGTACCTTCATGTAATATATCCGCAAAATATAACTACAAGTATATTCTCTAGCAAAAAATATTGCCTTTAAAGTAACAATATATGCTTGTCAACAAGTTACAGCTGAATGATCGAAATAACACGATCGTTGCGATTCATCACGATCTATTCATACTTTTGTTACACCCAATCATTTGAATTTTCCTCAACCAAAATTAATTCGAAGTATGTGTGCAACTGGTGAGGGTAACAATTCAATAAATCATTCGAAACAGTTGATTATAGTGACCCATCAGCTCATCAATCTTTAGGTGTCGAGGCATAGATCGGATACAAGCGTAGTAGAAAAGGGTTTCGTCGACGGGTCTCACCTATCGTTGATATATAGGTATCGTAGTAACGTTCGTCACAATAACGATGCACAATACAAGTTTTTCCAACATTCGAGTCACCTAGCACCAGAACCTTGTAAGTGGCTGCAAAATCCAGCGCCATGTTTGCTTTCGGATGCTTTTGAACTGTTGTTGGGTTGACAAGAGAGTCGTCGGCCGGGGGTTGTTCTTTGGATACTTTGGGGGTGGAGGATCGATTCGAAGCCTGCGCTTTCGTCTGTACCATTAAGGGTGCCCTCACAAGTGCAACTTTTCATCAGCCATGCGCAACGACATTCGACGCGCAAATGCATTGAGAAAGTGCATAAGGCTTTGGAATTATAGATTAAAAGGATTCACATTGAAGATTAAAATTAGTATTAACAGAGTAGGAATTATTTGGTGGCGTAACTGATGAAAGGGGACGCATATTGCTTCTTACTTAATGGTAATTTAAATTTTCGCATATAATTATGTGAAAAGCGAGTCGCGATTTGCCGATCTCGATTTCCCGCAGAAGTATACTGACTTCTTCGCGTTGAGTAATATAAAAATTAAGATCGAATTACCAGGAAATCGTAAATTTGGCACGTATGCACCAAAAGGGTAGATTTTATCTTTAATGAATGTTGAAAAGTAACGTCTTCTTTTTGAAAAAATTAGGAATTGCTATTGAAGAATTAGAGAATTCGTAACATACATAGATAAATATATTGCGTACGCATAAGGTTCAAATTATAGCAAATAATTATTATGCGTCAATTGCAATTGCCCTGAGTTTCAGCATTGTATTTGGAAAAGCAATGTTAT
The DNA here is from genome assembly GCA_948146005.1 of Nomada fucata. NCBI lineage: Eukaryota > Metazoa > Arthropoda > Insecta > Hymenoptera > Apidae > Nomada > Nomada fucata. Next base: position 17,037,462 of record OX411278.1, read on the forward strand.
GTTGTTCCTTGAAATTATCACCTATTTTATTTTTATTCCGTTGCCACCTTTTTACGCTCGCAAATCATTAGCATATGTTTCATCAATTTATTCAATTTTAAGACATATATCGTTGTAAACGTAAAACTTAGTCTACAGACTTGTAACAAAGATCATGAATAATTGTAATACATAAAGATCTTGTTGGAAATTAAATGTAAAATAGGTTTTACTTCATTCCACTTAAAATTTGAGATGAGACAATACCATGTTTTTCGTTGTGTATTATTATCATTATTACGATAACATTAAATACGGTGGGCTCACAATATATGAGGTACGAGGATAAGTCTGCTCTGAAATAAGCTAGTAGGTATATACATATATCTACACATAATATTATGTCCAATTGAAAAGGCAATGGCGAAAGAAATGCAAAATGTCTTGTAAATTCCAGTTTATTTACATATAATAATCGGTTAAGTACATTTTTCAATGAAACGCACAAACCATTTACAATTTTTGTAATATTTCTCAAATAGAATAACATATATTTATAAAAGAGGAGGTCAAATAAGTTGGCAAGTTTAATATTACAATAAATTGGCAACTAGAAATATTTCATATTACACGCTGCACTATTATATCAAAACCCTGGTATTTATATGAACATAAATTTCCGATATGTGAGAGTAAATACTGATGTACCTTCAGTAAACTTTTACTCTTGGCCGCTGAAAATTGATTTCTTTTCTCAGTTATACGACATTCATACGTACATACATGGAACTATAAACTTATACACACGCATAATTCAAATTAAATAATGATCAGTTCACCGAAGTAAAAAATTCGAAATATTACAATGTACCCACAAAAGTTTGTATCAAATTTTAAATTAATAATGTATTAAAATGGACTATATTTCTTATAAGTACATTCGTGTATTCGGTCTTATTCAGTACAGTTAAAAACTGAATTAATACGACAAATATTTCTTATTTTAAAGTAAGCAATTTTATAATTATTTGTTCTATTATTAGTGCCTGCTCAGCCTTTTAAGTTCCTGGATAACGTTTCAAATCACCTCTAGTATCAATTTACATATTATAACAATATCAGACCAATTATATTAACGAAAATAATTCATGTCGCATGTAGGCACTTTGTTGTAGCCTTATCTTTATTATGAAGAATAATGCTTTCCCCTTAAGAATTGCCAATAATTACTTTATATATCCGTTCCCTTTATAATACCTCTTCATTTTTAAGAAACGTATTGCAAATGTTATGTATGATATGTTTCTTGTTGATACAATTTATATGTATTTGTCCTGGATCTTGTTCACCGCGATTCGCAATATTTTATCAATTACGTAAGTGTTCTATGCATTATAAAAGGATAACAATGCTTTACAGTTAAGCGTTGCGTTATTCATAGTCACGAACGTATTCCAATAAATATTTGAAACTTATACAAATTATTCAACATTCACATTTACGTATAAATTAACAATAGTTAATAGCCTCTACAGTGGTGTAAGTATACTTACAAAAGCCAAAAATACATTATAATTGATGCCAAAAATTGGTCAACTGCTAAACGATTTGTACTCTTTAATACAAAAAACGTTTGACGAAAAAGCAGTTTGATTTCAATTGATTTCGATTATTGTAAAAAGTAATTTTTAAACAACAATATGTAAAATCATTTTGAAATCTTTGCTCAGTTTCTGTTACAGTCTATGTCGTATTTTGATATTAGACTTCGTTGTTCAATTAATTTAAATAATTAATTATATAACGAATTAATATAATCTTCCTTAATAATTATTTACAATAATGGTATAAATTTGTTAATTTTACGCACATCAATAAAACTTAGCGAACGCGAAAAAACAAGAGCAGTGGACAACTTAATGGGATTTGTTTTCTATAATCACTGTCTTGTACTCTACAGGTATTTTTGACTAATACTACTGATAATATATCAAATGCTAATATTGTTAAATCATATACGACGTAAAAAAGTTGTAACAGGTTGCCTGCGAGATCGATATGGATATCAATCGGAACTTTGGTGTTTTTGTTGTCTCGCAGTCAACGTGTTAATCCAGCAAAACGAATTAACTGACAATGGGAACCATACAACATTTCTAACATAATTAATTACATTAAATTACCTAGCTATGTCTATATCGAGCATAAGTACGAGCACTGCAAAAAGTGTTATAATGGTACATAATAGGTATACATATTTCAAGTATGTGTATATCATAGAATAAGTCACTCCTTAGGTGTACATCCTTTTACATCCTTGTACGAAAATAAATCAAATTAAACAACTTTCATCTTCAAGACACGATTCTTTTAGGCAATGTAACAAATTACAATATGGCACAAATGCATAATCCTATGCATATCATTCCTAACATATAAGCCAGATCTCTTCGAATACTAGGATCCCGTTTGGCAGAACCAGGAAGATTATATATATTTTTCCATTTAACTGCCCATAATGGAATAGCAACATGAAGAACATCTGGGATCATAAACCCAAGATCACGAACAACCTATTACACAAAAATTGCTAACTAAACGTTAAGCTTAACATTTATATTTATGAACAATACAATGCAAACGATTACAGTATATTTATTATCTATAAAATTTATAAATATATTTACCTGATGTGCATACCCCTCTCCCCTGACAACATTAGCAACAAACTGATCCCAACCACCTGCTACAATATGTAAAATAGCTATTGCAGCTATACCAAATGATTTTCTATGCGTTACTGGATTTTTACTATCTGCCAGATGAACAACCAGGAAAGTAGATATCAGCTCAGTGATAGAGAAAAACAACTGATGGTACCATTGGGAGTAGAATTCGTCGTTCCAATAATTCATGTACACCCACCAAGTGTAATAATGGGAGAAAACAGCAGTTGAGAAAAGGATCATCATAGAAAATCGAAGGCGATTTTGAAAAGCTAACCACGTTAAATGTTTAACTACTTCATAAAACGTGATAATTCCGATTACAATTGTTATCCATATTTTTAAAGTATTCGATGTTGCATTGAAATACATATGTTTATAAGATGCAATGCCAGATTCATACGATCCTGCAATAATATATTTGATGCTGTTTGCAACCTATTTGAGAGATTGCTTTCGAGATATGTAACATATATAGATTAACTTACCTTTAAATACTGTGTCCCAGCACGAGCAAGAGCAATATTGTTTGTCCACATCTCGTGAATACTCTTGCCAAAAGTAATACAAAAATGCAATATGTAATGGTGGTATTGTTAATGGTGCTAATAGTCCTAATGTTTTAGAACTGCACGACGCAAAGTTTGCATAAAGCATGCGTTTCAATAGCTTTGTGAAACCCATATGTACAAAGTTTTTATTTACATCGAAACTTTATAACGTTAACAGAACATATACATATATTTTGGCAATCATTTCATAATCTCCTTTAATAATTGTTGCTAGTAATTTCATTTAGGCAAATATGTTACACATTTGAATTATTTGTTGCATTTTATTCATCATAAAATGAAATACTATAAGAAAATTGGTAACAGTTCTTTGGTATGCATCGAAATAAGATAGAATAATATTATAATTCAGCTTTATTTGTCTGAAGTGTATGTACTTTATTCGTGAGACATCGCTCAAAACTATATTTCAGTATTCTTGATACTTTCCATGGTAAAATAACACAGCGTTTCCAATTGTAACATATCATTCTATGAACTGTATGTATTATTTATAGATCCGACCGTCACAGTATTCTGATCAGTTTCACTGAATATTTATGTTTATTAACTTTCTTAATAAGTCTAGAAGCAACTATACGATTTACGATCTGTAAAATAATATGATATCCATAATAATGCTCATTTCGATAAATATATTTGCTGCCATTTAACAACGATGTTGTTGTGTAAATTTTAATGATTTTTGATTAACAAATTCCATCCTGTACTCATTTCCAGTCTTGTCACTACACTTTTATTTGAGCCACATCAAATCGTTGATCTTTACCGATTTATTAATAATGTAATATAATGTTATAAAAATGAATTCCTCTCCGTTTATTAGCTGCCGTTTGAATGTCACAGACAATGTTTCATAAAAATCTAATTTTTCATTTACATGACACCGCGTAAAAAACGTTTAAATTGGCACAAATGTTTTGTATGATACTATAAAATAGTGTTTCCATTCTTACTTCTCTACAGGTCTCATTAGACGAAGGGCTTTGCCCCTCTGAAGGTACTCGTCGCGCGTGCGTGAAGTGCTGTTTCCATGCGTGAATCTCGAGCAAATACTAAATTAAATACAAAATAATCGTGCTATCTGTATTAAATTAAATGCCTTCATTTAAATAAATGTTCGAAACAAAGTAAAAATACTTGAATAAATGTAATTAACTAAATAAAAAACTTAACTACGATTCAGAATGAAGAAATATACGTAAGCTGGTCATTCAACAGAAGCAGACTGATCGTTGGTATTAAGAGGTCAGGTATTATTAATAGGCTGCAACAATTTTGATGCATTAAATGTTCGAAGTCATTTCTATATTCTTAATGAATATTGAAGCATTTAATACAGAATGTCATGTAGTGTATTTTCTTGATACAACAGCAAGCGGAGCTATACGTACTTTTAATTGTGAACAAACAATCCGCTTTTCTTTGGTGGTAATAAGCTTATTATAGTCATAAGCTTGTTTTTTCGGCTTCTGGGTACGCAGATTAATGATTTAGTGCTTCATGTGCTCAATGGTGCTCAATAAGAATAACTTTTATTGGGAGTCACAGTTTCTGATATTAAATACACCGTGGAAGTAGAGAAAAACACGCTGATGTTACTAGCTTTTGTTCCATCGCGATAACTCAAGCCGTTTCTGATTGTGAGATATAGGATTTAAAAGTTTGCACAGGATTTATAAATCGCATGGAGTTTATGAATGGACCCCAACGGCACACTGACCTACATTTTTCCTCAGAAATGCGTAATCCCAAATAGTAATATGTCGTAAAAAAAACCGCTGATTCAGCGTTTGTCACTGACCATTGCACGCGCCGCAAATTGTGATAGATCAGAGACGAGGTAGCAATGAGGGGCAGTATCTGACAAGGTCAACGATGGTAAATTAATAAAAATTACCCTTTCCTTTACACTGCCATATTTCGGGAACCGAAAGTCATATCGAAATTAAAACCTTTGATTTCGAATGGGAAACCCTTGTGCTCCTAATTAGCATCGATTTTTTGAAAACAGGTACCTGTGCAGTGACAGCGATTTATATTTTGGCTAATTTCAATACGCGTCTAGGAGGACTTTGAATGAATTTGCTCTCACCACGTCAATTATTGGACATATATTTCTTAAAACTACGCTAAAAAATGTTATACGAGTGAAATATCAAGTTGATTTAAGTGGTTTATTGTAAAAATATACCACCCAAGTTAAACAAATGCTGAATCGTTTTTCTTCTGATTTAATAATTACATCATTTAATCGAAGAGGTTCACAAACAGAAGAGAAGTAACTTTGTACGTGCAATTCAGAAAGTAAATTTCGACAGTGCTCGGCGATCACCAAACCGGAGCTTATGACAAGGATACTAATATTGCTTAATTTACAATTATCTCGGTTCTTGATGGTCACTTTTACATAAAAAGAAAGTTGGTTTTAGACCAGTACAACTTCAAGTCCGGTTTCCGTATAATTCCTTGTAATATAAAAATTGTCATAAATACATATAATTTATTGATATTTGTGTCTTGCCAGTTTTTATATCAAGAATGAGTCTTCACTCCTTGTGTACTACATTTTGAATTTACATATTTCTTTGTTCCACTTACAATCAGATTGACGATTTCATTATTCATATAATATTCGAAATATTTGAGCACATCATTATTACCATTAGTAATATGGACACCTGGCCCACTTCTAAATTAGAATTGCGACGGTAGATCTGTCGAAAAATTAGCATCAACTTCAACAAAATTGGTACAGTCAAAGACGTAGATTCCGTCTAATTCACTTTCAGTGTCTAGCTCGAGGGAACTGGAATTACTGTCGTCACCTGTCATTACGTAATCATTTTCCAAACTGCAAACCAACATTTTGGTAGCGGAAAAAGTTGTTCAGAATCGCCGTAGCAAGCCCCCATTTCCGGATTCAAACCCTTCCACAGGAAACCCTGTATATCTCGTTGATGACGGGGCCTACCTAAGCCCCGGATTGTAGGGTACGTTTTTACATTGCATGTTAGGTCTGTTAGGTCTGAGGTTTGCAGGACTACAATTCAAAAGTATAAAACAACGAGACGCGCTGCTTTCATATTTATAACAATTTCGACATTCATCAAAATTCTGATCTGGCAATGAGATTCGATTCGGGCTATAAGGATGGGTAATCAATCCGACTTCTGTTCAGTCTCTGTCGATCGCACTCGAGTTTAGCCGATCCGAGCTACAGGCGAACTATTCGCGCATTCTTATAACCTGAACCGTATTCAGACCAGTCTTGCCAAACCTTGCGCTGTCTGCCCCTACATGACTTTATACTTTCAGCAACAGTGCACAGATGTCGCATGTATCGACTTCTAGCGCTGTCGGCAAATTTATGTGCTGGCGCACATGTGCTCCTGTATATGACGGCCTTGCAGGACGCGACGTATGATGCGAATTGGCGGGAACAGACAAATGAAAGTTTTTAATATTCACATATTAATTATTATATGTAATCATCTTTGCAACTGATATGGATTTTTTAATCCATAACAAGTCTCTGTTGCAAATTTGACAGTGGCGAGACATTTATTAAAAATTTGTAAGCAGTTTTACAAAGGATATACAACTTATTAAAGTAATCGAAGTTAACCGAAACTTGCTTGTAAATACCATTGTTTAAATAATTTTAATAATAGTTTTCGATAATTTGCTAGCTTACATTAATATAATACATTATTTTTATAAATTTAGCAGCGTGAACAAATTCTGAATGTATAAATTCTACGAGTTTTAAATTAACATCTATGATAATTAAATTGTTTTACACGTTGACATTCACAGTCATATTAATTATTTGATGCGTGTATGATACTATGTTAAACAATATTACTAACATTGTTTTCGTTAAATATATCTTGTTTTTTCTTAATTGAGAGTTTGAAATCGTGGCAAGCAGCTCCATCACGGTACGGCACTGTTCTAGATATATTGGTTTGGCTGACACACCTGTTTCATCTATTGTGTTCGGATTTAGTTGCACACTATTAAGAGTTCGAAGAGGTTATTAAAGGAAAGGGTAATCAGTTAAACTTAAATGAATAAAGTATAAAAAGAGAAAATGTGTGTTCACATTTGACGACAACAGATCAGTTAATAATTAAACATCACGCGTTAATAAATGTTGATTAAGAAAAGAAACATCTGTCAAATGAATGGAACCATAATTAATTGACGGAATGATTGATGGAATATAACATTCCTTAAGAACAACAATGCCGTACCTTCCATTACCAGGAAGGTAGTGTATGGGCATAGAAATTTTATATAAGCATACATTTTTTTGATATTCATACATCGGAGACTCTTGTAGATATAAACATGGCACAAATACAACCGTTAGACATAGATGGGTTACCCAAACATTTTGTTACTGCTATGCGGACACTTTTCGATATAATGGATGATCAAAATACAGGCTTTGTAAAATTTTCTGACATTGAAGGCAGATGGCAAGATGATGGAACTCAAGGTCTTCCAAAGGGTGTTTTAGATAGCCTTAAAAAAGTTTCACCACCTAATGGATTATTATCATTCGAAAAGTTTTGTACAGGACTTCAAATATGTTTATTGCAAGTACAAGCAGACACTGATTCAAAAAAACACGATGGCCAGCCAAACAGACCACCATCAGCTCCAATTCTTATAGCTGATAATCAAAATAAAATACCATGGACATCTCCAAATACTGCAACAATTCGGCCAAATAATGCTATGTCACAGCAGCGTACCTTAAGCATGCCTCAGTTGTTAGCAAGTCGTAAAGATGTTAATCATGGCCAATTAGAATTAATGGATGGCAGAAGTGGACCTGAATCAAAATTAAATAAGCCATATGGGCCTCCAAAGCCCCCTAGAATAGGTGCTGCATTCGAAGCTAGAAATGTCAACTCTGATAGAAATTTTCACAAATCTGAAATTCGAACAGTGCTACAAAATTGGCAAATGGGTTTATTAATGAACGACGATAAGACTATAGAAAAAAGACAATTACCAGTAGTTAACTATAGATCTGATACTAGAACTTTATTAAGACCAACTAGAGCAATGGGAGATGGTAAAGCAGTTGATTTGCAAAATAATCAAGTTAGTTTGCTGCCTAAAAAACCATTAAATCGACGCAGAGAGCCTAGGCGGCATACGTTGCAGAATGGTATTGACTACAATATGGTAAAGATATTCTACTCTAGGATTCCCAACTAACGATGGGTGATTGGTTTTGGGTATGCATGAAATTTAGTAATTATTAACATGTAAATAGTAACATAACTTATGCTAAACTTTATATAGCCCATTATGTCACACGTTAATATTAAATAGTAAATTACCTAGTTGCGAAACCTGTTCTCATTATTAGCGATTGAAACTATTCAATAATGCTTGCATTTGCAGATGAAAAGGATGAAACAAATTGAACAAGAGAAAGATGTATTGCTACAAGGTCTAGCTGCAGTCGATAAAGCTAGAGAATGGTATTTGAAACAAATTTCTTGTACCCAAGAAAAAATCAAGCATCTCGGGCGTATGGGATCGCATGTGGTATTAAATGGATTTTCCTTTTTGTTTGTGAAGTTATTTGCAATGGTGTCTAGTAATGTTTGTATCTTTCTTAGGAACAGTGGACAGAAGCACAGCAAGAACGTTTAGAGCTGCAACGTGCTCGAGTACTAGAAGTCAATAGACATCTAGCAGCATTGATAAGTAGTTGGGAACGTGGTGGACTTCCTCTTCACATGAACCTTGCTTTTCCTAGTACACCAACGTCGACACAACTCCAGCAGGACATGTTGTCCAGACTAAAACAACAAAATCACCGACTAACAGAAGTAAGTTAACCCTTTCACTACGAAAGGCGCATGTATAGTATGAGACAGTTATCTGGATCACCTCGAATAACTTCTAAATTATACATGTAAACAATTTGTTACATAACAAAAGTTGCAGGGTATCGAAGGGGACATCATTTGATCGCGTTGAAAGATTAATGTTACAGTGATTCTTTCAGGATATTTGTCGGCATAGGATTACCAACATTGTTTGGTTCTCGTTTGATTTTCATAGCATACACCGCAAACTAGAAGCATATCTGAGTTTTCACTATTATTAAATTTGATTTTAAGCCACGTTCCTTCGACAATATCATCGATAATAATATAAGAGTGTATCGCGGAAATCGTAAACAATAAGCATTGAACGGATCAAACTTTTGTTAATATCTCGTTATTTATCAGCTTTAGGACAAAGAATGTTTCATACTATTTTACTTGGGAATTAATGCTCTATCGAACTTCCACAAAAAAGATAGGGCATTTGAAAAGCTAAGTTGACTTTCAAATCCCCTAAACGCCTCTACTTATTAAAAAGTTATGTACTCCACATGGTGTCCCCCTCAATACCCTGCAACTTTTGTATCGCACAATTTTTTATTATAAGTATAATTTAAAAGTTCTCCGAGGGGATCAAGTTAGGTGCCTTAGCCTGTATACACTCTCGAAGATCCATCAATACATACGAAAAGCGTATATACTTATACGCATCCACAGGCCCATCAATACATGTGTACGAAAGTCGTATACACTGCGTCGTCGTATGCATCTATGTAGACAAAATTTACATTTTTGTTAATGGGCATAATGATATGCAACAGTCAGTCACAGCGACTGACTTATAAATATCGCGCCGTATACATATATTGGTGGTTTCGTTCGAGAGTGTGCCGCAGTCAACGTGTTAAGCAAATAAATATTATATAAAGATATAGTTGACTCATCTGTGATATTTTAAAATTAGGAAGTCAGTAAGAAAAGTCAACGGATAGCAATACTTGAACAAGAAAAGGACAATCTGGTCCGAGAATTGTATAATAGGCAAAGTAGTATGGTACAATCTAGACGGGCGACAATGATTCACGAACAACATGATCAAACATTCATGTAAGGTACTAAAAGTTATTATTTCACTGCTTTTATTTAAACTGGAAATTTTATTTTACATAAACATTACTGTTTTAGAATATAAAGCATCTAATCAAGGAAATTTGCCATTGAAGATATAATGAGCATTATTCAAAATATCAACTACTCGTGGTTTAAGGAAAAGTAATTGAAATTATTGTTATGTTCAATTTTATTACAAATTATTTGTAAAGTATTTGTTAAATAGTCCCCATACTAATACCTGATTTCAGTCATGTATTGTAAATGAAATGCCTTGAAATTTGTATAATCCGTCCAATAGACAGATAATGTTCTTTTTCAATAAATTATTATTCTAATTAATATACCGCCTTGACCCAATTTTTTTATTCTCTTACTATGATACAATTTCAGCCTGCTTGTAAAATTCAATAAAACTGTAATATGCATTAGATAACGATAATTTTTCAAAGAAAATTGCACAAAGTCTGCATATTTTTCCATGTGAATTACATCTACTTCCGGAATTATGACCGTGCGTGTCAAATGTTATCGAACTTTAAAATGCGATAATATACTTCCGTGACTGCACAACACTACTTTTGGTGTCGAACCTAGATCGAGAAAATCGTACTTAATTTAATATTACAGTAATGTACAACATTGATACGAAAAATATATGTATATAAATAACATTTAAGAAGCCAATATAAGTGTATATTTTTTTATTTTGTTTCGAATATAAAAGACATTTGAGTTTTTCCCAAATTTAGATACGTACTAATAATGTTTTCTGTCGACCATGTGGTCTATTTAGGAAAACATGTGCTGGGTCGTATAACGGATCGCAGCTAATCCTTAAAATAAGACTTTGTAAATCTCAAATTATGGTACTCCGCCCTCCGATGATACACACATTACTATTCTGTTTTAAATTTATATATACGACCGCATAAACAAAACGCGTTTATAACAAAATGCTACTAGGATTCTTGTAGAACTAATCAATTTCTATAATAGGTAAAGTGTTTCCAATATTATTTAAATTATGAGCATATATATTTTATTTTGTTGTGAAAATTAATAATTAAGTTAATAGCTTCCAATGAGGAGATAAACGAAAGGAACATTTACGTAACAAGCTGTTAGAAATGTTGGCCTCGTGTAGTCAACGGCTCATTTACACCCCACGCATGGCTTCTTCGTCCAGTGATGTCTGGTGAGTATCCTAACTATGCGTGTTAGTCCGCATTTAGTTAATAGTTGTGAAGAGGCAGTTGCCTCCAGCTGTCTGGAGTCGACGGTCAGTTCGGTCGAGGTGCTTAGCGAGTGTAGTTGGTGGCCGGCTCGAAGAACGTTCTATGTACTGAAACACAAATTTTGACCTCACGATAGTGAATGTGTAAAGAACCCCTTTGAACGAGCGGCCTTGAGTTCAGGCGAAAGCCTAGTTGCAGGCGCAGGTCGTCGATCTCGGTCTTCGAATTTCCCTCCGATCATCTGGATTATCGTTATCAGAAACTTTTTTCTCCGAATTTTGTGCAAACATTAGACCGATCATGCTACCAAGACTGGTCCTACCAATAATTCTGCTACTCGTTATAGGTATGAACACGTTTTTCGCGTTTCATACGTCAACCTTATATAAAATATCTATATCACATTTTATTTAATTAATATATGAGTATAATGCGTCTAAATATTCTAACACTTAAATCGTTCAAATTTTCGTATTAATTTCACCCCGCAAGAGATTTCCATGCATTATAAATCACCACGGACCGATTTGTGTGATCTTACGATGAGATCCAAATTACTTTGTTTTCTATTTAATAATCATATTAGCGATTACGCATTTCTTTTTTTCCTTTTTCTTTTGCACATACACTTATTAGTTATATACAAATAATTTTATATTATACTATATTTTAACGTTTACGAATGTGAAAGATTTCAATCCATAATGGACGAGAAATTTAATTCAAATGATGTTAATTATTCATTTCTTATGAGTCAGTAATAATTCGCTTCAAGTAAAATGAATGTATAGTAGTTCCGTTAACAGAAACGTCTCGGTTCATTCACCGTGTAGGCAGATAATGTGTCACGATAATGAAGCGTACTTTCGATGATGCACATAGCACATTTTCCCTTACTGCTAAGTGATCTTGCAAAATATCGTTCAGAATGAATAAGTATCGCTACTATGGATATTAAATAATTTCTACTCGAAATTTTACGAAGGCGATAATACTACTACCGATCGTATACTCCAAAATCAATTAACAACACGCGGGCATGCGTTATCATGTTAAATATTTATCAATTTAGACAAGTGGGAAGTGCATTGGACACATCCGGCACACATAGTTGCCTCCACAACATATTTCTTCGTAGCGTTATCTTTTGGGGTAAATAAACTGCAGATACATTCACTGCGTACAGAGAACGGTCACTAAAAAACGTTTACGGAAAGTTTGTAAATATTGTTCGTCATTTAAATGCGTGTTGCTTTCTTTTAAGATGCAGGATCAATATTTCTTTATTCATGGATGCTCTCTTTTTCATGTATAAATCAATTTTCAGGCTACGCAAGCAACTTTATGTAATGTTGCATTTATCATCTACTGATAGAAGCGTATTATTTTCTGATGATAATCAGTATCTTATATCCCATTTCTCATTATGTCTACGACTGAATATAATTAAAGTATAATTAGATAATATATTTACGTATTGTCCTCTTCTTTAGTTAAAAAAGAAGAAACCCAAAAATGGATTATTCTTCCCATTTGTTTGTAGTTTAAAGGGTATATTAATATTTATAAAAGTAGCATTAAGTGAAAAAATGTAGATTTAGATAAGTCTGAATGTGCTATCATTATTTCATTATTATTTGTTATATTACATTTTTCTGTGTACTAAAATAAATTTTACTTATTCATAACAATAGGTAAGTTATCAAAAGGTTGCGATTTGGATCAAATGCAATATGGATGTCGTATCCACAATGCACAATGCAGATGCGGATACGGTTGTTACGCCGAATACAGATATAATACTAACGAAGATTGCAAAGAAGCGTTAAGAGGTAATGACTTACCTGTTAATTTTATTCCGATTGTTATGTATAAATCCGATTATAAAGATATAAGTAAATATAAATGATCGATATAATTATTAAAATACGTTCCCAAATGTTATTGTTAGCATATAATTATGTTTCCAGGTAGACGTAGTGATATTTGTTATAGATCGAGACCTTGTTTGAATGGAGGGTCATGTTTGCAAATATCATCAGAACCTGGATTCAAGTGTCGCTGCGAAGGAACTGGTTATTACGGACCACACTGTGATAAACGTTAGTTATTATTTTCACTGATAAATAGTAATTAGTCTTCCTGTTTCACAGTTGCAAACTTTTCTAAATAATCTTTAAAAATATTATTAAAATTGGTACCAAGCACATTATCTGTAATTTTTCATTAGCACAGGTGGTACAATATTAAAATGTTGATTATACTTACGCTATGAAATATAGCGGATGTATAACAGAAAAGAAATTGAAATATTTTATTCAACAATTCTGTTTTTTCTAGCATGTCCGGGACCAAATAATCAACGTTTCCGAGGACCCTTTCCTTACGAATGTGTTGTAATTTAATGAGCAATTGATCTTCTCTTCATGTATCAAAAATCAATTACATCTACTATGTTAAGTACAAAAGAAAACATATTTTGGGAAAATTTACACATCTTTGTACATACATAATAAATATACTGTATATATGATAAACATCTTGCTCCGAGACGAGAATTAAAACATTTATTAATATAAATGTATACCAAAAGTTTGTTACACAAAATCATTAGAAATAAAATTTATTTAAAAAAATCATAATCTACAATTATCTACAAATTGGAGACTACAATATGAACAACTTTTATATTTCTCTGAGACTCATAGGAAAGAGATACGTTTGATATTTTCACTGTTTATTCATCAATAATTTTACAATATGTATGCACATGATGTGTTGGATCCACGAGTTTTCGGACAAACGTTTAGTTTGTATCGTGCTTGTGTAATGCACGTTGTTATTTTATTCCTTTCATCTATTTTCTACACAATGCCCACGTGTACCTCGCTTGCTGTTTCTGATGACAAAAATTAAAAAATGCGATTCCTTTACCCCTCACGTAAGTACTTTTTGCAACTTTTTCGTATTACATATCGACTGAATCCATAATACTAGTTTGATTTTACAACACGAGACTGCATCAGGAACTTAACGACATGTATATATATTTATACGTTATATATTATCTAGGACAAACAATTGGCCAGTTGTAACTTTCTTACAAATTCATAGACATTTTTTCTTCAACAGAGTAACACGTTACGATAATTTATGTAGTAGAACACATGTTTGTTTCTTGAACTATAAAATTATTTAAATTCTCAAATGTCAGTAAGTGATTCCAATGCATTTTCTTCTTCTTTTCGTTTTTGATTATACGGCCAATTAATATTTTTATATATACGTTGCATGTGACTTTTCATCTATTACACATTATTTTAACTGATCGCAATATACATTACAGGTAAAACAAGTATTCTAAAGAAAATAATATAAATAAAGATTTTATCAACATGTACGTATATTTTTATAAAGACAGATGGGACATTATCTTTGAACTTCATAAACAGGCAGATTGTCAAATGGTTTAATATGAAATTATTTTCCAACATACAACTCTACCTATTAGAAATTGAATGAATGAAATATTTTCGAAATTTGTATTCACAAGAGAATGTAGTAATTAAAAGTTTTTAATATGTTGTAATCTTTCTTCATAATTATAAAAATCTATTAGATGTTTAAAAAAGAAAAACATAATCAGACAGATTTTTAAACAAATGAAAATATTTCAGACAAACTGCCTTCTTGATTATTTTCATACTTTATTAGATGATAAAATGACTCGTTGTTTCTTTTGCCTTATATTCTTTTCTCAACAAGATCATGATCGAATCGATTATTATCATTGTAGTTATTGTTGTCACATTAGTCTCAATTTGGCAAACGTTTACGATGCTTATAATAATAATAATCTCGGTACCGAAATGTATGGACTAAAAACAAGTAATGTGGATTACAATTTGGATAAGCATTAATCCTTTCAATGCGACATTACTCTTGGATGGCACCAGGGGTATGGTGGGATCTTTCCTGACTAAATCCACGTGTGCCGTCTGGTCCTTTTGGTTGTCTAACTATCATTAATTTAGGACCTGTTTCTTCCAACGATGTAGTGCGTAATCGACTGATCAAACGTTCAGGACGTTGTTGGACTGCGTCACTGTAAAATACAAAATAATAAATGCGTTAACCAATCGAAGAAATAATATTAAATAAACATACAGCATAAAACAAAAATTTACCTTAGTCGTGTTACATTGCATGCAGACGATTTACCAGTACGCTGATTCGTGATCAAAACGAATTCAACCTGATCTCCTGGTTGAAGTATTGCATGATCTCGAACCTCACTCATGTGGAAAAATAATTTCTTACCCTCATCAACTTCATAGCCAAGGAAACCGAAAAGACCTTTCACTGCATCAACTGTTGCTCTCCTCTTTTTTCTCACTGCTACAATATTACAAGCGTGGCCTGCCGAATCTACCTGCAATTGTACAGGATCACCAGCCTGTAACAGCTCGCGTTTGTTAACCAGCCCCATTATTCTGAATTCATATTCTGGAGTTTCTTCGTCTTCGTTAGTAGCATTTATCTTTATTAAACCAGCATACTCCGCCTGGTCTGGATTTGCACTACGTAAAGGTCTAACGACCGTTCCATCAAGTTCTTCACTAACTGGTGTTGGCCTAGGAATGCTTCCACGAGGTACCAATTTAACGCAATCTGCGGCTACGCAGCCACCATTACCTCTACCATTTCCAGAACTGATTGTACATTCAATATCAGCCCCTACTTCCAAAGCATTAACATCTCCTTCAAAATTGCTGAAATATAATAATGTCAAAATAAGAAATATACGAAGATTTATGGGAAAAACTGATTTTTTTTAAAGCTTATGTTACTTACCTGAAGGGAAAAAATATTTCTTTATCATGATTTACAGTCTCAATAAAACCAAATCCATCTTTAAGTGCAGCAATGAAACCTTGGCAAACTTGGCCATTCGGTTTTTTGTTGCCGTTCAGAGCTTTTTCACCAGAAGAACTTACTACAGATATGTCAACAGCAACAAGTTCTTTACTTGGTTTTACTTGACAGATACCAAATTGAACCTAAAATATTAAGAAACCTTAGAAAAAAAAACGGAAATAAATTTACGAAACTGTAATGATGCAAATAAATAATATCGATCTACCTTGTCCCCAAGTCTTGGAATATTCTTAGGGCTACAATCTTTACTAAAGAAAATAACGCTTTTTTGTTGGTTATCTTTTGTGTATCCAATGAGACCAGGGGTTGTACCATTTATACCCTGAATTATAGTGCCCATCAAATCTTTTTCTATAATTGTTTCGAATTGAACTGTGCCACCTGGTAAATGTTTCAACCTAATTGCACTTTGTCGATTGTTTGAAAATGACGAGGAAGGATCCTAGCATAAAAATGATTTATCAGAATATACAAAGGAACAAAAAGAAAATTAAGACGTTTTCAGAAATATTATTAGTCTTACTTGAATCACTGTAAATTCAACTTCATCTCCTACACTAATTTCTCTATCAACATCCAAAACCTCATTAAAATGAAAGAAAAGTCGCGTGTCTCGATCTACGCAACGAATAAAACCAAAGCCATCTTTGAGTGCTACTATAATACCTTGTTCTCGTCTTTCACCGGACACAGTAAAAGATTCAGGTAATAACAGTATTTCAGTAGCTCTTTTGAGCTGATCTCTAGTATCTGTAGCAATACGAAATTGGACCCAGTCCCCATGTCTATAAACGTATATTCATAATTTATAATTATTTTAATGCAAAATGAATATACACATAAATGAAAACAATTCGTAAATATACCTGAGAGTAAAATCTCCTTTTTGATCTTTATCACCAAAAGGAATTTCAACTTCAGAATGATCGGTATCCCTATATCGAATTCTTCCAGGTAAGGGATCATTCTGATGACGTGCAGCAGTACCTCTTTCCAGAGGTTTTAATACTTGTCCCTTGAATATCTCATTGCTGACTTCTTCAAAAACTATTGAACCAGGTGGTAGCTTGGTAATATTACAAGCTACCTCTTTACCCTTAAAATATGCACAGTAATTAATTAATCGAGTGACAAATATTCATGCAAAATGAATAAAGATAATTACATTTCGTGTTTGTATTATAAATTCAACGTCGTCCCCCAGTTTAAGTTCTTCTTTCATAGATTTAGCTTCGCTAAAGTGGAAGAAAATCTCTTTAACTACATCGGCACGTTCAATGAAACCAAAATTTTCTTTCATTGAACATACGACTCCACAATAGCGAACTGGATGTGCTGGATTTTCCAATCTTATGTGGCATGTACCCAAGGTTCCACTGTAATTAAATTCCAGTCCTGTATTAAGTGTGACCACGTTACAGTCTAACTTTTAGAACCAATAAATTACCGCTGATTAGTAGCAATTTGAAATGACACTTTATCTCCAGCACGCAAAGTAACATTTCCTTCAATATCATCTTTCGTATATGGTAAAAAAAAACACTCCCCACGATTCTCGTAGCTGATACGTCCCTGTGTATCACCACTTGTATGTAATTCTGTTGTTACATTTCCAGTAACTCTATCCTCGCTTAACACCTACATTATAAGATCACATTATATTTGTTTATTACTCGTACGTCTAGATGTAATTTTTCATTGAAATCTATCAATGATATACTAACCACTTCTGGAGCAATCTTGCTAACTGTACTAGCAATAGGTTTTCCTGTCCGTCGATCGTAAGTCATTTCAAATTCAACGGGATCTCCAATTTTTAAGTGATCTATATTACCACTAAATTGGCTAAAATGAAAGAACAACCTTGCTTGCCTTTCACAGCACTGTATAAATCCATATGAATGCTAGAAAAAAGGTTGAAAAATTCAACGCATTGTTTAAAAAGATAATGAATGTTAGTTGTCATAAAATTCTTACTAGTAATTTTTCAATTATTCCAGTTTCACGAATTCCTTGGTTCTCAGATTGATCCTGATAAGTGGAGTTATTTTTTGCTGACTCTTCTGTACATCCAGTGCTCCCCTCCATTCCTGTAAATGTCCCAAATGGAAATCTGGTAACTCCATTGCGTGCCACTTTAGCATTAGGATAGCCAGCATATTGTATATTATTTTTCCCGTTTCCCGGGGGTGAATCCATCATATAATCACCACTGTAGTTGGTACCATTTCGATAGATATTAGTTGTTGGCTGTTGCGACGCTGCTATCACTTTGGGACTCTGTATAGTCATGGACTTGTAATCAAGTATTGCAGGATCAGAGTTCATGATTGGCGGCTGGAAGGTTTTCCACTGAGGATTGTTGGACATTTTCCCAAATTTGTACAATTTTAAATGTAATATTTACGTATAAGTATTCCTCTTTTCTTGAAACAATTACTTAATTTCTTTTATGTTCACTTCTGTTTCACCACAATATATATATATACTTATATTTAGAAATTTTAGTCTTTTCAATTATTTAAGTGTTAACATAGATATCACAGAACGGTTCTTGGTACCTTATATCTTCGTTCACTATTATAATGTTACAAGAACTTAATACAGAGGAAGAGAGGCTCTTTAAAATGCTGCAGAAATGCAGGCTCCTTTGTGACCAAGAAGTGGAAGGAAGGTTTTGAATGTATTTTGACGTTTGTCATAAATTATTTATAAGAGAGTACCCAGGCAACTCTGTGCAAAATTGGCACTCTTTAAATACAGATGCAAGTGTTTCAATTAGCCAAGAGCAGGACAATCTCAGCCGCAATCACAATCACGGTCACTTTATGGCTCACCTAACTCTTTCTCACAAAGCTTGTGTACACAATATACAAATGAACAATATAGTTAATGTTGATTTACAAATTAATACATGTACAAAATTCTTAGCACATCATAGACCATTGATACTTTCCACGTATGTATGCACGAGTGTTATTTAACAACTGTTTGATATTTACTCAATTTAGCGTACACTAGAACAACCGTGTTTCTTTTAAACAGCAGTCATCCTTTATAAAAGGAGTAAATCAAAAAACATAGGAGATTTAAAAGATAAATGTTGACTTGAAAATCCTCAGATGTCTTCAATGCGTGCTGAGTGTGATTGTGTTGTTCCAATATTTCTATGTAGCGTTTCTTTCTTCAGCATTTAATTGTGGAATTTACAGTGAGCCTTGGTTTCAAAAATGTCCTAAACTAACAATTACACAAGCTGAAACAGAAAATTAATTTCTTTACATTAAATGGCAGACAGAAATAGTACTGTTACAGTAATTACGAGCAATGATATAAAAAGGTATTAAAAAGAGGTTCTTATGAAATAAACTTCAATTTACTTAACATTTAAAAAAATCAAAGCTTTAAAAATATACATTGCAAGTGACAAACAGCTTTGCATAACACAATTAGTGTATCTGAATTAAAATGTTAAGAAACATTAGCAATAATTAAAACATTTATGTATTAATCATTGTTCATAAATTAATTACTTCATTATAATCTAATTCTTTATAAAATTTTATAAAATGTAAATAGATGCAATTACTTTGCTTGAATGTATTACGCATTACAAGTTTTACTTTAAATATAGAAAGGAACAAATACATTTTTCTTGGACGTAATATCATATCATTATGTATTTGTGCATATAGGTTATTATAAATTCGTTGTTCTACATTGCAGAAATATCCATCTATACAAATCCATATAATCATATATGAACAATATGTGCATACATATAATAATATACAATATATTTAATGTATCTTACTTGTAATTATATACGAGATTAATAAGGAATTTACAATAATTGCCTGCCAGTTTGACATTGACTTTTTATGATACAATTCGTATTATGTTTTCAGTTTATATTTATGTATTCTTCCAAATATTACTTGTATTCTAAGACTCTATCAGCGTTATTATGCAGGCTATCAACATAATCGTTCTCATAAATTTACCATTGAAAACGTAATTTTCGAATTATGATATGAATGGTATACAATACTTGGGACACCCACATCAAAATGTTTAAGGTATATGTAACGTTATAAACATTAGGAATTTACTAGAAGGCGAATAATTATACGTTTTGTATCAGAAAATTGCATACAATCAATTGTAAATTCGATACAATAACGATTACTCTTAACAGAACCGACTCCAAAACAAAAATCGGGAATATTGTTCGTGCTCGCCAGTTACGAGATTCTAATTTTTTATGAGGTCACTAATTTTCTTTGACTAGGAATAAACATTCATTAAACTACCGCATACTTTTAAAATATTCATACGATTGTTGGAAAACGACTAAATCTGCTAATTGTAAATGTTTCGTTGCAAAGCTTGTAATCGAATAGCGTTAGAAAAATTTATAAAACTCACCACGACACAGCACAGCACTGACGACATGCCGCCATGTTGAATGTCAACATTCAGTCTTCACATACAAAACAGGAGCAGCTACAGAGTGACTACAGCTAAAAATCTCGATTCATAGCCATCTGGTAATATTGCTGTGGAAACAATTATTCGCTTGTCCTACTGTATTTATAAAATAATAAAGATATCCTTAATGACTACAATAAGATTGATAAAAAACAAAATAAATAATCGTTTAATTATAGTGATAAAATACGTGATGAAAATGATAGAGGTGCGTTCTGTACATAATATCTTCAGTTATGCAGAAGGGAAATTTGGGCCAATAATGTGAATGTGTTCGAAAAATTCTCAACCCCGATAATACTTTAAAACTGTTGGCCATAAACGCAATTTTAGTTGCATATTTTTTTGTCAATGAAAAAAAACATGAATTGGGAATAAATTCTTAATCCAATTATTCGAAATTTGTAACATATACAGATCTTTTATTTGTACATTTATTTCTGAAATACTTATTAATTCTACACAAAGTAACTAGTTATTTATAATTTACAAATAAAATTTATTTTAATAATATTTATTTAATATTAAAAATATTCTTCCACGTATTATTAAATGTTCAGTTTCTGTGAGGTCTCTCCATTTGATGTCCTTGAATATTTACCAAAATGATTTAATTGATGCCAATGTAAATCCTCAGACTCTGGAGTTGACGGAGCAGTAGCACACTCTAAGCTTAACTGAAGGGCTCGTCTTAATTCATCGTCTTCGTCTGTATCATCAGTTCCACATGTTTTTTTATTATAATCGTGAAAATCTAAACTCAATTTAAGATATTTATCTACATCATTTCTTTTGTTATCTTCAAAACTTAATTGAAGCGCCCTTTGCAATTCTGTATTCTCATCGTCATCTTCACTCCCTCCGACATCTTCATCACTTTCCTCAACTTTTATAGGTATTATCTTTTCTTGTGGTTTGTTCATTGGGATCTTTTCTTTATTTGATAACGATCTAGCAAACGTGTTTGGTATTGTATTACTATTCAAACCTGTAAAAGTAAATGTTCTCAATGAATTAGAAGAAAATACGCCGCCGTGTATTTACAAATTACTACAACTTCTCCTAGAATGAGGGTAGCATTTAGGAGTTCATCTTCTTCCTTAGTACCCAGACAATAACCTTTTGCTTCTGTTTTCAATGATGTTTGCCCCTTTGATAAACGATCTACCGGATTTTTCATTAGAATATCATCTGCAGGACACTGGGGAAGTGTGCCAATAACAATAAAAATAGAATAACCTGTGAAGACATACAGCTTTGTATCTACAACTTTGTTTTCCTTTACTATATAATATTATTGTTTACCTTCTTGTAACAACTGGGCTAGATACATAGAAAGGTAGGTATCTGATATAAGTTCTGGCCCACTTAATACTGAATTTAAATTGAACCACTGTTTTCCAATTTTCCTTATTGTAAACCAGTGACCTTTGTAATTACAAATATATGCTTTCATCTGTCTGAAACGTACATCTCCTTTAAAATTATGTATATTGCAGATTTTAATTAAAATTTATGAAAATTTTTCCAACTCTATGTACAATACAATATAGTTTGTTAAGTCAGAATAAAATAAGTTTCTGTATACAATTTTTAACCGTTTTAACGGAATGAAAACAAGTTAAATAACATACAGAGGGTCATTTTGCGCTGCCATTGCTGCTGTTTCTGTACTATTATATGGGATTAACTCTAATCCCCAAACTTTTAATGCACTGCTTATAACTTGAACAGAGAAGTATCCACTGTCATCCATGTTTCCTGATGGTTGCTAAGCAAAATAATTAACGCCCTTTACCACATATAACAACATTATTAGTACATATTAATATATTCCAAAGTAACGTAATTAACCCTTTGCCTTAAACTGACATCTTCGTAATGTCACTAATTTCAAATGCCAAACTATGGAACCTGCAAAGCTTTCCGTGATGTTGAAATCAACTTATTATATATTTCTTTTTCCCCAAAAAGCTTTGCTTAAATCAATATTCTATTTCAGTTCCAATCGGTGTGTATATGGAGCATCGAGCAGAAACTAAATTGTATTATCTTAATTGTAACGCTTTCAAATTAAATTGTAAGGCAATGGGTTAATGTACTCATATAACAGAATGTTTGACTAATTGTAATTGTGTTTTCAATACACGATACGCTATGAATAAATGATACAATCTAGCTATAGTGCACAGTTTCACCTCTAAAAAAAGTTTATAATCTTCACTGTCAATACCAGACTCTGCCATTCTTATTCTTTCTTCCTCGTCCATTTGCTGGCCTAAACTAGCAAGATCTACTGCATTGAAATATGGTCCTTGTAAAAGTGCGTTTAAACAATGCTGCGCGCATAAATATCCTTCTTGCTGTAAATAACTTTTTTGTTACCATAATTTACACTCAAATACATTTCGATACACTCTTACATATATCGTTATTTACCTTTTCGTGAAATATGGTGTCCATTTTATTAACAATATCAACGTAATACGTGAAACATATAAATATTAATTAATAACCAAATCATACGTCGACACTCTCAAAAGATTCTACGAACAAACGTCACCCACAAAAATATTTTTTGGTTATAACTAGAAATGTTTCATACGAAGTTGGTGGTACTTTTAGATATTATGATTCTTGTGTATAGTAATGCCATCTTGTAACACATTTGATAGTTGCAAGATGATTGTTACTAAATGTGTTCATATATTATCGATATCGCGTTTTCATGTAAACTCAATTGAATCACGATAAAGTACCATAGAAAAATTTCCAGAACACTAATATGATAAAATCATAAAACACAAGGCTGTATTTTCCTTTTTATATAACAAAAGTGTCAAGTATGAAAAAATTAATTTTCATGTCTTATTATACAGAACACTTGTTTACGAATTGGAAATGTGTCTCGTTTATGTGCACAGTATATGTATATTCTATAGCAGGCCTGAAACTAAGTATGGTATCTGATTGGTTGAGATTAAAAGTAAAACATATTCTTGAAGCACATGGCAGTCCATCGATGAAAACCTTAAGCTAAGTACAAAATACTCTGCGGATTTCATGAAGGAGCACAAACAGTGCAGGCTTCACATTACAATTTGTAATAAGCATTGAACACTATAAAATTATTATTTGAAGACCTCAGTCGAATTTGAGGCCCGTCTGCTACCACGGCATAGAAAAGGATACCGAACTATTGAGCACTACAGGAGCAGGAAATCGCGAGTGAACCGGAAAGGGAGGACTTTGTATTTGTGAATGTATTGTCGACGTAACAAGTGATCTGGATAGGAAGGTTCAACTGTATCGGGTAAATACGATAACGTTGACGACCTGTAGAACGACACCTGCTTTACTTGAAACGGGACGAGGACACAACGACGGCGGGGGCGGCCATACTCAAACAACCGCCGAGCGAAGTGCGCGGCACAGCGTAGAAATGAGACGATAATAAACCGTATTAATATCGTTCGTAAATTTGGGAAGACGGCAACGAATGTAAGTGCCTCCATTTGGAACGTGTAACAGAGAATTACGATAGAAAAGTGAAAACGAAAGTGTAGGTAGTGTAAATCAAGGAGAGGAAAGCGGGCCCGACGAATCGAGGCGCAGGGCGCAAGGAACGGTATGAGTGCAAAGACGGACGTGAACAGACGGGTCCTAGCGATTCAGGCGAAAAAAAAAAGACACAAGCCGAGCAAACGAAGAGGAAAGGGAAATTCTCAAGATGAATCAGAGACATCGGGTGCACAATGCTCAAAGGCACCGGCTACCCCGCAAGGACGAAGCTCGGGTTTGTACCAGGATGCTTCTTCACAGAGACCATATTCCAGCGACAATGGAAACAGGTATCTGATTCCCATTAATGTGTCGCCGTTTCGTTTCTTCATGTTGCCTATCTGGCTGACCATTCGTCGATATCGAACCTTTCGCCCATAAATTGTTGTAATGGTAAACCTTATCATCATACATAGTCACGAAGAATATTCAAATTGTTTTCGATCAAATAGGCTTTTAATACTATGTCGTAGAATTGACATGTTATTTAGAAATCGTTCGTTGTCTGCTTCGAATGAATCCTGCATTGAAAATGTGAGAAACTAGTTTTCACGTTTTACATGTTTTAGTCACATTTGCCCCCGACCATCTTATAACTGGAACTTACAGATTGGATCCATGCCATAGCTCAAGCAATGAAACAATGGAAGACGGCGATGAAGTATACAGCAGCGAGGACGAAGAGCAGGAGGATAGCAGGGATTATTGTAAAGGAGGATATCACCCAGTCAAAATAGGAGATTTATTTTTAAGTCGATACCATGTAACTCGTAAACTCGGTTGGGGTCATTTTTCGACAGTCTGGCTTTGTTGGGACTTACAGGTACATGTTTAAAACTGGTAACAGATATAGAATCTTTCTTTTTGTGGATTAAGTTTACAAGTGGAATGTTATCAAATATGTTCTGCAGGATAAACGATTTGTGGCACTTAAAGTGGTCAAATCTGCATCTCATTTTACTGAAACTGCATTGGATGAAATTAAATTATTAAAAGATGTGCGTGACACAGATCCTAGTGATCCTAAGCGCAATAAAACCGTCCAGTTACTCAATGACTTCAAGATCAGTGGCATTAATGGTTTGCATGTTTGCATGGTATTTGAAGTGCTTGGACATAATCTTCTTAAATTGATCATCAAATCCAACTATAGAGGAATTCCAAGAAATAATGTTAAACGTATCATCAGACAAGTTCTTGAAGGTCTTGATTATCTTCACAATAAATGTAAGATGTTTTTTTAATGGAAAAGTTGCGTGCTTCTCTCTAATTTTTACTTATTAGATGATATTAATTTACGTCGATACATTATTTAGACATAACTTAAATTTAATATATTAAGAAATAATCTTTCCTAAATTATAGTCTGAAATATTGAAGCTGTATTAATGTGAATAATAATCGTAAAATATCTTTTTCCAGGTAAAATTATTCATACTGACATAAAACCTGAAAATGTTCTTGTTTGCGTTGATGAGTGTTACATAAGGAAATTGGCTTGCGAAGCTACAGAATTGCATTCTTTGGGAATGAAACTGCCGGTATCATTAATTTCAACTGCACCCAAGGAATTCCAAGAACCTGTTCCAAATTCTAAAATGTCAAAGAATAAAAAAAAGAAGCTAAAGAAAAAGGCCAAACGTCAGAATGAATTATTAAAGAAGCAAATGGAACAAATAGAAGAACTTGAAGAGCAAGATAAACTTGCACATAGCACAAGAGCAAATGGTGAATTAGAAACAAATAGTCCAGCTCAAGATCAAGATGTAAACACAGAAAGTATAGAAAATAATACAGAAAGCAAAGAATCACCTGATATTTCAGAACCATCTGTACCCTCGTTGCATATGAATGGTATAGATAGTTTAGCAGGTGGAGAAAAAGTAGAAAATCAGTTACCTGAAGAATCTGAAAAGATGGAAAATGCAAACTTATGCGATGTAGCAAAAAGTTGTGGCGAAGGAATAATTCCATCTATTCACGAAGATGCAGATGAATGTAGCGAAGGTAAACATTGCAGAGAATAGCATCTGCATCTGTAGTTAATTCCATTGATTTCATATTTAATATTTTCTGCAGGTCGTACTTTAGATCCACCTGAAAGTAAACAATTAAAACGAGCATCTGTAGCTCCCTTAGATCCTGCCCTAGTAGAATGCGAAGTTGAAGTAAAAATAGCAGATCTTGGTAATGCATGTTGGGTCCACAGACAATTCACAGATGACATTCAAACTCGTCAATACAGATCATTGGAAGTATTGCTAGGATCTGGATATGACACATCTGCAGATATTTGGTCAACTGCCTGCATGGCATTTGAATTGGCGACTGGTGATTACCTCTTTGAACCGCACAGTAGTGAACATTATTGCAGGTAAATGAGATTTTTGACCACCGACTTAGACATTTTTCGTGATCAAAATTTGTTGTTATCTTTGTAATAAATGATAGGATAATACATGTATTGCGTTTTTTTTATAGAGACGAGGATCATTTAGCACACATTATTGAATTGCTTGGAGAAATACCGAGACACATTGCTCTTTCTGGCAAACACTCAAAAATGTACTTCAATAAGAAAGGCGAATTAAAACGGATTCCAGGTTTAAAACCATGGGGATTGTATGAGGTGCTTACAGAAAAATATGACTGGTCACCAAGAGAAGCGCACGAGTTCGAAGAGTTTCTGACTCCGATGCTCGAGTTTGACCCGAGTATGCGAGCTACAGCAGCGGAGTGCCTGAAGCATCCCTGGCTGCAAATTAAAAAGTGATCATGTTTTTTTATCGTTTTATCTTTAAATTCTTCAACTTCAAACTTCTACATCCTGATGTAATTACAAGTCGAGAGTGTAACAAAAAGCAGCCATCGGTAATGGAAAGGTTCTTTTACGCAACATACATTATTTTATGTTCGTGTAACAAGTGCATTGGTATTGAAAACGCACATTCTAAAATTATTTAATATTTAATGAGATATATATCTATATATATTATTATCGTAGGATGCAAAATTATTGCGAATGTATCATACAAAACGTAATTTAGATAATTTAGATATTTTTTACTTTTTTAGCTATTAATAATTTTATGATTACCATTTCCGCCCACATAAATACAAGTAATTTTACATGAAAAGGAAAAAGTTAAAAATTCGGGTTCTTAAAAAAAAAGGAAAAAGAACTTGCTACATTCCATCAAATTGCAATAATTACAGCAATTGGATATGCTACTAATTGTAACACTCTCGACGGTGGCTGCCTACTTGTGTATTTATAAATTTGTTAAATCGTGTTTTTCATTTAGTAATGATATCTTAAATTAAAATTTCATAGTACTTTATTATTTTACACGATCATCGTTATATTATCCTTTACTCGACACTTAATTTATCAAATATCCCAAGAGTCATGAGACCTACTCATAATGTACTTTAGGAAAGGGCAGGCCCATTGTTATCGCTATAATAAATATTGAAATTTTTATTAAAATATCTCATTTTGCATTAAATTGATTACTCGAAATTTACTGATAGCAAGTCTTTTTTTCTCTGTGATCTCCATGTGCTTAATTAGTAGCAGGAAAATGTCGTAATCATTTACTATTACTGTCTTAATACTGATTTAAAAAATACTCATGACATACGCCGGAACGTGTGATTAAGGAACTGAATCTTTGTACAAATTCAATGAATGCAGAAACACATGTATCGTTAGTATAATTAAGAGTTGGTCGCCAGATTCTTGGTAAAATCAACTAATATGATTCGAAATAAGACAGTGCATACCCGTATCAAGTATAATAAATATACTAATGAAAATAATTCGATCTTATAGTAATATATAGTGGACTTATATAGTTAAATTTTAAATTACCATAAACAGTAAAGCTTATGATTGTAAAAAAGGAAATCATTACTAACGAAGTTATTGTACAGGCATATATATATACACTGTCGGATTTCGAACAACGACCGAAGCATTCAATGATTGTGGTACATACTTTCATTCAATTTAACTTATTATACATTTGTCGTATACATATTGTACAATTACGAAAAACGAAGACAATGTTCTACGCCGTGACTGACAGTTCGGTAAACATAAAGTAATCATGGTAAAGGAAATTGCGATCTTATGTTCTGTGCGACCTTCTTTACTACGAGCTGTTGACTGATTATTAAGCTCTCTGCCGATCAATTGTCTTCTATTTTATAACAAACAAACGAAACAGTATGTTCACTGGATATTCAACGTCACAAATATATTTGTATCGTTGAGTTCTATTTATGCTTCCAAACGAGTGTTCTGTTTCGCTGCCTTTGCCAATTTCAAATCATTTCATAGCAAGGGAAACGATCAGTTGAAAAGCATTTTGAACGAAGTTGGAGGAGATGCATATAAGAAGTACTATTTGTGTATTGTGTTTCATAAAATATGAATACATTTACTCTGGGTAAAAGAGGAAAGAAGATTATTTAATGTAGATCATTTTAAATTTAATCATATTTATTTTGGATAAGAGTTTGTAAATTGTTATATCATTAAAATATCCAGTTTAGACATTTATTTTATCATTAACTTGAAATCAACATATTTTATATGGAAGAAAACAGTAGGTTAATTTTAATTATTTTATCATAGATGCTTAATGATTAAAGATCATTTTGAAACGTTTAATTTTATTTTTATTTCTATACACATTCTGAGTGTAAATGCCTCTTCTACCCGTGCTGTGATCAATGAAATTCAAGCTTTTCTTTCAAATTATCGTACTTGTTTAGTTTCTCTTTGTAATTATGCGATCACATCGTATTTATGACCTTCGGGGCTGATGATAATCGTGTTGAATTTGTACAGTACGCAACCGATGTTCTAGTAAATTTATACGCCGATATTATTTTATGAAATGCGGCTAGTGAAATCCGAAAAGATTGCAGCAATACAAGGACATGAAGAATTGCATAAAGGATATCCTCTTCAGATACGTCTTGAATTTTCGCATGACCGTCCTTATCGTCAATTAATGATCGATCATTGTATGTTTGTACAGCATTAACAATCATTTACGCGTTGACCAGGAAATATGTATACTACAAGTATGTTACCAGACGAAAACATCCATAAGTAAATGGTATCTTGCAATACAATAACAATCACGTTGTACAACAGACGAATGATCGTTTTTGTCTATTTTTTTCTCTTTTTTTAATAGCGGGTCAACGGATTTCAAGGACATGCGATTTCATCGCGTAGCCGCACATTAGAATTATATATACCGAATATATATAAAAATATATATATATACATATATACATAGTATTAAAACGAATGACAATTTATGTAGGTGTGATTCGCTGCTTGGCGCTAGAATAGTTAGGATGAAATTAACAAACATTAACAGTAAAAATATGTATAGTTGAATGTACAAGAGTCTCCCCGGTTTCCCTCTAAGGTTTGTGCAAACAATGTACTCGCATGATATTAAAACTTGAAAGCTGGTTGCGCATCATCTAATTTCTGAATGATAGAAGAACGATATCCACGAGTGCAGAACACAAAAATTGGTGGAGAAATAAATAAAGCCAAAGGGGCGTTGTTTATACAGGGACCCAACTGTAAAACTTCTATAGAGATTTATGTTCCAACCGGTAGGTTTAATAATACGCTATGTAAAGATATAACAGAGTCGTTAAAATGGAATGCATTAGCTACATTGAGTGATCGAACTCGGCGGAGTTTGTTCTTAGGATGCATCTGAATTGGGGCGCTTTAATCGGTCCTACAATTCTTTCAGTAAACTGTCGTTGAAACAAAATCTTTCAGTCTTAAAAAGCAATATCCTGTTAACTGGATATAAGAGCTGTTAACGCACGGAAGAGGAGCAAACAATATCAGTATCAAAGAAACACGTGCAAGTGAAAAATACATTGTCTGATTTTTGTAATATTAAAATGTTGAATACGACCGGGCTTGGCAGAGAGGAAAAATCGGTGAAAAAGGAAGTCTGCTGTTTGATAGAATAAAAAGAAGAAAGATTTCAGACAAACACCAGGTTATACTATGTAAATTGTGACGCGTGTAGCACGCGTCTATGAGATAATGTAAATATTGAAATGTAATTGGGGGTTTTACACATTTTTAGACCGAAACGTCTGCATTACAGACTTCGACAAGTTTAAAGTTGAATAAGTTTAGCAAAGTGCTCGAAAACCTACTCCAATGGATTATACTGGACGCATGACGACCATTTAATCAGTTTATAATCGTTTGGACCATTTTGTGTAAGAAATGGATAAAATCGGGATATGATATTGTCTCGCGGATTGATAAATAATCATACTGGTCGTAGCGTTGTAGGATTATTTAACTCTGCATGCTTAGTCGATGGCTCGACATTGTACATACTTATGGATGTGTACTATATTGAGCATTAATAACGATTATTGATTTAAAAAGAATATAGCAGCTCATCGTATGTGGAGATCATTTTTAACGCACTATCCAATGCGCAGATAACATTTGAGCAGAGAATATGTATAACTACTCTGACTGGAGCATTAGCAAAAGGGGAGGCAAATGCATTCTGTTATAACATAATAATTATGCGTTTAGAAAGTACCTTGCTAGTAATGGGGGAGAGGATAATTATATCTTCACATTGAAGATGACTAATTGTCATGGCATCAAATAAACTTTTACGTACAAAAAAGCAGCTACATAGATTAAAATTATGAACGTACACTTTGTAACAACTTAATGATACATATTTTTGTACTAAAAATCTTTTATATTGCGTTTTAATCTCATGTGTAATTCACATCGTTGTTTCTCACATCCAATATGTTCTTTTTCACTCATATATATCAATGTATTATATGAACAAAAATTCTTCCTTTCTTTATGTATGACCAAATTCATGTCATTGCTTTTTATAGATGAACAGGGTGTTACGTTTAAACGCGAACGGCGGAATATCTCTTGAAGGGTTGAAGCTATCAAAATAGTGTTTCTACAAAAGTTATTTGATTTAAGGGGGCACATTATGTGATATAGATGATTTGAAGAGAATACCCTAACAAAGGAATCTGCTTGAAGAATGTGTAGCAAAATGGAACTAAATCCTCGTTTTTAGAAACAAATATGCTTCATGCTCCAGTCAGTCGATGTACGACCAGATGAAGCATAAAGAGAGATAGATATAATAAAGTAGAAGTAACGAGTCGCAAAAGTAAACGGATTTGATGTTTAGACGCTGCCTCCGTTGTGCCCTGCCGCAGAAAAATAAGATAACAGACCCATGTACCCTCGTTCTGCGATCGGTATATGATATTCAAAAATAAAGTCTCATTAAAATTGTAGTTTTTATTTTACCACCACATTGCCTTCAGAGTTAAAAATAAAATATTTCTGTTGTAGAAGCAGTGATTTATTAAAAACTAGACTATATATGTATTATTTACAAACTGGTCATTATTATTTTTGGGTATTATGTAAAATTCTAACTGAAATTAGACATTACAATTGAAAAACAATAACTCTCCATGTTCTATTTTCAGATATAAGACTGCTATAGTTGCTACTATCAAAAGGTTTTGTCCTGTTTAAAAATTAGTTTTAATATTCTAATAAGAACTAAATATTCTTTTATATCATATAAATTAAAACACAATAAATTAAACATGCTTCAGATACAATCTGTTATACTTTCCTGTCATAATACCATAATGGAATATTTATAAATATTACACTTAATTGTAAAAATCGAATTTTATAATTGATACCCAAAGAATAAATATAATTTAAAAAAAAAAATGATGTTACGTTTTTTGAAAAATCAATTGTACCAGATTGCAAATGCTAAAAAGATATTCTATTGTATTTAAATATTCTATTACGGCACATTTTCATGTATACGTACTTGGTCAAAAATATATTATCATATACTATACATAAATAATAAGAAAGAATCTAAATCGTTCAAACCAACTTTGATGTTCAATAACTTGTGCGTAGATGTGCTGTACTAATATATACTTTTACAAGATTTAAGTTATAATTCCTATTAAGTACATTTTTAGTGCCATGTGAATTTGATAATTTATACAAATACTTATTTTGCACAATGTGGAGCACAGCCACTTTATAATGTACATAATGTTTGTGCAGAGATTTAAATATTTTTTACAATATCACATACTTCATTTTATTAAAATAATTAATGATTGCTAATTAAATTAAAGTACTTAATATAATTAAATAATACTTTTTCCTCTTCATACTACATAAAATGTTAAGTAGTAACTTTAGAAGCGTAATTTACAATATTTTAAGAATGATAAATTATGCTACAATTAACAAAATGTATTAATTTATCATTTGTATACAAATTGAACAGTATATAAAAGATCCATTTCTGCAATGTGTTTCTACATAAAGAATAACTTTTGGTAGAATTTTTTTAACTGAAGAAATAATCCATAAATGTGCCTATATAATCTTAATTATTAATTGGACCAATCCATGTCCTCTCTGCAAATCAATTGGAAATTGATTAAATTTTTGAAATATTAATGCACGTTAAGTACAAACCATCACCAACAATAAGTTTTGAGAGCAAAGCAAATCTTAAGGTGCCAAATGATACTCGCCATTAATTTGGGACCCCACATATTTAATAACCATAGGGTTATATTTAATAACCCGTTATGGTTATTAAATATGGTTATTAAATATGCTGATTGCTGAAGTCAGCAGATAGAAGTTTTTTATTAATATAATTTGGTTTGAAATCATATTTTATTTCAACTATATATTATTATAAACTTGAATTTCAAAATTATATACTGAAAAGTGAAAGCGCAAGTACACTTGCAATCAGAGGGCATGTTTTCGTCAAATTATGATTAATATAGTTGTTGATAAATGTTTGTATACACTGACAATATAAGCAGAGCATTGACAGCACATTTAGCACATCACAAAAATAAATTATATACTTAATATAGACCCGTGACTTGGACGCCTTTTGCTTTTTTTTCCATGCACATGTGTCTGATTTTCAGCCGACAAATTTATGTTTAATTGCGCTGTTGACGCTGTGGTTACTTCATCATCTGACTCAATTGGACTAATTCGAATGGCTTGATACCATTGATTGGTCAAATCGGTCATTTGAGATTTGCAATCTTTTAATTCTTGTTGTGTAAACCTTCTTGTGAAAAATGGAATAAAGAATTTTAAATCCCATCTTGCAAAACCACGAATTCGGGACTGGAGAAAAGATACTTCAATCTCTTCTTCTGTAAGTTCTGATAAATGTTCAGAATCTATTGTCTGACCCTAAAATAAAAAATACGATGCAATAAGACATATATTTTTCAATATAAATATTCCTAGTGTAATAAACCTACCCATTCTCTAGTTTTACTAAGTGAAACTTCTTTGTCTTTCCTTTTTCTTCTGCTATTGTTCTTTTGTTTTTTCTCTGCTCTCAAAAATTTTAATAAAGGCATAGTAGAACCACCAAATATTAATGTTGTGAACAGTACAATAATTAATGTCGTAGTAATAATCACATGTCGTGTTTCATCACTAAAATCCAAATGTAACGACAAAGCGTATGAAATAGCGCCGCGCAAACCACTAAACCACATTATGAACATCATTTTTCTGGTAATTTGATGTTCTCGAAATCGATTGACAAGAAAAGCTAAAGGAAATATGTTTGCAGCTCTACCAATTAAACATAGGATTATAGACCATATAACCAGTGCTGGTTCAACCTATAATTGAGAATAACAATTGTCAAATTGCATATACCATATTACAAAGCTTTAGGATTGGTACTATATTATACTACTTTACCCTATGTCTGAAGCTGAATAAAGCTAATCCTAAGTATGCGAATACACAAGTTTCAGCTATAAAAGCCAAGGTTCTCATAGTTTGTTGCATTGTAATTTGAGTAACAGTTGACAAATTGAAATGGGTGTAATGTGACATTACAATCCCATTAAATAAAATTGCCATGATACCTGAAATAAGTGAAATAATGTGATACATAGAAATTTACTCATAATTGTAATGTGCTAAAAAATTATCAGATTTACATGGTGATATTCGTACCAGATAATTGTATGCCTTCTGCCAAGACATATGGTGCATAGGTAAATACCAGCATGAGACCAAACTCAAGAGAAGGATTCTTTCTAAGATCCACATGTTTAAGTAATAATGCGCTGATAAGAGCGAAAACCACTCCAATGCCCGCAGAGGCGAAAAACATTAGGCAAAATCTATTTAAACCAAGTATAATGGCCTCGCTAGTAGTCGTAGCATTATTGGATTCCAATACAGATGTAGTTAATACAATAGAAATGGCATCGTTTAAAATAGATTCTCCAAAAACTAACATATTTAATACAGGATCTACGTCTAAGGCATGAAATATTGCTACAGTAGCAACAGGATCTACCGCTGATATTAATGATCCAAATGCAAAGCTTTCAACAAAACTAAGTTTATATGCTACCTGAGCTAATCCCAATAAATAAATTCCAGCTCCAATTACAAATGCAGATATTGCTGTACCAAATATAGCAAAAACCAATATGCTGCCAATATTTTGAAAGAAATTTCCTTTATGTAAATTATATCCAGACTCGAATATAATAGGTGGAAGCAGTACAAGAAAAAATGCGGTTGGAGAAAAAGCTTCCTCCTTTCTCCAATTAGCTATATTTTGGTTTGACATAAGATTTATAATCATACCGATAGCTCCTCCCAAGAAAACAATTACTACAGACTCTGGTAGATACTGAAAATTTGTTTGGAGCATAAGATGTATAAGTAAAATACCTAAAGCTAAAACACAAAGTACAAAAAATATGGACATAGAACTGTTATGTTCTTCTTCTGCGGACCCTTTATCGGGTAAGACTGGTTCAGCTGGAGTAACAGTTGTTGTACTTGTATTTGTTGCGTTAGTAATATCTGAGCTTTGCGATGGAATTGTGAAATCGGACATATTGTTTCCATTTTTATCATTAACAATATTTGTAGGAAATGTATTAGTTTGCTCAGTTGTATGATTCGTAATATCACGATCTGGTCGAGAAGTAGTTGTAAATACATGTTGCAATGTTGCATTTATTGCACTCGATGTAGTAGTATTTAACTTCAAATGGCTATTGACAGGTTTTTCTGATGTATGAGATTCTACTGAAATATCAGTACTCAAATTTATCGGCGCCGAATCATTTAACACTGTATTCCTACTATCCAATGTGACATTGTCATGTTTGAGGTTAGACGTTTCTTGAGCATGTAACACTGTAATCCACGCACCAAAACCGAAAAATACGATACAAAGCATGTAATTGTTATATAAGAGTTTATTATTAACTGAATACAAATTCATATTTAAACTATTTTTTAGTATTTAAATACGATGTTCTTTACACATATCATACACGATACTGACACTTGACTTTAATATATTTCGATATCTCGATACTCCTACGTCACTAAAGTAATGCTAATCAAAATTTTACTTGCAACTAAAAGAAGCATTCCCCACTCTCGCCGACACCTAAGATATCGTCTTCTATTTCTAAGTTTTCAAGAGTGATATAGCTAATCACTGAACATTATGTCACAAAAAGTAATACATGATAGTGAAATCAGCGGCAATATAGACCGCACCCGCAGATAACATTGGTCCATGAAACGGGTTTCAATCATTTTGCCTTAAGAAAAAATACTACATGATACATAAAGGAATATGTTATTTAATTTTTCAGACGCAATTAAAAGAAATAATAAAGAAATAATATCTGAAACAGATTAAACCTAAAAATCAGAATTGTTATACGGAAAGTATTTATAAAGCAGGATAATACATATTATAAGCAATTTTATTTGCCATGTTTCTTTTAAAGGAAACATTGACTATATTATATAAATTATTGTAGTTATATTCATTTGTTATTCATCTTTTGTAAAAACAGGTTCATTTTGATAATAACTTGGCAACCCAGAGCGTCCAATTTCTGCTGAGTGCACCACATCTTTGCCTAATCTTTGCTCAACACCTTTCCAAGATCTATTGTATAAATATTCTGCCCCTGCTTTTCCAATTGCAACAACACCTAAGTTAATTAAAGATCACGATATTAATCATATTATATTTCATTTCCATCAATATCTTTCATAATATATAAATAATAAATACCTGATGGATTATTAATTACTAAAGCATTCATTTCATTCGAACATGGAGCAGCATCATCACAGTTTCTTAGTTCTCCAGTAATTAAAGAGACATCTGAATCTGTTGATGCTTTAAAATCAATATAATTCATTCCCCCAGGAAGAATATGTCTAAAATCCATACAATATTGAGCACAATACTCCCTTGAACTATTAAATGCTAATTCTACTTCATAAGGCATTAGCATTGGTCTTAAAAATTCTCTAGAATTGAACACTTCATTTTCTGGACATGTTATTACAACAAAGGCATCAATCTGCAAATATATTTTTTAAACATTTACTGGTAAGTTGATATTCTCAATATTAATGCTCAACGTACCTCAGGAAAATTAGCAAGCTTTGCCGGATTTATTTTACCAATACTTAAAATGTAAGATTTCTTATTTTTTTCTTTCAAAATGTCCTTAAGCATACTTAATATTTTAAGATAATCTTCAATGCCTAAAGTAGCTACAACTATACCAATTACTTTAGCATCTTTTAATTTTTCCACCAAAAAACGTCTCCTTTTTAACCATGGTGTATTTAAAGCTTCGTATTTAACAATATCATTGTTCTGAAAGTAGTACCACCTCTTTGCAGGAATCGTCATTGCTAGCATACTAAATACACTTCCATCGTTTCCCAAGAAAAATGCTACATAATCTTCTATTTTACATTCTTCGTTGAGTTTAAAACATCTACCTAAGATTCTTATAGATGAATTATCTTTTGAGTCTGTGAACTCCACGTTTGATGTACAATTTAATGAAGTGAACACTAAATTTTTATAAATAGGAGTCAAAAACTGATGTATACTTTCTGAAATAGGAATATGTTTGTGACATCAATCAAGTAATAGCCATTTTATGATGCATAATCCATTAAACAAAAAACCTTACCAATTTTATGTGCATAAGCAATATCATAAAAGAATAAAATTCTTTCACATTGATCCTCAAACTTCGATTTGAATTTCTCTATAACTTCTGTTACATTGATCTCTTTCACTGGCAAGACATGAAATATTGGTAGACGAGTGGTAGGATTTAAACAAGCATGTCCAAAATGTATTATGCTATCTGCATTAACATGTTGCGCAGCTATTTCATCGACGCAACAACTACCATACGAAGTATCTCCCAAAATATATACTTTTTTGTTAATCTGATTTTCTAAACGCAAAGCAATTTCTACAGAATCTGGCAAAAGATTATCCGGAAATTGTAGACAGATCTAAAATTATAAGGTACAAATAAATCTTATTTATTCTGTCCCATATTTGTTACTAATGTAACCATTTTTCCCTAATTCTTGATTTATTAACAAGGAATAAAGGACCAATACAAAAATGGTAGGTTTAATTAACCACCATGTTACTTTTTTTTAGCTATTGGAGAAACAGGATAAAACTGTAAATTACGCCCTTCCGTGTAGTTTAATTAAACTATTTAAGTTAATAAAATGTTTACCGCATAAATAAGCTATTCAAACCTTATTTAAACTACAGGCCTCAATCCATTTACTACATTTTTCCACTTCGTAAGGGTCATCCATTATAGTAACACTCATTTCGTCTTCAAAGTTTGTTTAGTAATTATCTGGAATCATATTGTTTCAAACACTAATACACTGTATTATACATAATGAAAATTGTTTACAAACACATTCATATATATCACAAGCTATAATATCTGTATACATGTATAACCATCTTCAGATTGAAATCACATGTTACAATATATATATACACATGGCTGAATCTATAGAGTATATGTAGTGAGTCCAGAATTAAATGAAAAAAGTGGAATGGGAACTGCCGATTGATGCCGCCGATCGGCAGGGCCGTATGCGATTCACAGTTGTAGGATCCCAAGCAACAGATGAGGAGACTACGAGTTAAATTATTGAAAAAATCTCAACAACATGTCCAAGAAAATTTAATGCAAAGAAGTTAGGCATAAAAAGTTACACCGCCGTTTTTATTGTAGCATCGTTCCGCATTTGTGTAATCACACCGATACGCTGGCATTTAAACTCGGCTGTCTCGATACTCGATCTATCTTTCTTTTCTTTTACGGCTTATTGACAACGGCAAAAGGAAGCCATGGGCTTCGAGAAATTCGGGTCCGTTCTACGGATACTGTCCCAAACCATTCCCCATTAATCAACAGTACATGATGTATATGATATACTTTATATATGCACCCATTACAAATTGGCATTGCACTGCCCTGTTCGGCTCGACGAAGCGGTCGAGCTTCGTAATCCTGTAATGGGGTGGGAAACACGTGTTTCCCCACACCACTTTTTTCATTTAATTCTGGATTTACTATATCATAGATATAGATGATATTCACGTATGTCATTCGTTTCATCAGACGTAAATAATTGTAACCTAAAATCGGCATATTAAAATCGATGATACACTAGTATAAGAAGTCAGACAGAGAAATAAAGGATATACATATGAAATTCTTCATACATATAACAAATTTTGTCTATTTTTGATGTTTTTAGTTGTTCAACAAATTATTTACTGCATATATGTACATACATATATTAAAATTTTTCTTTTCCTTTTTAATTTTACAATGTACACTTTAAATTTAACTTACCTTCAAAATATCTTTTATATATATATTGTTTACAAATTACATAAATAAACAATTTTTTTTATAAAACTATCTTTCAAGTTAAAGTTTCATATCATTAAATGTATTGCTAAGTTAAGTGAACCCAAATATTGTACAAGATATAATTTGAAGCTTATAACTTTAGTTGGTATCAGTTGATTTCTATGTCTCAACATCTTTACATTGCAAGATCAATTGTCTTTTCTCAGAGTAATATTCAAAACTAAATATTATAATGTTTATTATCAGAGGAAAATATTAAAATATGTTGACAACTACTAGAATATACTGCAAATATGTAGGTAACTAATTTCTGAATACATTGGAATATATAGGTACATTCTGATTTGTAAAAAATATAATTTAAAAGAGAAATCCAAACAATAATGTTTCATTATATTAAATATGTATGTGCACAATAATTATATATCAGTAATACAATAAATTATTTAATTTCATGTGCCTCTATTAGAATACTGTATTATACCTGACAGGATAAAAGTCTACTGAACGTTGTCTTATATAAGGCACCTAAATTTCTGGTTAAAATTTAAATCGACAATTTCATTAATGTTAGGAAGGGTGCTGTTCACTACAAGATGTTCATGATATCTAAAATCATGTAATTGGCAATCATAATTACATATTTTATCGAAGTTACCCCTTTGACTTCACTCTCGTCAGGCATTTTACACTATTATGTGAAACTTTTGTATAGGAGAATTTTAAGCTGCAAAATGAAAGTCTTAACTGTAGATAAGGATAAAAATATTTTCATACAGGTACTCATGAAATATCGGCAATTTATTAGGATCAAAAGAACTTCAGCATATCCAAATTTTTAATTCTTTAAAGAATTCATTAAGTCACGATTGCCGTCGAGAGTGTAATTGAATAATTATGTACAAATGATTATTTCTTATCGTAATACATTACATAGTTTTGCTTGATTCTCTGTATATACGTCAGTCTTGGATTGCTTTTGCCAAAAACATTTCATTGCCTCTTTGTATAGAGAGCTATCATGATTCTTTTTGTGGGAAAAGGATGTAAAAATACAACTGTAAAACTGAACTTTTTCTTGCAAAAGCATTGCTGATGATTATCAGTATTTCTCTTACGAATCTCCAAAAAACAGTTAAATCAGACCATGATCTTGCATGTATAACATAGCGGTTAAGAAATCTGCAATTATTACCTAACATAATAACAGCAATGATTGAATCAAAAGTAGAAGTCAGGTATACATACAAGATATTAGTCGGCAACTATGTAAAAAATAAAAAGGCACGTATTGAAAGATTTTCTTTCTAAGTCTTACCTGCCAGTCATTCTATTATTTATTTTTAAATGTTACCAATGTGTTATTACCCTTTTTCCACACATGTGCTCTCTACACATGTATTCATCATTTACTCAGATCTATTGTGATTTTATATGATGACAAAAAACTTGTAAAATACTATACATCTACTTAAAAAATGTTTTTCTGTTTGATTTTGCATTTTCACATTTAAGACTGCATATACATTAAATAGAAATAAATTCAAATTAGTATAGAAGTTTTGTGTTCCCTTTTCACCTTATATATCATTTGCCTCGTGTTTTCATTGTCTTCCATTTCAGTCTCTTAAAACACTACTTTCTGTTTATACCATACATTCCTCGTTATGCGAAATGATGGTATCATTGACAATAATAGTAGTAATAATAATAATAATGATAATAATAATAATATTAATGACAATTATAATGATAATAATAATCATAATACAATAATAATTCTGAGAATGAATCTCAATAACAATAATACAAATAATAGCAATAATAATATTAATAATACACGTTAAAAATGTATGTACAATTCACCGTCCCAGTTTTAAGTATCCGTACGATTTCTCTACAAGTACTACAGACAAAGTGGAATAAGTTGTTTTAAATAATTACTTTTTACAAAATTACATTACAAAGTGGCAGATTTGAAAAATCTGAGCGAATTATCTATTTATTTAACTATCTATCTATAAATCTATTTGTCTACCTATCCACATGTACAGCTGCTAGATTTACGTAAACGCGATGGCTTTATTACAGCTAGACTACTGGAAAGTATACATATTTTAATATTATGCGTAGTTATTGCCATTGCAGAACGAAATTCTGTTAAATTTTTGAAAAGTATATAAAATTGCATAATCCAGATAGTCTGTTTTAATTTATGTATAAATGAAATTAGGAGTGCAGTATTTGTACAAATAATTTAGCAACAATTTGTAGGATAAAATATGAATTACCAAAGATAATGTCGTATTCTTAAAATAACAAACATAGTGTTTATATTATTCACATAACCACAAGAAAATCACCAAAAAGAAAAAGAAATGTATAGTCGTCATGAAATTTTTGAAACGAACAACCAGTGTGATGTTCACCATTAACTTCACTTGTTTAACATACTTTACTAAAGGAGGGTCACGAGCCTAAAATGCTGCGGACTGCTTGGTCAAGCACTGTGTCTTTCGATTCACTGGACTGTGATGCACCGTTACCACTACTGCCAGATAATGTATTTGTAGGACGTTTTTTAAGATTAAGAATGCTATCGATGGCAGATTGTACCTGTGCGGTAATATCATCATGTTCATTACCATTTCCACTTTCGGTAGTTACATGAAGAGAGCCTGGGCATTGTGTTTGAGAATGTAAGGCCAGTCCATCTAGGCTGTCCGTATCTTCTAATAAATCTCGTTCGAGATCGGTAGCACTACTCCAACGTCTTTCAAAAACTGGAGTATTATCTTGCTCGCAATTGTCTTTAATAACTGTGTTTTGAACTCCAGAAATACTCGCACTTGGTACGGTTGCACGACATTCACCGTTCGCTCGTGTTCTTTCAGTTTTTGACGACCTTGTAACAGCCACAGCACATGCACTATTACTACCACTATTATTACTATTTTTACATTTAAACGAGTCTGTGGTAGATGGGTATACACCGAGTTCCTTTTGTATCTCTACCCACTCGTCGTAATCACCACTAGTACAACTTGCTGATTTAATCACTGGTTTACATTCCATTTCATCACTTGGAAAGTCATCCTCTAACTCACGTTTTACCGATACATTAGCTAGTGGCGGTGATAACTTGTCCTCCTCTGTAAGACCAGGTTCAACCTTTGGCACCAATGGCTTTTCTTCTTTTTTGAACTCTTCTATAACATACATATATATAAAAAGAAGCTACAACTGTAGTGAACAATATATCAGAAGAAATGTATTTCTCAATAGATTAACTTTACCATTAACTTTAGCCTCTTGTTCTCGTAGCCTGTTTAATATACTCTGTTCTTCAGCAACAAAAGTTCTATCAATCATCATTAATTCTGATGTCCGCACCTCTCTCTGTAAATTTATTTTAATTGATATTTCATTATAAGTATTCATTGTCAACGAAGAAGTTAATCAGGAAATATGTATATCTATGTATAAAACATGTTATTAATTATACTTAACATACCATGCTCTCCATTAAAAGAAGATACGTGTATTTGTTCATCATAGAATTGAATTTTGATAGTAAATGCTTTGCTGTTTCTTCAAATTTCTCATCAGCTTTTGCCAAATCTTTGGAAGTAAGTACTTGTTCGTTTAAACAGTGATACCGCACGAGTCTTTTACAAGCGTCACGTTTACTCAAGAACGGCGTGTTCACATCCGGATTTATCGCACCATTTTGATCAATTTTTAATTGCTGCTCTAATCTGTAAGACAGAAAGGTCGAAATATGTTTGTAAGCATAATACATGGCTTTGAAAATGAAAATCATATTGGTAGAATAAGTTAAACTTACAAATCGCTACGATTAATTTGTCGGCAAATTGGGCTAGATGCAGGCCTTTTTACACCTTGTCTCGGACTTACTAAAGGACTTGAATTACCACCAGGACTAACAGTGTGCTTGTTGGAACTGCTACTGGTGTTTACAGGACTTTGAATCCTTTGCGGTCCTTTGCCAATCATTCTAGGTGAGGCTACCTGTCCCGCAGGAGAGCCACTTTGAACTTGTACTTGAATAGGTGAAGGAAGTTCTTGTTTAACTGGACTTGATATCTGCATATTTGGTTTGATGTCCAACGGGTCTGTTTGACATTGTGTCGATTGTTGCATTCCCGTTTGCTGTGGCTGAACTGGCGTCAATTGTTGTGCGTTACTCTGTACCGCAGCTACCGAGGTAATGGGTGGTGAGAAAATTTGCATATTGGCAGAGGACGGACTCAATATCTGATTTCCATGATTCTGATAAATCTTGTGCTGCTTCGTGTGCGCTTGGTGTACATTTTGATTATTTTGTACACATTGTTGTCCTTGCACATTCTGTGACACCTTAATAAGTTTTCAAATTAATAATCAGTAAAAATATAAATTGTGGTAATAGATTGTGATATAATAAATAATTCCCTACCGAAAGATTGTTCATATAACTACTAGATGGGTTATTGTGCACCGCCGATGAAGTACACGGATTTAAATTTTGCGCATTTACTACAGTAGTAGATGTTTGGGTTTGAGTTTGTACAGCTGATGTCTGATTTTTGTAGGTGTTTTGAGGTATTACATTTGACGCTATTGTTGCAACTGCATTTACACTAAAACTCGTCTCTGAGCCCTGTTTAGAGAAAAATGATGTAATATATAATATGGTACCCTTCCTATGGTATTATGTTTTCTTTGTTGTTATACGCAAAGAATAATGACAAAACTTACACTGCTAACGGAATGTGTTGTAGTACTGACAATCTTTCCACTTGCTAAAATTTTTGCTTGCTCTTGATACAATTTTGTCAAAACAGCTTGGTCTGGTTGTGTACCCGACTTACGGGCCAATATAGCTTGTATTTGAGATTGTATATTTTTCAATAATTGCTGTTTTTGAGCAGGGAGTTGAATAGTCTGTACTCTTTGAACCATTTGACCATTGGAAGGAACTGATAAATGACTTCCAGGGGAAGGTGGAAGCACAGGACCATTTGTAACAATTTGAGAAGGTTCACTCTTAATTGGATTTGTACTTCGAGATGCTACAGTATTTACTTTATTAGAACTATCAACTTTCTGGAGATTAGTTGTACTTGTTGATATCATTGTTGGGCGGGAAACCGTAGCCGTTTTTGTTACCTGTTATCATAATTTTCAAACTGACAATAAAATATAACAAGAATTAGAGAATTAGACTGAAAATTTAGTCACATACCTGGGCACTTGCAGTATTTTGAGTAGAAACAGCAGTTTTTGTTCTTTTAACAAATTTTGCCTTCTTTGGTTGATTGTTACCTAGGTTCCTGATTTGTTGCTGATTTAGATTGTCAATAAATTGACTAGGAAAATTGGAATTCTGTATTTGTATGTGTTGCGGCATTTGAGATGGTGCAGCTTGTACTACAATATTTTGTATGTTATTTTGAATTGTAGGTGCCCCACCAGAACTATTTACAATTATTTGACTCGTCGGGGTATTGATTTGTACACCTTGTAAATTCTGGTTACTTGCATCTGGTTCACCAATTACT
The DNA here is from genome assembly GCA_948146005.1 of Nomada fucata. Taxonomy (NCBI): domain Eukaryota; kingdom Metazoa; phylum Arthropoda; class Insecta; order Hymenoptera; family Apidae; genus Nomada; species Nomada fucata. The sequence goes on from OX411278.1 coordinate 17,082,394, forward strand.
ATCTTTTGGGTTTGATTTTGATTTTGTGCCTGATTTGTTGCATTTAATTGCCCCGCTAAAAATTGTTGCAATAATTGTTGACTAATTACTTGCATTTGTCCATTTGCATTAGCAATCAGTAGCTGATCATTGGGATTCAAATTACTCAATGCATTTAAAATTTCGGGGGTGATTTTCGGAGCACTGTTTAATATGTTATTTGCCGCCGAGTTAAGCATTGTTGCTTGGGTTTCCACCTTTTGAGATTCATTTTGTTGCATAGAATTGGAAGGCGGAGCATTTGTAATAACAATATTTTGATGTTGAGTGTTTTGTTGTGTACTCATTCCTTGTGGCATAGCGTTAACAACATTTTGAGACTCAAAATGATGTCTGTTTATAGAGGAAAACGTGTTTGCTGCAACAACTTTTTGCTGTTGTACATTTACATTCTGTTGTTGCACATTAACATTTGGTTGCTGCACATTTACGTTCTGTTGTACATTTGTGTTATGCAAAATGGCAGATGTGTTTTGCTGTTGCATACTTGCAATAACATTTTGTTGTGGATGTGTTAAATCACCAATTCCAGATGGTAAATTTTGTTCAATGCTTTGTACATTACCAGCTGCATTCTGCTGTAAAACATTAATTGTATTTTGTTGAATACTAGAATGTTGTTGTAAAACGTTCATAGTATCGTGTTGCACAGTATTGCATGAACTTTGTTGCTGCAACATATTTAAAGAATTGTGTTGAGCATTTGATCCAGAAGTTTGAAGGTTCTGATCAAAAACTTGCTGGACATTTTGGGCCTGTACAGTCTGTGCTGTTATTTGTTGATGCTGATTATGCTGATACATTGGTGTTTCCTGTTGCAATGTCATTGACTCCTGCTGATTTCCCTGTTGAAGATTCTGATTATTTTTTGTCATGTTGTGTTCATTTTGTACAGTTAAATTGTTTGGCAAGGACTTTTGAACATGAGCACCACTCTGAGGTATTTTATTTAAATTTTGTCGCACATTAGTAGTTACACAAGCGTTTGTGAGTCGTACTTGACTAGATTTTTGTGTAGAAGCATTCGAATTTTGTTGATTATTAGTTGCTTGACTTGTATTAGTCAAACGAGAATTTTGTACACTGAATGTAGTACACGAGGGTTTTGTTGATAAAACATCGGATGTTGTTAGAACATTACTACTTGGCTGTGGGAGGCTAGAAGTAGATGACTGATTAACTTTTGATGCCGGTGTAAGACTTTGTACATTAATATTTTTCGATGCTTGCATATCCAAGGTTTGTAAAGATACAAGATTACTTTGGACACAAACATTTAACACAGGATTTGCTTCTTGAGGAACGTTAACACTTTTCTGTTGATTATTTGATTTAGAGCATACTTGCACATGCTGTGGACTAGTAGCGCAAGTAATGCTTTGTGAGCCTGCAGAACTTACAGTAGTAGTAGCCGTTGAACCACTGGAAGATAAAGGTGATTTAACAAATTTTTGTCTTTGCAGCACAGGACTTTGTGTAGACTGCGTTGTTGTTTGCGCTTGTCCAAGTAGGTGAGAAATAATCGGTGAATTTTGTCCACCACTTTGTGTTAATGATCGTATAAGTGCTTGTGCAGTTGCTTGATCCATTTCAGGTTGATTAAGTTCTGGAGTGCGATGTAAAACAACTCTTCCATCCTCGCCAAGAGCAAATCGTAGTTGGCCCTGTATCGTGTTCTGTACAGGCATCTGAAGTTGGGCAACAAGTTGACTATTAAATGTCTGGGATGCAGAAGTTTGTGTATTCGTTGTATTTGGCGCAGGTACATGTATCAAGTTCTGAGCAGAACTAGTAGGTATTGGTACTTGAGACGACAGTTGTCCCAAATTTTGCGCTGAACTTGACTCAACTTGAATTTGACAAGAGACATCCGATTCAGTTGTAAGATCAGTATCAAAAATATCATCATCATCACCAATTCCTGATATTTTCATTATGCTAGCAAGATCCAATTTCGGTGGTTCATCGTCTTTCCGCTTAGCTTTCTTCTTCTTCTTCGCTTTTTTCTTAGGAGGTGGTAATAAAGTTTGCTCAACAACGGTTTGCGTGCACGGTGTTGTGGTACCTGTATTAGTACTTGATCCTACTTGTGAAATTTGCGACTGAGGACTTTGTACCATTGCATTTTGAATCACTATAGAATTTCCAGTCCCTGAATTGGCAGCTAGGATTTAAAAAAAGGAGAGAGGGGATAAATGATTAATACTGTCAACCATTTATAAAGAAAGGCAAAATATTTCACCAAATTATCAAATAAATACTCACAAGGTGCAGGACTAGAGGGAGTATGCCGAATTACTGGAGAAGCAGCCGATGGAAAACCATTTGGTACAGCAAAAAACGTAGGTGTAATTCCTTGCAATTGCATACCTTGGGCTGTGACAACTCTTACCAACTGTTGTTGTGTTAGCTATAAAGAAAGATGGTTTCATATATACAAATTAATAAAGAAAATAAAGTTTTAAAGCATAATTCTCCCATAGCTCTAAATTTCATTATTATCTAAAATATTTGATTTCATAAAGCATGGAAGACAATTTCCCCGTAATTTTGTTTCACATTATTATTCTGGCATAGTTCTTAACATTATAACATTGTTTGCATTAAAGTAAATTATTTAAACATGAATGCTAAATATGAGACATAAAATACATATAAAATCCGACTTATGACGTAACAGATAAAGATATTGATGATTGGTAGGAAACATTTCAAATGATATGTAGAAACCATTTTTAAAGTATTAGATAAGCAATGATTATGAACATAATGAATTTGAATGGGCGAATGGATGAAACCATCACCTGTGCAGTATGGGTTTGTTGCTGGGCGCTCGCTGGCGTCCTTAGTATGAGTTGAACACCGCCTGGTTGTTGCTGTACAATTACAGGTCCGGTTGACGGCAAAACCTATGTATGAAATGTGATAAACATATGAAGCACAAAGCAGATATTTGTGACACTAAAATGCACATAAGCTGTTACAACAGATATCAAGCATATTGAAAATACTTCATATAATATCGGTAACTAGAATGAGCACGCGTATATACTTTTGTACGATCACATAACGGATAAACATGCAAATGATAAACATCTTAAATAAGTGTTATTACCTGATTTAATAATAGACCCTGTGCTGTTGGGATCATTGTAGCTGTTGTGGGATTTGGTTGAGGACCAGCCAAGACTAATTGTGGTTGAGTTTGTTGCGTTACCTATAATTATAATCAATAATTCATGTTTATCCAACGACAAACAATGTGTCTCCAAAGTATTGCAAATTCACTTATGACAAAACGAAATATATTACTTGATTTGTAATTGTAGTAGTAACACGTTGTTGTTTTTGTTGTGTTCCAGCAGTTTGCTGATTAGGAGGTTTGGGTAAAATTTGCGGCGGTTGTTTTGCAGGTTTAGTCGCTGCTATTTGAATTTGTTGATTTCCAATCAAATGCGTTCTAGTTACCAATTGTGTCGGTGTTGATTGATACCCCTGTGGGGTTCCGTGAATAATTTGCAATACTTGCATGCCTTGTTGAAGTATTGGTGTATTGGGTCTTACCTGTGATTAAAGTAAATGTTAAAATACGTTTTTAGTTGACCATTAAAGCATTTCTTACCACAGGAGGACCAGGGCTTCCACCAGGTGCTGGACTTCTGTTGTTCAGAGAGTTATTTCCACTTAGTAGATGAGGACTTTTTGCGGGAGGATATGGGCTAAGTACAGGACTTTGTATTTGGCTAACACTCATTGGACTCTGCATTGGACTTTGCATTTGTATATTAAAATTATTATTCGATGCTGATGTTCCAACAGGACTTGGACTGTTTCTATTAGACTGTATTGAATTTGATGCTGGGCTTCTAAGTAGCAATCTGTTAGGACTAGGGCTTGGTGTAGGTGGTGCTATATTAGATGCTGGACTTTTTAGTGGTATTGAAAACGGACTGCTTGGGGAAGTAATATTTTGACTCTGAATATTTTGCATAGATTTTACAGTATTTATTGTACTGACCACATTTGATGGCTGAGACGAACCCGTTAATGTTACCGATGAACTTAAACCGGGATTAATACCCTGTGAATATTGTCGCTGAGGTTGAAATCCAGTTGACTGAGAGGAACTTAAAGAAGAAGTATGATTCAGTGACATATTCGGCTCATTTGTTGCAGATATATGCTGCACATTAGATGTTGATACATTAGATAAATTCGAGTGCATTGTACCAAGATGTGGAATATTTGTAGTGAGATTCACGTTCGAAGCATGATTCACATTTGCTGTGGTCGAATGAATCGGTTCACTGGATGTGCTTGTGAATATACTGGAACTTGTCAAAGTACCAGTATTTGATATTTGTGAAATAGTAGAAACGTTTGAATTTGGATGTTGCGATATAGCAGGACTTGGTACATGTGCAATATTTGATCCAACAATGTGTGGTGCAATACTTTGTATGCTTTGTATGGCTTGGAATGGAAATTGTGTACTACTGGAATTCAGACTAGGTTGAGTCAATCCAGTTGTTAAAGCATTAATAGATCGATTAAGACCTTGATTTATGCCAGAATTTATACTGGTTGTAGTTAAATTTGCGTTTATATTTGGGTTAATAGCTGTTAAACCAGATACACCAGAGTTTGGGGACGTAAAATTTGTGCTCAAACTGGTTACATTCTGGTTTATGTTTGAATTTAAACTTGTTAAATTCTGATTTACATTGGTAATTCCAGTATTTACACTAGACAGGCCAGAATTTATGTTTGTTGAATTTAATGCATTGAGCCTATTAATTCCAGTATTTATACTATTTAAATCCTGTCCCAATCCAGATAAACCATTATTAATACTGTTTGAACCAATATTAGACGTTAAATTTGAGTTTATAGTATTCAAGTGGTTGAGGCTAGGATTTATTGTAGTTAGTCCTGTATTTATACTTGGCAGGCCCAAATTGAGCAGAGGATTTGATGTAGTGATGACATTAGATGTGAGGGATGTAAGGCTGGTATTCAGAAGTGATAGTGGCAATCCCATATTAAGGCCCACCCCAAAAGTGGGGGTGGCCGGGGGTAGGCCCATACCAGTCCCTGAGGGATTTATGGTACCCTGATTCAAATGGTTTAACTGGTTTACATATACTATGTGATTTCCAGTCGTTGACCCATTTCCTTGGTCTTGTGGCTGCAAATATTCATAATACAATTAAATATTACTCATCTTCTATGATCATGCATATCTTTTATACGTATAATCTATATAAGCTTTAATATATTTACATTATTTGATGTTTGTTGCAAAGCAAATGTCAATGACTGACCACTCGAATTTTGAGCCTGCAGTTGCTGCAACTGTTGTAGCTAAACCAAGTTACAAAAGATATAATATGATGCAAAGTACAGTACACCAGTGAAACATATAAAATTTGCAATTAGAAAATTCATACTTGTTGATGTGTCAAAACAGCAACAGGATTATTACGCCGAGCAGTCGGGGAAGTTGTAGAGGATACTGAGTCCCCGAGAAGAGGGCGTGACTGAGGCTGCTGCATGCCCACGCAGCCCCTCCTTACTCTGGGCAGCGTCTAGCCACCTTTTCAGCTTAATTGCTTGCTTCTAGATATGCCTATATATTTGTAATATATATTGGACATTATTAACTGAAATAAAGTTTATAATAATTTAGATTAAACCTATATATCTATGTGTATACATTTGGTTATAAATCCACAAAGCATATGATATTGTCTAAACTATAGCTTTACATTAAAATGTTTAAATAATCCCTTATAGATAAATAACTTTGCTACATACCACTCATGAATTACGGCTTAGTAATGGCTGAAGATTTTATTTGCGCTACGGCGCCACTCAACGCGTCTGCGACCTACGTCTCCTATTCCTGTCATGCATGTAACTTCTTGTTTCCTCCGTTACTTAGTCAATATTTTTTACTTTTACAAAGTATGCTTATTTACATCAGTTGTGGATGTTTATTTTTAATATCATATTTTAATGTTAACCATGATTCGGTATTAATTTCTTGTTCACAGTAGGTAGTTCTTTTCCGAACTACATTATCCATTGAAGAATAACTGCACAACTGCATTTTGAAAGTATTCTGTCTTATCTTTAAAACACATTTGTTGCAAAATTACATCCATGTATAAACACAAATGAACTACATTCTTCCATGACATTACATTAGTAGTTGTGCATATAAAACAATTTTGTATGTCACTTCACAGATATTGTGTATTTCATATTATTTGAATTTTCAGGTAACACTTGGTAGATATTTTTTTTAGCGATCCATAAATGTTCAAAGCAATTAGTATCAAGATATTTTACATTTGAACTATGAATATAACCAGGTCCGTTTCAAGTTATAATATTGTTTAAAAATATCACATACACTTCACTTATGGCTTCACAGATCCTATATTTAATTTGTACCCTGCAACATGTAAATAGTATTCAATTAGCCACACACAGATCGAAACAACCCGTTTCATAATTCAAATCAAATGATATTACATTTTTGTTTGAAATTTCCTTGAAATTATTAATACTTGAGGGTTTATGAAAACTTATGCCAGTGCATAAGAATACAGAGTACTGCATGAGAAATGATATCATGTATACTAAAAGGACAATTCATCAGATTATTGCGGCACAGTCACACTTAAAACTTCAATTTATCATTCTAAAGTGTATATAAAAGGTTTTGTTGAAAAATTCGACAGCTGGAAGGCAACTTTGAGGTTATAACGCGCGCCTGTGTGCAAGCATACGTGCCACACAAGCCACTTACACGCATACAAGAATCGCATACATCTCACTCTCGCTTATAGGTACCAGCGGCGCGCGGATGCACACAACAAAAGCTCAACTGACAAGGCGTAAACAAAAGAAAAAACAACCATCTGTGAAAAATATTTCGGTTCGAATAGCTGAGAAACCCAAAGAAGGTATCCTGGATACATGTATTTCATATTGACGTAAAAAAATGCGAGTAGCGTCGTGATGAAAAATTGTCAATATTACCTCCGCGAACGCGGTTTTGCCACCCGTGTTTTCTTCTTGCGATTTCTCGTTTTTTCACACTTCTCTTTGCATAATTTTAGTTCTGAGCACAATATTTTAATCCTTCGTAAACGGAAACCACATACACAAAGTAGATGAGAGGAAAAATTCTACTTAAAATAATAAACTTTTCTGGCACACGACAGTTCCATGTACGCGTTACACTATTCGGTGGCAACGGCCATCATGTATTTGTCAAGGCTGCCATTAGCACAAGTCTATAAAATCCCAGAGCTTTTACCATTGGCGACACCTCGGTTATAGTATTGTAACTTTTTGCAGCACCCATTTGACAAAATCTTTATTCTGATTGGTCAATATTTTGCTCATAACCAATCAGTAAATAGAAACTGTAGGTAATCTTAATACGATACCTTTTTGAAGGATTTTAACAAAACAGATTTGACAAACTTACTTAATTACACTATAGGTACTAAATGTAATTCAATGATACTTCAATTTATGACTCGGTTTATTTCGAAATAAAATGCTGAATTCTCGTTAACAGACAATTTTACAAAGGAGAGAATTATTTACCACTGCTGCATGTGTGTATACATGTCACATGACAATGCTGCTAGCATGTACTATATGTATAATGCAGTATTTGCACACATTTTATAAATTGAATTTGTAATTACATTAACATTATCATACGCAAGTATTCTTTTATTTAAACAATAAAAATATAACATAAACAATTTAATCTCAACATAAAATAACGATTTCAACTGAGTTTTCATATAGAAAAATTACAGTGTTGAGAAACATTCTAATTTTATTAATCCGTTTACAAATAAAAACTATAATTCGTTACCATAATTAATTATAAACCATATTCCGAATCCATACATCCAACTACATATGCTACAACTGTTGCATGATCTAATTTTCCAGGAATCATGGATACTTTATCCAGAGTTTTTACTCTTCTAGTTCTCTGTTCTTGTTTGGAAAGTTGAATTAATTGGCCATCTTTATTTTGCGCATAATATAAGTCTGTATCTTCCAATATTCGTCTTTTAGCAGCAGTTATGCGCACCTTATATATAAATATTAAATTTATGTTAGTATATAAACTTGGCATTCTATTTTTATGTGGTATGTTTTAGTTTTACCCATTGTTCATTAACAAATTAAAGCAATGCATGCATATTGTTTTATACATATTTTATGAATGACAGATAAATAACTTACTGCAAAATCCAAGAGAAGTTCACAAAGATGTTTGGCACTGTTACACGGTGGACCTTCTCCAGATACGCCTCTTCGTAGCAAATCTTCCATCCTAAGGAGCGTGAGCTCGTGTCTTTGATATGCCTCAACTACAGGCAAATTCGACTTATTTCTATTGCTGTTGCCAGATTCTGTATGTCTTAAATTTTCTGTGGACTTTCGGCGCGTCTTTGATCTGCCTTCGGCGTGATTTTTTGCATTTGAATCAGGTACAGAATTATGACACGGCAAAATAGCAAATTTCCCAACTACAGGATCAAAATTATCCGAAATTCCATCGCTAGTTAAGAATATAATGTCACCCTTCTCAACTTCTGTCATTGCAAGCGTTAAATTATTCAATTCCGGATTAGATCCATCTACAGGCCCTAATGCTCCAAGAGCATCGCGCATATCACGCATACAATGTATATCATGGGATCCCCTTGTTATTTCTCTTACGCCAGTTTTCCTATCGGTATAAAATATTACTAGTTTATATTTAACGCCATTTTACTGCTATGTTCTCATTTTTAACGTGTTTGTTCATGTTACCTTGAATACACATACGCTAAACTGTCCCCTACATTACAGGTACATGCCATATATTTACTTTGTTCTGTATTAGAATCTGAATTTGCCAATGGAAGAACTGCACATACAGTTAATGTTGTAAGCATTCCTTGCTCTTGCAAAATTAACGAATGTGCAGCATGGAAAGAACGAAGTAATGCTATAAATACGTCTTTCGTTGTAGTCATTTCACCATTAATTGGAGGGCAGAAAAGTGCTTTATTTAAGTATTCTATACTTCCATGTACTGCAGACCTGGCAGCAATACTGGCTTTGGTACCTAAACAATTCTGGTTCTGTAAAGTCGGTATTTCCATTTGCCTAAGATAATCTACTATAATATACAAATTAACATACCCCAATTAACACCATCGGCCAGTGCTAAAATGGCTGACTGCGACCTTGCTATAATACCGAAACAATCAGCTATTGGCTCTCCATTATTTGTATTATTTATAGGATTTTTTTCATATAAGGTAGTAGCAATTCCATATGCCATTTCATTAGGATTAAACCAATTAGTAATACCAGCGACTGTAGGTGTTGGTGTAGTTGTTGTTGTTGTTGATGCTGAAAATAAATTCTTTTTTTCATTAATACATGTTGTTCTAATATTCCCAACAATTATTTCATTTTTTATACCTACTGTTTCTATATTGTTCACCTTGATCTAACATATCAATATAGTCTATATCAATGTCATTAATACTTAAATGTCTTTGCTGTACATTAACAGCAGTGAGCCCATTATCTGGACCAGTATGGGTGGCAAATGCATCTCTATCTTGCTGAAGAGTTCCAAGCTGTCTAATCGGAAGTTCCTCTGGACTTTTGCCGTGCAAAATTGATGGACCTTCTTGCTTCGTTTCTAGACTAGAAATATGAGATATTTAATTGCACAAATTAATAAAATATTCCTATATTAAAAATCTGGTTACCCATTGAGATATCGTGTAATAAAGCATCCACTTGTAAAATCCTGCGTTAACGATCTGGGACTTCGTAAAGTTTGTTCTGTTTGACCGATATTTTCTACAGCTCCAGCCAAATTACTAATAGACAATTGTCTCATAAAACCAGCAACTTTTTTACGCAGACTTGGCATTCTTTTGTGAAATTAGATTGAAATTTATAAGAATCAGTGATTAATGAAACTTATCATATATAACATAACGTTATAAAATGATCAATATATATTCATGGCTTTAAAGTATAATTTTATTTTGAAAATCAGATACGTGTTTAAACCTTGAACAAAGATAAAATATATAATTATAAGCTACAATTATTGCTGCTGTGTTGGCACATACTCAAAGAATTAAAAAATTTATGTTTACAAAAAATATATTAATAACTGTGAAAAAACCTGATGAAGTGAAATAACTGATTAAATAACTGAAGTCATAGTTGTGCAACTTTGATATCTTTTAACTCTTCAATCTTAGGATCGAATAATATTATCATTTTGCAATGCCAAATACTTATTGAACTGACTACAAGTAAATATCTTCGAATATAGCCGTTCAAAAAGTATCACAGTCGTACCTGGAAAAAATTCTGATTATACAGGAGTGAAATTGCGATACATACTGAAAAGCACATCGTTTTCCACTTTACCGCCATATTGATAATGTGTCAATAACCGATGAATTCCTCTACAAGAAGAATTTATACTCACTTCACTATGTCTTTAAGGTGGAAAAGATTTCTTTAATTATATAAGGAATGCCCCGAGTTTTATATACAAATATTCCTCTTATAGGAAACTGTTTTGATAAAGACTAGAAAAATGTCACTTTTTCATGATACTGAGGTACGTGTGCTTAAAATTGTCATGTATCGCATAACAAAACATTTACTATTCATTCAAATGAATAAACTTGGTTGAAAAATTTTGATCTTTGATCGTATTATCCCGTTTGATAATCATGTTCACGTATTGAAGAATAATATAAGCTATCTATGCCTTATACTTTTTAATCTGTTTTGACATTTAGCAAGTCAATATGGCGTTCTCTCCACAGGTGAGAGACTACAGTTTGCCGCGGATATTTTTACAGTTGTATATAAACACTGGTTGCAGGACAATCTGTACAATAATTTAATCGTTTTATTTGATAATATCGTATTCGCGTGATGAAATTTCGAGAATTTAATAAATAACTTTTCCATTTCATAAGTTCAGTTCGATTTGTGTTATACGTAATGTGCTTAGATGTATAGTGACACAAATATTTATTCCATTCTGTGGACTTGTCATTACGTAATCATCATTTAAAATTCTGTCACCTGCGTGTTAGAACTAAAATTATGCGTGCGACACGTTTTTGACATTACCTTTAGGTACCGACGCGTATGCAGTATCAAACCATCTTTTATGTGACACAGTTGTTGCAGCATGTTTTTAATAGTTTCTATGTTACAAACAAGTTAAATTGCATGGTATTTATGTTTTCTGAGTGACAAGTGCATTAATTTCCATGTAAATTCGTGTATTTTGACTTCATAACATATGTTTAATATTACAATGCTTAACATTCTAAACATAGTGTATCAGCCATGCATATGTTATAGCAGATTCTTTGAAAAGAATATGAAAGAATGAAATGGTTGATAGTTCGAGATATACGAATATTTAAACAACAATATAAAAGATATACAGGAAGGATAATTGTTGTATAATTAAGGACATACAATGTTTGAATCTCCGAGAAGCCTGATTGAGGTTTGCATTGATTTCATTTGTAATAATGTATTGGGTTTATGCGAAGTACACCTTGGTGACTCAGGAGAATATTCCCCTAATTTATTGGATACAACTACTTGGAGTAAGTACTCATTTTTTTTTCTTGCTATTTGCATCTAAGACGACTTGCTCTTGTGAATAAATATTTTGCTTACATACCGTATACATATCTATATTTATCTATTCGACAGTCAATGTTATTTGACAACAGTTAATGTTACTAATTACAATAATTCACTATGAAGCATACAGCATATGAAACAATAACTTAATTCCTCGATAAATAATAATAGCACATATTTTTGGTATCGCAATAGCCAGGACTAATGATGGATCATCGAGTTCTACGACAAGACTTAGTTTTAGATATCCTGATGCCTTTTTACCTGCTGAAATCTCAGAACAATTATTGTTCAACCTTTGCGAGAAGAAAACATTATCTGACTTAACAATTACATTGTTTGACTCAAAGTCAACTAGACTAAGGTGATTGTATTTCATTTTCAAAGTTTAAGAATTATTTAGTATAATATAAGAATATGATTGAAATATTGATCGTCTCTTATTTATTATAGACATGTACGATTAAAAGATGCATCTGCGTTATCAGCAAAAGGCCTGAAAGTTTTAAAACAACATAAGGTGGTAGATCTGGTTGTGAATGGGTTAAAAATAACTGTTAACGACCTGATAAGTTGTTTAGGTGACTGGAGTTTACAAAATCTTAGGTCATTGAGCGTAGCAAAAGGCAGTTTTATGGATTGTTCACGGTATTGAATACAATTAGCTATATCTATAAATGTAATAAAGAAACTATATCTACTGTGCTTTACATGTCTGCACTTTATAATAGGTATTGTGTGGTGGTAACGTTAAGTAAATTGAGGGCACTGCATACATTAAATGTATCAGGAACAGAGTTTAATAAGCATGGATTAGAAATTGTTGTCGAAGACCTTCCACTCCTGATAAATTTAGATATTTCGTGTACAAAGGTTGATGATATAACACCACTAAAAAAGTGTAAGGATCGTCTAAAAACATTGAATATGTATAATTTAAAGATAAATGAAAGCGCAAATTTGATCTCAGTATTATTGGAGCTAAATGAATTAAGAAATTTAGATATCTCAGATGAGAAAGATATGCATGCTCTTAACTCTGTGTTGGGGCCTGCAAAACCAAAAATAACAGACTTTTTAAGAGCTGTACATTGTATGCCATATCTAACTAGTTTAGATTTATCTGGTAAGTATTACATTTATTGAATTATATTTCTTTATTTTTGTACAATATAAAACCTTTTCCATTTTATCGGTTAATATAGGTAAGGATGATATAGATCCAGAAGATTTAAAGGAATTTATTAAAGCTCATCCATATTTAAGGTTTTTGGGACTTGTAAGTACAGATGCTTGTTATGAGGATAGTTTAATAAATCCAGAGAATGAAGATTATAGGCCTGGACTTGTTGTAAGTATTACCATATATTATCGCAAAGCACTGTACAGTCAGAGTTAGACCCATTTTATTTATTATTCGAATGAAAGAAACCTTTTCTATCTCAATGCACATCAATCCAATTGGTATTGGTGTGTGTTATGTTTGGAATTGAATAATACATATACAGACCATACCCTTATTTCAAGAATTATTCAAATAATGCCTAACTCTGTGCACAAGAAAACAATGGTCAACTTTACGCATATTATTTGTAGTAATAAATTATAAAAAAAATGATTACAAGATAACAACAGTTGTAAGAAAAACTATTATATTGCAAAATTTATTTAGTGTAACCTGTATAATTTCAGTATGGTCTGAAAGTATTTTTTTTATACATGTATGTATAATCATTTGCATGAATATTCGCTGAAATGTTTCAATTTATATTCTTTAAAAATTGAATAGATTTTATTTATAAAAATATCTATGCACGTAGAAAAATGCATAAAGCAGAAACCAGATAACTATTTTTCACTTTAGGTCAGTGGTACAGCAACAGAATCTCAAATGTTGGAAGCTCTTGGAAGGTATACATGCAGACCATTTTATCTTGAGAAATGTGTATTTAATTTATTCCGTTTAACACACAACTTTCGTGAACCACGTGTGGATGTTATAAAGTTAGTATTACCGGGAATGAGAGAACATCCACAGGAAGTCCGCGTACAAGTTCCATGCACTGCATGTCTCTATAATCTAACTAAAGCCGAATTGGCTGTTATGATTCATCCATCAATACTTAAACAAGTTGTTGAACTAACAATGATAGCAATGGAATATTATCCAGATAATCATCGACTTCAGAGGAATACATTATTAATTTTATGCAGTGACAGAATTCTACAGGATGTGGCTTTTGACAGATACAGGTAAGTGGAGTTGTTGCTAAATTTCCATGTATTAATTAAGTTTGAGAAAACATCTTACAACTAAACAAGTTTTTTATTGCAATAGATGTGCAAGATTGGTATTAAATTCTTTATCAAATACCAACGAACCATCAATGAATCGCATGTCTGTTGCAATTTGCTCAATATTAGCAGCAAAAATATCAACAGTAGAAACTTCTATGCTTGGTGCTCAACCTAAATACATGTTTAAATTATTAGCAATGGTTAGTTCTAAAGTTGAATCTAAATCGGTAGACATAACAATGAAATTTACATTAAGTGCTTTATGGAATTTAACTGATGAAAGCGCTACAACCTGTGAAGTCTTTCTCGATAAAGGTGGAATGAAATTATTTCTTAAAGTGCTAGAAAGTTTTCAAGGAGAATCAAGTGTAGAAACTAAAGTACTTGGTTTGTTAAACAATATAGCAGAGGTACGTGGTATAACTTATTATTTTATATAATTGTTTTACTACAGTAAGAATAGCATTAAGATTTATTTAAGATGTCCCTTTTTGTAGTTGTTGGATAAACAATTGCTATTTAGTCGTTACTTTGTTTGTTAATAATTACGAACCAAGGTGATAATTGAATGCATGTTGTGTCATTATAGGTGGTTCATTTAAGACCGAGACTTATGCAACCTAGATTCATCTCTATGCTTTCTACGTTGCTAACATCTACGCACATTGACGTATCCTATTTCGCAGCAGGTATTGCTGCACATTTGCTTAGTGATGGTCCATGTGCATGGACTACAATACCTTTGCTACCAAGTAGAGATGAATTATTAGAACAATTAGCACATACTGTAACACATTGGCAAACACCGCAAGGGGAAATGGTCGCATATAGAAGTTTTCACCCATTTTTCCCACTTTTGCGTTGTTCAGATGCATACCCTGTTCAACTTTGGGCGGCTTGGGCTATTCATCACGTATGCACAAAGAATCGTAAGTAGAAAAACTGTTTGCTCATATAAAATATTAATTTGCTTTAATAAAATATTTTAAATTATACAATATTATAAAATATATAATAAAGGGTATTTTGAATTTTTCTGTGTATATTTATAATGTTATTATTTTGTAGCAAAGCGTTATTGCATTATGTTAATCCGAGAAGGTGGAGTAGAGATATTGAAATACTTGGAGCGTAGACATACAGAACAAACGACAAAATCAAACTTACAAAGTTTATGTCAATCAATTCGTGAAACACTTGAACTAAATTCCTAACAATCACTATTGCCTTCCAAAACGAAATTTGCGTACCACGAAGTTGGTATACTAGTCAATCTTTATTTCAATGCAATCTAATATCCTGTTCTTTAGACCAAATAATTAAACATATTATGTGAACATGGATATATATCGAAAGAAGAAGGACTGCATTGAAGCAAGTCCAGGATATTGCTATTAAACTCCGTAGATTTAAATTGAGGACCTGAATTACGAAAAGTAGCTCTGTGTATTATAAAATATATTATATATAAGTCTTATACTCAAAAGTATGTTGAATGCATAGTATAAGTTATATTTGAAGTTCGATTATTGCGGAAGAAACTGAATATTTGAAGATATTTATTCAGCTTAGAGATACAAATTTTGTAATGTTCTAACAACAATACTATATTTTAAAATTATTGATTATATTAATTATCTCTAATATTTTTATGCATTAAAATTGATAAATCAATTAAAGCGAATCGGTTTAATACGTAAGTGTTTGAAAAATTAATTTAATTAATTGTTATAAATCATATCATTTAATATTATGAAGTTAAAAAGTATAATTAACATTTAAGATTCTAGTCTAATTAATTTAATAACTAACTATTTTGATGGAAAATTTAATTAATTCAGACATGTTTAAAACAATTTTCTCATTCCCAAAATTAGATGCATGTTACACCTGTCGTGGTTGTTAAGAGTAGTAATAATGTTACAGATGTTATTTAAATTCTGTACGCATAACATGTAACTGAGCATTATAAAAGTTACTGCTGGAAAAGAACAAAAAACATTAGACTAGGATCTTATGAATAAATGCTTCAAAAATATAATTTGTTTACGTTATTACGTAATCACTACAATATGCAGTAGTAAATATTTTGTTATGTTATATATTTAACATTTTAAATTCAGGTCTTCAATTTTTTCTGTTAATACCTACAATCTTTCCATCAATTGAAA
This sequence comes from Nomada fucata, assembly GCA_948146005.1. Lineage (NCBI taxonomy): Eukaryota > Metazoa > Arthropoda > Insecta > Hymenoptera > Apidae > Nomada > Nomada fucata. Next base: position 17,098,647 of record OX411278.1, read on the forward strand.
GATCTTCATAGATTAATTGTGCATTTATATGCCTTCAGAGATACCTATAAATAAATACAAATTTCTAATAAGACAAATGTAATATTCTGATTATATCTGTTATTAAAATATTATTAATTTGTATGAACAAAATTTATCCTTCTGATAACATTAACTGTTGATCTGAAATGTCGATTTAAATGCTACTGAATGTTAATAAACGCAAATCGCTAATCCCGTGAAGTTCACTTTATTATACCTACTACACCCTATAACATAATTATGAAAATAATATATATACATCTAAAAACACATGTAATAATTGCGATTTTTAAGCCAAGGAAATCTTTATTGACCACCCAATCGTATTACATTTATATGTTACACTTATATCTTAATATTTTTTCCTTTCTTTCTTTCTTTTCTTTCTTTTTTTAATGGAACGTAAAAATTGTTCATGAAATTTGTATGATTATCACTCAATTGATGCTGATGCTGCACTGCACCTGCAAAATACTTAGCGACATGGAAGTAACGTCACGAAATATAGTTCGATCATTAATAATATGTGGAAACTTGGCTCTCCTCCTAACATCATAGCACAGTGGATTAATAAGTTCAAAAACATTTTACACGCATCTTACAAATTAGTAGCAATATTTTTGAGATAAAATTGAGGATGTATAGTTAGTAATAAATAAATGAAAGTTGCATATATTTGCATTAATAAATGCCTTTTTTTTATAGATGTTACAGGAATTTATAGATCTCGCAACTTTCACTTACTGTGCATACAAAAGTTACTATAAATTATAGTAATATGATATTACTCTAGATATTTACATTGCAGTTCAATTCTTTGTTTCATTTAATGTCTGAAATGTAGTTTCGAATATAAGCTCAAATAACGAAAAATTGTGAAATTACAGGAAACATTGCTATGCAGTTAGTACTAATACATTGGATTGTATTGTCATAACAATACTTCGATTGCCATGTTCTAAACTTTATTTTAGACATAATTATACCAGCCTTTATATTGTACCAAAAATATTTCTAAACTTATTATTGCTATATCATAATCCGTTAAAATGATTTTCTAAATCACTAACATGCTTCATTTGATATTGCATGTTCTACCAAAATTCTTCTCCGTGTACATTTTTATATTCTCTTTTATATCTATAATTATTTTTATCGATAGTCACAATTGTCTTCGTCTACTTAAAAATCAGCATTCCTTTATACATTCATCTTTTTTAAATAGAGATATCTAACTTGAAATGCATAATATACAAAGTTAAATTGAATTACACAATTAACAAAGAACAATGTTTTTTCGCAATATTCTCTTACATTTATTAACAATCAAATATTTTAAATCACCTAAATTGAAGGGTAAGGATACTGCAAGTTATTGATAGCGAACCCTTAGAATTATTTATGTATATATAAAAAGGAATAAAATCCTTTTTATTTTCTAATAACTCAAGATACAAATGATATCTTTTTCCTTTCTTTTCAATGCATAACAAATTAATGCATTCCTTGCTTTCATTGTACTAAAACAATATTTAGTATTTGTAAGGTTACAGAGTGTTTTATATAGATATTGTGTGTGAGATAGAGCATGTGTATAAAACGCGAGTGTGCATGTACATATATTCAGTGCATTTTTAATATATTATTACAATTTTTATTTTATGCCAATGTTTTAAATTTTACCATTTTTGTTAATATAAACAAACTGAAGTTCTTGGAACCTAATAAAGGCTGATACTACATAATTGATTGAATTTCCATTTAAGAATAGTACAAAAATTCAATTGAACTGCAATAGCAAATTATCGCTGATCTACATTTGTAATTTTTATATGAAGATTTGTTAAATCAAATATGATTAATTGTGCCCATCTTTGTCCAATCTTTTTTTTTTCTTTTGACATGAGGTTTTTTCTTTCTCTTTTTTTTCCCATCGTATCAGTTTTTTTTTTCTGTGGACATATCATAAGAATTTACTTAAACACTTTAGCTGCCATGATAGTGTAATGCGTGTTCATATAAATATGTAAGTTTTGTGTAACCTACAAATAAGATATGCACAAAAACTTACATTATCTAATATTGCAATTCACATGGCCATACTTTACACTTTTGATGATAAATCTGAATATGAAATATTTTACTACATAATGGAGTAAAATTTCTATGTTTTAATGAAACCTGTTATATAATTATAATGCATATAGAAACAATATTTAAAACAAAAGTTATATTCACACTTTACTGTTTAAACGTAAATAATTTGTTCTTAATAATATTTAAAGCATGGCCAGGTGTTTTAGTTGCATATGAATTTAGAGCACATAGTATAGTATTCCTAAACAAGCCAATGTATCTAGATATCAATATTATAATATCCACTGTAAAAAATTGTATGGATATTTCTTAACATCTTAATTTTAAATTATTAACATCATACATTTACAATTTTTTAAATTAATCATATAGATACATTGATAGAACCAACTACACGTACAATGAATGTCACTGAAAAAATAATAGTTATACATTCATTCAGAAATGGCTGGCGAATATTACATTAGTTTTTCTTTTATTTATGATTTTCTTGCTTCAGAGATTTAATCTTTCACTAACCCTTTCTGTAAATGTGTTATTTTATAACATATCAATTGATTGTTCAAACAGAAGGATCTATCATTCTAAATTGTTATAACATTGTGCAATGTGCATTAGGAACAATGCATATTTAAGGCATGTACATTTTTTTATACGCTAGAAAAGATGTTGATTGTCTTATAATCAGATATTTCATGTTTGAACAATCATAAAAAGAAACGGAACAAGTAAGAAGATAAAAAAACTTACCTCAATTTGTAAAATTGCAGCATGATAATGTTTTAAAACAGTCAATACGGCATGTAGTAACCCCGTCTGTAACTCCTGTACAGAAGAAAAGTTAAAAAAATGAATTTCAATGGAAAAGTATAAATTTCATTCTGCACTGTACCTGGGTCGTCTCGTAGGTCTATATCCAAAATATGCACTACCACGTATAATTCCTCTGGCAATACCTCGGTAGCCTCTTGTTCCCCGTGGTCCCCTAAAAATAGTTTAAATACAATGTGCATATTGTCTCTTGATAGCATCATACTCAAAAACGTTTTAAATATAATATATATATATATAAATAAATATATCTCAAGCACCTATTTGTCACTGACAATCCGGGTCTATTTGTTCTTTTAGGCATTACTTTAATTTGACGCCCTCTAAACATTGATTCATCCATGGCCATAGCTGTTTGAACGGAATCACGTTCTGCAAATTCTATGTACGCAAAACCCTTAGGATGTCCATCAAATTTATTGCACAATATTGTTACTCTATTAACACTGCCACAGCCATGAAAGTGTTGTTCCAATTCTTCTGCAGTAGCGCCATAATCCACCTGTAGTGCATACAAGTAATATGTGTGTGTGTGTGTGTGTGTGTGTGTGTGTGTGTATGTTATTTTGTTAAAGGAACGAATAACTAATATATATACATATATATTAGTTAATCGTTCTTTAACAAAATAACACAATGTATATCTATGGTAATTTGAATATAAACATTGACACTTACGTTACCAACATAAATAGATCTGTTGTCAACTTCCACTTTATCTTCGAGCGACATATTTAATGGACTTGCTGAAAGTTAAGACAGATATTATACTGCAAAATTTTTGTCAAGAGGAAACAAAATTATGACTCACTTATACCAGGTGGGCTACCCATATTCATTTGTTTATCCACTTCAGACTGTAACTGTTTTAATTTCTCCGCTTCTTCTTCCATTTCTCTAACACGTGCTTTAATAGCTTCTAATTCCTAAGACATACGAAATAATCTTTACACAAAGAAAAAACCTATGAAGATTGACAAATTTCTTTGCCATTTGCAACAAAGTAAAACAAGTACCGGATCATCAATGTTTGCTTCGTTTAATTCACGCTTTACACCATCGCATTGCATAATCGCATCTCCGTCTTGTCCATTTTCGAGTCCATCTAGACCGTCAATATGATCAGTAGCTAACAGATCCGATTCAGACATTTCTATAATAAACATAATGTATTATATTTGTATATGCATAATGCATTTGTAGATGTAAATATAAACGAAAACATAAAAATATTATTAACAATATATAAATAACATTATAAAGTACAATAATTATGAGTCTCTAAACATACATTTATAAATGTAAGATAGCTACTATCAATGCATACATATATATATTATAAAATAAAGAATATATATATTAGTAAAATCTAATATGTAGGATAAACAATAAAATATTCTGTTATTATTTTGCAAGCATTGGACGCTATTACACTTACGAACTGAAGGAAATGAATGGAATATTCTTAAATGTGAAAATTATTCAAATTAGCAGTAAAATTTATAAAAATTCAGATTGGAAATTGAAGGCACCATACTTTTTCTTAAATAAATGTGGTTATAGGACACTTTTAACATTAATATACATATATATGTGTATATATATAAAAACGCTTGAACTGATCTAAGCAACAATTCGTAAAACAATTTTGTAAAAATATCAGTAACGTGCAATTTAACAAATTATACGTTGAATGAGCTTTGCGATGTAAAGAGAACATTAATACTTATTATTGTTAATTGTATAAGAAATATAACGTACGTGTATACCTTCAGATGATTTTACTATCTACAACAATAATCTAATAAATTGAATTATTATTTTCAATCAACACTTCAGGATGTTCTGCAGACTCGCTAAAATGAGATTGACGCTACCACCGACAAGATGAACAAAATTTAAGGTTTACATAAAGTAGAAGATCGTCTTAACATATATTCATTTATGATTGGTTGTAACGGAAAACAGGAGTCCAATGTTATTGGTTGTGTCAAGCAATACAAAATTTTCGCGTACATGGAAACTTAATATGACAAGATTTGGTTAAAACCGTAATACAACAAATATATATTATTTTTTATATGCATTATTACAGTTTTTCAGCCTTTCGAGTGACGAGTAACTTCTTTCTCTGTTCACTCATTACTTGAGTGTAATATTATTTTGTTCTTGAAAGCATATAAAAACAAGGCGGTGTCATGTTTAAATTTACATTGAAACTACATTTTCAACGCATGAGAGTTATAAAACAATAGAAATTCTCGTGATATTAATATTAATTGATGCTACTTTATGGTTATTGCGGTCGAATGACCTAACCAACAATAAAATGGCTACTGCCAACCAAAAATTTAAAGTAATTGTTTTTGATTTAGGTTAGTAGCTTTTTTTCTTATATGAAACATTATATTTTTAAACTTTTGTTATGGAAATCGAATAGAGAATTGATGAAATAGTAATTCAATTATATTATAGATTATACGTTATGGCCGTTCTGGGTTGATACTCATGTAACACCTCCTTTTAAAAAGTAAGTTTTAGAAGGGATGATGACACGTTTTATTGCTATTCAGAGAAAAATAAAAAATTTGTTTTAGGAAAGGAACCGACGTAGTAGATTCACATGGTCAAATCATCAGGTATTATAAAGAAGTCCCAGAGGTTTTACAACATGTGACAAAAGAAGGATACGAACTTGGTATTGCATCTCGTACTTCAGAAATTAAGGGTGCTAAACAACTGTTAAAGTTATTTAATTGGGAGAAATATTTTAAATATGTAGAAATCTATCCAGGGACCAAAGTAACTCATTTTTCTAAGTATGTTCCAATTGAATTTTATGAAATACATATTAAATTTCGTGGTAAATATATATGTAGGTATCCTGAACTTTAAAATTGAAGTTTAAGGTATCTTATTTTTTTTTCCAGCATCCAAAAGTTGGCAGATGTTCCTTATGAGAACATGATATTTTTTGACGATGAACACAGAAATATTGTTGATGTTGGTAAACTGGGTGTTACTTGCATATTTGTAGAAAGCGGTGTGACACACTTGCTTGTAAAAAATGCTTTGAAAAATTTTTAATGATTATGATCTTAGGGCAGAATTAATATAACATAAAAAACTTATTTTCCCATTTTTATTATGTATAATACAAAAGTGTGTAGTACAATGCTATTGTAGTCAATGTATGTTCCATTAGAAATTTTAAGTAACATATTACTCGTAAAATGTAAATAATTTGATTTGTTCAACAAAGATATTGTAAAAAGGATAAAAATACATGAACTATTTATTCTGAATAATGAATTTACGTTGCATGTATTGAAACTTGATTAACCATTGTTAAATAATACTGTAAAGGGCTATTGACAGTAACATCATTGGAGCTATAAGGATTCAGTGCTTTGAATAATTGGGCACAAGCAATTTGGGGATTTAAAGGAGATATAGCGCTTAATAAAATTGACGCTTGATCATCTGATAATGATAAGCGCAGAAGATTTTTTATAGTATTTAAATCGAAATTTTTAAAGGGACATCCTCCTTCATATATCGGACTTGATACACTTGTCTAAATAATATGTTATATAAAGAATTAAATTGAATATAGAAATTTCAAATATGGAGAAGAAATTGTACTTACACACATTAATTCACAACTAGGTGATTTATAATGTTTTCGGGATCCTTCTAAACCATAAAGATGTCTAATACTGTACAGAAATTTTTGTTCATTTGATTGCCAATTGTGTGAACAAATAGAAGAGCAAGTATGGGGTTTAGAATATTCTTCTTTCCAATAAGTTATAGCATCTTCTATATGCATCCCACCATCTTTTAAAAACAAGCTATAATACAAACGAGCATAGTGACTAAGCCTATGCGTACTATGCAGTCTCATATGCAAATGTTGCATACATAGTGGAAAATTTTTTACTTCTATGTTTATATTTTCTTTGGTTATACGTCCATATACATGATTCTTTTGAAATATTTGACAATAAATTTTGTGATGCAAATAATCAAGTCTTGTATCCTGGTTTATAACAGACTGTGCATTTGTTTTTATACACATTAATTCTTTGGTGATATAAGTGCAAAATAATGATGCTAATATTGATTTCCATTTACAGCAATAAATAATAGCATATCCTGCATTTAAATCTAATTGTCTTTCTTTCACTAGATCAGGTACTAATTCGTATCTCACTTGAAAAGATCAAAGAAATATAATTCTTAATTGACCAGATTATTAGAATAATTTCATTTATTAACACATACAGTGAGTCAAAACATTGATTGTATATACCCAGGTTTTAAACGAAATTACCTTTAAGGTAAAAAGAATAGGATGTATCTATAGATTTATACCAGTAACACGTTAATAAGTGTGATGCAGCTTGGCATGCGATCAATTTGTTGAGTCACTGCATATACAGACTGTATAAAAGATACATACCTTTAGTTTTAAATAGATTACAGTCTTCTGTATGATTCTTGGATATAAGATGTTTAAAAATAAGTGGTTTCGAAAAGAAACTACATATATCAATTAAAGTTCTGTTTATTAATTTTTCATTATCTAAATGTAATCTTAGGTGACGCAAAATACTTCTGAATAATCTATGTAGTTGCCTAGGTAAAATATGATTCAGCCTTGTTTCAAATAGTAATGTTTCTCTCGCACTCCAATAATTATATAAATCCTGTGATATCGATACTAATAATCTATAATAATTGCATTATTTGTGAGACCTTGTTGTAACTTAATTGTTAAGTTCTTAATTCCCATATTAGTATTATAGTATCTAAATCGATTAACATAATATTATAATATGAAATGAAATATGAAAACTTACCGCAATGTAAAATGGCCAACTCTATCATGTAGTGTGTTTTCTAATAAATATTCAAAGTTGCCATTAAATTCGTGTGCTCTGTTTTCAGATAGCAATTGTAAATATTCTAACCTAGCAAAAATGCACTTTTCTAAGACGTGAAGGGGTACTTGTCCTCTGGGAGCCTTAATATAAAACATTATTGAAGCAAAGAACCGTTAGACTTTTTTCATTTTGCGTACCCTTGTTTTTTATTCGCCTACTGCACTCTAAGCATTCATATATCTATGCTTCATAAATTGATTTATTTGCCACCCTTTGCTCACTTTATTATTATTATGCGAAAATAATGACTACTTTATTATTTCAGAATAATTTTCTTTACAAATATATTATCGGACTTCTTATCTCTTGTTCCGAAATGTTTTAAGCCGCATCAACTATTCGGATTAATGTACATTTCATTTAAATTGGATTTCACAGATTTAGATAATTTATACAAAATAATACGTCTATGATTACCTTATTATTTATGTTGAATGCATTTCCGAATGGGTGATAATGTAGTAGTATAAATGTATATGTTAAATTGTAAAATATACTTGGGTTAAATACGATACAGACTATTATTGCATTGGTGAAGTTTTCCTGGTCAAAGAAAATACTTTGGAAAAAAGATAATAAATGCTGGAGGGACTGCTCTAAGAAACTTATTCGCTAGCAAATAAATGTTATTTTATAGTATGAATCAGGCTCAAAGTTCCAAAAAGCACCAGTGGGCGATCGACATGAAATTTGGCAGGGTGGTGTGGTTGGTGCCCAAATATGAAATTCTGACTACAGGTATTTATTAGTTTCCAAGATATTAATGAAAAGTTTTTAGTATTACATATTGAAAGCTGCGTATACTAATGTTACTAAACATTGAATGCTGCTTATCCAGATGTTATCAATAAACTGTCTTCGCTGTAGTAGCATCGTCAAGTGTCTAATAGTTTTACGCCACCGGCCTTAGTATTTATACGGTGTCTCAAAACTCTTACACATTGGCGGCACCCGTGAGGGGGCTGCTTTTAAATTGTAACCCAAATCTGGCTCATCACCCAATAGATATTGAAGCCGAAATCTCTATTGTGTCATCGGCTGCCAGACACTCGACTCCAACGACTGCGACAACGAAGCTTTTCAAACTACATTTGATCGATTGCGAATTTTTTTGCGATTAAATTTGGATATATAAAATTAAAATAAAATTGAATAATAGTGAAAGGATTTTAAAGGATAGGTTAAGAATGGACAGTTATTTGTGTGTGTGCATGTGTGCTGTATTACGAGTAGCTTAATTAAGTTTCAGTTCAACTGCGAGTGAGAATTAAGGTTCAACTCGCGACTGAACTCCTTACAAACTAACAATAAAAGGTAGATCCACTAGACACCGCCTAGCAATGAAATATGCTTTACAACTAGAGTTTTAATCAAACTATTGTAGATCGAAGTCATATTTCATCGCCTTTTCATTGCTAGACTACCTTTCATACTGATATTGTAAAGACACTCGACACTTAAATGCTTCGCAGTTATGTGTGTTTATTGTTGTGTGGTGTATTATTCCTCCGACAGAGTGTGCGCGCGTGTGTTGCGATCTAATTAAGAAGTGAGACATTGTTGAAAGCCAAGGACCAGAAGATAGAGATTTTAATTTTTTCATTAGTCATTTGTGTAGATTTTTACAATTAAACTACTGAGTGTTTTTTTCCTGCCTCTTTATACTTTTTTTCTAGAACTCCGGACTTCAACAGCCATCATATTTATTTTAGTGATAGTTTAGAAACGTTCTATTTTCATTTAGCAGCGAATTCAGAAACCAATAAAATTAGAACAGTCGCCGCAAAGGGTCCTAGAATTTATAAAAGTAAAGTGAGCAGCCACAAGTGGGCGCTAAAAAATAGCGGACAGTTAATATATGTGTGTATGCTAAGAAATTATGACCGCAATGTACGCGCTGAGAAAATATTTAATTTGGAGAAATACGTCGAATATTTAAAAAGACATTAATTGCAGGGAAATACTTTTACTTCATATAATCAATATGTATGTTGAAAGTTTCAAAGTTGTAGCGTAAAGGAAACTAAAAGGAAGAGAAAACGCATGCCGGTTCTCAGGCCCACAGCGTGCAAATTGTAGTCTTCAAAAAACGTATGAATTATTTACACAAATATTTAGCAATATACTGCTTCCAAAATCGCTGCATAAATATTCAATATCAGCGATATTGTTTTCATTAAAAATGGGAAATAATACAAATAGACGATAATTTGTCACTTTGAATCTTTCATTCTATGGCGCCATGGGCATAAAAAGAATCAAAAACCGTACAACTCACCGGCCGCGGATCCCCATCGCCAGGTCTCAAACGATAGACCTTTTCGGTACAAAAGTCGTGATACGACTAATCCTCCGCCCCCGCCAATGACTCAAGTGATGTCAAGCGTTCAGTATGTATTATGTACTTATACACGCAGGAAAGAGCGCGTGCGTATGACTCGGCGCGGAAGTACGAATGAAAGTCATGCAACTAAACCTTATAATCCTATTTGCATACCATTTATTATATGTAACAATTTTGGTAATTGGTATAGATTTTTAAATGTATAACAACTTTTTATTGCAGATTAAATGGCCAGGATATGAGAGGGGATTGTATCTAGAGATTTTTAAAAAGTATCATTAGGTAACAAGAAGTGAGGCTGTAGTTCCGAAAGGCTCCGGCCGCTGACCGGTATAAATTTTTATGGCATGGGAGGATGCGGCGGTGGATCCTAAATGTATAATTTAACTTCAGGTTTTTATTTGTTTTCTACATATTAATCAGAAATATTAAGACGTAAAGTGTTTTCGTCAAACTATATTTCTTTATTATATTCCTTTACTTTACTCTAAATTTAAATTCCTCCTATAATAAGTGTTAAGATTGATTTTTATATTCTGTTGGTAACGTTTTAATTAACATAAAAATTCGTAATGGGGTTCAGAAGAGATCCCTGGTAAGTTCTATAAAAAGATATAATGAAATATATATTTATTTATGTAAAATATTTTGTAATAAAAACAGGGGTATATGTAAATGTAAATATATATTTTACACAAAAATAAATCGCATCGCACTTCTATGCATAGAACTGTGGGGAATTCAATTTTTGTTTGCTTGTAATATGTGTGCAATTCTTCGATAACGTCTGCCATCGTGATTACTGCCAATTATCTATTGTACCGTCAAAACAGATATCTAACTCGTCACGTTTTTAACAGTGCTACATGTGATTTGCGCGGGAGCATCTCGTGTACATTCTTTATTTAATTAACATGAAATTTAAATCATATACCGGAATTACATGGTCTATTTTGGAGCTTGAGGGTCTGCTCGAAGATGATGATTCACGTGTTCATTTTGAAAAGTTTAAAAAACATCTCGGTTTACATCCGTTTCACTTAACGAACCTAAACGCTGCATTGAATGAAATTTTAAGTTCGAATTTAAATGCCTATGATGTTGAGTATGTATTCGATCTTTATGAATTTTAGAATCATGTTTGCATTCAAAACATGTTTATATTATTTACATTCAATCGAATAAAGCTTAAAAGGATGAACATTTCTTGGTTATGTTTACATTTTTATGCATACGAGAATTATTCTATTGCCCTTTTCCAATTCGTATTGTTGCAGATTAAAAGGATTTTTGTTGGATTACAAGAATCCAAAATTATTGACACCATTGGGAGAAATATTGTACGATACATGCTTTATTCATGTTGACATAGAAGCAGACTTTTATATATTCAGGCCAGAAGTAGGGTGTACTTTAAAAGGTAAAAATATATTATTAGTATTTAGTTCAAAAGTATTTTAATTAGTATTAATGGACAATGGTTTGTAGGAATTGTTAATAAAAAAGGATTGGATCATATAGGCGTTCTTGTACATAAAGCTTTCAATGTATCGATTCCAAAACCAGATGACGATGAGAATTGGCCAGGTGAAAATGTTGAAATTGGCCAAGAAATAAGATTTGCAATAACACTATTAGACTTTACTTGCAAATTACCATTTATTCGTGGTCTCTTAAATCCAGAGTAAGTATATTAGAACACTTGTACCATTTAGACTTTAACCCTTTGGCTATGTATGACACCTAAAATTGTGCAGCCAGTGCAGGGTACTCATTTGGAGTAAACCCTATTCAATAAGTCATATTGAATGATTTACAGTTGCAATTTACTTGTTTAATAAATATGAGAGTAAAATAATGAAAAAGAAAGCAATTTGGGTGAATTATTTTTATTAGTAAGGAACCACACAATATGGAGTAATGTGCTGTGTATCGTGACGGTTGTTACTACCACTGCACTGTGTGATTGGCATATTTAATTTCCTGGCACTCTGTAGTCAAAAGGTTAAATGACTTTTACGTTCAGAAGTGTAACTGATTATGAATGTTATTATAATTATTGCTTTATTTTTTGCAGTGAATATTTACAGGGTTGTAAATTAATGGAAAAGAGCGTCAATAATAAAAAGCAATCATCTGCTAGCAACTCTGAAAATAATATTGAAAAGGGTGCTAAAAAGGGTTCGAAAAAAGGTGCTAGAGACGCAAAAAATCATGCATTCTTTGCAACTGATTCTGAAAATACTTCTGACGAAGATAAATCACATATAGAGCAGAAATATGTTCAACAAAAGAAGTCAAAGAAGAAGTATGAAACAGGGGAAGCAATTGAATACAATGAAGAAACTCAGGAAGATAAGAAACCTGTTAAAAAACATAAAGAAGGCAGTGAATCGAAACATAAGTTGATAAAAGTAGAAACTGCTTATGATCAGTATATAAATAATTATTCTGTAAATGGTGATTGTGAGAACAGTGGAACATTGGAACTTACAAGTGCAAAAAATAAAGTTGGAAAGAAATTCAAAGCTCTGAACTCTCAAAGTAGTCTAGATGACGATTGTAATGATGTAAAATCTGAGAGACGTGAACATAAGAGGATGTCAAAACGATTCGTTGTCGAATCTTCGGACGATTTTAGTACAATCAAATTAGAGCATCGTGCGGCTAGCAGTGACATAGAACAAGTTGCAGAAGAAAATGTAGATGAATGTAAATTCAAGATAAAGAAACTTTTATTGAAACGAAAGCATTCAGATGATAGTGATACATCTTTCGCTGAATTCACCTCAGACAAATATATAAAATCTTTTAGTAGTACAAGTAAAAAAAGTTCCAAGAGAAATAAAACGACACCTGTAGAAAATGAAGAAACACCTATTTACATTAAGTCAGAACAATTGAGTAACACATCTAATAGTAATATAAACAGTGATGTACAAGAGACTCCTAAGAAGAAACATAAGAAACAGAAACATTATCTAAAAGTGGAAGTTTCTGAAAATGAGGGTACAAACATCGAAGAATCGCCGATAAGGAAACGCTCGAAGAAATCTAGTATGTTAGATTCTCGATTTGAGTTTCAGAATACAACAATTAAAAAAGAGAAGGTGACTAGTAGTTTTGAAAGTATTAAAAACGAGTACCATACAGAAACAAATAAAATACCAAAGGGAGATTCTGAACTAAATATGTATGCACATAGTTCTAGTTACGATCTAGAAGAAGGCGATGAAAATAGTGCAACTAAAAAGAAACGGAAAAAACATTCAAAGAAGTCCCTTATCGACATAAGTGAGATTAAAGTAGAACCTGCGTTTGAGGATACGGTAATTAAAGTAGAGAAATTAGATTGTGTTCAAGATGATAATATAATTGAAAAAACTGATTCAATGAAAAATATTCCCAAAATTGGTTCACTTAAAAAAGAACATCAATCCGAAATGCTTAATGATATGGATAATGAAGGTGAGGTGGATGTGAAAACTAATGCGAAGTATTCAAAAAAGAAAACAGTAGATAGAGAGGCTTGTAGGTCAAAGGAAAAAATGCATGAGCTTGCAGTGGACAACGGATCCGACGTCGACATTTGTGATGTTAGTCTTCGAGCTAACAAAAAAAAGAGAAAACACAGTAAAACTTCACCACATAAACGATCAAATAAATCCACGAAGTCTGAATCGGATATTGAATCAGAGTTTGATTTTAGGGAAGTTAAAATCAAAACCGAAAAGTTTACAAATAGTTAGTGGATATGAAATGTTTAAAAATATATTTGTAACATTTACACTTTGTCATATACTTTCGCTATAGATCTCCTTCTTTTTTTATCGAGGACGAATTCATTACACGTAATTAAAAGATATACATTATAAATATATAGGGATATGTATGACGTATTTACAACTATATACACGCACAGATTGTGTACGTATAAAAAAATTTAATTTTTTACTGTGGCAATGAAGCTGTACATAATTTATACATTTAATACATTGTATGCGTCGTATCATTTTTCCTTTTGTCTTTATTGTGCAGCGATCTATCTAACCGGTGTACAATGTATCTTCTCGCAAAACGATTATATGGTTGAATAAATGTATAGATACATTTTCGTACAGTGTATATTTCGATAAATGAAAGTGCAACTATGAATTTTAAACCTTATTAATGAACTTTTACGATAACACACTTTGAAATTTCACATGTATAATTTTACATGTATGTATATAACTTTTTAAATTTCAAGACGCAATTATGTAATTGTACGCATATAAATGTATATATTTCTCATAAATCTAGAAATCTTAGACCACGCGTTATTGTACCTTACACATTCGACAGATTGATAGTATATGCAATGTCAGTAACAATGATTATTAAGAAATATAAAAACATGTTTATTAATACATACAGCTTTATCATTTTACATCACAATTATTGCATTTTCCATAAATTTGAAATTTCGTTGCTTACTGAACTCCTGAAGACATTGACATTTGATAAATCGTACATACACGGTGTGAATTTTTAAAGAATATCACTTACATATATCGTAATGTTTTTGTCTTTGACAAAGTGTGCCAAAAGTTAACTCAACATGCCGTACAATTAAATGGAGATACCACGTATTATAGATATATCGGTAGTAACTGGTTTTTTATTTTAGTGTAAGCCAAATTGTGTCCTCAAACATTCAGCTTGCAGAAAATATTGGAAATAAATATGCTCTTGAAATACTTTTATGCAATTCCTATAGTTTAAATTTTAAACGAGCAGCTTGAAAGATATAACAAATATGTCCATACAGTACACGTTGTAAAAATCATGATTTTCTCGCGCTTACATCAGTGAATCCTTGTAGGAGAAATAATCTGTTTATTTCGAAAGTTTACAATGAAAAATTTTATATAAAAACAAGTACAGCTTTCAAGAATTTGCCTATGCTTCACGATATGATCTATGTCTTCTTCTTGCATAGTAACATTTATTTTTTAAAGTACCATTTATATTATATTGTGTGATAATATATATATTTATTTACATATACACGCTTTATGTACATTATCTTTATATAACATGCGTAACTTACTGTTCTTATCGATCGGCTTACTTGGATGCGTTATGAAGTGATTTCAACAGTTCCATTTCTCATCACAAGTATGTTCTCTTTCAGACTTCAAATTGAAATATAAAAAAAACACTGCGATAAATGCCTGCGTGAAAAATATCACAGCGGATCATAAAGATATAAAAGGGAAAGTTTCGGTATGCAAAGGTCAACTCAATTTCGTACAAAAAAACTCAAGATACATTTAAAAATATATAAATAGTATTCGTTTATCGTTCTCGAAAACAGAAATCACAATTTACTGTACCAACCACGTCATTTAATAATCAATTTTTTCTCTCGATTGTACGATGATCACAAATAATTAGAATGAATGGAAACTTTCAATCAAGCATTTCAAGTTAACTCGATTTTGTAAAAAAAGTTCGTGATACATTTAAAAATATATTAACAGAATAGCGTATTCGTCTATCGTTCTCGAAAACGATTGCGTTCGCTACACCAACCACCCGATTCAATAATCAATTTTGTTCCCACTGTACAGTGATCGCGCGTATGTGAAATGAATGAAAATTCCCAATCAAATATTAGAAGTTTCTGTCAAGTCCCCGTGTTACGGTGTTCTGTAACGAATGTAACTCAAAATGTGCACAAATTGATGGCATAAATGGACGTTCGAATTACAGCAATCCTCTACAGAACCGTACGGTTGTCACAAGTTCTCTGAAAAAAACATACAACATGTGAAGAAACATGGAAACAGGCGGCCATGCCACGACGAACGCTGTTCGTTGCCCCTGAAGCGTTCAATACCGTTTTCGTGATTTCTTAAAATTTAATTAGGTACGCTTTGCGTCATATCACGCGTTCTGTGAGAATACATATTTACACGCAACGTTAATTGGCCTCTAAAACAACGAGCAGGAACTTCGACCACGACAACTGGCAGCGTTCGTTCGTTTACTCGACGTTCGCCGGAACTACATATACATGTACAGTAAAAACACTTCGATACAACGCGTTCGATGACCACGAGATGCCTCGTTGATCGGCATTGAGTGGCATACGTCAAGACATTTATACTGATTACTGTGTAAGAGATTTCAGATACATGTATGTACAGCGTTTGCTTAGCGTCACGCCTTAACAAAATCAATATATTTATATACATATAAATATCCACATAATCCTTTCTTGAAACAACCATTGGTGCACGATGTCAGTAACTGTTATCTTCTAAGTGTCTTCGATATAATGTGAAATTTGATTTAAAAGAAAGCTACAAGCCAAAGGTTGTAGATTTATATATTCTTTCCTGTTTCTTTTATAAATAGCTGTATATATCTTCCTTTTATTTAATGAACATTTATTCTAATAATAGCTGTGCGGAATGACAAGAAACACGCTTAAACGTATAAAGAAATTTTCACTGTTATATATTTATTTTGACATTGTCTTAAAGGGATTGCAAATTAAGAAATACATTTAACAAATATTTGAGTTGATGAAATGGATTCTCGTTATGTCGCTCACATAGGTTTTATGTGAAAAATGTTTGCCTCTATTAATGATAGTTCCAATGAAATATAAATGACAACAGTTACTGAATGATTCTATACACCAGTTTTGTCGAAGATGAAAAGTAGGCGCAAGTAAGTATGTAGATTGATAGATTACAATGAAATACAAATTGAGGTAGGAGGCCTGGTGTTATCACGTGAAGCTCTTGAGCGAAAATTCGAACTTGACACTTCTAAACGATCCCTTAATTAATCATAAATCAAATTACAATATTAAAGTAAAAATAATATCCTTACAATATTTAAATTACTACTAATCGTGTACGAAACGATAAGACAGTATCTGGTCAAGCACAAATTACTAGAAAAGTCACTTAATAGTCCGTCAGGTGAAACAAATATACATATGCGATTTTGAAAAGTCTATATTAACACAATCAACGAGTTCTTTTGGAATCATTCCCATTTACAATGCTCGACGTCTGTAGCCAAATTTTTCCGGATCCATCTGTGTTTCCTCGTTCCCAAACGAAATCTTCACTTAAACTTACAAGTCGATTAAACGTTCAGTTATGTTCAATAATTCATTCTTGATCACAGAAATGATTCGTGTATTAAATTAAAATGTTCGACGATCAACGCGTCCTCTAGCGTCTAAACAGCACCGTTTTAGCACCAAAAATATCCTTGTCAATTGTTTCAAGGAAAGAAAGAAAAACTTCGTGGGCAAGTTCGTGCACTATTTTCCAAATAATTGAAACGTAGTAGACATTGTTGACGATACTTCGTCAACAGTGATCAAGTACTCAAGAAATAGACTAACAAAAAAAAAAAACCGACGAGAATAAAACAACGAAACTAAAGCATGTCAAGCTTGGTTCTCACTTCATGCTATATGTACACACACTTCTGGGTTCCGTAACAGTCAGTGAAAGGTACCTGCATCGAACATTCCGGAAGGTCGACTCAGTTTCACATGGACAAAGAATTAAAATGTACTATGGAAGCGGCCAGGGTAAACCGGAAAAATCCACGGGACCACCTAAACCGGCGTCCGCCTCTAAGAGACTCATTATCACGGCCATTGCTGCCTCGTCGTTGCCATCCGATGGAACTGGATTCGGCGATTCGTTAATCGTGGTACCACCGATAATGTCCATCATATCTTCGTCTGGTGACGCTCCTAAAAGAATGGATATGTTATGTTATGCGCAATAGTCATTTAAAAATGTTAGTTCGGGTTTGTTATGAACGGTATTATAGAACCGATAATGCTATGCCAAGAATCGAATGTTATATTGCGGGCCTGGTTGCTAGTTGTGCGAACTCCTGAAGATCTACTGAAATCGTACCTGACTTTGAAGTTTCATGATACAATCTATGTATACGCAATATATGCACATTAACCCATTAACAAAGTTCTCACACTCGGTATAGATTTCCGTTTCTTCGAATTTAGCTGGCCTTTATAGACGGCCTACTTTCTCAAGATTTTTGCTTATATATATGTGTTATTATTTATTGTAATCCTTCCAGTTTTATACATTTTGTTGCTTTACAACTAACCTAATCTTAGTTTTCTTAAATTCTATTGTCTTCTCCCTTATTATTGTTATTACTAAATGTACGTCTTATTACTTTCCCTGTATTGCTATTGCACTCGTTCTTTGGTTTCGTTCTTTTCTTCGTTTTCTTTCTTTTTCTATCTTTTTCATTTCCTTTTTCTTCAGTATTGTGCCCACCTTGGATTTATCAATGGTCCTCCTTCTTCTTCTTTTTCAACTTTCTCCATTTTTTCCCCAATTTTTTTAATTACGCCCTCTATAAACTCTGCGTCCCCTTTTTTTATTTTTTCCATCCCTTCTCCACCCATTCCCATTTTTGTTTTCTTTTTTCTGCTCATTTATTCGTTTCGTTTTTCTCTCCTTCCCTTTCCTCTCTACTTTCTATGCATTCCGTTACCAGTCTTTTGTTAAATTTCCTTGCGTCTTCTTCATATTTTATAGCCCTTCCTAAGGTCTTTATCCGAAATATAAGGTATTTCTTCCGAGTTTGTCTCCCCTCTAGTAAAATAGTTTGGTGTAACCGTGTCTAGCCGTAGTATGTATTTTATGTATTATTGTTTCCCTGTGTCTATCCTTGTCTCATCATTCCACTCGATCTCTGTTCCGTACAACGCCACACTTCCTACCAGTTACTCAAACATTTTCATTCTTCTTACGAAAGATTCTTTAAATATTCTTCTTCTATGCTTCGCGTTTGCTTCACGGCTATCCTCATCCTTCTTAATCTACTTTGTATGTATCTCCCCGCCTTTCCGTTCTTCTGTAGCAAATATCGAAGATATTTTGCCTCTCCTAGTTTTTCTTCTCCCTATTTCCTCTCCCTGTTCCACTTTCTTTTGCCTCCCCCTCCTTCGAACACCATTCTTTTTGTTTTGTCTGTATTCATCATCAGTTTCTCTTTTGCCATGCGTTTCGGGACTTTGTTTAACATTTCTTTCATTCTACTTTCAGATGCGGCTACCAGTATTATGTCATCCGCATAAGTTATCGACCACACTTTCCCCCATTCCCACTACTATCCCACCTTCCTGCACTTTCTCTACGTTTCTTCTTGCGAATCCGAAAGAAACACATTGAACAAAGTCGGGTTTAACCGGCATCCTTGCTGCACCCCTCCTGCCGCCCGGAATTCCTCCGTCATTTTGTCTCCTTATCCTATTCCTCGTCTCTGTATATATCTTTCAAGTGCATTTCCGCCTTCATTCTTTTATCTAGCCTCCCCCGGTCTATTCAATCGGAAGCCGCCTCCACGTCTACGAAACAGGCAAAGACTTTTATTATATGCGTGGTATCTACTTTTCTTCTTCCGCCCCTGAACCAAAACTGGCCAACCGCTAATTTCTCTTTCACGGCCTTCTTCAATCTTTCATTCAGGATTCCCGCAAATATATTTTGTACGGTGTGATCATTAATCCTTTATACTTCTGTACTTAACCCCCCCCCCCCCCCCCATCCATCTATCTCAGGAAACTCGTTCCTTCGTTCTCTTCTCTTCCCTCCCACCCCTCTTTTCTCTGGCTATCTTTCGTAGTTTCCTTTATACTTCTATCTCTGTCCACGTAAAATCATGTTCGATGTATAAACCGCTGCCTAATCCTCTTTTCTTTACCATCACTCCTTTTTCCTTTTCCCAAATTTTCCAACTTTACTATTGCCATACCTTCTCCTCTGCTGTTTTTTATTTTCCTTGCTTCCACCACTTCCAATTTTACACTAATTTTGTCCCTTATGAATTCCTTCACTTTCTTTCCGGTGTCCTCCGTGATTCCATTCTGCCCCCTTCATCACTATGCTGAATTTCCTTTCCTCCCCCTCTTTTTCTCTCCTTTCCCTTCTAGTGTTTTTATTCTTTTCTCCGGGTTTTGCCTTTCCCTCTTCCATTCCTCTCTCCCCTTCCCTCTCTATCCTCTACCTATGCTCTTCTCCCATCTCTCATTTCCGTTCCTAATTGATCCAGTGGTCCGACGTATTTTGATGACATTCTCTCCAACACCATCTCTACATCTCCCTCCTTTACTCTCGCAATTCTATTTTACCGGGTTCTCTCCACACTTTCCTATGGCTTTTTCACTTTTTCCTTTTCTTCCGCTTCTTTGAATCGTCAAAATACTCATTTCGCACACTTCTTGACCCATTCACGCTCAAACCGAAAGCCCTTGCACATACGTACATATATGTAAATAGGCAATCGCATTAAATGATGTATGTAGAATTAGTTCTTAGCTGAACTTTTAAAACAATGAATTAAATTCGTGGCATGTATTTCCTTTGCGTCTGCGTGGATCGAATTCTGATCGAGCCCGCTCGTTGAAGGATTAAGATTCATTGACATTTAAATCAACTTCTTGCAATGTTAATTAATAACTAACTTATAATCGGATTCAATATGTACATATATCAGTTTTTCTAGACATCAGAATGAACTTCCGTCGCCCAACCTCGCTCAGAGAAAACTAGTATTTCGCGTTCGAGGACTGCCAACGAAGCTTGTGCTCGATCCTCTTTTCTCTGAGCGACCTAATCGATTTTTGGTAAATCCGGCAATCGCACTACACACCAAGAAACGACTCCTAGAGACAGTAATAGCTATGACCTTGGTCGTTCGCGATGCTGTTCAGCGGCAAGTTGTTTGCTACATGGTTGTATGTTGGTGTAGGATTACTGCTGCTGTTGTTGCTACCTCTGGATGGCTGTGTCACGTCCTGGACTCTATCAGGTGATGCGGTCGTAGTGATCTGTGACTTGAAAATAAAAATGAAGTATGCATTGGAGAGGAATATTACCGATACGTTTAATTTAATGTTTTACGGTAACTTGAGCGTATTATTTATTAGCTTGTAAACAATGTTTTTGTGTTTTCTTTGTCGTAATTGTTACAGCGATCAAAGATATGTTAAGATCTTCTAATGAATTATTCAATTTTCATCGTCATTTACAACTTTTTACCATTTGTGTGCCAGACCTTCAATTCCCACATGGAAGAATTTGCTGGATAAGCTAGGAATTTAAATAGAAATGTGCTGTTACATGATCGTTATTTATGTATATAGATGTTAAAAATTACCTGGTTTATTTAAGATAATTAAGGAAATATGCCTAATAATTTACTAACCGAAGTGATACTATTTTTTAAATGTAGAGCATGTCTGAATACTTGGATATTACTTTTACTTATTATTTTTTAAAGCAGGCACAGTCTGCGTGTCCCCTGACATAATCTTAATATAGACAATATAGGCTGACTTGTTTTAAACATTGGTATAACAAATATTATTTAAAAAATATCTGTATTTATATTTACAGTTTATGCTGCAGAATTTTTGTTTTCATGAAGAAATTAGGAACGTGGTCCATAAGATGGAAAAAATTGTATATGACAATGGGGATTAAATAATTGATTGGAGAATCATATATCTTTCAAAGGAGCCTCAATAATATTTAAAAATACTGGGAACCGATTTATTCATTTGAATGAATATATGTAACGAATATTGTTAGTAACACGATGCGTGTAAACAAGTTTCTAATGTGGCTTTCTTTGGCTATCATTAAGATGCGTATGTTTTCAAGTCAGATTTGATAAAATTCTATTAAAAAAATGAACTACAGAAGTTCATTACCTCAGACGTGATTGTAAATAATAAAATAGTTATGTCGCCGCATACATGATATAGAACGTTAAATGTGAAAACTATAACATTCATGGAACTGAAAGAATAATGCCGATGAAAATGGTGGATAAAATTAAATTAACTGAAATAAATAAATCGAACAGATCAAAGGAAACAGCTTTGTTTTTAGTAATAACTTCTAAAATATGAGAAAACTGGGGTTGGTGCGTTAATAATTATAACTACCTCGGTATTTAACAAAGCAGGTTCTGTCCCTGGTGCAGGACTGCTGCCGGAAGAAGAATCTTCGCCGCGTCTCTGAAGATCGAGAACTTCCTCTGCTATCTGCCGTCCGATTTTACTTACCTCTACGTGACTTGAGATCAATCTTTCCAACCCGCCGTTACCTAAAATAATTTGTTGTGTTCGGTAAGAACGTCGCGTATAAAAATAGCCAGGATTTATAATAGTTATGTAATTTATTTAAATAGACAGAGTATGTAACAGCGGCGATAATATACAAATATTTTCATGTTTTACAATTATTAACGGAATTCAGTGGTATAATTTCAAACAATTATTATTATTGAAAAATTAGAGTCAGATTGTTCGAATATTTTTTCTTTTTTCACTATATATATATGTATTCTATGGGTAAACGTCTAAGGATATAAGTTGTATAAATAAAGTTTTAGTGATCCTTTGCTTGTTAATAGATAAAGATGATACGATATGTATATAATTGCCGATAAAAATATAATACTATATTTTAAAATTCCGCATTACATTTAATAGAGGATTATGTGTTAATACTAGTATCACAAACTGTTACTACAGTTCACTCACTTTGCGTAAAATAATCGTAGTTTCCCTGAACACTGGAATCTTCAGATCTGTTTCCGCTATTTGTGATCGATCGAGAGTCACAACTGCGTACGATACTTTGTATTAAGCCAAGTACTTGACAAGAAATTGATATAGATATATAAATAATAACCAAATATCGTTGGAACTTACGAAGTAACTGAGTTTTTAGCTATTAGATACTCGATATCTTTGGTCCACGGATTTCTGAAAGATTTCCATTCGGATTGTAGCTTCACAAAGTTTGCCCCTTTGGTTCTAAACCTGTATATCTGAAGAAGCATATCAGTGTTGTTACAAACCGTAAGGTAGTCGCATTAGTAAACATAAGAAATACAACAAAGCAAATCTAAAGAGGCATTTAATAATTAACTGCGATATTATTAACTGCAATTACTTTCACGTTCATGGAAGAAAATAAAAGTACAGAATTTCTTTACTTTTTTTTCTTTTAGTTCGAATAACATTGTTGAATTATGTTGGGCCTTAATATATGTATGTGTATATTAACTGAAAATGTCATACTTATTTTTAATTAATCAACACCCATATTTAGAAACAAGGAAGCCACTTTACGACAGCAATTATTATTCGGCCGTAGCAAATGCAACATTTGTAATTCCTTTTTTTCATTTAAACATAAACTCTGTTTAAGGGATACAAAAGCAAATACGCAGCTGCAGCTGTATTGTTGGTTGCGAGGCAAGAATTAAAATTTCAAACGTCAACTATTATCATTGCAAAATAGTCAACGAGAGTCACTCGACTGGATGTGGTGACTTACCTGAGTGGTGACGCATTCAGATGCTTGAAGAGCGGCTTTATGTGATTCCGCCAGGTGAGGTATATCATCGTGGTGATAATATTCGTACATGCTCGTGCCGAGCAGTTCTTGCGGTAGAAAACCTAACACTAAAGTAGCCCTACAAATGGTTTTTATTTGGTCTTAGTGCTATTGAAATTGTTATTCGTTTAATGGATTTTTGAATTAACCCCTTAACAGTATACCCCGAGTGAGACTCGGGCAGAGCGCCAGATATCGAAGTTGACTCTTACGTACACGTTCGTTTTTCGTTTTCGTCTCTCTCGTCTCTGTTGTTTTTTTAATTTAACAATAAGACCACATTGTAATGTGGTTTCATGTATCCCGTGTTTTAAAGTTTACCATACGCGACGAGATTATTGAACAGGTACTTGCAAAACATTTTATATAATGTTAACACAATTTATAACAAAAGCATTGCAATTGCATTGCCTAATATCATAAATAATACGAATATTTATGTACTATTTTTTATGGAGCCGAATTTGGAAAGAATGCTGCACAAACTATTTAATTAAGTAATTCTAATTTTTTAGGGAATCTAAACGAAATTTGTAGCTTTTTATATTTCATATGATTATAGAGTGTTAGCTTGTAACCGTATTAATTGCAATTAAGTCAGTATGGAAATGTAATTAACTTGTTCACTCGTTATACTATTAATTACGATTGATCATAATCATCATCGGAAAGTAATGTTTTACACATGGAGCACAGGAAGGAGAAACAAAATCAAATAAAAGCTGTAAAATTCGCATACTAATTTATGTCAGCAGAAGACTACGTTCAAATCGAATTACAGTGAGGTATCCCATAACGAAAGTAAACGATTCACCATGTAGAACTAAACAATAATCTTTAATGAAAATAATAATTGTACTATATACTCTGATGAAGTACATAAAATTACACTGTTCAACACGTATCTGATATCGTAACCTTTAATAGGCGTTTCTTAGAGATTTTAATGTTCTGAATACGAGTCTGCAAACCGTTTTTCTTCACTCAATGACGGCGGTCGCCTCGCTCGTCGCTGTGCCACTGTTGCCGCCACGTGTTTTGCCAAACTATTTCGCTTCTATATTGAAAAAAAAAACATGATTTTGTAACTTTCGTTGATGTTTTCCTTAGCAAAAAGGTCTGCCCTATTGCGTGGTATATTTCTCCCAGGCTCTTAATTTTTGAAATAAATTGAAAAATATCAGGAGAAATTTTTTTTCGATGTCCTTTTTGCTTCGATTATCATTTAAACGTATTTCAATGCTTTCAATCAACTAACTACATTAACATTTTATTCGTGAAACTCCACCGAATCATCTCATCCCAAGAGCAACTGAATAACTATTACCGTTAAAGCACAAAATACTTCCAAAGTTGAAAATGTATAATTCTTTTACAAATTTATTCTTTCAAAAACTGTACGTTTTGAAGAGAAACGGGTCGCAGATTCGTATTCAGCACGTTAAAGTCTACAAGAAACGCCTATTGAAGGTTGCAAAATCGATGAAAAGTTCAAATTTGTCGAACAGTGTTATGGTTACGAACGTTCAAATGTTGTCATTCCGAACTGAAATATTTGGGAAGGAATTAAACAAAAGTTCTGAACAATTTAATACTGCAAGATGTGGTAAATCTCGGCCCCCATTTGCACAGCTTAAGTGATAGGAAACCTTGCCGTAGAAATACGAACCTCTGATCGACGAAGAGGAATTTGCCATCCATCGCGTGCCGCGATACAAATTTGATGGGTCTCAAACGTGGTTTTTTCGGCATGGATGTAGGTATCGTGGACTGTAGACGACCAACAGCTACCAAACACGACAAATTGCAAGCCTCTCCATCGCCATCGCCTTCCTGTTCCTCGAGGTCGATTTTCGCAGGTGCCCACGACTTCAAATATCCGGTGCATTGAATTACGCAGTACTTCCAGTCTGTCAATACATAATTCATTTATTATAAATGTTTTGCATCGCGTATAGTTTCATTGTTTCATTACTAAGGTTCTGCATAGGCTCTGTCTCTTGAGTGTAGTATACCAAATTGTCTTTTTATCAAAAATAAATATAAAGATGTCTGTAATTGTGCCAATTATTGCCCTTACAGAACTTGCATGCGGATCAGAAATTGACATAAATAACGAGTACGGTATATATTGTTTAATGTGAGTGTATATTGGTTTTGAAACTTGTATTTGAGAAGGCTCTTTCTAGTATACGAGAATTGTGCAACATACTTAATAATTTCTTACAAATCTTTGTATTCTTGATTAAATATTCTTTTATATTTTTAACAACTTGTGCAGGCTTCGAAAACTGTCACAACAAAGGAAATAGATCTTCCCCCGTGCTGTGCTTTGACTTTGTAGGTATTAACTCGTGTTTATTAACAACAATGTTTCATAGAACCCAATAGTAATATCCGTCATGAAAGTTCATTAATTACTTGTTTCGAAATAGGCTATGTATATAATTCATTCTAATATTTTAAAATATAATTCATTCTACGAATTTCATTACGTGAAATAGTATGGAATTTATAATAGCTAGAATTTTGTAGTTATAATAGCTCTCTTTCAGGTTGAAAGCACAATCGCACGTCATTTTGAAGAAAAGTAAAAGCTGAACGACATTAGCACTAGGGAATTCGAATCACCGAGAATGGATAGAAGTTGTGAAATAGTTTTGCTGAATTATTAAACCCATAATATTGTTTATAGCGGCCCAGTGATGCCTTCGTTACTCCGTTATATCGAAACGAAGACCTAACGAATTTTTCGAATACTAGTCGATATTTATTGTTAGAACTCTCATTGCATTTCTTAAGTTTAGAAATAAATTCAAAGGTGTATCCGGTTTAACCGTATACATGCGATTACACCCTTTCGTATAAAGGGCCAAATTTGCAAACCTGCGTTTTCTTGAAACATATTTTCGATGAGATTAAGCATATCTCGTGGCAACGTAAGAGTTGCAATTTAATAAGTAGGTAGTTTAGGTTTAGGTTTTTAGATTTAACTTTTAATTTCGTGATATGATTCATCAAAATAGTTATGCTTGCTGTATTCAATCGTTGTTTCTCGATAACGTGTACATCAGCGTTAAATTTAATTTACGGTACACATATGTTTATTAGGTTGACGTTCCATAAAAAATATCCATCGTGTCGTCTCAATATAAAATTAATGATGTGTGAATACTTCTGTGTACCTATGTATAAATATATAATACTGTATGCATAAATATAAAGCTGAGAGAAGAAAGATAACGGAGACAGTATTAAGACCATCCTTTTGTAGACTTCCGAAATGGTGTCCACTTTTCACCTTTGACGATTCACCCGGCAAATATTCGTATCACGAGATCTTAAGAATGACAAGAAGGAGCTAGTCTTATTGTACATCCTTCACACGCACGTTTTTAAAATTCCTTTGCACCTTGGGATATTTATAACAGTTGAAATATTGCTTAAATCTATGAAAAATCATCTCTATTTTTAATACTAGCATGATATATTATATAATTTTCTTCTTTTCGAAAATATTCAACTGAAAGCATTGATTTACAATATTTGGTTATTACTATATTTTTGTCACTGTTTGTGGTGGCGCTAAACTTTTTTACCCACTTCTATATCAACCAAATAATAATAAACAAATCTTCTATCATGAAGTCAAGATTCTTCTATCAAGATTCGTTTCGAAAAATATGCACAAAGTACAAGAGTTTCGTTATATTTCCATAGGCATGGAAATAGTGTAATAAAATATTCCCGACAAAAAATTCTGATCGCAGAATAAATCAAAAGTATTAGTATAAATTCCGCTTCAGTCAGTTATAAATGATGATACCTTTCAATTATCATCACTTGATTACAAATAATAATGAGTCTCGTTGACTTGCTTAATTTAACAGTCAAATGCTTACCGACGTTTTGCTGTTTTTTTCTTCGATGACATCCGCTAGTAGTATCAGCTTCCTCTTTCACTTGCAATTCACCGGAACGCACCCCTTCGACTTTTCGCTTCATCCTGCAGAAAAAAGACCTCCGTGCACCGGGACATAGCCTTGATACACCTTGGGGAACGTCCGTTTTCACCGGTAACATTGCTGAAGCAGGAGCAAAGAAATAATTAGTCAGATAATGTATTATCAGAAACTCTTGCAATCTGATATCCTTATTTAATTTATTAACTGGAACCTTATTCAATCAGAAACTGTTATGTACTGCAAAGTTACAAATTAATTAAGACGATATTATTGATCACTGTCGTATTATTGTATGTTATATTTGAACGCGATGCAAAACATTGAAATTATAATTGAAAAAATATATAAATTAAAGGATGTTAATTAACGACAGTTAATTCATCCAGTTTGTACAATAATGTCAGAAATTCGAGATTTACGTTTTGCGAGGCTTGTTCGAGGCAGAGTATGTTATAACGATGAAACGACTGTTTAATTTATTATTATACTTGCGTTCCCGAAATTGTTCAAGATACATTGAAAAATATCTGGCTGAGTGACTTGTGGATACATGCATGAAGTTAAATGAATCCTATGTGAATAAATCCGCACATTCCAAAACACTTTTACTGAATTTGAAATCAAATTAGCAAATCAAGGTTCAGTTAGTTAACGTCACCTTCACAATTTTACAGGATTGCCCAAAACAGTTTCAAACTGTATGAAATTGCTCCTGTTTCCCATTTCCACACACGTTCGAATAGGTGTTGATGCGTGTAAATATCAAGAAGTTTTTCATATGATTCTCTAAAGGAATGCATACACGCGTGTCGCATATTTGCTGCCAAATCGTCCTTGAGAGACAGAGGAAATACAGAGGTTCGGAGATGTGATTTACGAACGAGAATGTTGGCAGTTCGATAGATACATGCCATATTGTTGTTCATCTATTCCTCCATTCCCAGAACAAGATAGCGACATTTGAACAGTTTCTTGATATGTACGTGCAGATATTAAATTGCAATTTAATTAACTTTTCCGATAATTCGGCTCACGATGTTACTTACAGCGGACTGTGGCAAAACTTTAACGAATTGTAATTATATCGTATTTACCCTCGGCTTGCAATTGGAACAATGAATTAGAATTGCATGAAACATTTTCTCGTAAATGCAATTCCGAAAGAAGAAATCAAATCTTAATTCGATTCAGTGAAATTTAGTTTATTAAATTACATTAAATTGAATACTTAAAGATTGTCCTCGTGTTGTCAACCGGTATTTAAGAATTCCATTTAAAATATAATCTCGTACCATTATATTATACATCGGAATTTACTCTATCAACGCGTACATTTTTTACTCTTTCTGGGGGGTTTATCCTTGGTCTAATGGATATTTACGATGCAAATTTGCAGTTGCAGCCATGAATTAAGCGTTACAATGGTAGCGTGAATGTGTTTAACACGTACAAATTATAATGATTAGCTGTCAATGATTCTTAATTGCAGAAACGTAAGAAAGTTGTGACATTTAATTGCGACACAGTGTATGGGATGGACGATTCGACGTCGTGTCGTATTCACAGTTGTAAAAGCTTTACGGCTGTCTAAACAACTATGTTGTCGTCGCTTGCGCTTTAGTAGTTTGTGGCAAAGAAGAACGATATCAGAACGTTGACGTGACGTTAACGGGGTCTGTGGGCCCGTTAATGCTATATGCAATATCTTTTTTAGTCAAACAGTATTCATCACTTTCTGTGTTCATCTTAATGTTTCGTAGCATATCAATCTGAGGTAATACTGTTTTTCGTAGGATTCCTCTTTTGAAACTTAACGCCGTTTGAGAGTCCCAATTTTTGTCTTTATTCCTATCAAACAGTTTTTCTATGCATAATTTATACACTAGGGCGAATTGTCGCAAAAGAGTATCGAGCACGCAGATACTTAGACTTAAAGAATTCGTACCAATGATGTTATCAATATTATAAATACAACACTTGAAAACCATGTCATTACTGACATTTAAATAGGCAAGTCAATGCACCTGCTTTCGTTTACGCGTATTACGCCCGAATCATTAGATGGAAACAGTAAACAATTTAATATTTCTCAAGTTTCCAGTTTCATAATAGAACTCGAAACTTCCTAGATCCAAGATCGCTGGCATTTATAAATCAAAGTAAACGTTCAATGTTAAAAATCAGAAATATTCACGCGTTAGAAATTCTAATTGATACGTAGATTTTCTCTTCACTTTACAATTCTGCCAATCATGATCATATGCTCTCCCTAGCATTCGTCAGTGCTCCAACCTCGATATTCCGAACCATTCCTATACACATCAACATTGCAAAACGCATACAAGCAACCCCGACCAATTACTCTACCCGAGACTCCATCAAACGAAACGAAATAGATGGACACTCGTTCCTGGCACTGGTATACAAATCGCGCAATTACAACCATTCTTATCATCGTTACCATTACAATGGCGCATCGACGTTTGATCAATTAGCCATCAGTGGTGTCAGTGAACGTTGCGTTTGCGACTATTTTGGGCTCGATCGTAGGATATATTAATTTCCATGCAACAAGCGTCGATGATTAACTATCGTGGGGCCATGGATCGTGTGTTAATTCACCCATCGAATAACATTCTAGGATCCCTGCTGCTCGTAACCAGTTCTGCTTTCCTTCTTTAAGCGAGTCTCTTTCGCAAGTCCCTTATCTTACGGCGTTAATACGAAGATGTCTGCCGATAGGCAGATGCTGTCGAACTACTGACATTTATCTGAACGCAAACCGCATCATGGGGCAACGTGTGTCTAACGGACATAGAACTGGCCAAGGGAATGTCGAAAGGTGGCATAATTAACCCCTTGACGTACGATTTAATTTGCATTATTCTTGCGCACCGATATTGTAATAAGTATAAGTAACGGTTGAAGAGGAATTTACTGGGTCATTCTACGAGCAATGCGATTTGACTGATTGCGGAAGCAAAGTTTGAAACAGTGGGGCTGGTCACGATCATCGTTTATGTACAGTATTTGATGCCTGCATATATGTATTACTGTAAATGGGAACGTGCAGGCAATGTTGCTACAACAGTTCGCAAGCGTTGATCGAATATTGCACTTGATCAAAGACGATATTGGGCATGCTATGTAACACGAGTTTAGCGAAGGAAATAATGCAAGTACAGCAGTGAAAAGAATTATTACAAATTATTAGTGGCAGTCAGTGTCAAAGATGGATGAAAGATGAACTTTGTATCGAGAGGCCTGATGAGTTACACGGAGACGTTTCACGGACTACAGTTGGACAAAACTCTACAAAACAGTTGTGCAAAAATTCGCCTAAAAGTTGAATGCACCTCGATTTTAATTATCAGTACATAATTGGTAATTTTTTGTTACGTAATATACATATGTAGCGAAAGACCACATTACTTGTGGGATGATCTAATACATACATATGTACAGATTGTTACGATTAAATGCGAATGGCGGAATATCTCGTAAAGGGTTAAAGGAAGCTATGAAATAAACGTTTCTACAGAAGCTGTTTGATTTAAAGGGGCACAATATGCGGCGTGGGTAATTTTTATATATGTGAAGTAGTACGGGGAGATTTAAAAGCAAAGGCAATTTTGTTAAATAGGAGCCTATATTTTTCGACTAATAATATTTAAACCACTTGCAATATTATATTGTTCTGCTTAGCAAAACTATAAATCGACGCAACTTTGATCGCATCAATTTATGGTTTTACTAAGCAGTAGAATATAATATTTTGTTGAATTCGTCTCAACATCCGGTACAATATTATGAATACAAAAATGTGGAGTACTATTTAAAAAATTGTTTCCGCTTTTAAATCTCCTTCAGTACTTCATCCAGATGAAAATGATCTACGCCACACAATGTGCCCATTTAAGTTAAACTGCTTTTGTGGAAACATTTTTATGACAGCTTCAACCCATCACTCGCGATTAAACGTAACACCCCACCGGTTCGTCATTTGTGAACAATGAGTTTTAAATCGTAAGACAGATTTGATTGAGGTTCATGTACATATATACATTGTATATTTTAAGGAACGTCATTGGTTGTCATGCGCCTTTCGTGAATTTCGAGGTTGATCGAAAACTTTGCTTCCTTTATTTTTATTGAAAACATGTCAGCTGTTATGTTAAACTTATATTGCACTGTTTGAAACTGTTTTGCATTGATAAGGTGGTTACAGTATTTCAACCAAATGTGTGACACTATTTTTGAGCAGCTTCCACTGTAGATTTTATATCTGATAATTTTGTAAGATACGGTATTAAATATAAATTTGATAAGAAGATATATTTTTCTAGCAATATTAAACTTCCCCTTTACAACATAAATAAAACATTGATGATTAAAATTGGCATTTTGTGATTGAAATATTATGAAAAAATTGCAAAGGTCGGTCGCTATAAACAGAAAGAAACCGATTAGAAGGCAAAAATTACCTGTTTATTGGAAATATTAAATTGAGAGGAGCAATTATGGATGGTGTATAATTAAGTTATTATAAGTGTTACGAGGTAGAAAATGATGAACTAAAATGCCATTATATACATTCTATAACCTAGTTATCATAGATTATTCTGTCTGATAAGTCTCGGATATGTGTACCTACTGCAGAAAGTAATAATCACATGTACAATCTTATTCTCCTATATATGCGCTTTCAATATAATACTAATGCGATTAGCGAATAGATGCATACGTATGTACATATCTGTATATCGATATGAATGCATCCATCAATTATGAATATTTTCACTATGCACACATATTTTACTATACTTTCGTTCCACGAGCTATCAATCTTTCCGTTTCTATCCAAAAACTTCTCTAAATGGAAAAGAAATAGATTTGCAAAAGTAGGCTAAAAATATACAGTTCGAAGATTCATTCGCTAACAAAATTCAAGAATATTTCATTCACAAATGCAGTAAAAATTTGTTGAAATATTTGAGCTGTCAGTATTATACAAATTGAACGTAAATAATCTCTTAAAAAAATGTAAAACAAATTGAAGGCAATTATATATACGTACTTTTGGCGTCTATTAATCGTTCACGTGGACTAAGATCGGAGGAGGACAGCTGCTCCTTCACTTTGGCAACATCTTTTGGATGGAGGATATCGAACCAACTTTGACCCAGCAGGTCACCCTGTGGATGCACATGATATTTAATCACCCCTCCCTACACCATTTTCATTCCCACAGTTCCTGGCTACTTTACAGCAAGCTACTCTCCGAGGAATAAGGCAGCAAAAGAAAGATAAGAGGCAGAATTGATTGCGCTCATTAAATCGCGAACATATAAATATATGTAGACTTTATGTCCGAAGGAACGAATGTATTTTACCGTCGTACTATTTTTATTTTAATCGTAACGCTTGGCGAAGTTTATTGTACAGCTTGCGCTTTATTATTGGCGTCTCGAAATAAGCAGGGGCTGGATACCTGAGAATAATTGAGTGTCTGCAAAACAGACTCGGATACATAGAGAATTCTTCCACGATCACAGCCCACCACGAAGACAAAGCCCTCCGCAGCCTGAAACAAGAGAAGGCGCCTTCGATTACGTCACCTGGGTCAAATATTAATTACGATTATGTAACGACTGCGATAGCAATCTGTGGAGAGTGTAATCGACAATAGCTCGATCGTGCATTAAATCCTCTGGGATTGGAGGAGGGAGTACGAAAATACAATGGTGAACTGATAAATACTTTATCCGGCTTTTTGTTTAGATATATGAAATGCTGAATACTTTACGAACGAACAATGATATTATTGCCATTTCTGTTTCGTATCGTAAGTGGAAAATTGTAGGATAAAGCGGCTCGAATATTATAAGTCGATAATTTTTAATGCAACCAGTTTCTGTATCGTGTTACATGTATAGCAGCTGCTATGAGGGGTCATTCATAAACTACGTGTCGATATTGGGGGGGGGGGGGGGGTCCAAGTGCACAAGGTACGTAGTTTTTTGCACGAAGTTTTGCAACAGTTTCCTTTTGCAACGGTCGAAAAGAGTTTTTGCGAAACGAGAAACGGAACTACTTTGTGAACCCGATTTTCTACAACTTATGGTACAGCGGCTTGAAGAGGTCGAAATCGATTCTGTTGATAAAATTCCTGAATTTCACATCGACGATACGATTCCGATTATTAACGAATTTTACATTAGTTTTATTTTAGTTCGAATTAGTTTTGTACGATAAAAATTATATAATATATCAATTATTAACAGTAAATCTTATTTTTATGCCGATGAATTGTTTAAGAAATAATGAAAAAAACTACGTAACACCCTAGGAAGAGGGGGAGGGAGGGGGTGTCGAGGGAAAAACCATGGTAGACTTCATAGGCGTTAAAATTGGAAAAAAACAGGGCTATGCAGTTTATGGACTAAGTAGGTAGTTCTGTTGATTTTCATAAAAGGAAGTAGCCGCGCATTCTACCTGGCTATTATAATTGTTTACAAAAATATATCGTACAGCTATTAAAATACAATCAGTAATATTATTTCGTAACAATGCACCATAAATAATCGTAAACTATATTGATATCTAAGAGTGGGGTTACTGTAAAAAAAACATCTTAACCAAATGAACACACGAAATAACTTCAAAAATCATACATTGCTTGCATGCTTATCGTGCTTATGGCTTAGTCCTTTGTTCCTTTTATACGCTCCACTTCACTAATGAGGAACAATGTAAAATTAAAAATAAAACTGTAAAGTTACTCCTGGTTGATTTTGTTTTGCGAACATATCGGTACCATTTAAGCAAACCGGAAGCTACCCATTTGCAATTAACTCAATCTAATCTCATTAACCAAAAGATACAAAATTCTCAGCGATATGCATAACTTTGTATATTTCACACTAGTACGTTTTCATGTTACTGAAAACAAAAGAAAACGCTTGAATCGTGCATCAAACGATTGTTGCCAATAGTTTCAATTAGTTTATTGCGTTCTTATGCGTTTACCAGCCATGTTTGTGATTCCCTTTATTTATTTGCTTGCGAATAGCATTGCCAACCAAATAATGATATTATTTGATCAAAAATGACATTTACTGATCGCCTGGTTTATATGTAAAATGATTCGGACCTATGGAAGAAAGCCAGAGGGGCAGAGTTGTTCCAAAGAATCAATGCGGAAAGTCTTGGAGCAATTATAAAGAAAAGCATCAGCCTAAATCTACAGCGGAGAGAACAGTGGCTGTTCACTAAGAAAACGTTCAACGGATGTTGAAGATTAATCTGGGATTAAGCTGTCGAAACTGTAAAAGTTGCCTTAATCAAAATAAAAAATAAGTTTTGCAAAGGGTAGGATACAGTCGGGGCTTATTTTTCTATATGCAAATAGATGTGTGCTGCCCCGTGTACGATTGCATTGTCACTATTTACAAAATCATTTTCTTGCACTTTTTTCGTTTTGCTTTGTAAATCTATTTCACTATTTCCATAAATATGTATTAACGGTACACATAATATCTTTCCCAGATGCAAAACCAGTACGCACAGAATTCTACAGAAACTTATTCCGTTCGTTCCGGTGTTACCCTCCTTTCCCCTACTTAAGGGTTTAATTAAAATACAATTGAGAATATATCACAAATACAGTGTAATCGAAATAACAACGAGCAAAAATAAATATACAACAAAGTATCTGAACTACAACACATTATTCGAATTTCTGTCCCCTACGACGTTCGTCAATTACAATAATCATTACAATCAGTATGCGCGTGAGTCGTTTCCGTAAAGCTTAACCTGCCGCAATAGATTTAAATAAATGCATCTGTTCAATCGCGTTCTTCGATACCAACAACCTTCACGGTGCTTTATTAAAACGCAATCTTAAAATCGGGCAGGTTCCAACGATGATCTTTCCTAACAACTGCAAGTGGATCACCAGGATACTCAAGGCGACTCATACCGCAGAGATGGTAAGCGTGAAATTCGATCGCATGTAAATCGTGCACATGTAATGGCGAATTGACGGCTACAGGTACGTAGAGGCGTACCGACGCTAATGAATGTTGCATAGGACCGAAGATATATCGTCGCGGGCTTCGCAAATGCCGATTACGCAACCGCAACGCACTTAGCCTGACTGACTTACCTGCCAAAGAGATTGACGATACACATATGAACACTGACACGTTACTGCTCTCGCGTTATCGCGATCGTTGGATAGGAATCCATGCGTGTCGGGTTTTCGAGGATAACAAGCAAAAGTTGTACGAGCTGTGTCGAACGGCTAATCGATTTCGACCTATTGTTTCTTCGGTAAATCTGGCTCCTTGTTCTCGAAATTTCTTTTATAAATTGTTTGCATGCGTCGATGGCCAGTTGTTCGGATTATTTGTCGGGGCAATGGCGCAATTGGGGAACGTTGAAATGTAACATATAGTTACGTGATTGATCGATTGATTTCCGCGAAGCAGACTCGAATTTGTGTTTGTCGCTTGTATCTTCCGGAGTTTGGAATACAGTGTGCGGATGTAAATTGTAATTGGCCGTGTCCCGGGTAGAAGAAATATGTAGAAAATTCGTCTTTACATTTGCATACATTTATTGGGGAAATAATCGGAAAGTGTTGATGTCAATTTTGATTTCGTATATACGTGAATGAAATAAGTCAATATTTGCGTAAACAGGGTATTTCTTTATAAGCTAATAAAACTGAATGATCTTTTCGTAAACAAAATGAAAACCCCGCTGCGGGAATGACATTCCGCTGAATGACAGACTAATAGTACGTTGAAAATTGAAAACAAGTCTCTGCAGAACACGATATTCGAAATATAATTACCATACAGGATGCAGCAATCTAATCATCAGATGCCCCGTGAGGTAACAACTATATGCATATTATACCTTGAAAAGGCGTTTCAACGTTTCTGATATATTTCTGAGATACGTACGTAGTGATTCCTAACGTAACGAATAAGACGCGAAATCAAGAATCGACGAATCGGTGATGAGAATTCGAATAGCCTTTCAATACATCGGTGTTTAATCACGATTATGATTAATTTGCTTACCGCGAAAGACGAGTTAACTCGTTACTGGATTGTCAATGTATTAGGCGCAATAATTGATTTATTTAGATACTTTTCATATTTCCAAACCATATTTTTAATTTACTTTTGTCGTGAAAATACATCGTCGAACTTGAATTAGTAAGGGTTAAAATCCAATAATTTAGTCTTATTAAACTTTCACCTCTTCGTCGAAGAAATCCATCATGAGTCAGATTAAGTTATATCCCAGCTTTTACGATTTGAATTTAAATTTATATATAATTATATATAATTTATTCTATAAATAATTTTGTAGTAGGTATTTACAACTAATTTGTAAAAATTTCTTTTAGATAAACTATTGCTTAAAGAATTTACTTTAAATTATAATCTACTATTGTGCTGTTAAGACATAATATTAATAAGAAATTTTTATTGATTCAATTTGAATTTTAATGTCTATGCCATTTACAATTAGTTGCAAAGAAAGAGTACGTTTAACTACCTACTAGTTTTGTTTAATTTATGTAGAAAGGCAACTCTGTCTAATAATGATATAACAGCACTAGGCTACTTCATATTATTAGAAAGATGTAAATAAATATTATTATTGGAATATAATAGCCATAAGATACCGATAATTTTAATAACACAAGTACAGACATAATTCTATCTTGAATTCCTTAATGCATCAGTTAACAAGGCAATTCTTCAACGGGGGAAATGCTTCTCGATTTGTCGGTAATAAAATTGTGATTTACAACACGCACAGCAGACAAGGTATCAAGAAAAAAAACCTTTTCACGGGTGAAGAAGCAGGACAAATTTTCGTGGTATCTATGTGTATCGTGTTTTGCAACTATGAATACACTTTATTTGAATAGGTTACATGGTTTAATTTAAGAGGAAGTGAACAATGTTCATCTCGAGATTAACTACATTTGATAATAAATAATTCAACCATATCGTACATAAGAAAAAATCTAATTGCAAGACTCAAATAGTACTGAAAAATAAACGCGAGGCAATCCAATATTAATTTGTTGTTACATAATGCAATGGAGAATATGATTTACTCTATTTCATACAATAGAAATTGCAAAGATATAATCATTTATTTTAACTAATTTCTATACAATGATAGTTATGTACTTATATTATACAAATAAATTATAAGTCGTTACGAAAAGCTCAAGACACATTTTTCTCTTATTTTGTACACGGTTGACTCAAGGAGTTTCATTGCAAGACGCCAGAAAAGTCAATTTTTTGTATCCAATGTAAACAGTATTTTATACGACGTAAAGAGTAGATTGTACAAAGAATTGTGCGGTTAATTTAACTTCATTGGAAAACCCGCGAAACAATATTCGTGTTCCCCTGTAATTAAGACGATAAACACAGAACACAGTACCTCAAAGAAGTAGCCACAGAATCCAATTCCATTTACAGAAATCTTTCAATGAATAATTTACACGCATTCATCTAAAAACAGTGAATAAAAGTTCCAGTTCTCACGCCATACAAAGATTGCGGAGAATAAGATCATTCTGGCGAACCTTGAAGATTTTCCAAACAACAGGAGATATTATTCCTACCTTTCGATAATTACTCGTCCCGCGAGAATCAGAAATTTATCGATCTTTTCACACTTTCGCGGGACAGTGTCCAGATCCTATTTGTCAAGGTTTCATGGTACAAAATTAAGGTCTGTCACACGGTGGAAATGTTAATTTATCCGCGAACCGGATACCAGCGGTATCGCCGGTAATAAACGTGGGGCAATTCACAATGAAAGTTTCTGCGGATAATAATGGAGCCGGAGTCGAAGTTGATCCGAGCTGGTATGCCGGGTGTGGTCACTCGCTCGAATATTTAGTCGAGCGGCTGGGATAGAGCGAAGGAAAGTCCCGATAAAAGATAAACCTATCTACACTTATACGTACGTGACAATGAAAAATGCTGGCCAGCCACCGGCACGAACTCTGTGTTCAGTCGCGTGACGGAATCTAGAATGAAAAGGAACTTTAACCGTTCTGTTTCACGCGACTCATTCTTAAAGCTTCAAGACTCCGTCAGCGACATACCCGATGAACCCCCGTTGATCGTTTCTGTACATTCTTTGTATATTTCGACATGCTTGTCACGAGTGCACTGTTTACTGATGATTCCCCGGAGAACTGAGAATTGAAGAGGGGCTTAAGGATTTATGGGATATTATAGAACGTAAGATATAGCTAGAATAATATTCCTTTGCAGAATATAGCTGCGAGAGGAACTTAGAGATTTTCAATATCTCACGTTTTCATAGCAAAGCACGATATAAGGAGATGTACTTACATGTTTTGTATTTCAGATTAGTAGAATAGTCTATGACACGTTTCACATGCGCAATGTGTACGTTTTATTGGCCCTTGTTACATTAAGGGCCAATCTTTCTACTTCTGGTAAGTTGCTCAAGAGTTAAAATAGTGTCATAAACTTGGTAAACTGTTGGGGATATTTTTTATTTTAACGAAAGATCAAACTTTCGAGAATTTGAGAATGGTAGTGAGAGATTATTTGATCAAATTTGTTCTGAGTTCTTTTCTTTCACTTTCGCAAGCTTCTTGACTAGTAGCTTCATCACTTCTATACAATATTGCTTTTGCAAACTGAAATGTTGAAGAATTGGAGAACATTCTCAGCAGGCGATCCGACTTGTTTTGAAATTGATCTCTTTGTCACAATTTTAATTGTAACGTTCTTGGAGTTTTAATTGTATTAATTAATTTCGTAATAATATTGCAACGCATTCATTTATGATTTATTCGAATCCAACACGATTCTGTGTTGAGCTACCAGTAAGTCCTAAGTAACACGAGACAGCAGTGATAAAGAAGATGCATAAGTAATAAAAATAGAAAGATATGTAATGGTTCAAGAAGATAAGAAAAACAGCTTGCTTTTTTGCAGTCTAATCAATTTACAATTAGGACAACGGAAAGTGCTATTAATAGTAATTATTACTGTGTACGTAATATTAAAAGACGTAATAAACTCAACCCTTTTAAGGGAATTTCTAATATTGTGTATTCCTGCGGTTTGACTAAAGATATAATATTGATACAGTAATGGGCTGATTATATTGAAATTATAATTAGATATATCGAAGATAACTCTGGTTGCTTAAGGCTTTGTATGATTATGGTACAGTATGAATAATAAACCTTTTAAAAATTTCTTACAAATTAATATTTTAACTCTAGTACAGTTTACTATGAAAAAAAAGTATTTATAATATTATATGTATATAAGATTTACTAATTCTTGAAGAAAAGATTACAATTTTCAAAGGATACTAGAGTTCAAGTGACACTATGATAATGTTATTAATTAACTTTCTTATTAAAAATGTATATCGAATTTTTAATCTTAGAACTTTACTTAAGTAAACAGATATTAGATTTTTTCACAGAACATTAGTGTATTGTACAATTTCTAAATAATAATGATATGTTTTTCACCAAGTATGTTATTCATGTAACTGGAAATGTAGAGCCAAAAATAGTCGAATATGAATAATTTTATGATCGTACTAAATTCAATATTTACTGAGTTTTAAAATGATCGTTTCTACGTAAAGTGAAATGCATTGCTACTGTGCTCCACTTGTAATTTCTGTAATTTTGTACAATATACAACAGAATAGTGAGTTGAATATAAAGGAAATCAATCTACCCATTTTTATAAATTTCAGGATCTTCTTTATTAAAATTGAGAACAGCTTTTTTAAAAATGAATAAAAGGCTATAGTCGGATAGGGGGGGTGAAATGTGCCGCTAAAGCAAATTCAAGGCGTGTGAGGCGTCATTCGATAGCTTATCCAGAAAAACCAATTCGTACCAAGTTTCAACCCTGTAGCTCAACTAGGAGGGTAGTTACAGCGAGAAAACAAAAATATGGTTTTCGCTCAATATCTTCGATTTTAGCGTATAAAATATTTTTGTCTCTTTCAGGGTTGAAACTTGGTACGAATTGGTTTTCCTTGATAAGCTATCGGATGACACCTCACAAGTTGAATTTGGTTTAGGGGCACATCTTACCCCCTTATCCGGCTATAGCCTTTGCTGAAAATACAAATATTTCGCGTCTTATGGACAACATTTTTATTCTCCATTCACTATTACCATTCAGCCCAAGTTTCCTAGCAAGAAAATTTTGTCACTGTCCAGAGATGAAATATTTCCTTATTCTCCATTTTCTCATCCCAATTTACTAATACAATT
This sequence comes from Nomada fucata, assembly GCA_948146005.1. NCBI lineage: Eukaryota > Metazoa > Arthropoda > Insecta > Hymenoptera > Apidae > Nomada > Nomada fucata. The sequence goes on from OX411278.1 coordinate 17,139,671, forward strand.
TTACTCGACCTGCCCAACTTATCGTTCGAAAAATGTGATTACGCTAACGGATCGATATATGCCGAGCACAAATTACAAATAGCAGAGGAAAAGCATACTCTACAATCCCGACGGGGTCTCAAACATTCCTATCTACGTACAATCGTTACCTCTGGTTCAGCGAAAAATGTATAAATCGCATTGGTGCACGTTTCCAATTGCCACCCAATAGAACTATCGTGCATACAGCAACGAGATATTGCGCTCTAAGCGAGAATTATTTTCCAATACCGCTCATTCCTGAGAATCATTCACAAATTCCGCCGAGAACCACCTGTTCGACGACAAACCATCGATAATAATAATCGATGATCAGAAGCGTATACGGGCCGAAGTAGTACGAAGAAACGTATTATCAACGACGACGCGTAATTACAGATCTACATGCCTCGAACCCTTCCCTTTCACCCGTCACGAGACCGATCTCTGTGAAAAATGTGTAGCACGCCGGAGAAAGGTGAGCCACGGCTATTAGATACAGTCGGTCTCGTACGAAAGGATTGCAAAACGCGCGGCCAGCCTTTTACAAGCGACGCAAAAACTTTTCTCCCGCATTGCTTCCAATTAGCGGATTAATGACTTTGGCTTTAACGCGATCGCACTTGGGAGCGCATGGGAAAACGCGGCCGCAATCGAAAGTGAAACATTTCAAGTAGCCGATCGAAATTGAAATTCTATCACGAATCGCTGGCCTGTCCGCGTACTTCATGCGTTGGACAAAAAAGGGACAACTTACAGCTGAACGTCCGTTGACAGATGATAAAAACGAACGAAAAAGAGGGTAAACGAAACTGTCAACCGGCGTATCTCGTTTACCGGCGCTCGGATCAAACTATTCGTATTACGCAAGTGATTCTGAAACACCAGGAAGTCTAAACCGAATGGTATGCACAATCGTATCTCCTATCTGGTTTTCCGAATACGGAATCGGTAATGGTGTATAATCTCATCGTTGGTATCGGTCGCTTTCAGACTTTTAACCAAGATATTTGTTCACCCGGCCTTTTGCAATCGTCGCAATAACGCTATCAATCTCGACTAGATGCGCATTACGTGATTACTAGGATTACGTATCTTTTTCGTTTCAGAGACGATACTTCGATACGATTAGGCAACGAGGAAGAAATTCATTGGATACCTGACTCGATAAGACGGTCGCGTGTCGTTTTCATATCTCGCGCTATTTAATTTTCGGTTACTTGTTAAAGCTGCAAACTGTATACGACGAAGATCGACCCCACAGCGTGTGGGACGGGGATTTTTATTTTTCATTGAACTCACTTGAAGTATGAGCGTCTTGAGCTCCTGATCGCTGAGGAACGCTGGCTTATAATGACCTTCCGTGTATGAGGTAACTGCCCCGAGGATAGTCTTTAAGTGTTGCACAGCCATCCTTAGCACGGTCAGCTTGTCGAGTTTACGGGACATCGCGTGGCACATGGGAACCATAGCTGAAAGTTCGGTGATGTACGTGTTCATTTTGTCCCTTCTTCTTTTCTCGATCTCGCTGTGATTTTGCCTGCAACGTAACAGGAGAAGACTGATATGAACGTTAAATATACGATTATTGAGGTGTTCTTGTCTTTTAAAATTGATTGTTATACTTCAAATTCTTCATACTTTATTCATTTGTATCTTTCGAGCGTTGTTAAAACTCCCCACCATTTGTATGCAAATTATTATTGATACTTGCTTCCTTTGAACATTTCCCATGGGGTTGCTTACAGGCCTAACGATCAGTCAAAATTCGAGAGGAACTATTGCCTTTTAAATACCTATTGTTGCATCTAACGGGTGATATACGGAGTTCAAATTAAATCGTATCGTAAAACCAAAAGGAAATTTCGGCCGATTTTATTTTAATGATTCGAAGCAAGTAGAAGAAACTAACTGAACACTGTATTTTAAATACGATACTATTTTCCATCTGTGCTGTGTCCATTACGTTTTAAAAAATCAATTCCATGAAATACAATAATACAGATCATACAGCACAACTCGCAGATCCGTTCACATACTTTAAGATCCATTTCACAAGTTTTAAGCGTAACGATTACGTCTCTATACTCCGCCAATTTAAGCCGCGGACACTGTTGTACTTCTTCGCGTTTAATGAAGACTATTTGTACTTGTCGCGTACAATAAATGTGATTCTATTTTTCAAACGGATAAATGCATCAGCCCCGTTGAACACGTCTTGCGAGTCACTGTACGATAAATAACGTACTACGATCACGCCTAAACAGAGAAGTCTGTATCGGACAAAATCAGATCAAAGAAAGCGAGGAAGCGAGATCGTTGATCTCTGGATATTAAGGTTCGCGCTTTCGTTCTTTTCCTTATCAACTGCTGTCATCTTCTTCAGAGATCCGACCCGTCCCGCGGTGATCCATTACGAAAAGCGATTCATAAACGGTGCTTTTGTAAGCGAACGCCGTTGATTTGCCTGCCAGGAATTCGCATTCATGCCCCGTGGCGATCAATTGCCGGGCGGAAGTCGTTGCACGAGAAACCAGTTTCGGTTTACAAGCAGGTCGCGGGTTATTTTATTAATTTGAGAAACACACGGCCATCCTAATGTCCCATGCTTAACCACCCGTCCAACAGCTATGTATCGAGGGCTTTAATGCATTATTAATCGATCCGCATGTGTCGATTACGTTGCGCGTCTTGTTTGCTCTGTTATTATGTAACCGCGACAAATTATGTTCCACGACCACAATTGCGTGGAAGAAGGTTAACTGGTCGTTTTGCTTGCTCCTCGATGAAGCCACGGGAAAATCGAAACTACGTTTTCTTTTGGTAGACTTTCATTCAGGATATAGTTAGGTATCCATAGAATCGTTTCGTACAAGTCTGTTATTGCGAGAGTTAACGGACTACGAGAGAAATAATATGCACCAGGGTGGCCCTTATGTTCGACTTTCGTCTCTGCGACAGCGTCCAGAATAGTTCTAATTAACACAGGAATGATCTGTGCAAGATTTGCGCTCGATCGGATAATGGACGCTTAAACATTAATATCATTAACACTAGGTTTACGGAGCGCGTCAATTTGGCGCATTTTAGAATTCGAAACATAAAGATTGATAAAGATCTGTTAATATTATGTAATTAAATTAATTATATCTCATTTCGAAATTGAGTGTATTAATTTTTTAAAGAAACCGCGCGTTTCTATTTGCAATTGTTAACCGGAGGGAAGTCAGTAGAAATAAGTGTTCAAACTTGTCCATAAACCTAGTGTTAATTAAATGCTCATAAGATCGATTTTTCTCGATTGTCGTCTAACTTATTGGTTAAATAAAAAAATGTGACAGATAAAACCTGTAGATAAAACTTGCGGATGTACACAGGATGTATGTTGTACATTCTATTACATTCTATTACCAAGAGTTTTGGAAACGTTTGAAAATTGCCGCACTTGGTCCTGTGGATTAAACATTTTTTTCATCGAAAACGCTTCTAAGGATTATTTCACATGCGTGATGCGTGCATGGTAAATAAAGAAGTATTTCATTTAATTCCTTTCCTATTGAACTACAGGTACTATCCAAATGCTCAGTATTTACCGCAGTAGTATCAAACGCTGACGCTTTTCAATAATCTGGGAGACAAATAGCATATTTCTGTTCTTTTCCAGTTTCGGGTTTTAATGCAGGTACTGCAAGGAGTTGTTCACTATCTCTACTTCAAACAATCTCTAACGTGTAATATGTAAAATGTATGAAATTAAAAAAGCAATTGTATGCAATTGAAAAAAAGTAAGTTCTAATAGCTCAAAATAAAAAAAAGTAATAGCACACGCCAGGTGCGTCCTGTCTAGATCTACAAGTTTTGCCTAATAGACTTTTGAATAGAGCATTCAATTGATTATTTTAATGTTTAAGTGCTCAGGAGGCACGTTTTCGTTGTCAATTATTTTGTTGTTTTGTTGTTAATTGAAACTATTTTGGGGGCTGCCGCGAAAAAAATGTTGAAGAAAGAAGAGCAAATAAGAGACTGTAATATGCACTCTGGCAATCATAGAAATTCATATTTTAGTACTTGGAAGAATTATTGATATTATTGATCGATCTGTTGTATGAGAAAAGAAATGGGCTTAAAGTGTCCTCAAGATAGAAAATAAACGACGGCATTTTTTGTCGCGTTTCTTATCAACGTTGAAGTAGATTGGATTAACGACGTCAGCGATGAAGCCAGAGCAAAGAATCGAGGTGGGTCAAGGTGGCACTTACCTTGGCAATACCTGACATAATACTACATAATCGACGACTAAGATTAAGCCTTAAACCGTAATGCGGTTTCTTGCTACGTACAAATGAACTTGGCTGCGATTCAAGCGTCTGAACGTATTTTTTGAGCAAATGCTTTTGCAAAGCACAAAATCTGTATCGCAGAGATCAAGTGTAATAATTAATACTTCAGTTGTTGTATACAAAATTGTCATTTCCACGATTGTGTGCAATTATCCAACGATTAATTAATTAATATCTTTAATTCTTAATATTTATATTAATCAGGTTGCATTAATCTTGTGTGAATTGTAAACAACAAAATCGTTGAATAAGTCGCGATAGAGATTGATAGGTCGTTAATTTGTATTTGTAACATAAAATAGCAAATAATGGAGTAAAACGAGAAATGGACAGGAATCGAACTCGAATTCCTCTCTTATATAAAATGTGAATTTGATTTTGGTGATCCCGGAAGCGAAAACTTCCCATAATATGAAAATTGCTTTTTTGGAGATGGTGTAGTTAGTAAGTTAGTGATTTTGGTATTGCTTCAACAAGCTTCGTACGAAAACTTCTAACAAAATAAAATCGAGAATCATTGATATACTTTTCCCCCTTGCAATAACTTATTTCCACTATCTTTCGTTATTAGCTTTTGCCTGGCATGAAAAATTCAACATGTTTTGAGTTACAAAACTGGATGCGCCGTAGTATTTTCTATATGCATATTTGTAAATAAACAAATATTGTCATATACTTTAACTTCTTTGCTCAATGATTACATTAATAGCTTATTCATATTTTCCGTAGCTCGTGGCAGCATTTGCGAACTAACTTTCTCTCGGAAATATGTTGCTGTGACTTAGATGAATTTTTTAATACCAATTATTGTAAAGAAAAACATGAACTTTATAAATTTATCCTCAAAAAGTAAGTCATAGTTTGGTATAACAAAAAGGTGAACATTTAAAACTAAACGCTACAATTTTTACAAATACACAGTGACCTTTAAAATTACCCAATGCATATGATATAGGAAATTAGACTAGTGAATAAGTAGAATAAGTACTATTCGTCTGACTAACTTGCTACTCGTTTGCGGGGATATTATTGATATGTTTCACTTACTTCTTATTGTCATCGTTTGTGCGAACAGATTTGGCATCGTCTCCCGCGTCGTCTAATAAATCGCTACCGTCGCTGCAACAGAAAACGAAACGTTTATTGTAAAAGAAAATCGATGGAAATTGTTTTGTAAGAAAATTTCGCGGCATCTCAACGAAAGGAAGACGAAAGTGGAGTAGGCCTGGATAATTGGGCGAACTCGTGTAGTCTTAATCAAGTTTAACAAATCAAGGTTTCCTAATCTGCTTTGTAAACGTGGATATTAATATTTTAAACGATAATGCGAATGATTAATCGATTCGAATTTTTCGTAATTGAGCTGATTTTTAGCTGTGTACTGTACGATTGTCTGGAGCATGCGATAGCATAAATAATAATTGCGGAAGACCTACTCGAGCTTTGAAAGGCCGAAACATCGAGAAACCAAATACATATTCCGGAAACAATTTCTTTGGCGTGCACCCTTCGAAAAGGGCGTTACCCCTTTGATGCAGAGTTTCGTCAAGTTTTGCTCGCGTACAGCTTTGTCAACGTTTTGTTTTATAAACTGCAAGGGTCACGTACAATTTGTATACTTATTTCATGGGCAAATTCGAATTCTCCATAATTAGTTTGCTACGATCTAAACGAATAGATTACAAACCATACCTAATAAATATGTCTAGTCTTGAGTGTATAATTTAGCTTGAATGTAAGTGGACTAAAGGATATATTTAACTAATTTTCATTCCTTAGTATCTACGTTTTGTACAGTGAAATTAAAGTATAATCACTTAGCTTAGCTTAGCGTAGATGGCGTTTCTCAACGATGCAAATTTTAAAGAAATTAATTAAACGTCGGAGTAAATGAAAAATTGGGGGAACGCGATAAAGCCCGATGTATTTGCAGAATAATTACACTATCATGTAAAAAAATGGAATGTTTTGAGCACACTAGTATTGTCTAACACAGTCGGGGGCAATATTATGCGCTGAATAAACTCGAGATTCGATATGTTTAGTATTCAAGATTAATCCAGGCGGCACTGAAGCTGTTAATTTCAAAGACTTTAAACTGAATTCAAAATATTATTCAAATATTGAGAATATTGAAACAAGAAATTTACGGTAACAAATACAGGATTGCTGCAATTAAGCCGGCGATATAAACGTATCCACTATTATGCACTTACTTCACAGTCTGAAAAAAGCATCAGTTTTACTTTTTCACGAAATCTGGTCAAGTGAAACGTTTCGTTGCAATTTTGTTCATGGTTTCAGCTTCGCGGTTCATGAACCCCCATAAAGACGCCAAATTGGATACATTCCGGTCAGAGGGAACATAACCGAAGCAGCGACTAAAGGCAATTTCGATCAGCCACGTCCCGGGGGACGCAAATCTTCGACTCTGTTAATGATTAAGTTAACCCTTTGAGCGGGTAACCGACACCTTGATTGGTAATTGCTTCGAGTTGCGGTCGTTTAACAGGAAACGTCATGGTACGCGGTGTCGACAAGGAGAAGGTAGAGTGAGAGGCGGACCAGAAAGATGTTTGTAGATGGAAATGTCTCTCTTGAATACGTTTGAGGGGTTTCGTTTCGAAGTATTCTCCACGGGCGGCACGTTAATGTGTGTAATAGTCGTATACACTATACGACTTCCACCTACGCGCATAGTCGAATTGACTTTATGCGGAACAATATGACTCCTGTATGATATTTTTATTTTCCTTATGTTAGCTGTGGCAAATTGCGACAGACGCTCAATTATTAAGATTTATTTTTTCGGAGGAAGTATCCTTTCTTTATCCATCAAACATTCCGAAAGATCGTGGAATTAAATATTTATGCCGATGTTACAAAGTGTTGATGTAATATGTTAAATTATAAACGTAAAATACATGACTAATGTATCATATATTTCTCTCGTTTTGTTCTGTCTATATGCTACTTAACCGTTGCAGAAATAAATATAATGTAGAAACTACGCAAAATCTTAAATACACTTTTTGTAATTGAGAATGATACTTTACTATTATTTGCACAATTTTCGTGTGGAAACGTATTTACAGGTCTAATGTAAGAAAGATTTGCAAAGGTGTAACTTACACTTCGAAATGGATAATACAGGATCGAGAAAAGTTACAGCCAATGTCTTGCAATCTAAGATATATTGTATGAAGACATTAAAAGGATTGCATTATCTCGCGTTAAGGATAAGCGAAAAGCGTTCACGGCATTTAAACAAGAGGATATCAGTAACTGCAGACCGAAAACGATTATCGAATTGTATAAATTGTATAAATGAATTCCACTTCCTAGGGGTAAAGAGTATTGTTGTTACTTTAAACTTACGTTAAAGACGACACAAACATTAAAAAAACCATTTCTTATGCTTTCTTTAATGAAGATATTCAAATGCACTTTCGTTCTTCGAATGCAGCCAATATTTCGCTACTCATATTTTCCCATTCACTGGTCTTGATCATTCCGAATAAATAGTAATTTGATTTTCGAGTATTAGGATCTATTGGAGCTATTTATGCTGATTACGTTTTTACTTTACTGAATTAGAATTTATTACACAATGCATACGTGACCCCCTTCCTTAACTGCCCAATCACTGTACCATTTACCCCTATCCCATCGAAAATAATCCTGATGCACGCAGTTATATGCATCATCCAATTGATTTCTTTCAGCAGCTAGAACGACACTGCGTCCATAAATATGTAAAAAAGACTATCAATCGCCTCTTCCCTTATTCAAATAAATAAAGTGCAGCGTCAGAAACGTGTTTCTCCCATTGCTCGAAAATTCCTTTACCCGAACACTTACGTTTCCCTATTAGTTTAGATACTGGAGGCCCCACCTTGTTACAAGAGCTGCCACAGAAACATCATACCACACCCCCTTCCCTCGAACGCGATATAAAATAATTCCGAAGCAAAACTGCAAAAAAAAGAAAATGTGGATATCGATCGACTTACTGGCAGGAAAGCTTTCGCTTCCTCGAAACGGCGACGTATTCTTCGGAAGTGTCGGTGGTGGTTGGTCCATGGCTGGGGGTGGTGGATGCGCTTCGTTGGTGATGATGATGATGATGGTGATGATAATGACGGTGGTAGTGGTGGCCGGAGGCGGGTGCCTGGTCGGGGACCATCGTCGGGGGTGTCTCCATATGCTGGGGCGGTTCAGCCCCCGTTACGACCCGCGGGGTGGTGTCGTTGGCGGTGGTGGTAGTGGTAATGGTAATGGTGGTAGCGCCTGTGGTGCTGGGGGTGGCGGTAGTTGTGTTGTTGCTGCTGTTGGCGGGGGTTGGAGTCAGGCTGAGACCTTCGCCACCCCCCGCCGAGGCGGCGGTTACTTCTCCCACCCCCGATCCCGTACCTATGTCGCCGAAGTAAACCGTGGAACACGAGCTTCTGCAAAAATAGAGACATCGTTTGTTCATTAGCGATCGAATCAATATTCCTCTCTGGGTGTGTTTGTTTGGGGTAGTGGGCGTTCCGTTGTTGGGTGGACAAAGGGATGTTTTATAATAGTTTGAGGAGAATTGTTCGGACGAGGTTTATTTCCAGTATCGTGTGCATGGTTGTAGATTCAGCAAGGGATTCGAATGCTGTATGCCTGTTTTGTTGGGTCGAGATATATGTATGCACGTGGTGGTATTGTAGACTTGATTATGATAGGTATGTGCGAGTTATGCGTTGATTTCTTTTCGTTTAGATTCACCGGAAAATGTGCTATAGCGCGTTGTGGCTCATTCTTATGATTTTCTTGATACTGCACGCTTGAGAAGTACGCTAAATTTGAATGTTTCTGGTGATCTGTTTTATTTTTGCAAAATACACTTTATGTAATGTATCTTGTTTTAACAAATTGTTCTGAGAATAAGGTGTATTATGCTGCGTTTGAAAAAATATACCTAACACAGTTGACTTCTCTTGTCGTACAGAATAAACTGCATCAACTGTTGTTAATAGGACAGTGCACTGTTTCTAATCAGATATTGACTTTTCATAATGTTCGGATATACACAACAAACACTACTGCGTTTTGAATATTTCCTCGAGGAATCCAGGATACCAAGTACACTTGAATAGTTTGATTAATGCTGATTTCATATTGACAGGCGGGGTGTAAACTGGTTTGTCGTTTTTTGCACAGGCACTTTTTTTAATGTTACCTCTCAATCGTGAAACAGGATCGTATCGATCATATACAGTGCTCAAAATCATTTATCAGCTACTTATATAAATGAGGTTCTCTCTGGGCACTGTCGTACGAGCTATCATTGAACGTGGATTATAGACTTTACTTCTTTTAAATATAATAGTATCCGTATATCGAAGAGAAACGAGCAAAACTTTAATAATCTTCGTGACTGCCGGTTTGGACTCTAGAATAGACAAGGATGAGGGTTTGTGGAAATGCCATTTTGATGTACTTACGTGCATAGGCATAACATTAGTGGGAAAAAGTTAAGATTGACTAGACAATGCAAGAAGGACAGAAATTTTTAAATGGAAAAACCTCACCCAAATCAAACCGAACCTGAAGCAGATCGAAATGAAGTCAATCTATACTAAATATTGATAACATATGAAATATTAATTTCGTATTAGGGGAAGATTATATAATGATTTGATATTTGCAACACTGTCAAAGTTCTGCTAAACACTTCCATTTGAGGCACTGACGACGATACTTTTTAGATCTCATTGCTTCACTGTACAAAGAAATGTAATATTCCATCCGGCACAATCGCAACAAAACCAGCTGAATGAAAATTAATTCATGCGAAACAATCGCTTTCGAGAAGCGTTGTTCTTAAAAGGTTTCAGCCAGTATATGCATTGAAGAAACGACACAAGTATTACACAAACATTTCTTCGGTTAACAATTATTTCATTTTTCCATTGCATTATAGCCACGAACAATTCTTTCAAGCGGTCCTACTCTCTTATTTCTTTTTCGTCTATCTCTTATATATCTCTTAATTTTCGAATACATAATCTGTTACGAGGAATACCTCAGATGTTTTGGTAAAAGTTCAGCTATCTCGTTATCGAATTTGTAATTCGAATCAATATTTTCTATCGCAGTAACTAAAAGTGGCTGAAAATCAATCGCTGTTGCCGGTAAATCTTTGCAATCCGACCCTTATATCTTTCACAATGGTGAAAGAATCGGTAGGCATACGTATATCTATCCTTTCAGCAATTACCTATCTCGCCGCAGCAATTTATACTTGTTCGTAGATTGCAGTTTTTTGTTTTTTATGAACGATACCGACGCATTTCCTTATACTGTTCCATTCATGCTTCACCGAGCACGGACTTTTTCTCCGCAATGCATTAACTCGAACTCAAAGTTGGTAGGCGCACAATTACGTGCTGATTCGGGTACGTATTCATAGTCCGTTGCCCCGTTGGGATAACTTTTTTTTCGTATAGCTCTCTTTAATATGAAATTTATGTTTTCCGCGACACGTGTAATTACAAAACACTCGAATTACCGAATACAAGATGCCGTGGCATTTTCAAATAGCAGAGTCGGTGTACCTTTTTTCGCGTGCACCATTATGTAAGCTATTTATGGCTGTAAAATCAGTCGAAGGTACACCTCGAGCTACGACTTTTTAAGCCTATTTAGAATTATCAGCGAAAAATGTATCTAAATGTTTGATATCATTAGTCGTCGCTTTACTATATTATTTAATGTGCAATAATACAAGTTTCACTTTAGTTTGAAACGTGTACCTCCTTCGTTTCGCATTCGATACGGAATATTACGTGATCCCTAGAAAATTGCATTTTTAATATTTAAGTTCATTAATCGTTCAAATTTTAACGACTGTCAAGTTCTAATGAAAATTAATTATTCTGACATTGCAGTAGACATGCATAAAACGAAAACCAGAAATTCCAGCCGGGCTTTTCATTTCTTTACCGTAAATTGATGTACATATTGCGAAATAATGCCAGGGTATTTTTGTAAACGGGAAACATGCTACTATTTACCAGGTACAAATAAGTTTCTAATTCGTCTGATGATAGTTTAGGAAACAGGTTTCTCACGATTTCTTTTGTCGCAGTCGTAGAAAAAGACACAGCGAAGGTCAGTAACGTATCTTCATAGGTAGTGTGCGAATAGTTCTGTATATTATGATGTAATCTACGCGATTAGCGTAATTCTATTTATTCATAGATACGTCAGTGCACGGGACATTAATCGTATCACACTTTGCGCTTTTGCGTAATAGCAAAATCTGCACGCGATACATTAAGTTAAGTTGAAAATGATTTCTTGAAAATTAAAACAATCTTCGTTTTGAATGTATATTTATGATATTGCTGGCAATAAATTCAAATTTAAATTATCGTAGCTACGATGCAGTGTAGCGTAATCGATTTACTGGTTTTTCTGGTCATAGAAACGTGTTCATAGAAATTAGAAATTGCAGCGATTTATTTAATAACACTGGATACCTCCAAAAATGTAAATTGCAACGATAATTGAATATTTTCTACGTATTAAAATCCAACTCCATAGCAATTTTATCATTGGTACGTTTCAATTGCAAATAAACTGATAGACATTTTGCTCTATTTTTCTGCTTGTACACGTGCGCAGTGTATTATATTTTGAACTTAACTTTTCATAAACTTCCTATTTAATAATATACTTGATAATGCTATATTTATGAAAATGAAAATTATAAATATCAATGTTTTTATTACCCACAATTTTAAGGTACAGAAAAGATGCATAATTATATGCACATAAATAAAGAAATTTAGTTTCATTTATTATGAACTCTTCTTTCAAAAGTTGTCACATAATCGTTCATTTATCATTATTCGAATAATAACATGTTTAATTATTCTCAAAACATTTCTATTGTTTCGTCGTGCGAAAGTTGAATCTAGAATTTTACTTCGTACCGAATTAACTCATTAAGTATTAAGTGTTGCGAGGTTTTCCAATTTTATGATAAACTTTAATACACGCTCGAAAATCTCCATTTCAATTAGAGAAGAAGGGACCCTGTTATATTGCAATGAGTTAGCTCCGTAATTACGATATGGATTGGTCCTAATCACTAATTCCTATCGGGAGAATATTGATTCGAGTATATGCACCCTTGCACGTCATCGAGGATTAAGAAATATGCAGTTATACTTACATGCGCGGAGTGTTATGTAACTTCGCGAAGATTGCGGGAAGACTATAACACGAAGGTATGCATTTTATCCGCTTTTTCCGATCGTACGGTCTGCGTAGTACCGATGTATTCTAAAATACATGAATGACTTGACATGTTTCCATAAATCGTTTTCAGTCCACAATTTATTTAGGTATACAGGGTGCGGCTGAGTAACACGAGAAATGGGCCCGAGGTGATCCCTTATGAAAGGATAAGAATAATATGTGGAAAATTTGTTCATTGAAGGGCTGGTTTTCGAGAATTTCGAGTTTGAAAATCCGATGCGTACGTATGCTGTTATAGCCAAGTTACGGTTCATGGAGCAACGTATAACGCGTATCGCTTTGTAAATAATACTTACGCAGCGTATAAAAGTTACCGAGTTCAAGAAAAAATACATAGCAGACTTTTAAGGAACAACATTTTATTTTATCAATTACAATATTGCTGAAACTGATTGACTTCCGGACAAATGCATAGCTGTGCAAACTAGATTTCTTCGAGAACAAAGCTTTAAATGAAAAAATGCGCCGCCTAAAAGTTACACCCAATAACTAGATGAATGAAAAAGTTGAAATAAATTCATTGGAAATAAAGAAATTCTCCGATTTGGAGTTTATCACAATTACTGTGAAGATACATTATTATACATTTGTTATTCAGCAGTATTATACATATAAACTTTTCTACTCTGAGGGTGATAAACAGAATAATCCTGGTAATCTATTTTATTTTGGAAAAATGAAGTAACGGTTATATTATATTATAATTGTTAAAATTCAGTTAATTAGTTTGGCTTCTGAGCTACTCATATGTATATGCAAAATATGTAACCTGTACTTTTATACATATACATGCCTGCCCTTATATTATGATCCATAATTATTTATATTATGTTTAGGTTCACTTTATTATAAGGTTACTTTACATAAATCAAATTAAAAACACAATTGCAATGCGTTTTGTTCAGTAGAATTTTCTATAGTGATTGCTATTATATTGTAATGAAAAAGAAAAAAACTCTAACTATGTTACGTAAAAACGTAGTTATTTTATGAATCCTTTAAATCGTTCAGGAAATGCAAAGTAATAGAATTCTATCAGACAATTTGATTGAGGCTTTGATAGTCGGTAAAGATGGATTATTAGCACTTATGTGCAAATGGAAATTAGATATTTTTATTTTAAACGGTAATTACACTTCTTAACACAAAGTTGAAATTTTTTTAATGGGACGAAGCGGATCCAGATGTCGCCGAGTTATAGTGATCTATTTGAATGTTGTTACTCACCATTGCAATTGAAATATCGTAGGTACGGTTGCGTTAACGTCACCTTATCGAAGTAAAGATATGAGGATAGAGGTAACTCCTTTTACGTTCAACGAGCTACATGTAACTATCGAATATGTACTTACGTATAAACGTGCACAAATTGTTATATTTAATTAAAATTTCTTAAGCACATTTTCTTTGGACTGGCTTATTTTTTAGGTATTTTTAAGGAGACTTTAGTATCAAATTAATTAATCACATCAATTTTTCACGCTTGGAATAATTTTAAATAGTTTATTATAAAAGGCACTTGATACTCTGAATTGAATGTGTGATGAGGTACAACACAAACACTGTTCGCGCCAGTATGGTACTGTCAAATGCTTTGGTAAATTGCTTTAAAAAATGAGATAAGGTTCATGAAATACTATATGCGCCGCATATGAGACTTCACATTTACGCGGGTGTACATATGAGACATTAAAAAATATTTAAGTTTCTTAAGCTTCCTAGTTCCTGTATTTAAATAATGCACGCTATGTTCAATGTGTCTTCAATAAGTGAATTAATCGTATCAGCAGTATTACTAACTGCCCAATATACTTTTGCATTTCATACTTCAATAATAACTGCCCGCCTTCATTGTATATATTTGAGTGTTTGATGTTAAGGCGTCATTATACTTATATTTACACACATTATATTTGGAAGAAGAATAAAAAGCATGGGCACGTATGAGCAGAACACAGAAAAGTATTCCAGATCTCCTCAGCAGCAATTTCTGTGTCGAAAAATTGTTGCTTCTTAATGACAAGTATAATCACTCAAGTTCTTTTGCTTCTTTCACTATTTACTACTATGAGCGTACGTTTTTTCTTGCACTATTATCGTGTAGTTCGTAATATTCGTTTTGCAGTGTTAGCGAATTTTCTGTATCAATGTTCGAGCGTAATACGTTTAGTGTTATGCAACAAACAATAGTATAAAATTGAATAGTGAGATACACGTGTGGTAGTAAATTGGTTAAAACTTTACACTTACACAACTGAAATTTACACACTTACACAGACAGGCGCCAGCAATACATGAAAACGATGCACCAGAAAGATAAACAAAGATGTAACAGTTTCCTCGTTTACAACCAAAGCCATTTACCTATCATTAGCACCTGCAACTAGCAAGCGCTGTTTAATTACATTTGATTACAACACGACTATTATTCATTTCAATGACTAATTACACGGCTCCGAGCATGCGTCTAGCCGCTGAACGTTAATCCTTTCTGGTTGCACTTCGGGCGCATTGCGACATCGCAAATTTTCTATTACAATTCTGCGTTGAAAACAATTCAACGCGTACTTCTGTAACTTGTATGCAACAAATTCCTGTAACAGGTAAATTTAACGGGCAGAATATCCTAGCATTTTACCTGTTCTCCACCGTTCTGCTGCAAATACAATTCAAACCACTCAGAGCCGGTTTCCAATCGAAGAAACGAAGAGGTGAACCACAAAGGGTCAGGCGACTAATGACGCGAAATACAGAACTCGAATCTGGATCAATTGTATCCTCGGCTTATGACAATCGAAGAAAAGCACCGACTCACATAGATCATCGGGGCAATGACAAAGTCTAGCGAATGGCGAACCTGCCGAGGAGCAGAGAAAGAGTGTAAAAGTGAACACCGTACGGCAATGCGCGTTCGATTGCGCCACGCTTCTTTGAAAGTGCACTCCCGCGTGCTAAACTTGGAAGCGGTTGTACACCAGCGGCAACTATGAGAAGAACATTCAGCGTGCGTTGGTGCAGAAACGCTTTTTTAATTCGCTCCAGCGTGCTCACCGCGAGACGCGGCAATCGGCCGGTTCGCGCATCTCGAAACACTGTCGCCAGTATCTTTCATTCAATCGATGGGATCTGTTCACCCATTTGTACGGGGTTCCTGGAACATATATCGTTCAGGAACGGTGTGGAGATATACGACTGTCGTATGTTCCTACGGAGGAACCAAGTTTGTGGCCATTTTCATGTGTCGGCAGATGAATCCTTTTCACTGTTTTGTTATGGAAGATAAGTCCCTCGTAAAGGGGTAATAGTCTCGTAACACAAAATCCTGTAGTTTTTGTTCATACAAAAATGGTACTATAAATGCCTGGATATTATGCATATTTAATCAAGGGAGATGTAATTTGTATAATTATATAATTATTAACAAAGGAGTAGAGAGTTCTGGTTAGAAAATTTGTATCTATAGGCTTTGACGAATCTATTGCGAAATATCTGAGATTTAAGCTTTCCTGCATAATTTCGAAGATTTTAAATAATATTCGCGATTGAAGTGGCGCTTCTAATTGGCGAAGCAATTGGTGCAGGGAGATAAGAAAAATGTTAGATGTGTGAAAAAAAGGATTCAACGCACCGCGCAGAATATTTGGGAAAAATGAAATGTTTCTTATTTTATGCAAGTTGCTCAACACGCTGCCCTTGGTATTCGAGTAAATCTGAAAGCTAGACTAAACGTGTTGCATTGCTGATTACAAAATGGTTCGACACAAGGGAGTCGCGAATAGCTTGTTCATTAATGCCTATGCTAGCTTGATCTATGATTGTATGATTTGAATAAAATGTTGAGGTGTAAAATTGAGTACCAAAAACCAAATATATTAATCAGACGATTTTGGGAAGCGTGAAATCTCGCAGAAGTTTCAGAGTTCGCCAACAGTGGACAACGTTAATGTCCGTTCTTAAATGATAACAGTGTCTCTGCTAAATGATATCACTGTCTCGGGTTGAATACTATTCATGAATGGTATTCCTTGCCGTTTGCAGCGAGATTAATCTCAACTATCAATTACAAAGGAACACTCCTTTATTAATTCTTCCATTGCAGCGTACAGTTGGTCGAATTTTGGAAATACACACAGCAAGTAATCGTATAGAAATTGTCCGGTGAATTCACGGTTGTCGTTCGAAGAGACGATGGAAAACATCAAATTGGTACCGACATGCTGATAAAATGTAAAAAATTCTAACGAGTATACATACGCCTATTGACATTTAAGGGAAGCATGCAGAAAACGTTTTTCAAGCGAATAGTTTAGTAATAATTGCACACAGAGACGGATTGAAACACATATCCTAGGGCAGCAATGTTCAATGGAAACCGCTTGCATCAGGAATCGTAACGATTAACGAGGCCCCGTGTTAATTCAAGGCTAGCCAATAACACGAGTAATCGTCTTATTATGCCGTAGTTCCATCGAGTTATGTCATAATCCTAAAACCGATTATTATAGATTTTCTTTTGCCATTAATTCGCCGTCTGGCGATTAGAGATTTGCATACCAGAATATCAATTCCATTGAAATTACGAGATCCGACAACAGAATGACAAACAATTCTCTCAACGTTAAACACATCGCCGCGCAGTAGTTGATAGTTAAAAGAATCGCGGCGAAAAATGATTTTAGTTAAGCGTAGAAAAATTGCCATAGAAAATCTTTGACATTTGTTCCATTACTCGCAAGAATCATACATATGATGCACTGATATCGGCGGTCATGACAACCCCGACAACAAAAACGATTTACACAGCAAACGTGAACCGTGAAGATAATAGCAAGGTCAGAATAATCCGGATCCAAATCCGAATTAAGACGCACACGTCGATCCCTCTGTAACACAGGCACGATCGGTGGAGTAGGGTAACAAACGACAACTATTTAAATATGACAACAACGCATTGGTTTTTCACTTACTCTTGCACAGTCGATAGATTATAGTAACTCCGTTGTTGTGTTGTTGTTGTTTGTTGTTGTTGTTGTTGCTGTAGATGATGAGGCTGGTAGAGTTGAGCACCGGTCGAACGAGATCCTCGAAACGAGCTGACCGCGGTTGTCGTGAACGCGGTGTTCCTGATGGATGCGTGGCTGTAGCTCCTCCAACGAGATGAATTCCTGCGGCTCCTGTCCCGGATGGAGGAGCTGTGTA